>JARCFY010000019.1:13218640-13834869 GCA_029233225.1 Lepidodactylus listeri | reverse complement strand
GAAGGAAGGAAGGAAGGAAGGAAGGAAGGAAGGAAGGAAGGAAGGAAGGAAGGAAGAAAGAAAGAAAGAAAGAAAGAAAGAAAGAAACCCCCAAACCGATTTCCAGATCTCACAAGGATTGGGGGATTTTACACAGCTGTCAAACTAGTTAGAAGACAGGAATCAAATGGAAGAATTCTCCCTTCGCCTGCCAAATTCCAAACCATCAAGGGCTGCTTCAAGAATCTTGAATGGACAATGATTTGAGCATCTCTCAAAGTTGCAATGACCACAGCAGGGAGATAACAGGAAAGAGTAGCGTGCACTTTCTTCAGGGGCCGATTCATCGCACATAATCCGTGTGACCAGTCTGTGCAAACCTGAAGAGATAGAACTATTTCCTCAAGGGCAGCACAGGCTGATTTATCGCTTCAGTAAAACAAACAAACAAACAAACAAACAAACAAACAAACACAGGAGACTGTGAAATGGGGGAAATGCTACTGAGCTGGGGGGAGTGGCACTCTTAGGGAGCAACTAGTTGCACTGCAGGTAACTTTACTGAGGACATATCGGCTCACTGCATTTTGACTGACTGTATTTGCATCTGGCCGTCTGATCCTTCTAGAGCTACTGTGGAGAATCTTAGCCTGCAACCTCCGGCTGTGGAGTTATTCCAGGGCAACTGGAACAGGCAGTCTAAAGGGGAAGGGGCCTTGAAGCGCACACTTGGACACTGCACCACTGTGACGACCCACCGGAAGAGGGAGCCACAAGTCTGTTGCCCTCTGCTTGTAAGCCCAAACAATGCAGCTTGGGGGTACTGCAGCTAAGGCAAGAATGGGCGCCTCACACTCTGTGGCGTGGCTTCTAGAGGGAAGGCCTGGGTTTTCCAATCCTCTCTTCCTCATGAAACTCACTGGGTCCTTCCCTAGATTGTATCCCAGATGCTCTGAGCTTTCCAGGCAGGTGTGTGGTGTGGGGTATGCTTGGGTGAGGATCACGGCAGGGAGAAGGGGCTTAGACTCCCCCCCCCTTTTTCTGGAACTGAAACAGCCCCAGGGAGCCGCTATTTCTCGGGGCGGGGGGGGGGGCTGCTGCAAGTACCTATTTATTTATTTAAAATGTTTATTAGCTGCCTTTCTTCCTTACGGAGCTTGAGGTAGCTTACATAGATAACACACATAAAATATATTAAAAACATACAAAACCAATGGTTTAAAATCACAATTCAGGACTGCTAATAACATAACATAGCTGTACCCCGCCTTTCTCCCAAAACAGATACAGCTATGCCTCAGTTTCCCTGGTGGAACAAGCAGCAGCTCCTGGTGGCCATTTCAGGTCAGGAAAATTTTCCTGGGGGGAGGGAGGGAGGAGTCGAAGACCCTTCTGTTTGCATGCTGTGGTCTAGATCCAACTCTGGCCAGTGGCCACCACGTGCCTGGAAGGCGCAGAGCTACCCAAATGTGTGAGGCTCAACTTGGGATGTATCTGGAAAAACATAATGTGAAGTTCGGCCCCTGAATGTCTGCCTATTCACCTTGCATTTCCTCCCCTGTCATCACTGCCTTGGGATGACTGGTTCTCTACTTGCCTGATTCGGTTGTGTTAAGGAATTACTAAATGTACAACTCTCCCCCCCCCCCCCCCCCCACATGCATACACCTGGAATGGTTTGCTTTGCTAGTACCAGAAATGGCTGTGATCCTGCAATCACGTTTCTTCCCATATACTGTTAATCCTTGGAGATCTTCAGTAGGTGCTTCATGGCATGCCTGTTTGCCAGGGCTACTGGGAGGTTTGAATGGCAGGGGAGAGATTTGAAGCTTGCAATTTTACCTTTGGTTTTAGCTGGGGATGTTTAACTACTATTATAAGCCGCCTTGAACCAAGAGGGAAGGCAGGATATGTTTTAATAAATAAATAAGCAAACCTCCAAAATGGCACAAGCAAAGGGTGCTGGCCACTAACTGAGATGGCTTTAAAAAGGGATTAAACAAATTCAGGAAGCAGGAAGAGGTAGGGCTATTAACCGCTATTAGCCATGGTGGCTACCCTCACCTGTATGGCCCAGGAGAACCCAAGCTTGTCAGACCTCGGAAGCTAAGCCGGGTCAGCCCTGGTTAGGACTTCGACAGGAGACCACTGGGGAAGTCCAGGGTTGCTCCACAGAGAAAGGCGTTGGAAAACCACCTCTGTTCTTCTCTTGCCTTGAAAACCCTGTGGAATCACCATAAGGCAGCCGTGACTTGAGATTGTGTTCCACCACCAGCAGCAGCTATGATGGCTAAAGAGAACCCTCCATATTCGGGGGCGATGTGCCTATGACTACCAGTTGCTGGGGCACGGCTGCAGGAGAGAGCTACTTCCTTCACACCATGTGGGTAGGCTTTCTGGAGGCTTCTGGATGGCCACTGCAGGAGGCAAGATCTATCTTTGGTTTTTTTACAGTCAGCAGAAATTGTGACTGGCCCAAGGACACAGTAAGCTTCACAGATGAGTGAGGATTTGAACCCAGCACACTGTCCTTTGTGCCTTACTGGATGACTTTATCTGGACAACACGTAAGGGACAGCATCTGCTGTATTCCCCTTCCCAGTATCTTCCACGTATCTGAGTTTAGTTTGCTCTTGTCATAACAAGATTTCTGCATCCAGGAAACGCTGCATAAATATGTGTAGGTGTGGATGGAGGGGAATCACACACTTTTGCGGACTGCGTTGCCCTGCTAAGTAAACAGTTAAATACTCGGGCTGGGAAAGAGTTAACAAGGGGACAAAATTATACACAGTGCGTGTTAAAGGTTAGAGGAATAATCAGTCATTTGAAAAAAACACTACATAAACATTTTTCCGGATGCAATTTTCAGTCCAAGGATACATTTCCCAGTAGAAATCAGCAGCTAAAAAGGAAATCATTTAGTCTCCATAAGTGCCAAATTGTATGCTGATTTTTTCCTGGTCTGGCTCAGCTTTCCAAACTGGTGGTTCAGCTTCTGCAATCTTTCACCCAAGGACTATATAAACACATCTTTAGAAGACAGACATAATCCTTGGGTGGGCCAATTTATGTTGGATTATGAAAATACTTAAAATACAAAATCGTATAATCACTGTTGTCTTTTGGGTTTGCGCTGAAGGAGAAGAAAATGGAAGCCCAAGCGGAAGAGAGGGATAGGCCTTGCTGCCCTCAAAAACAAATGCACAGAGCATTCGGCAGTTTCAGCCCATTTAAAACACTTTTATTTGTTTAGCTGCTCCTGGCCTGTAGAATCTTATGTCACTGTGCATAAAACAATCTTGTTTATTTCTTACAATTTTGCCCTTAGTCAATCTTGCACTCCAAACACATTGTACAAGTCATTCATAACACACAAGAAAGAAAGAAAGAAAGAAAGAAAGAAAGAAAGAGAGAGAGAGAGAGAGAGAGAGAGAGAGAGAGAGAGAGAGAGAGAGAGAGAGAGAGAGAGAAAGAAAGAAAGAAAGAAAGAAAGAAAGAAAGAAAGAAAGAAAGAAAGAAAGAAAGAAAGAAAGAAAATGAGTGTTTTCAGCTAAAGAGTCATGTTCACCTGCCAGCCCAAACTGCTGACCAAATGAAAACAAGGAGTTCCATAGGAATGGTGCTACCACAGAGAAGGACCTTGACCTTGCAGCCACCTACGACAGTTCGGACTATAGGGGACACCCACTACAAAACCTCACCAGCAAAATACTATCAGTTCCCCAGATGAAATTCAGTGAAATAAAAATAATTTTCAAGAGTTCTATTTGAGTTTAAGTCTTTAACTGGAAAAAAAAAAATCCCTGCAACCATATTGTCCCAGCAAGTCCCTAGACGTAAGTCACAGTAAACAATTTTAAACGGCAGTGTGTATTTTTAAAGCATTTTAGGAAATGTGCAAAAGCACTGTAAAAATAGAATGAAAGGCTTCTACTTTAAAGTTAGCAGCAGTAAAAAGCATCTCTTTTCCACTTCAAATGTTTGCTTAAATGGTAATTTGTGGGGGGGTTTTAAATTCAAAAACGATATGAAAAAAAAGGTTGGGATGGCATCAGCCAGGGGGAAAGGCAGATGTAGGAAGATTAATTATTAAATACATTTATTCATCAAAATCCTTATACCACGACTCCCCCCACCAAGGGGCTCAAGCTCAAATAACTGCCCCTCCCTTGGATCCTTCCCTGTACCCTTCCCCGGCGTCTGTATATCCCTGTGGACTTGGCAAACACGTAGCTGCCCAAGGAACATCTGACGGGGCCCACAGGTCATTGCAAGCAGTTGCCAAAACCAGGTCTGGACCTGAATATGGAGTCCCAAAGGCAGAGGGGCAGGGATGCCAGCTGGCTGGTCTTCCCACTTCTGGCCACTGGCTGGTTAAACTTTTTGTCATATAATGGAGGGAATAGGAGAGAGGCCATCTTTTAAATATCTAGTGCCTTTTAAGGCAAAGAAATACGTTGCATTGTGCCTTAAAAACCTTTCCAGGAGACATTTTTAAAAACCATAGTCAGATTTCCTGTTGTTTTCTCCAAGCCCAGCAGCCAGGGAGCTTCAGGGATGGTCTCCCTAATTACAGGCATATTAACTGAGAAGGGAATGCCGCTGGATTTAATGGGCCTTACTCCCATATAACCACGCTGATAGGATTGCAGGTTCACACAATATGACGCTGTCTTCTACTGAAACAGACCACTGGGATCCGCTATAATTAATATGGTTGCTTAAATATATACTACACACATGCATGCAACATTTTGTTAAGGAATTAAGCATTTAGCATTAAATGTTTATACATTTTGGAAAACAGTTCAGATGCATGATTTCTTTTTGGGCGGGGGGGCTTACAAGGACATGGATCAGCATTTTATAAGGAAAATCCTTTGTCTTTATGCCCCCTCAGTTCTGCCCCTGGGTCATATGTTCTCCATTCCCTGATTTTATGGGCCCATGTGCATAGATATGCTCCGCCTCTTGCTGGATTTGTGCCCTCTGGCTCCTTTGAGGGCTGCTCAACCCAGATGCTTCCGCCTGCCTCCCAATCGTGGGGGTCAGCAAAGTTTCTCACTTTCACTCCCCCGGTGCTGGAAGAGGGCTCTGAGCCTTTGCAAATGGAAACCCCAGCCACTGGCCAGATCACAGACTCAAGCTGTGTCAAAAGCCCCCCCACATCCAATGCTCCCTCTAAGCAATGGAGCCTTGTGAGCAAAAATTCTAATTTGTGAGCTACTGGCATTAAAGTGGTGAGTGAGCAATTGGGCTACTGCATAAATTAGTTTGCTCTGGAGCCATCCTTCCTGAGCGAAGACAAAAATGTGTGAGCTGGAGGCTGGAAAACTGTGAGCCAGCTCACACTAACTCAGCTTAGAGGGAACACTGCCCCCATCCCCAGCTGCGGGTTTCACATCAAGAGGCCGACCACAGCAGTGGTCTGGTCATCCACCAGGCATGAAGGCAGGATTGCAGGCAACGGTTGTGTCTGAGAACGGAGCGCCACTTGGGGCAAAACAGCCTCGAAAGCTAACTAAATATTTCGGTGTGGCGAATCCTGCAAACCCGACCCTCGCTCCAGTCCGAAACGTTGTACAGCCCTTTTCTACCCAACCCGGTCTTTAAAAGCCTCCCTGGCAAGCTGACTTGACAGCCGCAGAACATAAAAAAGCCGACTCCCGCGCCACACAGTTGGACTGAACGAAAGGCAGACGCTCGCCAGAGGAACAATTCACGCCTCTGAAAATATTTTGGCTACTCTCAGTTTGGCTAAAGGTTAGGTAAACATGAGCTTTAAGGAAGACGGGACAATCCATGCTGTAAGGCAAACAAATGCATTTTTAATTTACTGCTATCCATGCAATACGACATATGCTGTCCTTTTGGAAGGCCTCCCCCCCCCCTCACACGACGTGACATCACAAATGTGCTTTTAGAAGCAAGGGGGACACTTCTTCTTTTCCGCCAGAAGATAAATTCTAGTTTTTTGCTTGCTGTCTGAAAAGTGAAGGGTTTTTATAGGCAACTGCAAAAGCCAGCATGTAAAAGCCAACAGTATTCTGCCTTCAACACATAGCATGTGGTGGAAAGGGCGGGGGGGGGGGCCCCCTCTGCATTGCCCTCCAATGTATAAAGCTATGCAAAAGAAGACAGAGCAAAGGGCTCCCCCTCTGCCCTCCCCCCCCTTTGTCTTTAGGGAGTCAAAGAATATATTATAGCGATAAGATCTGGAAAAGTTTGGTTGGAAGTTAAAGAGGTTTTCACATCTGTGTCTACACATCCAAGCCTTGGGAATAATGTGTCTCATGTTCCGTTCACAGAAAAATGTGAGAAAATGTTCCCTCCTTCAGCGCAGCCAAGATAGCCATTCATTTCGGTTCTGTGCCTGGCTTCGGCGCTGATGGTTGGGGGATTCAACAAGTAACGGAAAGGGCCTTTTCAGCTCGACTGCGTGTGCCCTTCTGGCTGTCCTAAAATAACAAAGAACAAGGGACGCAAGGTTCAAGGAAGTGCTCTGAAACTGGTTTATTGTGGACCGATGTACTTCAGTTGTAAAGGAGCTTCTTCAAGGGCTCACTTTTAATAAATCCCTTTACCTAGAGATGATTTATTTCGGAGAACCTTTTGGTGGGTTCCTGTTCCCGAATTTTATACGGCATGGTCCGACTTCACACCAAGAGATCCAAATCGCCAAGGCAATTGTGCCACATTTACTGTCCTGATGGGGACCTGAGAACAGCCGAAATGGGACTTGTGATGGCCACTCTTGAAAGTGCCCTTCCAAGAAGGCCTGAGTCGATTCCACGTCCTGAACCCACAAAGTACACAGTGCCACTAAGCTCTAGCCAGAGGAGGGAACGAGCAGGAAAGGGGGACTGCCCGCCAGGGGCCTCTTCACAACCCCAGCCTGCAGAGAAAGGCCACAACCAGGCTTTGAGGCCTCTCAACAAGATGCCACGCAGCTAGGGAGTGCTGTTGGGCAAGCAATTGGCAAATACCTGCCCTAGCCTGCTTGCTAGGAGGGAAGGCCTTGTTTATTCACTGAGAGATGTATATTCTGCCTTTCTCTTGTGGCTCAAGGCAGCTTATCATTCTGAATTGAAACCGTCCACAGTACAAGAAGATTCCTTGACTTCCCCCCTTCAGAAAATGCCAGCAGCTCAAGCCTACTTAAAAGCCCTTGCAAATAAAAGCGCCTCTTTAAAACTTTCCAGGACAGTGGCCTCCCTACCACCTTCAGAAGACCTTCCCATATCGAGAGCCACTACCAGAAAAAAAGAGACTCTGGTAGATGCTGCATTAAGGGGGAGGGGGACAAGCAGAAAGTGACAGGTACAGGGCCATAATGGAGGGAGTGATGGTCCTTGGTCTTGAAGGGAAAGGTCATGACCACCATTTTGAACTCAGCTTGGAAACAAACTGGCTGTCCATGCTGCCCTTTTAGAATGTGAGACACAGGAGAGAGGAAGGGTGGGCTGGACCAATCCTCCCTAGCAAACCCGATGCTAATGCTGCCACCCCACCGAAAGAGAGGGCAGTCTGCCCCATGATGCCAACCCCAGTTGCCGGCGCTGCCAAAGTGGCTCTCCGGCCCCTATGAAGAAAAAACACACAACCACTACAAAACTTCTTGGTCAGGTTTGCTCATTTCTTTGCCCATCAAGGGGATTTTGGATTTCCTGATCCCTGCATTTCCTCCCTTGACAAAAACTGGGTCTCCCAAGAGACTCTCAGCCACATTCCTAATGCAAGAGATTGTGTATTTGGATAAATAAGTGAGGCTTGGGGAGGGGTCCACACCGCTCCATCATAGCCAGCTCCCAGAATTCCTCTGATGTGAAAGATGCATCATGGAGAACTCAACTGTGACCGTATCTTCTGGCTGTGATCCATCAGGGTGTGCTACCAAGCTCCCTCCCCAACCCATAAGCATTGCGTGCATGGGGAAGGGTGTGTGTGTGTGTGTGTGTGTGTGTGTTTCATGCCAATCCAGAGTATGGCCACTCCATGGTCCAGCCTTTCCCCCCAGTCAGTTCTGGGCGACCCACCATATATGCAACACAGGGGAAAGCCAACTGAAAAGCTATCTACTTTTACAGGGAGAGTGACTGTGAGATGTGGTGGAAAGTGCCGTCAAGTCTCAGCCAACTTGTAGCAACGCCATAGAGTTTTCAAGGCGAGAGAGGCTCAGAGGTGGCTTGCCAATGCCTGCCTTTGTGTAGTGCCCCTGGACTTCCTCGGTGGGTCTCCGCTCCAAGTATTTTGAGCATGCCCAGTGATATCTTTGTTTTGAACAACAGCCCCCTCCCCCTCGTGCGATATCAGAGCTGCGTAGACGTGCCGGCTTCTTTTTGAGAAATACCTGTGCCACCTGCCTTGCTCTCTGGAAGCAGTTGCAAACATATACCCCAAAATATGGAGGGGAGTTTCTTTGGCCCAGGAGAGAATTCTTCAACCTGGATCCCACCCCGATGCCCCTGGCATCAAACCTCTTTACATCTCCCTTAGCGACTGTCCACACCCCTGCAGGGATATTTCATGCAAAGGACTGGCTCCGTTTATTTCAAGACCTTCCAGTCCTTCAGCCCTTCTGTCCCAGTGTCCCTTTGCCAGCCCCTTCTGGACCACCAGCCTAGCTGTCCTGTTTGAGAGGGCTTGTGATGATGGCTTTGTGCTGGTGCTTCAGAATATAATCTGTTTTATCGCCTGCTGTGTCTCATCGTGTAAAATCGCAGCATCCCATTTAAGCATGTTTGTACCTTCGCTGTTCAAACCAAACTCTTATCCCTTTCTTCTATTGCAAGAAGAAGAAGAGGAGGAAGAGGAGGAGGAAGAGATTGGATTTATACCCCGTCCTTCACTACCTGAAGAAATCTCAGAATGGCTCACAATCTCCTTCCCTTCCCCTCTCCACAACAGACACCCTGTGAGGTAGGTGGGGCTGAGAGAGCTCTTTCGCGGACAGCTCTTGAAAGAACAGCTCTGAAAGAACTTGCGACTGACCCAAGGTCACACCAGCAGCTGCATGGGGAGGAGTGGGGAATCAGACCTGGTTCTCCCAGATTAGAGGCCCCACTCTTAACCACTACACCAAACTGGCTCCTTGAGCTTTATAGAAAGGTGGCACATAACACTTGAAAAAAAACAACACTAAAGGAAGGAAGCAACCAATTAGCACCCTATCTTTAGTTCCCTAAAAATGCAATAGCTGAGGATGCTGCCCTGTGTGCCATTCCACACTCTTGTAAGCCCACGGACTTCCATGTAACTCTGCTACCGATTGTGCTGTCTTGCCAGACAGGGTTATAGGATCAGGCTTGCAAGGACGGACCCGTCTCATCTTTGGTATGCTCACTTAGCAAACCGACAGCTTGCCATTTCTCACTCTACAGCTGGTGAGAGTCATTTGGAATCACCTTCATAAGACAGCTTGGAGTTTTGTGGTATACCGTTCCTTAAGCGAAGTATCAGGTACTCCGATCCCTTTTGAAGCTCCAAGGGACTGGCTACGTAAAACACAGCAAATGAAAACAGCAAACAGCGGATGAAGAATAAGCACTGGCAATGTAGATAGATTCAGGTGGGCAGCCATGGTGGTCTGAGGTAACAGGCCAAAGTTTGAGTCCAGGGGGACCTTTAAGACCGACAAAGTTTAAATCTGGGTATCAGCTTCTGTGTGTGCAACTGGATAAATAACTCGGATCAATTATTAGGGACTGTGGTCTATACGACTGTTTATAGTTTGCTGTTAACTGGATCCTGCTATGTAATGTTGCATCGTTTAACGCGTCACATTCAGTTCTGATTTTTTATGATTTCTGGCTCATTCTACCATCCAAATCCTACTGCATGGTTCACTCAATGTCCCATCCTGTCGACTGTCTTGACTCACTCTAGATAATCTGCCTTAAGACCCAGTGAGAAAGGGTGGGCTATAGAAAAAATAAAATACAGGGAAGGAAAGGGCAGCAGCAGTCCCCGGTGTGAGAGCAGGGGCATCGCGTATACTGGAAGAGGTCCCTGCTTTCACCTGGGAATCAGATTTATAATGCAACAGTTCTAACAGGTGGCAGCAAAGTCCAATTGCTCTCTCACCAACAGAGCCCCAAGCCGGAGTGCAATTTATTACGTCTTGAGCCACTTGGTAGCGGAGAAGCATAAATGTCCCGGCGATTCCCGGAGAAAGTCACGCACAAGTTCCACTGAGAATCCCAAACTCTCCCCCTACCCCAAAACAAAAGCCATAAAGTTGCGAATGTTGGCAAAAGCCAAGCTCAATAAAATAAGCACTCGATATGCACGTCTTTCCAATCGGGAATACCATTAACCCAGAGTCTATAAAGCCTTTTTGCGTTTTTAATGTGCGTTGTCAAATCTTTTATATGTCTCCATTTCAAAGAGCTACAGGAGAGGGGGGAGGGAGGGCAGGGGAAAATTAAATATGCTAACGATATGAGAAGAGAACGGCCGCCGCTTTAAAGAAACATGCCGGGGCGCTGCTTTGAGCCGCAAAAGAAAGGATGTTGTTTAAAATGGAAGGATTTTTTTTTTAGTTGACATATTTTGCGTGCCTTCCTGCTTTAAAAAGCTCTGTTATGAAAGGCAGCCATTATTTACAAGTGAAGAAAGAAAAGGGAATTTGCCCCCTTTCTCCCCCTCCCAAAGCCCCCCTTTGCCATTGTCCTCTGTATCCATTTCCAGGAAGCCATATTCATTAGGGTTAATCTGCCTCCTAAATGAATAAACAAAGAGCTCCTCTGTCACCACTGAGGGCCAGGTGAGCAGATATAATCTCCCAACCGAGGGAGCCATCCCTACCAACCCAGGCTGCAGGAAATTACCTGCTGCAATCCCACACCTGCGGCTGCTCCAAGAGTAGCTCAGAGATGCTGAGGAGGTGACCAAAAATCAAGCCCGTTTCAATTGTTGAGAGAGAGAGAACGAACACCAGCTAACAAGCATACTGTGGATCGTCTCTCATCACGTTCAAAGGAGACTTCCAAAGATGGATGCACGTCTGACGATCTCATGTTATTGGCAGCCAAGCCTTCTGTGGTGTGATCATAGGCGTCAACTACGGGGGGGGGGGGCTCGAGGGCTCAAGCCCCCCCCCAAATTTCCCGGGGGGGGGGCTCAGCCACCCCTGGCAAAGCGGAGCACCCACCGGGCCCTTTCTAGGCCCTCCCATCTGTTTGCCCGCCGGCCGGCAGGCTACCGCCGCTTCTCCCCCGCCCCCCGGGCCTGGCCTGGCCACTCCTGCAGTCCTGCCTCCGTGGGGCCAGCTGGGCAAATGCCCAGCTCCATGGAGTTTCGGGCCAATTGCTAGAGCGTCGCCCCGACAACGTGCCCAGCATGATGGCGTCACTTCCGGGTGACGCCAGCACGCTGGGCATTTGCCCAGCTGGCCCCACGGAGGCAGGACTGCAGGAGTGGCCAGACCAGGCCTGGGGGGGAGGCAGCAGGGACATGGTCCCGGCGTGTGCGCGTGCGAACGCCCCTGGGTGTGATAACTCCCAATGAAACGATTTTATCCAGCCTGTGCATTCTTATCCCACCCTTCCTCCAAGGTGGAAAGGCTTGCCCCATCTCCATCTTGTCTTCACAAAAACCCTGTGAGGCAGGTTATGCTGACTGTGGGTGACGAAGCCCAGCATCACCTGGTCAACTTCAAGGCCAAGTGCGGATTTGAACCCGGGACTTCCCCAGCCTGGCTCTTGCTATAAGACCTGTGCAGCAGCTCAAGGCAGGGAACCTGTGGGGTTTGAGCCCCACAGACTACAGTGGGGAGCTCTTTGGGACTGTGTGAGCTCAGGCCCACTTAGGGTTGCCAACTTCCAGGTGGCACCTGGAGCTCTCTCACTATTACAATTGATTTCCAGACAATCAAGATCTGTTCCTCTGGAGAAGAAGGCTGCTTTGGAGGGTGGACTCTATGGCATTATGCCCTGTTGAGGTCTCTCCAGGGTTGCCGGATCCCCCCTGGCCACTGGTGGGGGACAGGGGGTAGGGTTGCCAGATCCAGGTTGGGAAACTCCTGGAGCTTTGGGGGGGGGGGGACAGGCACCTCATGTGGGTAGGATGCCAGAGAGTCCACTTTCCAAAGCATCCATTTGCTTCAGGGGAACTGATCTCTGTATTCTGGAGATGAGCTGTAATTCCAGGGGATCCGCAGGTCCCTCCCCTCCCCAACCCCCCCCCCCCCTCCCCAGGCTCCACACCCAAAATCTCCAGGTGTTTCCCAACCCAGAGCTGGCAACCACAGGCCCGCTTGGAGCATAGGTGGGAATCAAGCATGCCCTGATTTGTGTAGGGCTTGTCTTGCAGTTGCTACAAGGTGGTGAGCGAGGGCTCACAAATCCGTCACCGAAAGAGCAGGACACGGGGGGGGGGGGATCACTCTTTGCCTGTGAAACTATCTCCCCTCCTACTTCCTGGGGCAGGGGGTGAGGGGGGAGCACTGTACAACAGGCAGGAAGCCCTTTTACTGAGCTCTGCTGGGAACAAATGCCCAGATGGCGGTTCATTAGGGGGCTCTGGAAAACGTCCCCAAAACTACCAGTTCTGCTCTGGGGACCTGCAGCGTCAGCCCCTGTGATTGGCTAAGAGAACGACACCCCCCTGATTGGCTGGGCTCGGTGTACCTCCTCAGAGGCCAGCCTTCAGCCCTTTCCTTGCCATTTGCTTTTTGTACTTTGCTTTTTGCCAGTTGCTTTTTGTGCTTTGGGCCTAGGGCTGCCAAGTCAGCCCGGGGGGCGGGGGATCCCCCGCTATAGGGGTTCCCGATCTGCCGGCCGGCATTCGGCCGGCGGGGGGAACCCCACCCCCGAAGTCGTCCAGGCTGGACGACTTCCCCAGCGTAGTGACGTCACCTGGAAGTGACGTCACCACGTTGGAGACGTTGCCAGAGCATTGCCCTGGCAACGTCTCCAACGTGGCGATGTCACTTCCGGGTGACGTCACCAGGCGCGCGCGCTTTGTGTGCGCACCAGGGAGGCTCCCGGGCGGCTCCCGGACAGCGAAGGACTCCCCCCCGCCAGTCCGTGAGTATGACTTGGCAGCCCTATTTGGGCCCCTATTTGGGCCCCAGTTGCTGACTTCAGGGACCCAACACTGGAGGAGAAGACCTCCTCCAAGTCTAGACTCAGACGCATCTCCCTGCACGAGCAAAGCCAGTGAGTGACTGTTGGTGCGAGGCCTCTTGGCCCAGGCCGCTTACAGATCCCAGGAACTGACTTAGGCCCTCACCTAGGCGAGTGAGCTTCTGATTGTCACGCTCGGATTTTCCAACTTTCCCCGGGGTTCCGGCAGCGGGCCCGAGGGATCTCGGAGGGGAGTGAGCACCCCTTCCCATCTCACTTTGGGTGTGGTCCTTGCAACCAGCAGCCTATCTAGTGTGCTTGAAGGCCTTTCTGTCTGATGATTTCCCAAAGTTCACAGTCGGAGATGTGGGGCTGTTAGCTGGGGATCTGACCTGTGGGGATCTGTCGGGGTCAAGGTCCCCCCCCCCCACTAGAACGGCTGTCTCTCTTTGTACGGCTCTGTGTGCGTGCCCAGCCCCTTGGCTCTGCTCTCCCTTGGAGAGCTGCAAGGTCAGCCACCGCCTACTTGCAGGCATCTAACTATACTGCAGCTGCAGTCTTACAGAATGACTGGCCAGAAAATGCAAGGCACACATCTACCCTTGTATCCATTAGGAAATCACATACAACTGAATTGTTCAGGAAGAAGAGAAGAGAAGAAGAGAAGAGATTGGATTTATACCCCACCCTTCACTCACTTGGAGTCTCAGAGCAGTTTACAAACTCCTTTCCCTCCCCCTCCCCACAACAAACACCCTGTGAGGTGGGTGGGGCTGAGAGAGCTCTTTCCCAAGCTGTCCTTGAGAGAACAGCTGGTCCAGAGCTATGGCTTGCCCAAGGTCATCCAGCAGGTGCAAGTGGAGGAGTGGGGAATCAAACCCGGTTCTCCCAGATTAGAGTCCGCGCACTTAACCACTACACCAAACTGGCTCTCAAACAGGAGGGCACGTGAGCACATAAACATACCACTGAAGTCACTGAATTGGATCAAGGGTCTATCAAGCTCCTCAGCACTGTGTATTTGGAATGGCGGAGAATCTCCGGGGTCTCAGGCAGAGGTCTTTCACATCACCTAGTCCTTTTAACTGGAGATGCTGGGGACTGAACCTGGGACCTTCCGCATGCAAAGCAGATACTCCACCACTGAGCCACGGCCCCTCATCCACTTGAGGATGGCTGTTAAAGGTAGCAAATATCCTTTCTATTACTGCTTCCTTCGACGGCTTCTCTTTATTGTGAGCATAAGATGTCATTCTACATTTTTATTACTGTCATTTCAGCTGTGCGGGCCAAGTGCGGCCTTTGTGTTTTTTGTTAGCCTTCTGAGCCTCCGCAGGTGGGGGGGGGGGGAGTGGGATGCAAATGCTTTAGTAGAGAGAAAAGTATAAACCAATAGCAACCAGTGAGCAAAGTTGTTGCTCATGTTAAAAGGCAAGCGCGAGTGGCATGCAAGTTTGTATATACCCATCAACATTGGGTAGCATTCCACTGTTACACTGAGGCTTGCCAGGTCTCCTCGGCCACTGGGCAGGGGACACGGAAGGTTAGGGTCACTAGATCCAGGTTGGGAAATTCCTGGAGATTTGAGGGTGGACCCTGGGGAGGACGATGGGATAGAGTCCACCCTCCAAAGCATCCATTCTCTCCAGGAGAACCAGGGGTCATTTCGAGCAGGAGCTCGGGGGAGCTCAGCTCCGGGAGTTGGTGCCAGCCCCCCTCCCCCGTGGGGGAATGCCTGCTTGTGTCGTGGCTGCAGCAAAATGACCCCGTCCCCTGGAAAGGTCCTTGTTCCTCCAGCCTTCTGAAGGCTTCAGCCACCACTGAAGCTATCCTCCCAGAATAGGGGTATTTCTGAGGCTTGGATTGGTAGCTGTCCCCTCTCTGCCAGCTCTCTCTCTCTCTTTCTTGCCTTCTGACATACTTCCGGTGATTTCAGGTGGTGTAGCATATGCAAATAAGTTATGCTAATGAGTTATGCTAATGAGCTCCTGCACCACATTTTCCATGAAATGACCCCTGAGGAGAACTAGTCTCTACAGCCTGGAGAGCCCCAGGCTCCCAGCACACCTTCCCCCAAGGACAAAAATCCAGTCTGATGATGTCAGAGGAGGGGGGAATATTTATCTCCATCTGAGCATGCCTGCGTTTATGTCAAACACTAGGGAATCCTAAACGCTACCATCTCCCCGGAACCGCGCCTGTAGCCTGTGCAGAGCTAATGCAAGCCATTCTGAAGCCGCAAAGAACCTGGGGTTTAAAACTGTGTGTGTGTGTGTGTGTGTGTGTGTGTGTGTGTACACGTCAGAGCGTGCGTGTGGGGGGGGGGGATCCGCAGGCCTGCAAAGAGCAGGAGAGCCAAACTGATTTGCCCTTCATGCAGTTTTCATCGGCCTACCCCTGTGGCACGGCTGATTATTTAATGTCTCCAATAGGTGTTAAAAAGTTTCTCTCCCGCCACATGGGGAATGTATTATGAAACAGGAAGAGGCAAGTGGCTGCAGTTAGAAGCACAAAGGTGAGATAATGGCCTTCCGCATCGCCGAACTGTCAGGGCCGCTTAGCATAAAGCCGGGCAGCTCGAGATTTCCGAGCCCTGCTCCCCTCCTGAAATATATATAGAATGTTAAAGTAAATGACAAACACAGGAGTTGTCACCTTTCTGGGAGCCACAGTCCCACCGTCACCTCCAAGCATATGCTCTGCTGCGGTAATTATTGGAAGCATCAGAATTTCTCTAGTTCGGGGTGAGCTTTTCAGAGCCATCAAGCTTTTCCTGGAGCGTACCACTGCAGTCTGTGGGTGGGAGAATGGCATGCTGGAATGTTCCTAATATATATTTTTTAAAAAGCAAATCCTTGCATGTAAAAAAGTAATATGCCAGGGAAAATGTTTCAGGGACACTGCTTGACACCCTAATTTTCTATGTGCAGGGAGACTTTTTTCCTTATGGGGAAGCGCCCCAAAATATACCACCTAGAACCCGTCCATCTACACACGTTCCCATGATCCGAACTCAGTGTGAGAAGGAGCTCAAATGAACCTGCTGCCTTATTCTTATTTGTGCATTATTTATTTATCTGAAGAAGCGTGCACACGAAAGCTCAGACCCAGAATTAAACTTTGTTGGTCTTAAAAGTGCCTGCCTGGACTCAAACTTTGCTTAATTTAGTTAAATTTATAGCTCACCTTTCTTGCAGATTGCTTCTGAGGGGCTCTCGAAGGTGCTACGGGACATGAGGCTCAAGACGGATTACAAAGTACTAAAAAATAATAAAATCAGACAGCACAAGCCATCCAATAAACAATGCGATAAGGCTAGGATTACCCGTCCTTTTTTGAGAGGGCTGACGACACTCCATTTTCTTCGTTATATAATGGGATACGCAGATTAGTACTGAAAAGTGAAGAGGTGAACCTCAAAAAGCGCTGAACGAAACAGTTTACTCCAAGGAGTTCAGGGCAGTGCACATTGTCCCCTTCCCAATTTATCATTACAGCAACCCTGCGAGGTAGGTTGGACTAAGCGATGGAGCTGCCCCAAGGTCATGCAGTGAGCTCCATGGCAGGGCAAGGACTTGAACCCAGGTGTCTCTGGTCATGATCTGACATTCTAACCACTATACCGCAGAGGCTCTCAGTATTTATTAACTAAAGCATTCCAAGATATCACGCATGGCACATTTTGAGTGTTACAGAGGCAAACTGTTGATCATTTTGTTTTCTCTGACAGAACTGCTGGACTGCCGCAGTAAAAAAACAAACCAAATCAATAGAGGCTCCAAGTAAAACTGCAGTACTAGCCTGCCACAATTTCTGTACAACAGATTCGCTGCTTTATTTTGATCAACCTTTGCTGGGGACGCAAGCAGTTTTGTCCCATCCCTGCATTGTGTGCAAGGGGGTTATCCAGTTGCTCTGGATACAGACCCAGTAGAATTACTCACTTTTGGGAGGAGGGTATCCATGGCATCTCTGCGTGAGTCACCGCTCTTCTTCCATAACTAGAACAACGGCCATGCAGAACCACCATCTGAAAGCAGATGGTTTTTTGCAGGAAGCCTCTTTCAAGCGTGCAGGTCAAGTTGGCCTCTAGGGAATTTGGAGGGAAACTGCACCGCAACTCATGGCCTAGAGCAGGGGTCCCTAACCTATTTCAGCCTGTAGGCACCTTTGGAATTCTGACACAAGGTGGTGGGCACGACCACAAAATGGCTGCTGTGGGAGGTAGAGCTAACCACAAAATGGCTACCTCAAGAGGTGGAGCCATACACTTACAGAAACCCAAATGCAGAGAAGAGTTTTTTAAAATATATAGATATATAGATTGGAAAAGAGGAGAGAGAGAGAGAAACTAACACTGTGCTGGCAGCTGTCACTGAAAAATTATTTTAATCTGCACAGCTAGGGTTGCTAGGTCTCCTACCTCTTTCCAATGGGGGGAGAATCTCCTATTCTGGGACTTTCGCATGCGCTGCGATGATGTCACCTGGAAGTGACATCACCACGCTAGGCACGTAGCCAGGGGACGCTCTAGCATTCAGCCTGGAAACTCTATGATACTGAATGCTAGAGCTTCCCCCAGCGATGTGCCCAGCGCGATAACGTCACTTCTGGGTGATGTCATCGCACCGGGCACATCGGTCTGATCCTGGCACTCTGGGGGCAGGGTTCCTCCCCACCAGCCGGATGCAGGCCGGTGGGTCGGGGGCCCCTAAAGCAGGCAACCCCCCACCCCCCAGGTGATCTGGCAGCCCTATGTACAGCAAGCAGATCTCCACCAACCCATTAGAAGCCCTGATGGGGAAGAACCCCACCCGGCTCCACCCACTTTCTAAAATCACTAGGCAGGAACCAGGAAAGGTGCGGGTGGGCAGCACAGCGCCCACGGTTGCCACATCGGGGACCCATGGCCTAGAGCCATGACATGCCACCATCAACAGCTTTTTGAGACGGAGTTGCATTTTCCATAACTGGTACATCCCAAACTTTGCAATAAAATCTTGAGCTGGCAGCACATCGTTTCTAATTTAACTCACCTTTCTTTGCATCAAACTTTTAAAATTGTGCTTTTCAGCCTCTTTCCTCCAGCCCAGCGCAGAGGATGACGCTCGCGGCAGCATTGGTTTAAAAATAACGGAAATTGAAAGATGAAATGTAAATGATTTAAATGCACGCATATGTTCTGTTGCAAAATGCATCATGCAGATGCAGGGGAGGTTTATTTTTTTACTTGTGTTTTAGACTCAAATCAAAGGGGAAATGGCTCACTTAAGAGATGGTGAATTTTTTATCTGTGTTTTTAAGGCAAAAATGTACTTCTCTGTGTTTTACAATATGCTATATTTGAAAACAAAAAGGGAAACGGAGAAGAAATAGAACACTGGAATGCACTCAGCTGGGGGCGGGCTTTCTTTCCGTGTCCTAACTTATTTTTGAATTGGAATCACTTGAGTTAGTAGAGAAAGCCTGGGACTGAAGCGAGGGCTCCACTCTTTGTTTTCATTCTTCACTCTTGGGGTCACAGCCAATTGCCCCCAAATATACAAAACTCATGCAGTGCTTCCCTTAACCTGTCCTCCTTCATAATCCGCTACATCAGGGCAGGGCCACTTTAGGACTTTTGCGGGCCCTGGGCACTTTTGCCTACGTGGGCCCCTCCCACCATAATAATATCCATACTAAAATTTATTTTTGATATAACTTTAAACACTTCATTCCCCTCCCCTCCGTTTTGGGCAAAATTTAATAGATTTTTGTAGACCCTAAACATTTCATTCTTTTCTGATGTGAGGGAAAAAATTAAAACATTTTCGTCAGTCCAAAAAGTTCACTTAATTCGTTCTGATTTTAAAAGAAATTGAAATGTTTTCATGGGATCCTACAAGTACTGTGGGCCCTAGGCATTGTGCCTACTGCGCCTCATGGATAAGCCAGCCCTGCATCGGGGGTCTCCAATCTTTCTGAGCTGGTGACCTTTGGAATTTTGACACAGGATTTGTGGGCACAGCCACAAAACGGCTGCCACATCTTGCTTTCAGTCACACAGTGAACATCTGTGTGCTATCGTGGTAGCTACTGCCCAAACAACAGGGTTTCCAGCCAATGTTCCCTCAAAGCTGAGTTAGTGTGAGCTAGCTCACAGTTTTTTAGCCTCCGGCTCACACATTTTGTCTTAGCTCAGGAAGGATGGCTCCAGAGCAAACGAATGTACGCAGCAGCCAAATTGCCCGCTCACAACTTTAATGCCAGGAGCTCACAAAGTAGTGTTTTGCTTACAAGACTCCACACCTTGGAGGGAGGATTGTTCCCAGGTCCTACCTTGCTCCCAGAGGGGGGCTCCAGGCTGGGACATCATTGTGTTACTGACATTGGGGGGCGGGGGTTGACGCTCTTGTTTTTGGGCAAAGCTCTGGGTTATTTGCCCTCAAGACCATACAGTTCCCCAAACAAAATACAGCATCACCCCGACAGCAGCAGCACAATGACATCACTTCCAGGTGACATCACTGTGACAGGGACATCGCACGGTGACCTTCCCGTTTGGGGGTGGGGCTTCTCCCGCAGCAGATTGAAGCCCCGAAGACCGGGGGATCTCCTGGCCGGATCAGGGGTCTGGCAACCCTATCGTACTATGTTTTTTAAAAATCTTCAAAGCCAACCTCTAACGGGCAATCGAAGGCCTTGCTGGGCAAAAGCCCTACGTGGTCCCACCTACTTTCTAGAGACACTAGGCAGGTTCCAGGAAAGGTGTGGGGCAGGCATCAAGCCACCCACGGGCATGAGGGAGACCCCCGCACCCCACGAACGAGAGGGGGAGTCGCCCTACAGCGTGTCGACTTTCTTCCTTTTTCAGAGCAGTACAGAATGAGGATTAGTGTCTATAAAATTCAAGTTGAACAGAGCAAAGGCTGAAACGTTGTTCAAGGTGTTGGGGTCTAAAGGACCCCGGCATGGTGAGCCTGTCATTTAGCAGCATAATCTGCTGATGCAGCGGTTATGAAGATCTTAACTACTCAGAGCCAATTCTCCTTCAGGAGAATTGGGTTGGATGCATGAACAAGTGAGGCTGTCAAATGAGCGTTTCAACACACTGAGGTCATTTAAGCCACACTGTCTTATACAGCCTATGTTTCACCCCCTAATCGGTGTCATTTCAGTTGCACAGACACCAATAGTCTATCTGTAAAACCCTCAAATTAGAGATCTATGAAGCCCTTTTGGATCGAACACTGGACTTAATGAAGAGGAACGGTCGTATCTGGCACCATTCCACTGGAAGGAAGGAAGACAATTCTTCCTGCCTACCCCTTCCGCCCACCCCTCCTGTGACCCCTAAAAAGGCATTGTTGGGGGAAGGATCTTTGCAGACAAAAACCTACGAGGGGATGGGGCAAGGGGAATTAGGGAAGATGGATTCTCCTCCCTTTGGAGAACGACAGAAACCAGTAACTGGGGCAGAACCATCTAACTTTCTTATAGCTAGTCTGGTTCTGGAGGAAAGTTGTTGTCCCTTGTCCTTCAAGAGTGGTATCAGGTCTTAACCTAGGCATCAGAGGAATTGTTGCTGTTGTTGTTGTTGTTATAGTATCAATAAAAACATGAAAAGCCCAAATAATAAACATAAAAATAATAAACCTAAAGCTCAGACAAATCATTAGGTAAATGCAAGCTGGACTGAAATCTGATGCTACCTCCAGGGTAGCCAAAAGTGGCATTTCCCTGAGGGCTGCTACAGAGAGTTGGCCACCCTAGCATTAAACAACAGCTCACAACTAGGGTTGCCAGCTCAGGGTTGGGAAATACCTGGAGATTTGCAGGTGGAGCCCCCCGCACTACCCGAAGGAGTCTCAGAGCAGTTCACAATCTCCTTCCCCTTCCCCTCCCCACAAGAAACACCCCGTGAGGTAAGTTGGGCTGAGAGAGCTCTTTCAAGGACTGCTCGTGAGAGAACAGCTCTGAAAGCACTTGTAACTGATCCAAGGTCACACCAGCAGCGGCATGTGGAGGAGTGGGGAATCAAACCCGGTTCTCCCAGATCAGAGTCTGCGCTCCTAACCACTACACCAAACTGGCAGTTAATAATAAAGAAAACAGTGCTTCTGAGCATATGCAGAGTGGCAGTGTTGCCCTGTCCTTCTGCACGTGGGGCTCAGGTTTCCAGCTCAGAAAGTCTGGCTACCCAGGGCCATTATTAAAGCAACAACAACAACAACAGAACAGAACAGAACCCCCCTAAGGATACCAAATGGCCATATGAATGTTCGAGAGACGTCTATAACAGTAGAGGGTGGTGGCAGGGTTTGGGGACACCTTGGAAGCTGTGCAGGAGCTGGAAGCTCTTTTATCTTGAGCACAATGAATATTGCATTCCTGCTGGAGCTCTACTGGGAAGCCTGGCTGATGCACGGCTCTATGAAGGAAGATCAGGGTGTCAGATCTAATTAGAATCAGCACTTTCCACCTCTCTTGATCTCAAACTCTATCTGTGCAAGACGATTAACAATGGCTGTAATCAAACAAAACAAAACCAAAAAAGGGCAGGCCGACCTAAAAAAAACGAGACCGACCTTGTCCTTTCTTCTGCACCAGCAAATCTACGTATGGCATCTCCCTGCGCATTTGTATTAGCTGTTTTTCACAGTCAAATGAGAGCCATTTGTGACCGTGGATATTTGCTGTATGTTCCGAGCGCGACTATTTTTCAGTTGGCAGGACGATTAGAGGAGCCGTTGGAAGTCTGGGAGTAAACAGGCAGCGCGAGACATTCCGAGGCTTTTGTTACTATCACGCCAGTCTTATGGAAACAGCGATCACTTTGTCAAATTATGGCATCCTTGGAGGAATCTCCAAATTCACCCAGACTTTCTTTTTAGGTGGAATTATGCATCTGCCTGCAACTGTGTGCCACCTGCATGCATTAAAGACAGAAATTTCCTTGCTACTTTTATCATAATTCTCTTGATTTTCTGCAAAATATTTTCATATTTTGCAAAGTCCACTCAAGGTGAAATTTCAGCAACAACTCTGACTGATGCTAATTCACATGAGGCATTCAGACCCAACTCTTCTCAAGCGGTGGGAGACGGAACTGAAGTGGCCAGTTTCTGTAACTGAGAGCCATCCAATCTTCTAGACTGTTGGCTCCGGGGACAGCGGTCTATTGTTCTTCAGAACGCAGCTCCCCGTGCTATTATTGTAGTACCTCCCGCGCAAAGGAGATTTGAATCTCGGAAGCTCAGACTCTGAAAACCTTGCTGGTCTCTAACGTGCTACTGGATTCAAATCTTGCTCTTCTTTAAAGACCAGCATGTCTGTCCTCCAAAACTGACACAGAAAAGACTCCGGGCTCTTGAGCATATGACCCCTTAAGATGCACGAAGCTCCCTCAAGCAATGCAGTGAGTGGGGCTCCAGCACCTGATCTTCTGTGATTCCAGCTCAAGCCCTCCCCCCCACCCCACCCCAGGAACAGTCTGGGTGCAAAGAATTCAGGGCTTCCAGGTGCAAAAAGGGGGTAAGGTCATTTTAGGCGGTCCGACTTCTGTGACAGCCCTGGCAGGACTCAGTGAAGCCCCTCCTTAAGTGGCTTGCCTGCCCCCCCCCCCAAGCATTTTGCACAGATGCAAAACCCATTTTCTTTCCGCCCTTTAGTAAGTAGCAGGCCTTGGTTTGTTACCTGAGGCTTATTTTTACCTGCTCTTTCTGGGGGTTTTTTTTGTCCCTCTGACTTTATATTTATAAATTATTTTATAATTTGAAGAAGAAGAAGAAGAAAAGGAGGAGGAGGAGGAGGTGGAGGAGATTGGATTTATACCTCACCCTTCACTACCCAAGGGAGTCCCAGAGCGGCTTACAAACACCTTCCCCTCCCCACAACAGCCATCCTGTGAGGTAGGCGGGGCTGAGAGAGGTCTGACAGAAACTGCTCTTTTTCAAGGACAGCTGCGCCAGAACTATGGCTTGCCCAAGGTCATCCAGCAGCTGCAAGTGGAGGAGTGGGGAATCAAACCCAGTTCTCACAGATCAGAGTCCGCGCACTTAACCACCATACCAAACTGGGGTACTTATATAGTTTTCTGGGTAGTACTGCTTTAAAGATTCATTTTGTAAATAAAATAAATGAAAATAAAACACCCGCTAGCAAGTTTCGAGCTTGTGCACTGCTCCGTTTAAGATGGGATTTGGTTTCCAGAGCCAATGTAATCTAAATGGGTGGACAGGCATGTCCCGAGATTCATAGTTGGGACGCTTCCAGTTGAACTGGACCATCGCCCAGGGAGACAATCTGATCTCTTGTAAAGATCCATAGCAGATTGGGCTTACCTCGTGCGCTTCTAATAAAATGTGTAGCATTGCTAATATAAAAGCTTCGCTGCGGAATTATCATCCAATCTTCGGCCTTCCTTCCTATCCATCAAACTGAACCAGAGGTACCCACAAAAGCAACACTACACCATGGAACAGAAAAACCACAAAAGGACAGGGGAATTTGTGGTTCCAGTTTACACACCGTGAAGCAGACTTTCTGTTATCTGGAAGAAGGCAGATCTTTTCAGAAAGGCAGAGTAAGTCAGATAATACCTTTGATGAGTTGCACTAGGAAAGCCATTGGGGCTGAAGCGCTGAGCTAGGATGTGGGAGATCTGAGTTTGAATTCCCACTCTGCCATGGAAGCTTGCTGGGCGACCTGGGGCCAATCACAAACTCTCAGCCTAACTCACCTCACACAGTTGTGAGGATTTATACCCCACCCTTTACTTGGAGTCTCAGAGCGGTTTACAATCTCCTTCCCTTCCCCTCCCCACAAGAAACACCCTGCCAGCTCTGGATTGGGAAACACCTGGAGATTTTGGGTCTGAAGCCTCGAGAGGACAGGGTTTGAAGAGGGGAGGGACCTCAGCAGGGTATAATGCCATAGAGTCCACCCTCCAAAGCAGCCATTTTCTCCTGATGAATGGAACTTGGTTGTCTGGAGATCAGTTGTAAAAGCAGGAGATCTCCAGGTACCACCGGGAAGCTGGCAACCTTAACTGGTGCCGCCCTCCCAGGAGGCAGGGGCTGGGATTTAGCAGGGCAGGTCACAGGCAAGGTTGCAGAGAATAACCAGGGTCCAGTCCAAAAGTCAGTGGTCCCGACTGCTCTTGAGAGAACAGCTCTGAGACGGAACTGTGACTGACCCAAGGTCACCCAGCTGGCTGCATGTGGAGGAGTGAGGAATCAAACCCGGTTCTCCAGATTAGAGTCCACCGCTCTTAAACACTACACCAAACTGAATAATGTAAGGCAGTTTGGGCGACAATAGGCGAGAAAGGTGGGGCATAAGTGAAGTAAATAAACAGTGCACACATTCCTGACTTGGCTTCAGAGCAAAGTGAATTACAGGAGTGAATGACCAGGCGGGAGTCCAGAGCCCCTGACGCTGCCTTCTAGTGAGCCCGGCCGCTGGGCCTTCCAGCTCCGTGCTGTCTATGGTGACCAGCGCTGGCTCTTTGGGACCTCGGGAAGAGGAAGGTCTTTAAGAACTCCTGAGACTGTTGAACGGGAGATGCCCATTGTGGGCCTGCACTGCTAAGCCACAAAAGTCCCATCTCCATCACAAGGCAAGCTACTAATCTCCCGTGCCTTCACCACCCCACTGGGCATCTCCGCCATGCTTTCGTATGGACTGCTGTGATCACCTATGCAAAGCAGTTTGAGCACCCGGCACGACTATCAACGTAAAGTCCTTCTGCTGTTGCTGAAAGCTGTTCAGTGGATTGGCTACAAAGCACACCATGGACCTAGAATCAGCAGAATGATGTCAAAAGGGTGGTTTATTGTTTCAATGGGGGGGGGGGGGCGGGAAGTATGTTTGGAAAAGGGGAAGCCTTTGCAATTATTTTATGGACGGCCCCGATACTATATGGGAATCGCCTGTAGAAAAATGCTGTATCATGGAACAGTACGGTTATTTCAAACTGAGGAAAAGGGGAACCAATTAGTTGGGGGCATCGCTACTCTAGTCCCCAAGGAGATGCCAACACCGCAGGTTAGGCCCGTGGCACAAGTTCTAGCCCTCGGATGTGCTCTGGCGGGCAGCCGACGTGCAGGCAACAGTAGATTAGGGGTCGACGGCACCCTGAATCCGGTGTCAGAGAGCTGGACTGTGAGAGCCAAAGGCCCAGCAGTCCTCCCCTCCCCTCTTCAAGCTGCTGGTGTTTCCCCTCTGACGGAGGTAATCGAGTAATCGTCACCGAAACGCTACAGAAGGCTCTGAAAGGAGGAAACCACCAAAGCGAAAGGAAAGAAGGTGGGGGGAGACTCGGGAGAGGCAGCAACAGCTTTGTGGTTAGGCCTTGCATGGCTGGTGGGAGTGACCCCCCTGATTAAAGTCTCCCGTTTCCAAAAAAAAGGCTTCCGTCGGGGCAACGACAGCCTTTCACTAGGAGTGAAGCACTTTCTTTCCCCTCCCCGAAATGCAACTCGCCGCACTCTGCACCTGGTGGCAATTGAGGCTGAGTGTGCCACAGTTCCGGCGGCACTTCAGAAGCACCCACAGTCCGATGCCCGTGGGGCTGGAAACTGCTGGATGCTGGTGAAAGAAGGGGGGGGGGGGGGGGTAGAACACAAAGGTCTCTGGGACTGACCCTCCTGTGGGTTTCCTCCAGCCCCCCACCATGATCCTGCTGGGCTGGGAACTTCCGGTTCTCTAGGCACTTGGCTACCCACGCCCCTGGCCCAGCACAATGCACAATGCACACGAGGTGCCTGCTGGAATGATTGCATTTGTACCAAGGAGTTTTGTTTTTGGCCTTGCTTTGGGTTGCTTCAGTAAATTTGCCGCCCTCCTAGTGGGGCCTGGAGATCTCCTGCTTTTACAACTGACCTCCAGACTACAGACCTCACGTCGCCTGGAGAAAATGGCTGCTTTGGAGGGTGGACTCCACGGCACTGCACCCTGCTGAGGTCCCCCCCCCCCTCCCCAAACCCTGCCCTCTCCAGGTTCCACTTCCCAAATCTCCAGGCAGCTCCCAACCCAGAGTTTAACTATGATGGGTTCCCCATATGCTGCTCTGGGAACAGTCCAACGTAGACTTTTGCGATTACGATTGATGCCTTCACGTTCATGGTGCATTGTAAAGATCTCATTCACATCCAGGGATGATGTCCATTCCACAGAGTGCTCCCTCCTTTTTTTGAGGATTCCTGGCACCAGACCAGAGGAGACACCAGACAGGACAGGAGGACGCATTTTCCTGCAGGTTATTCCACCTCCCAACTCACTTCACTGAGTTGGGGCCCTTCACACCACCATTCCCTGAGCTCTGCCTCGCTCACCACCGCTTCCCCGAGGCCCCAGCTCCCTCAGACATTGATCCCGATCATCCCCTGGGCGCTGGGGAGGCGGGCTGCCTGCAGGAGCCTCATGGAGCAGACCTTCAGGTTCAGCCGCTCCTCCAGCCCACTGGCCAAGATCCCCTCCCTGGACTCAGAGACATGCCAGCCACCTTCCTTTCCGGACGGCCCTTCAGCTTCACACCACCCGCTCTACTTGTCTGCTCTGCTGACAGCCCAAATGCCAGCCGAACCATGTGGGGGTCTCTGCAATGCTACACCATGGAGGAAACCTGGCTGGCTGGGATGGTAAGTCGGATCTCAAGGACTTCCGCGGAGGCTCTGTTATCCAGGAAGTAAGTGCAGGGCCGTGAAAGGGTGGGGTTTCTTAGATGTGGAGGGGGGGCAAGAGAGGACGAAACCGAGCCAGCCTTCCGTCAACCGGGACCGCCTGACTTCCTTGCCTCAGAACCACGGAAGGGCTGGTGCACGTGCCGCGGGATTTCTGCCTTTTTCACTCGTTGTACGGCAGACACATCGCAGCATGGCTTCTGAAACTGGATTTTCAGAAGTGGTCTCTGCCTACCGTTGAGGGGGAAGAGAGGAAGGGGTGCAGTTAGGGATGCCAGCCTCCGGGTGGGACCTGGGGATCCCCCAGAATTGCAGCTCTTCTCCAGTCTACAGAGATTGGTTCCCCTGGAGAAAAGGAGGGTGGACTCTGCTTTGGAGGGTGGACTCTGTGGCCTCAGTACCCCACTGAGGTCCCTGTCCTCCCCAAATCTCCAGTCTGGAAACCCCCCACCAGCGGCCACGGGGGACCTGGCAACTCTAGATGCTGTTGTTTGGGACAGACAAATATTCCGGGGGGGTGGGGGAGACAAGAGCCAGTTTTTGCGTTTTCAAGGCCCTGTGAAGTTTTATGACCTGGGCCACCTGAAGTCATGGGAACTCGTCCATCGGGGCTGTGAGGCTGCCGCATCTGTTTCATCCCCTCTCTCTAACATGCAAGAGGGTTGAAGTTACCACCTTGGTGGGTTTCCCTGCTCTGCTTTGTGAGCTGTCTCTTTCAGGGTGGGGGAACTTATGATGTGAAGGTGTCACACTGTGGAGTGCCATGCCTGAGGGGCTGATTCTCAAAGTCTAGGGTCACCATGAGCAAAGTCACCTCAGGGATTTCCTCAATATACCCCTTTGACTTTTCTCGGGTAAGTTGTCATTCCTTTCTATGGGGAATTAGTAATAAGCGCACTGTAGGGGTGGGTCAGACCTTCTTGGAGTAACAGCAAACCCTGTCTGTCAGCCCCGACATACTAGGATGTAATGCTGGAGACCAGGATATCTAAAGAACTGTTCTCTTCCACGTGTTCCTGCCCGTCCTCTGAGGTGGGTAGCTGAGGCTTCACTCCGCCTTTTTCTGAGGTGAAGCAGGCAGCCGCGGGGCCTTATCAGATGTGGTACGCCAATTCTGGAATGCCCCTCCCCTTGGATGCCTGCCTGGCACCAGATTTGTTGTCTTTCTGGCATCAAGTTTATCTAGGTGCAGGGGTCCGTTGGAGCGGGAGCGCACAGGAGCGCAGCTCCGGGAGTGAGGAGCCCAGGGGGCGGGCACATGACCAAGCCCCGCCCCCTCCTCGGCTTCCCCCAGCAGTGCAGAGGCGCAGCGCCCCGGGGAAAGCCCTGCTAGGGTCTTTATTGTTTTTAATGTTTTGTTTTAATATTGATAATTTTATCATTGTTCCTTTTATGACTGTGTGCTGCTTTTCCAGAGACTTGCTCAAGGTGGCATCTAAATTTTCTAAGTATACCATTTTTTATCTGGGCACATGGCACATAAGTACTGGAGAAATTTCACCAACCCTTCAGCAGCTTCCACCCCATCAGTTTGGTGTAGTGGTCAGGAGTTGGACTCTAATCTGGGAGAACCGGGTTTGATTCCCCACTCCTCCACATGCAGCTGCTGGTGTGACCTTGGGCCAGTCACAAGTTCTCTCAGAGCTGTTCTCTCATGAGCAGTTCTCAAAAGACCTCTCTCAGCCCCACCTACCTCACAGGGTGTCTTGTTGTGGGGAGGGGAAGGGAAAGGGATGGGTGGTGCACATGTCCTGGGTATCTCAAGTCTACTTGAAACCTGGTGGTTTGAAGGGAGCAGGAAGAGAATGAGGGTGTGTTCTTTACGTTTATTTTTATTGCACAAAGTATTGGATGGGGAAGGGAATGGAGGAAGAGCAGGTCAGTTTCACTCACCTGTGGAGTGGAGCCTGAGGGGTAGGTGTTAGCTTCTGACACACTTCCGGTATGTTAGGGGGTGTGGCATATGCAAATGAGTTATGCTAACGAGCTCCTGCACCTCTTTTTCTACGAAATGACCCCTGTCTAGGTGTATCTTTTGACATTCCTGGGCTTTTAGAAAGTTAAACCAAGACAGCTTTCCAAACTTTATAAATTACTTTTGATGGAAGACAATTAAAAAATTTTAAAATATCAAAAAAATTGGAAAGATGAGCTGCCATTATCTCTACAGGATACCCACTGGAGCACCAGATGGGCCTCACCAGCAAATACTTCCATGATATATAACATTCATATACAGTTTCTTAAACTTACATCTCGTTGGTACCTCACTCCACATCACTTACATAAAACCCAACTTGCTGGAAGGAATGCAGCCTAATTGGTACTTATCTTCATTGTTAGTGGGACTGCCCAGTGATTCAGCAGTTTTGGAAAGATGTGACAATGCAGATTAACATGATTACTTCACGATCTCTCTCCTGTAAACCGAGATTATGCTCTTGAATTTATGGGATGATTCAATCACAGAGAATGCCGAGGAACTTACTGCTATACTTTTAGCAATTGCTAGGCTGACCATAGCGGCGGCATGGAAGTCCCTTCTCCGCCGACCTTATCGGCTTGGCATGAAAAACTGTGGGACCAATTTGTTATGGCCAAAATTCCTGACTCTATTCAAAGATCACAGACAACTTCTACACCAACTTATTCCAGATTTGTTTGTATATAGGCACCTGTACTAAGCTTCATGTTGGCACAGGATTTGCTTCCCTCAAATCCGATCTACCATAAATGGCTCCATTTGTAAAGCACTTTTGATTCTGACCAATTGTTGAGAATTCTGCCCAATTACCAGAGCCTCTTTATTTCCGGAACACTATCTTACTAGGTTCTACTGATTTTTTTGTTCAAGTTTTGTTGATAGTTATAAGAAACGTTCTGTGAGTTTTGTGGTTAAATGTTATGACTTTTGGTTTACTCTGTTATATTTGATTGAATTTTTTTTGTACTTGATAAAGTGTTGGGAGGAAAAAAGAGAAGGCACTGCCAGCACATGCCCGTACCTGAGCTCCCCTACCTTTATCACTCCACAAAATGTGTAAAACAGATTTGTTCAGGAGAACATTTTTATAAAGAGAACACGGTGGTAGTAAAATGGAAATGTTCAGTTTAAAAAAGCGTCAAAGAGAGCCCTTTTTATAAAAGGAATTGGACTGTCATTTTAATGTTTGGGAAATTAAGACAGCCCCTACCACTTTGTATTGCTTCTTACTGGATGGACTACATTGTTTTAATTTCATTGTTCTCTAATTTCATAATCCAGTTTTATTGCACTGTTTGTGATATGCATTATACTGGTGTTTATTTTTTTCCCTAATTCTGTAATGTCCCTTGAGACTCAATGAGAAAGGGAGACTATAAAACAAGCGTTTTCCTCCTTCTCCATTAGGATTTTCTGACTGTAATTTTCTGGTTTTTTAAAATTATCATTGCTATTTTGTTGGTTCTAAGATTTTTTTCCCTTGCTGTCTGCAAACACTATTCTTAACTGCTTCAAGCTTAATTTTTTTTTTTTACTAGTATGGTGTTCTTTTAAAATTATGTTGTTAGCTGCCCCAGAAACCAACATTTCTGGGAAGAGGATCTAAATGCTTAAAACAAACACATAAATGAATGTGTGCATTTGTGCACACTGTGAATGGTAGACTCAGAGCCCTTGAAAATACAGACTGTGATGCCAACATCTGATGCATCTGACCATTGGTGTCCCCCCCAACCCAGCAGGTGCCCCCTCAGGTGGGGGAGGCCCTGAGATCCTTCAGAGTGGCCAATGCAGAGGACTGAATTGGGGACTTGCTGCAAGCTGAGTAGGGTTGCTAACCCTGGGCTGGGAAATGCCTGGAGATTTGCAGGGTGGAGCCTAGGAAGGGCAGGGACCTCAACAGGTATAATGACATCAAGTCCACCCTCCAAAGCTGCCAGTTTTTACAGGGGAACTGATCTCTATTGCCTGGAAATCAGCTATAATAGCAGAAGATCTCCAGGTGCCACCTGGAGGTTGGCAACCCTAACTAAACCAAGTAGGATTGGGTCCTGGAGATCCCCTGGAATTACAACTGATCCCCAGACTACGGAGATCAATTCCCCTGGAGAAAATGGCTGCTTTGGACAGTGGACTCTGTGGCATTAGACCCTGTTGAGGTCCCACCCCTCCCCTTCTTCCCTATTACAAACTGGAAAAAGAAGGGACAGATCCCCCCCCCCCCTTGCGCCGGCAAACACACACTCTTTCTTAGATCAGCAACGGGGCCTGAATGAAGCCACTGTCTGTAATCGCCAATCTCCCTGATACCATCCAGGTAATTACAGGTTCAGGTGAAGGATTTCAGGGTGTCTTAATTACACGTCTCTGCAGCCAACCGGCACCCCTCGGGCAGCGGCTCTCGCGGGCACAGCCTCCTTATTCATGACGCCAGGCCTCCACGGGCCCGCTCAATGCTGCCGCCGGTAACAGGAGACCGGTGGCCACTCAGGCCTGTCAGCCCTTGCCAGCAGCGATAAGGGCCCCCTGGGAAACCTCCTCACGGCTGGCAGCCTCCACCGGCTGGTTGCATTCACACATCTTCACTCTCTGGGTTGCTGCTCTCTGCAACTCCCAGGCCGCACGTCAAGTGACTGCACAGCAGTCGGGGATAAATATTTGATCCCACCCCCGGAGAGAAGAGCCTTGGAAGATTTACAATGGCGATGCAGGCAAGAGGTGTCTGTGAGATTGGAGGGGGGGGGGGGGAGAGAGATAGGTTGGGTTGGGGGAAGCGGCCCAGAGTCTCCCGGGTGGCCCTGAGCCATCAGCCAGACCTTTGGAGGGCTGGCCAGGAGCCCTGCAGCTACAGCCTGGCTTAGCAAAACCCACAGACCCTCTTGGGCTTGACAGGTAATTTGACTGGCTGGAGCCTGTCTGTGCATCACTTTCCGGGCTCTCCCCAGTTTCCCCCAGGTTGCCCAAGCCCTGCCAGCCACACAGCCTGCCTTACCAAGCCAGCAGCCACTTCCCAGAAGCGACTCTCTGACCAGAGATGCTTCACCGTGACACCACACTGTGCAGATTCAATGCCTCCTGCGTGCAGCCTGCTGACCCCTCTCTCTCTCTCTCCCTCTCTCTGCCCAAACCAAATTTGGCTCTAAAGAACTCAAAACCAGTCAACTGTGCAAAAAGCAAGCCCATTGGTAGACACTTCCTTGTTCCTGCAGTCTGCATGGCAGCCACTCCTACGTGTGAATTGCTGATAGGGTTGCCAGGTCTGGGTTGGAAAATACCTGGACACTTTGGGGGTGGATCCAGGAGAGGGTTTGGGGAGGGGAGGGACCCCAGCATGGTACAGTGCCACAGAGTCCACCCTTCAAAGCAGCCATTTTCTCCAGGGGAGCTGATCTCTGTCAGCTGGACAGTTTGCAAAAGCGAGAGATCCCCAGGCCCCACCTGGAGGCTGGCAACCCTAATTGCTGAGTCCCCCAACTTAGCCCTGCGCAGACCCTTCTTAATTCGCATGGGGAAATGCTTATAATGTTTCTGCAACATGGTGGATGACGGACAGACTGCAACCCCAAAATCTCCAATTCTAATTGCACCCCTGCTATCAGTTCACTGCATGATAAGAAATGCAGGGGACGGGCACTCCTAGGTCGGGGCCTCCAGTGTGACGATCTCACTTCTGGTAGGACTTGGAGGTTGCATCATGCCATGTGTGGGCAAATGCTCGCGTGTCACCCAGCACAATAACGGCACTTCTGGGCCACACTGGAAGTGACATCATCGTGCCAGTGTGGCCCCCCCCCCCAATTTCTCCAAGGATTTCCTTCTTCCCAGCTGAGTGGCAGTGGCATAGGAGCTGAGGGCTCTCCTGTACCCAGTGGGAAAATGGTACGCCTGGGACAAATCACTGTCATCGCAGCCTGGATTCACCCCCCCCCCCCCAATATCTCTGTTGCACCTTGCAGCGGTGTTGCAAAAATGACTGCGGATGTATCGGAAGCGCTTGGAACACTTCAGCTTTGCCAGGTGCTCTGGGGAACACTCGGGGTTTCTTATAAAGACTGAGCATTCCTCAATGAGAAGGCCAATAACAATGGGAGAGACTTCCCGAAAGCAAGTCTGCTCATCGCAACTGATCTGCTCCCTCAACCTGCAGCTGCAGGGGATGTGTTGGGCCTGGTTCTCAGCTAACTTGGAGCGACTGTGGAGGAATACTTCGCAGAGCCTTCTGCAAAACACCGCTCCGTGGCAGATGTGGAGGGGTCCCTTGGCAGACAAGAGCACAAGGAAAGGTTTCCCAGAAGTTCAGAAGCCTCAAAACCATTCCTTTAAAGCATTCTGTATGTGCCAAGCACAATTACCATTTCCAAAATTATTGGCACTGTTGCTAGTTTGAACTGGGCAGAAGATAAAGACAGCCTCGGATCCCGGACCGGCTCTCTCCCCCCACCCCCCGTCAAGACTACCAACAGTTAGGATTTGATATGTGTCTGAAATTCTAAATTTTGAAATCCGGCATTTTATCTCTGTCAATCTGGAACAGCATCTGGAATTTCCATGCTGCTAATTCCTCCGGGGGATATCCTTCCCATGGTGCGCATGGACTGTCTGTCGTTCACAGAGAAAGCACACACTGCCTTTTAGCAAAGAGGGACTTCTTTCTTTTAAAAAATCGGTCATCTTATATTTAAAGCTACATCTCCCCCCATATCAAAGGCCACCATCTTTTGTGGGTATAATACAGGCTACACACTTTATATATATATATATACACACACACACATACACACTATCATGCTGGACAAAACCCACATTTCCCTTCCCTTTTTCTTTTGCAACCACCCCGTGAAGTCCTTGCCAGCGATTCAGTTTCAGGTTGTCTCGTGAGCAAGCGAGAGGCTCCATTGCCACATTATGTGGCAGAATTTAATTTATTATCTCGACGCGCCCAAATACATTAGAACACACTGCTTCCTCCAGTACCAGTTTCCTTCTTTGTGATCGCCTCCGATGGCCATTCCTACCCACCCCCACCCCACCCCCGGTGACGTTTCCTTAACAAGATTTCACAAGCGTACATTTTTTTTGATGCTATCATTTCTGTCACTTATCCAGGGCCGTAACAACATTTCAAGCTAAGCAGGGGACAGTTGTGGCGCCAAACGGCTGCCTCTGGAGCGTTCAGCTCGCCTGCAAACTGAGCCCTGCCCTGTGACCCGATCAAGTCCAAGGCCTCCGTTCCAGAGCAGCCACTAGTTTCTAGGATAACTGAAGCCTCAGAGGCCTTTCGGTCCCTAACTGATAGCTTAGGCAGCTATCTTTTGGGGAGGGGGCGGCATTTGTATACTACAGGAGACAAATGACTGTCAACCGTACTCCGGAGTTCCCCAGAAGTTTATAAAGTGCCCTTCAGTAAGAACACTGGGAATGGTGGAAATCTCCCCCTGAAAGGCCGCTTGCTCTCTGCTACTCATCTTGCTCAGCTGCGACTGCGGGTGTGTATGTGTGGGGGGGGGGGGGAGTGGAGAGGCACCCTGACTTCATGCAAAGCCACCAAGAGGCCCAACAGATCTGTCCCGGGTGTATGCCCTACAAAAGGTGCCCCCAGTGTGGTGCCCGTGGGCATTGTGATGGCTGCTGATATCTTTCCTGGCGCCTGCCAAGCATTTTTACAAAGTGGGTGGGGCCGGGTGGGGCTTTCGCCGGGCAAGGCTTCTTCTTCTTCTTTTTTTCTGATCGGCTGTTTGAGATTTTATTCGCTGTGCGTATTTTAAAAAAATCTTGCTTTGGCAGCCGCCACTCCCTCCCCGCCTCCAGTGGAATGATTTTTACTGTGTGGCTGAAGGGAAGCCACAGCAGTCATTTTGTGGCTGGCTCCGCCTCCGGGAGCAGCCATTTTCTGGCCGCACGCACCATGCTGTGTCAGAATGCCAAAGGTGCCCGCGGGCTCAAAAGGGCTGGGGACCCCTGCCCTACCACCTTTCCCAGAGTTCTCTGCAACACAGAGGCTTCTGTGGCAGGCCTGCGGGGACAGGGCTGGTTGTCTGGCTGGGCAGCTGCTTGGGCCAGAACAATGAGGCGGGGGCTGATGCACTGTCGGAACACAGGAGCTGACCGGCAACACATCCTCGGCCTGTGCCACTGCCAGCCGTGTCCAAGCCCAGGAAACTGGGGTGACAGAATTCCTTGACCTGGCATTCAGACAACGGCAGGTGCCGGCCCATTTTGCAGGGAAGAGCGCTCCTTGCTCTGGTTTCCTAGAGGGAGGAGACCAAGCCTTTGGCCCCTGTGATTCATCCCAGACTTAGTGACGGTTTGTACAAGTTGCAGAAACAGGGGAGAAATGTTCTCCTAGGCTGTACCACTACAGACTGTAGAAGGAGGACTGGTGTTCAATGAAAAGTAATATTCTAAACACAGAAAAATGGTGTATCAGGCTGAACTCCTCTTCCTCGCCATCTAGTTTTGGGGTTTTTTTAAAAAAAAATGTGCATGGAGTCTCTCAGCAATCAAACCAACCCCAACCCACAGCCTGAAGTGATATAATCCAGGGAAACCTGCTCCACTCAACATATCAAACTATCCAACGGTACACGTTCTATTGGATTTTGCGCCATTCTGCTGTTCCCCCGTACTTGTCTGCAGCACGGACCAAACCAGCTGATAGTTGCAAGGCTGAATTCTGACGTGTGACACTTTTCAGCTGTAACGTCAGGATTATCGTAAGGCAATCCAGAACCGCCTGGCAGTCCCCCTGTCATTTTTGAAATTCTGCCCGCAAGGCTAGGCCTCTAAAGGGGGGGGGATGTCAAATGCCTTGGAGGCTGTCACTAGTCAATCAGTCAAATGCTTTTACTGGCGGTGCTATTTGTTTCTATAGTCCCAACGGATGGGGACTGTTTGCACCATCTAGATTTCACAATGCAAAAGACAGGTGACGTGCAGCGCGCCTCACCGAGGACGTGTGCAGGGAGTGCATCATCCACCTTGCACGCAAGCAAGCGGCAGAGTCCTAGATATATTTTATTTTTATGACATGACAGCTTCTGAGGAAGCAAGGCCAAAGTAAGCATGGTCTGCAGGTGTCTGCTGCCTGTTCATGCGGTAGAGTATGTCCTGTCGGCGAATGGGAAGGTAGAACAAAGGAATTCAAGCAGCAGCCACTCCAGCTTTCGGGGCCCTTCCGCATCCCAAGCGTGTGCCTTAGCTCTCAACTAGGAGTTCTCCTTTCAGGAGTCTCCTTCAACCCCACTGCTCTCCTCTCTGCTTATGAGCACAGGAAGTGGTCCCACTATGAGTGGACGAGGCAATTGCTCCTATAAGCAACAAAACGTCCTGCCTACAGAGAAGACGCCATATTGTGTTTCTGCATGATTCCACGCTGTGGGCTTGTTTCTTTCCAAATCAACCTCTACTGAGTGAGGATACTCCTGCCACTTCTTTGAACTGACCGATGGGCTGGAGCCTTCTTGAATCTTGACCTACCCTGAGAGGAGACAGCGTGCTGTCTCTCTGTATGCTTCCCTGCTCTTGGCACACTTCCTTCCAGCCACAAGGCACATCCAGACGCGGGCAGGCGCCCAGGGGATGGGTTCTTCTGCAGGCAGGCAAGTCTTATTCTTTTGTCTTTCAGTGGCAAACGCTTTTGAGAGCCGGAGTGAAGTGTGGCCCCTCGTTTAAATGTATATATATATTTAAAAACCCTCCGCTACCAAGATTTTGCTTGCCGAGAAGAAAAGCATTAATATATGCGCTTCATGTTTTCAGAGGCCGAAAGCAGGCTCCAGGGCTAGGGCTGCCAAGTCAGCCCGGGGGGCGGGGGATCCCCCGCTATAGGGGTTCCCGATCCGCCGGCCGGCATTCGGCCGGTGGGGGGAACCCCGCCCCAGAAGTCGTCCGGTGAGGACGACTTCCCCCCGTGTAATGACGTCACCCGGAGGTGATGTCATCACATTGGGGGCGTTGCCAGGGCAACGCCCCCAACCTGATGACGTCCCCTCCGGGTGACGTCATTACGTTGCCGTGGCACGCATGCGCCAGAAGAGCTCCCGGGGGGAGAACAACTCCCCCCCGCCGGTAAGTCGCCGGCACTTGGCAGCCCTATCCAGGGCTGAGGATTTAACAGTTCATTCCCTGGATCACAGGAGCAGATACGGACTGCCCAGGAGGCTAAGGACTCATTTGTCCTTGGATCCATTGCTCTTTCCGTGTTCCGGCACAGGGGCCGTTATCATAAAAAAATATCCATAACCCAGCCACATAAAAAAAAACCCAACACACCCAAGCACCCCTCCAAATCAGTTATGCCCTAATCACGTCCTGGAACACAAAGGAAGAGCTGTCCGGACATACTGAGGGGGAAGAATGGACAGCAATAAAATGTGCCGTGAGATCAATTAAAAATAAAAAACACACACTGGCCAAGACCAAGAGATGGGCCTTGATAAGGGAAGGCGCCGACTCCGGCCCTATCTCCCAGCAACAGGCAATCAAAGGGCGAGATAAGCATCTTCAGAGGCGAGCGAGAGACTCCGGACCGGCAAGGGCCATCAGAGGAGAATCACTTCCTGGTTCGGGATGAGCCGTAAAAATTTATGACCTATTAACCCTCCCCCAAAGTTTTTGAAAACTGAAGGGGGGGGGAGAGAGAGAAAGACTTATTTTTCCAATAAACCGGCCCCTGCAAAGAAGATAAAACAGAGTTGTACTGGCTATTGCGGCAGGAAGCTGCAGTATTTACTACAGAACACCATGTAACACTGCTGAAGAACATGATTTGGAAACACGAGGCTTCCATTTAGGAATGCTTGGCTAACTGTTTAAAGCAATTTATTAAAGGTTTTAAAAAGAGCAGCGGTTGAACAGGCGAGAGAGAGCTCTGCTTTGTTCTTCTTTCAAATGGCACCTGAGGCGTCAAGATGTGGGGTGCCTTGACACCCCAGTCCTTGCTAACTGGAAACCCCAGCTCTCGACTATACACAGGATTCCAAATGAGCCTGCACCATTGATCTACACAGGGGCACATACATCCTTTAAATGGCATTTGCCCCTCTCCAAAATGCTACAGTCTAAACTATTCCAAAGCAGGTTCCTACCGAAGCGACACTAGTTCTCAGCTCCCAAGGGTGCAAAAGTTACTGTGGTTCTGCTGAAACCCCGGTTTGGCCAGGTCCCCCAGGAGGGTAGTCAAGCCAGAGAGAACAAGACTCCGGCGATGAAAGGGGCACAAAACTGGGCTCCTTAGCTGAGACTCCACTCAATCCCTCAGTGGTTCAGTGGCTGAAATCTCGTGACATATTACCAACAGACAACGATTCCCATATTGTCTTGGGCAAAACTTGCAAGATGCGAGACCAGAACCTTAGCCCTGCTGGAAAGCAGCCAGATATTTTACTTACCTTAACCTTTACCACTGCCTTTGGCAGTCTTCAGATAGAAACACATGCTATTGGCACTTTGGGAACAACTCCATTGTATTAGCAGAGACAGAAAGGGTTCTTCAGGACCACTCAGGGAGCTTCTGTTCTTACTTGGCTGAGTGGGTTGGCAATGGGAGCAGGGCAATTGGACTCCAACCAAATCCACTGGAATTAAAGAAAAACTCAAGGGGTCCATTTCACACATCATACAGCTGCAAAACCACGCTGGCCAATGAGTGTACAGATTTCCTGGCGGAGCTGCAAGCCAATCATGGCTCCCTGACTGGTGTGCCTGCATGACCCATGGGTTTGCGCACATGTGCTTCCTGGCACTCGCTTGTTAACACTTCCAGTAATGAGGATATGTGTGAAGCTGTCCCTGGGTGCAGATTTTGAAGAACTGACTTCAGCCCTCTGTGCACAAAAGACTCTGAGAAGACACTGATGGCCACAAGCCCTCTCACTGCGTGATGACGTTGCAATTACCTTTCTGTATCAGACCCAAGATCCACTTTGCCCAGGATCCTGGTTCCCAAAGCAGCCCAGTGCGGTTGGCCTCACTAATGAAATGCCCCTAATCCAGTGGGGAGTCAGAGCCCTTAAACATGACGGAAAATGCTCTATGCGCATGGGTTTCAAACAGTTCTTGCTCCCTGTGAGGTCCTGGCCAACAGATCCAGTTGCAGGTGGGGAAGGATGGGGAGGCAAGCTTTTCCTGCACACTTTATTTTCCCCACATTGGGAAGAAGATGGTCGCTTAGGAGAGCCAGGGTGGCATAGTGGTTAGAGTGTTGAACTATGACTCAGGAGACCCACGCTCAAATCCCCACTCTGCCCTGAACCTCACTGAGTCACTCACCAGGCCAGGAGTCCCCAACGCAGTGCCCATGGGTGACATGGCCCCCACCCAATGCTTTTTTTTGGCGCCCTCCAAGTGCTTTTCAAAAGTGGGAGGGGCCAGGCAGGGCTTCAGCCCAGCAAGGCTTCTGATTGGCTATTGGAGATTTGATTGGGCTGTGCAGATTTTTTTTTTTAAATGTCACTTTGGCAGCCGCTGCCACCACAGTGGAAGAATCTGCACTGTGTGGCTGAAGGTCAGCTGTGGCAATAATTCTGTGCCTGGCTCCACCTCCTGTGGCAGCCATTTTTGTAGATGTGCCCACCACGCTGTGTCAGAATGCCAAAGGTGCCTGCAGCTCAAAAAGGTTGGGGACCCCTGCCCTGGCCTGTTTGACAAGGCTTTGGGGAGGATAAGGAGGAGGGAGGGGAAACCATTTATGCAGCAGGGGATAAAAATGCAGTCAATGCTTTTTTAAAAAAACAAAACAGCTGCACATGAGGAGCATAGAAAAAGGGGCAAGCTTTGGCCCTAGAAATCAGTGGGACTCAGAGGCCTGAGCCAGCCTCCATCTACAGAAACCTCCTTAGTGGACGGAGGCCTGAAAAACAAGTTCAGCTTCCCCCTTCACCTTCCGTTTGGCCCAAAGAGAGACAGGAGGGCGAGCAGGCAGGGAATGCCAGCGACTGAGGTCCCACTGCTTGCCAAAGGATATACTTGGCAAGTCCCCCTTGCAGAAGGGAGATCTGAACCACGGACACCCCGGCTAGTCTGAGCACCGCAGCTGCACGGCCCGCCACCTTTTCCTCCGGGCAGCCAGCTCAAGAGCAGCTGCCCAGAAAGTTAGGTCATTCGTTATTCAAACACTAGCCTAAAAACCCATTATTAAAACATTTCAATAAATACCCTTGGCAATTGCGCAGTGCCTGGATTAAAACTTTGCTCCTACAGAAAGACAGAGGAGGAGGGAGGGGTGGAATCTTCCCTGCCCGCCTCCCCTTTAAACAACTTGCGCAAATCAATTTTCTGTGTGTGTTTCAGTTTCCTTTGACAGTTTAAACCTCAATCCAATCATCAGTCTCTAGGGATTTCCGAATCACTAAAGATTAAAATCCCCCTCAAGCCCCAAGTGTTTTTGCTAATGCCGTGTGTTTAATAACTCCACTTGTGAGAGATTTTCCTGGAGAAAATCCGCCAGTGCTGAACCTCCGAAAGCTATACAGCTGAATTAAATTTTAAGATCTTTGCTGTCCTCGTCTTTGGATAAATACAGTAAGAGCAACGCCATTCATCACGGAGGTTGCCCAGAACTGGCCTATCAGGGGGAGCTCTTTTTCTCTTGGACACCATAAAGCAACAAGACATCAAAATAGGAAACCTGGCTTTGCAGAAATATATGATTTCTACAGATTGCAGCGTAGAAATGCCATTTTGGGGAACCGCAGACGTTCTGCTAGAAACGTATGAATGCTGCAGAGCTGGAACAGAAGGAGGCTGATTCTGATGAAAAATATTATTTTTATAGATAAAAGACAGCAGCAACAACACCCATGAACTGCTTTCGGCTTGGGCACACCCAGTAGGAACTTCCAGCACTTCTCCATTGCAGACCACCCCTCCTTTGGCCTTCATGCTAATTCACAAACTGCTTGGCAGTTTGCTTCCCCCCAACTCTGGCTTGGGAAACTCCTGGAAATTTGGGGGCAGAGTCTGAGGAGGGTGAAGCTTTGGTAGGTGAGGGATCTCAACAGGAATAGGATGGCACAGAGCAGGGGTGTCGAACTCATTTGTTATGCGGGCTGAATCTGACATAAATAAGACTTTGTCAGGCCGGGCCACGTGGGTCATGAAATGTAATGCCACGCAACAGAGATATAAACTTTATAAAGAACACAAACACAATTAAAGATTTTTTAAAACTTAAAATAAAAAAGCATGCTTAAAACATTAGAACTCTTGCAATATTTTGTTTATTTAAGTCTCTGGTAACTGACACCTCTTACTCTGAATTATTGCATCAAAATGTCTGTGCTGCAACCTTGAGTATGTTGTTCAAGTGTGTATCTGTAAGCTGCAAGCCTACTTTTGATTTATTAACATTCACTACAAAAATCTCATGCTCAGTTCTGAGCCTAGGACCCAGGGGAAAACATGAAATAGCTGGGCATTGTGAGCTTTTGTACATACATTGCTTTGTGTGCTGATCAAGAACATGAGAAGGCACCACGACGTATCTGGGAAGTCTAAGTTCAAACTCCCCAAAGGAAATGTGCTGGGTGAACTTGGTCTGGACATATACTCTCAGCCTAATCCACCTCATCGGCTTGTTGTTATTCCTCATCTAAATAGTTCACATGGCTTTCCTACTGAGAAAGACTGGATCATGAGGGCATGAATACAGTGAAAAGGGGGAGGAAACCCAGTTGCATCCAGGAGAGCTACAGCATAACAAGCCCAACAAAACACACACACTGTAGCAAGGCGCACAAAAGCTCATACGTTGGATAAAACTTTGTTGGTCTTAAAGGTTGTTTCTATTTCACGTGATTGAGACAGCCAAGCAAAGCAAGCTCTCCCTTCTTCCCTCCGGGGAGGAGCCTCAGCCAATGGAGAAGAAGAAAGGCTTTCTTTTTCCTGTGCGATTGAGGCAGCCTGGCCAGGAAGCACCTGGAAGGGGGAGGAGCCTCAGTCAGAGCAGGGAACAGAAGCTTGCCTATCTATCTCTCCTGAGCGATTGAGAGAGTCTCGCAGAGCAACCTATGATGCAGCAGCAGCAGCAGAACTGGAAGAAGAAGCAGGAGACAGCCAGTTCCACTGCGGGCCTGATAGAAGCCCTCCGAGGGCCTGATCCAGTCCGCAGGCTGCATGTTTGATACCCTGCTACAGAGTTTACCCTCCAAAGCTGCCATTTCCTCCAGAGCAAGTGATCTCTGTCATTTGGAGATCAGCTGTAATTCCAGAAATACTCCAGCTCCCACCTGGAAGATGACCACCCGACCTCCATTTCGAACACACTCCTGCCACAGTCACGGCCTGCATCCCCATCCACCTGCATGGGGAGGGGGGGAGAGGGGACCCCTTGGGTGTTCCATCAGCTGCCCCATGCAGAGGGCAACAGCACCTTTTGTGCTCATACCTCCTGTGGGGCACTGACCAGTGTGCTGCTCAGCCTTCCCTCCCAATTGTCCTCCTCGTGGCAGCCCCAATGGCTTTTTGTCCAGGCCGGTCCCATGATCTCCGTCACCGCCTTTTCACGGATCAAAAAGCAGCCCCCCACCCCACCCCAGCGGAAAACCTGGTAGGATCCAGCTCCCAAACTTCCACCACACAGCAGCCTATTTTTAAAAAAATGTTCACCAGTTTCGGTGTCTCATAAGAGGCCGGCCACAGAGACGATGGGTTTTTCTCTCATTTTTCTCTGAAGGCGACGTGTTCCATCTGATCAAGGCAGGCATTTTTATTCAGCCCAGGCACTGAATGATACCAGGCTGCTTTTCGAAGCTGCCATGAGTAGCTTCTAATTCTGCCTCTGGAGACCCCTCCTCCGCAGACTTTCAGGGCCGTGCGGTGGGAGGGAGATCCAGGTAGATCACTGCATAATTAGGGGTCACTCCCAGGCACTGCAGCCCAGGAAGGATAATGGGAGGCGACAGGTAAGCAGCACAGTGGTTTCCCAACATTTGGGCTGATGTTAGCAACAAGAGATGCATTTCAGCCTAGCCCATTCGGGAGTCGCACGCTCAAGGAAAGCTGCAGCTTGAGTTTACAACACTCAAGGTAAGCTGAAGCTTTTCACGTTCGGGTATGCAAAGGGAAAAATAACAGGTAAGGTGATATCTGAGCTACGCTGCAAAATGCATGTGTCTAGGGAACTAGTAATCTGCGAAGAAGGGGAAGCGTTTCCCTGTGCGTTCCCTCCTCTTCAGAGCTGTATGGATCATCACAGCCGCCCAAACAGATCCACCCTAATCCACAGAACACTCCAGGAGCCCACTGAACTTTTTATCAGCCAACCTGCTCACAAAAAAAGTCATTTTTCTGGCACAACAAAGATGCTTAAAGAGGAAGACAAAAGAGCTTTTCTTCCCCTTCACAAAACCTTCCCTACTCAATCCCCTGGAGGTGATTTTAAACTTACCACAGGTGATCAGACGAGAGGACGTTTACACGGTTGCTATACTGAGACACTGAAGCCAACGAGTGCTAAGGAAAGGTCTCCTCATACCCAACGGTGAGTCCTCTGCTCACCAGCCCTCTGTGAGGGTGATTCAGCATGGCTCTTGATTCCTAGACAACTCTCCAGCATTTGGAGGACAGGAGACCTGCTGGGCCAGGCCGCCACACTCCCACTGAGCCCCAGTGAAGCGGGGGCTGCCCTCAATTCCACCAGGATGCCTTGGCCAAGGCACAGTCACTAACCAGGACCTACCCTCTGCTCATAAGATCACCAGATCAACTCCCAGAGCTTCTGAGTTCGATGGAACGTCAGCTATGCCTTGTTCTCCTCTCCGGCTTGAACCGTCCCCCGCAACATGCAAAAATAAAACCAGAAGCATCTTTCTCTCCTTTCGAATCGCATGATTTTCCCAGAGCAAAAATCTTCAGTTTATCATGTCAAAAAGTCAACACATTCTTCCGTTTGCTAGGAAGAAACGCAATGTGCGTCCTTAAAACAAACAGACACAACCAGCACCTTCGGGAAGGCCAGAAGCAGCCGTTCGTAAGTGCTGTCCTACCTGAGGTAGCATCGGCCACTGTGGAAATTCCTCTGCGGTCTGAAGTTGGGCGGGATGACCCTGGCATGCTAACGGGCTCGGAGCGAACAGGCTGGATCCTGCAATGGAAACGACAGTCGGCTGTTGAGGGGTCTGAATCCCTGCTAGTTAAACAGAAAAGAAGCCTCGAATGCCAAGAACACACACACGTATTGATAGGAAGACATCTCATCTCCAAGGGGATCAGCCATACCGGGGCCAGCCTCCAAACAGATGTCAGGTGCAGATCTGAGGGGTGTTTCAGGTGGGAGCCACGCTGGTCTGCAGTGGAAGAGCCAGATGCAAGGCCGGAAGCCCCCGAGAGACCAACAGGATTTCCGGGGTGGAAGATTTCGAGAGTCCAAGCTCCCTTCAGCAGATGCAAGAGGGCTTTGTCTCTCAAGAGCTACACCGTGGAAACCTTGTTGGTCTTCAAGCTGCTGCCAGACCAGTGACTTGGGGGATATGTCGGAACTTTTTATCTGAGGTCTGTGGTTCTTAAGTTGTGGGGTTGACCCTCCTGGAGTTCCAAAACAGGCCGAGACAGATCAGGTTTGCAGGCCAGGCAAGGGCTGTGCTAACCGCAGAGGAGCTGCAGGAAGGCCTTGGAACTCTTTGCCGCTTCAGGCCCTCCTTCTGGTCCTCCTCTACGAAGTACAGAGCTGGAGTAGTGCTCCTTCCCACGGATCCTGAGGCACACAAGTCACAGGCTGCAGACGGTGCCCTTTCTGTGGGGTTCTTTAAGTATGGCAGACTAAGTTTGCCCGGGGAGAGGGGCCTGAGTTCCAGACGTGTTGAACGTGCCAGTTTGGTGTCGTGGTTAGGACTGCAGACTCTAATCTGGGAAAACCGCGTTTGATTCCCCAGTCCTCCACACGCAGCTGCTGGTGTGACCTTGGGCCAGTCACAAGTTCTCTCTCAGAGCTGTTCTCTCATGAGCAGTTCTAGAAAGAGCACTCTCAGCCCCACCTATCTCACAGGGTGTCTGTTGTGGGGAGGGGAAGGGTAAGGAGCTTGTAAGCCTCCCTGAGACTCCAAGTGACGGGCAAGGTATAAATCCAATCTCTTCTTCTTCTTCTTCTTCTCTACCTCCCCCAGCCAGGGCAAACTCTTTCACCAGTCAGCTGAAGCTCCCATTTCCCAGCTCCTCCCACCATTTCTGCTCCTCAGCATCTCACGCAGGGGCCCCACCAAAGGTCACTGCCTCCTGCTCACCCCATTCTCAAAGGGGTGTAAAGAACCAAGCCTCTGCCAGATCAGGTCCCAGCACTGTCCTTGGTCCCAGGATTCTGTGGCCGCATCTTAGCCATGGACTTGTTCCTGCAGCTGACAGGCTAGATAATATCCAGTCTGGCTCCGCACAAAACAGGCACAGTGGAGTCTTTTATCTGGAGTGACTCCATGAAATCACTCCTCTCTCCAAGGTATAAGGACAGATGGAACTCACGTTCTAGCTGTATCTGAGGAAGTGAGCAGTGACTCACGAAAGCTCCTCCCCTGCCACAAATTTGGTTGGTCTTTGTGATCCTGGACTTCTGCTCTCTTATCTGCAGTGTGAGTCCAGCTCTGAAGTTTAGGCTACACGCCTGCATACCAGTCAACAAGTGGAATCTCAGACCGGCACTCCTTCCAACACGCATCTTCCTCTAACCTTTTAGAGCGTGGAGATATTTCATACAGAAACAGCCTTCACTTTGCCAAAACAAAAAAAAACAAGAATCACAGAAGAAGAGAAGAGGAAGAGAAGAGACTGGATTTATACCCCACCCTTCACCACCCAAAGGAGTCTCAGAGCGGCTTACAATCTCCTTTCCCTTCCCCTCCCCACAACAGACACCCTGTGAGGGAGGTGGGGCTGAGAGAGCTCTGACAGAAACTGCTCTTTTTCAAGAGCAGCTGTGCCAGAACTATGCCTTGCCCAAGGTCATCCAGCAGCTGCAAGTGGGATTAGGGAAGGGAGATGTTTACTGGTGGAGTTGATCTAGGCACTAACCCCAGGGGTCCCCAACCTTTTTGAGGCTGATGGGACCTTTGGGATTTCGAGAGGGGTTGGTGAGCGCCACCCCGGAATGGCTGCCACAGATGGTGGAGCCAAACCCAATTCCTCCCTCCTCTCTTCACAAAAGAACCGCAGAAGGGGAATAAAAAGGAATGAAGGGAGGCCTTGGGGAAGGGGGAGAAGGAGAAGGGAGGAGAAAGAGGAAAGCTGAAAGGGGGAAAGGGAACCACAAGTCTGGATGCCTACTAGACCCCCTGACCCTCCAGTGGCTGCTGCTGGAAGAGCCAAGACAAGCCCTGCCTTACAGAAGACCCACCCACTTTCTTGGAAGCTTAGCGGGCACCAGGGGAAGTGCTGGCGGGCACCTTGGTGCCCCTGGGCACCATATTGAGGAACCCTGGACTAGCCAATAGACACCCCCACACACCCCTCACAGAGAGCGTTCCCCCCAATCTGCCAGTATCACCATGGAAAAGGGCTCAACCCACCGCCACCATTTTACAACTTGGCAGGAGCCCATGTCTTTTACCTTCCTCAGCCTTTTGGGATGTAACAAGCTTGCAATCTGAGAGGGGGGAAATCAACCCAATTGCGGCAACTGATAAATAGGAAAGATTTCTGGCCATTTCTATATATATATACACACACACACATAAAGCAAGAGTGATGCAAAGCAAACCCGAAAAGACAAGTAACGTTCAACAAAGGGGTGTTCTTCTCCGCTCGGGCGATGAGTCACTCTCAAAGGGAACCGACGTCACGAACTAGCATTAGCCCCTGTTTTGTTACCCTGGGATATTATCGCTGTTGGCAAAGAAGCCGCTAAAAACATATTTCCACCGTATGATTTAGTTTTGTCCAAAACCAAAATCATACGTGAGGGAAGAGGTTATCTGAGGCACCGATCAGTCGCAGTACTGGAATTTTTGAAAACAGGCCTAAAACCAAGACACATTCTGGCAGGAGTAAGGAAAGACCTGAGAAAATCGAGGCCACACAAATTTGTTTCAAAGGTGGCAACTGTTGTGTTGACTACCCACGTAGGGAGAAACTACTTTAAAATAAAATAAATTATAAAATATTGCCGGTTAAAAATCAGTGGGCCACCAGCATCCGGAGCCGACGGGCTGATGGAATTTCTTTATTCCGCATCTGTAAGTCACAGGATTGCTTCACCAATGGGCTATTGGCTGTTAAGCTGAGGGATGGGAACGGGGCGGGGGGAGAGAATTGGGAATCACTCATGCCAAAATGATTTTTTTTTTAACCTGAGACTGTTTAGGTCCAGGTCATCCGTATCGAAGTCCAGGAGAGGCTGCGGGGTATCGTTGGGGCCATGGGACTGGAGCACTGAAGAACTGGATGAAATGACTGTCGTTTGGCCGGAAGGGTGAATCGTTTTGAACTGGAACTGGGGGCCCATCCACAGGCGCCGGTGGGGTCCGGTGTGGGTCACAATTTCAACCTAGAAAAGGATCACCAAAACAGGATTATGGCCGAGGCCAACAGCATATTACAGCTAAGCTCTGAAGCTTATCAGGTCTCTTCGTATTCTCCACCTTATGAGCACAAAATGTTTCTATCCTGAAAAGAGATCAGCACCTCAGGAATCGAAACGTGGAGCTACACATTACGAGTGACAAAGGGCTACTACTGAACCAGGTCTTCCCGCCCCATAACTCTTGGGGTTACACTTCCCACTTTGGGATGTCTTCTTCTGAGTGTTCCCCCCACCCAGCAGCATCTAACGTTGTCAGCTGGGGCGGTGGGGTGAAGGAGGTAACCACACGCTACCACTCCAGGAAGAAAGTCAACATGGCGATGCTGTGATTGGCAGCAATTCTGTGTCGGAGTGAAAGGTGCAGTTCTGTTTTCAGCTCCCCTTTAAAACTGACCAAGTGTCAAGTACATCCTCCCCCCCGCCCTGCTCTTCCTTTCCTACCTCCTTGCCTTCAACAAGGGCAAAAGGGCTGAAATGGACACCCACCTTCCCATTCCGTGGATATAGTATCAGAACAGATAACCAGCCGCATCAGATGTGGCTCCCCAAATCGGGTCTGCTAACAGGAGCGAGAGCAACAAACTCAAGCATTGAAAGAATAAGGGCACTTCTTGCAAAGCGCAGTTTCCAAGATCAGAAAAGGGGAAAGCGTCCAGTGCTTGGAGGGGAGGGAGGAAACCAAGATCCCCAGCCTAAACTGACCCAGACATGCAGAGACATCTGCATTCCTCCCCATGCTTGCTGTATCTTTGCATAGATGCGTTTCCTTGGTTAAGCGAGCACCTATTGTTTCTGCTGAGGCTCAAATTTCAGTGCTCTAGGTGACTTCTGATTGTTATAAGGAATTTTTTTTTCTTCGGCATAGTCTTGCTCTCAGGCGATTCCTTCCAAGCTCAGAGGAGCGAGCGCGCCCAGGCTGCTCCGTCCAGCACCCACGTCTCCCCTTCTCGTGGGGGTAACTCAGGCTGACTGCCTGATGCAAGCAGCTCTTTGCTCAGCTATGTAAATTAGGCCACGACTAAAGCATTCTGTATATTTTAAGCTCGAAACCATCAGCGCCGCACAGCCGAGAGGTAAACAGATGCCTCTGCGATTTCACCGAGGGTACGGCCAGATGTTCCTCTTCACTCCCCCCCCGCCGCGTGCAGGACAAACATATTGTATCTACTTCCCAATGACAGCATGCATTACCCACTCTTCTAATTGAGAAGTTGAAGCGAAGGGCAGTGTTTCTTCGCCGCATGCTGTTACTGTTGATAACAACACTTGCGTTCAGAAAAAACATACACGCACCGCAGGCTTTAATCTAAAGTGGCTGGCTCAGGCGACATGAGCGTCTTTCACGTTCCGAGGAGATACAGTTGCTCTTTCCACTTAGCAAAACTTAAAGCATCCCTGGGCACTCCTCGAGTGACCCAAAGGACTTCCGACGGGGGAGTCTCTTTAAAATATATGTCCCGTTACTGTGAACATCCCAAAGGTGAATGCTGACAGTCCAGACGAGTTCCGTGAATGTCCGAAAACTCAGAGATACACAGGGGGACTCTGCCAGCCACCTAAATGCGATGCTCAGAATTCAGGGGTGCCCCACGCGGCAAAGAGGGCGACCAAAGCAGCACAGTGCCTTAAATGGACCTATTGCCCCCTCCCCTAGCCCCCTCCGGCCCCCAGGACAGGCCCGGCAGCCGAACAGGACAGGAGCAGGTTTCTTGCACTTGTTGCGGCCCAGCCCCCTCCCCATTGGTGAGAGCTCCCACGGCCACCATCACCCTCTTTGCTCTCTCCCCGCAGGGCCACAAACAGGACCCACAGTGAATCCGGGCCCCAGCTTATCTGAGCCTTGCCATTTGGATCCCAAAACATGGTGCTGCAGTACAAGACCGAGCACATCCCATAAATATGACACAGAATGGTGGGCTGCATACATTGTTTTACAAACCCCAGCGCATAGTGCCATTTTCACCTTTGTCTGCCAGGGGTTCAGTTTTAACCACACAAAAGTTCAGCTGACACTGCTGCCCAGGAATTCCCATACCTGAGAAAGCCACTCTTCATCCTCCTGCCCACTGTGGTCAGAAGCCAAGCTGTCATAGGATTCGTGCCGGGTGATGGGTCCCGGACTCCCCGGTGGAACCACTGTGGCAAAAGAGAGGAAAGTGAAAATGATTCCCAGTACGAAGACCCCGTCCAACACCGCCGGGGAGAAACAGAACTCATTTCCTTGCTTGGGTCCTTTCTTACCAATGCCTTATTCAGAATAACACAATGCAGTTCAAATACACAACAGGTTAAAAATCACAAAAAAACCACCGAGAAGAATATAAAGCCAGCGCAAAAAATTAAGAGCACATCTAAAACAGCAACTATCAACCAATAAAACCAGCCTAGGCTACCAGAAGTCCACAGCCTCGTAACATGTGTTAATGAGAGACCACTTGAGAACAACCGTACGGAAGCTACTCAGATGATGATCCCAACTGCCTGTCTCTAGCTGTACTGTCGTGGAACAGAAACTAGGGCCCTCTCCACACAAGTGAGATAAGCCGGATGGGGAGTGACACAAATTTGTGCCGGCGCAATTTGCACCGCTTTTGCGGGATCACACAGGTCCATGGACCTGTGAGGGCGAACCGCCGCTACGTGATCACACGCAGCCACGGGCAAGTTGGGGGTTTTTTCCCGGCCGTTTTCAGTGCGCTTATCTGCTTCTACAAGGGATCGATGACTTGCCTCTTCACCCTCAGGATCATCTGATGATGCGCACACTGGGATGGGAGGCGGGAAAAAAAACAAAAAGCCCGCTCCCCAATGCCACTTGTTTGCGCTGGCACGATCACATCAGGAAAGGTCAGTTCTGGGCCGTTGCAAACCATTTGAGACTGCCTTTTCACTGGTAGCTAAATAAGTCGATTCCCCACCGGCTCAAAGCAGTTTGCGACACTTTGACACCGACTGCAGGACACTTCCCAGATGTGCTTGTGTGATCGCGCCACTTTGAGCCGGCGGGGAATCGTCCTTCTTGTGTCGCAAATGGGTGCGTACGATCGCGCCCTAGATGTCCATCTACCATCCTGGGGTTGCAAACACTGTTCTGAAAGAGGTCGCTGTGATGCTCAGCAGCACGAACCTCTTCAGTGGTGGTGGAAAGTGCCACCAAGTCATAGCCAAGTTATGGAGACCCCCCTAGGGTTTTCGAGGAAAGAGACGTTCAGAAGTGGTTTGCCATTGCCTGCCTCTGCGTCATGACTCTGGACTTCCTTGGGAGTCTCCTATCCAAATACTAACCAGAGGTGACCCCGCTGAGCTTCTCATGGGATCGGGCTAGCTTGGGCCACCCAGGTCAGGGCACGAAGCTAAAAACTATCCATGCTCTCTCCTCTTCTTCCCAATGGCAGAACTACCTGCAAGTCCAAAGAGTTTTGCAAATATATTTTTGAAAAGATTAGAACTGGCCCAGTCAGTTTCCTGTGATGGATTCCTTAAGATGTCTACAGTGGCACATCACAGAGATGCCAGGTGGTAAGAGAAGCAAAATCATGAAGGGCTGTCAGGGGAATCCCCTCCACCTTTGCCTAAATTAACTCCAGAATCGACCCCCCTGGCTGGGCTTCCCAAGGACCCAGGCTTGCAGTGGGCTTCCTTAGCAAACAGCCCGCCAGAAGTGCAGTGGGGGTGGGAGGGAAAGAGGGCAAGACTCAGCCTGCAGTGGATTTGCTGGCAGGTCTGTCAAGCATACCATGGAGCAGGGGTTGTGGAGGAGGTGACTATGGCCACCCTGCCCATTCCAAACGTTGTGGGCTCTCAGGCAGAGAGTTGGCTGGCGTGCCCAGACCTAGCGCAGCCCAAGGATGAGGTCGTAGCCAAGATTCCTTTTGACAACCGGGCACACCAGAGCATGTCCAGTGGTTCTTACCTCCATTTCAACCCCACTTTTCTCCCCTGTGGGAACCCAAAGTGGCTTCCAAAGTTCTCCCCTCCTCAGTTTTATCACCACAACAAGCATGGGAGGTAGGTCAGGCTGAGAATGTGTGACTGGCCCAAGGTCACCCTGCACAACAGAGTGAGGATGTGAGTCTGGGTCTTCTAGACCCTCCTGACCCTCTAACCACTCTACCTCGCTGGCTTTCCTTTCTGGTCTGAGCAAAGAGGGCATTTTGCACTGGCTGCCCCCTGCTGAGGCTGAGTTGCATTTGCCTCGCCTTCAGCAAAACCTGGGTCTGATGAAGCGTGAACTACACACAGGCAGGGGTCATTTCGTAGAAAAAGAGGTGCAGGAGCTCATTAGCATAACTCATTTGCATATGCCACACACCCCAACATACCGGAAGTGTGTCAGAAGGCAACACCCACCCCTCAGGCTCCACTCCATAGGTGAGCGAAACTGACCTGCTCTTCCTCCATTCCCTTCCCCATCCAATACTTTGTGCAATAAAAATAAGCATAAAGAACACACCCTCATTCTCTTCCGTCTCCCTTGAAACCACCAGGTTTCAAGTAGACTTGAGATACCCAGGACCTGTGCACCACCCATCCCTTCCCCTTCCCCTCCCCACAACAAGACACCCTGTGAGGTAGGTGGGGCTGAGAGAGGTCTTTTGAGAACTGCTCATGAGAGAACAGCTCTGAGAGAACTTGTGACTGGCCCAAGGTCACACCAGCAGCTGCATGTGGAGGAGTGGGGAATCAAACCCGCTTCTCCCAGATTAGAGTCGAACTCCTGACCACTACACCAAACTGATGGGGTGGAAGCTGCTGAAGGGTTGGTGAAATTTCTCCAGGACTTATGTGCCATGAGCCCAGATAAAAAAATGGTATACTTAGAAAATTTATATGCCACCTTGAGCAAGTCTCTGGAATAGCAGCACACAGTCATAAAAGGAACAATGATACAATTATCAATATTAAAACAAAACATTAAAAACAATAAAGACCCTAGCAGGGCTTTCCCCGGGGTGCTGCGCCTCTGCACTGCTCGGGGAAGCCGAGGAGGGGGCGGGGCTTGGTCATGTACCCGCCCCCTGGGCTCCTCACTCCCGGAGCTGCGCTCCCGTGCGCTCCCGCTCCAACGGACCCCTGCACACAGGGATGTTGTGAAGGTTAAAAAGTGGTACCTTGGAAGAACAACCAATTTGTCTTGAAACTGTCGGACATGGGGAGGATCTGGATTCCAATCGCTGCTCAGCAGCTAAGTTTCCTGCAGCACCCTTGTGCTCATCCACGTCCTCCAAACCTTGCTTGCCTCCCAGGGACACCTTGGGAACCCCGACTGGGTGGGAAGGCGGCATTAAAAAATGTTTTCAATAAATGTATAAATAAGACTAAAAACGTGATAGTAAACTAAAATATTGCTATTAATGAAGTAATTAATTCATCAATTTCTTAGGGATTCAAAAGGACAGAATCCTAGACCTGCCTGAAACCCAGCCCATCTCAAAACTTAAGCAACACTTGGAATTTGTTTGCTGTGCAGATGCAAAGACACTCCCAGATGGCCTCTCTTCACATTTCTCAGCCGGCAGCGCCAAAGCACACACAAAACAGCTTCTGTAGAGCTGACAACTCAAAGGGGGATCTCACCCCCGACAAACGCCATTGTCAACGATACAACGCCTAACGCAAAGTTTTCAGAAACTGTCCGCTTTGGGAGATGAAGAAACCAAGCTAAGCAGCAGTGACAAAACCTCTCCTCCGGCGGCGGCAGGGCGCCTGCCTGCCCTCAACAGCCATTCTTCTCTGGCTGGGGGTGCCGGAACCGTCACATCGTTTTGACATTAATGCAACTTATTTGAAGCTGCCTCAACAATTAAGTTGGCCGAGATCTTTTTGGCAGGTGGGAGCGGATGATTTACATCTTGGAAGCAGCTGTTTGGCCGGGCAGCCATCTTTTATCACCGTTAAGTGAAATCTATAACTGAAAGATACAGCAGTGTGGAACGCCCCCTCCCTCAACTGGGACACCTTAGGGGACAAAGAATTTGTCTACAGTTTGGGGATGTCCAGAATTAAGGGTGACATAATGAATGTGGGGGATCCTGAGGATGTGAAAGAGTTGCCAAGACGAGGAAAGATCTGTACTAGAGAATGACAGGGCTGTGGAGAAGGATGGAAGCTGAACATTGGCTGACGGCCATTTTTCTGTGGGTCATTAAAATGAGTGTCAAGAAGGCTTATGGTGCGGTCAACGTTCATCCTATTGAGGGAAGAATTAAAGCTCCAAAATTCATTTTTCCTGACACTGAATGAGCTAAAACGCTCAACTCCCTCCTGGAGCTGCTTTTTAAATCAGCACAGACATTAACAGTTAGAGGACTTCCAGTGCATGCTGGAGTGGCTTCTAATGTTGCGTCAGGACTGCGATAGTGTTCTCTACAGGGGTCTGCCCTCGAAGATGGTTCGGCGCCTGTTGCAAAACACACAGTGGCCCAGCTGTTGGCTAGGATGGGCCGCAGAAAAGCCCCCAGAGTACACCTCTGTCTTGGCACACCTCTGCTTGCTGCCAGTAGGTTCTGGCTCCATTTGCAGTGTTCCCTCTAAGCTGCGTTAGTGTGAGCTAGCTCACGTTTTTTTTATCCTCCAGTTCACACATTCTTGTCTTGGCTCAGGGAGGATGGCTCCAGAGCAAACTAATTCATGCAGTGGCCAAATCGCTCGCTCACAATTTTAATGCCAGTAGCTCACAAAGTTGAATTTTTGCTCACAAGACCCCAAAGCTTAGAGGGAGCCTTAGTTATTATTGCCTCTCATGCTCTTGGGAGGATTTTCAGTGGTGTCTTGCCTTACTTGTCTCCCCAAAAGGAAATGGGTCCATGGAGAGGGTGGAGAGGTTGATTGCCCCCGGCTCCTCAGCCAGCTAGCCTGCAGGGCCTTCTGCTAAGTCTCTCCCTCCCTTGCCGCCAGCTCCGACAGAGTTCCAGCGTCAGTGCCTCACCCCCATGCTGTCAACAAATGGCTGAAGCTCGCCCAAGAGCCCCTGCTAGGTGGCTCGTGGTCCCACGGCCCTCCCATATACCCTTCTCTAGGGGCTCATCCTCGGGGATGAAACCCTGCTCCACATGCCACCCTGAGCAGAAGTACTTCCTGTCAAATCACAGAATGAGGCCTCTGGGGTCATGGAATCTACACTTCGGAGCAATCCTGCCAGAAGCTCCTTGGTGATCCCTGGCACAAAGTGAACTGGCTGAGCTGCAGAGACCTGTCGCCAGGAATCACCAGGGAACTGCCTTGGAACCTTGACCTGTGCTGCTCCGTGAGATGTACGGGGGCTGGTGAGGGCAGGGGGTGGGCTGGAAGGGGGAAATTCTGGACACCCGTGGAGGTGGGCGAGCCATCGGGCTTCTGTTCACATGATGTTTGGGTTGGGTCTGGGTGAGGCACAGGGGATCCCTGGAAGGAGCCTTGTTTTCAGCAGCCCTGTCAATGTGGTAAACTACCAGGAATTACAAGTTATAAGATTGGACTCCACTCTGAGATCTGGCAACCCTTGGGGGGGGGGTGGAGTCTGGCTGCTCACTGTGCTGGAATGATGCTCTTGGATTGGGGCAAATGCTGGAGCAGTGCCCCGATATGGTGATGTCACTTCTAGGTTCAAGCTGGATGTGACGTCATGGCATTACTGCAACACCAATCCCCCCCCCCCCGTTCTTTGCTGCTCAGTGGAACAGCCGTGGGAGCAGTGGGGACTCTCAAGCAGGAGATCTCCCACCAAAGCAGGAGTCCGGGCACTGCTAGACTCCACAGTGGCTCCGCCTACCCAGGCAGCCGATTGGCTCATGCCTGGACAGGTTCCTAAAACCTTTGGGATAACGCACTGGGAAAGGCAACGATGCTAGGAAACGTCGAAGACAGTCAGAGAAGTGGAAGACCGAACGCGAGAGAGATGGCCTTAGTCAAGGAAGCCACAAGGACCCTCTGTTTGTAAGACCAGGGCAAGGCTGTCAATGATGGGGTGTTTTGGAGGTCATTAATTCCCAGAGTTGCCATAAGACGGAGGCAATTGGACAGCACGTAAAGGCACACTGGCTAGGCCATGGGCAGTTGTACCTGTGCTTGCCTGGCTCTTAGCACTCCATGGATTTGCCTGTCCTGTCCCACACTGAGGTGCAAGGGCTGCTCCCAGACTCCAGGCCTCAGGGACTTTTCCAGTCCCTTGCCTGTGTGTAACCTGTGGTTGCATTTCCTTGCTGTTTTCCTGTGTGTTAATCAAAGCTAAAATTTACACAACTTAAGCATGACCCAACTTTAGAGGTTGTGTTTTTTTGTGGGGGGGGGGGGGGAGGGGGGAGTGTAGGAAAATGTTGCTCCAGGGGCAAGGAAACTCAAAGTGTGAAGTTTCTGCCCACCACAAAATTTTTACAAGAGAGCTGTAAACCAGTTAATAATGGGAAAGAGACACAAACATAACCGTAAATAGATGCTGGCGCCTCGAAGACATAAATAGTTCAGTTTTGTTTTAATAAATCCTTGTAATGCATGGAATAATGTGCACGTCTTTGTTTACAACTACGCGTAGATCTTAATACGGCCACAACGGATTCTCAGCCTTCTGCTTCTGCTGGGTTTTCCTCGCATTGCTGCGGACAGAGGTCAAGCACCGTTTGTTTAAGGGGCACGATAGTTCTGCCCACTATCACGTGTCCGAAGCACATGATCTAAGAAACGGATGAACAAACTTCTCTCGCGCTGCCTTCAGAATCTTCTGAAAGGCCACTCACACTGAGACTTTGGTGTTAACCGAACCTTAAATATTTAAAGTTAACCCCAGGGGAAGCTGCCTTGTACAGAGTTCAGCACGAGTCCACCTTGCTGAGGGTCCCCAATTTTGGGGGGAGCCTGTGAGCATCCGTGGAACTGTAACGCAGGGTGGTAGGCACAGCCACAAAATGGCTGCCATCAAACGGCAGCTGCAGAAGGCGGAGGCAGCTACAAAATGGCTGCCGCCACTTACTATTAGTCACACAGTGGAGACCCTTGCGCTGTGGTGGCAATTGCCGCCAAAGCAACATTTAAAAAAAAAAATCTGCACTGTCAATCAGAAGCCTTGCTGAAGAAAAGGCCCACTTGGCCCTGTCTATGTTCTAAAAAGCTGTGTTTGGCAACCGCTTGGAAAGATGTCAGGGGGTGCCATGGTGTCCACAGGAACCCTGGTCTACTAGTGCAGTATGGGAGTTAAGGGTGTCAGACTAGGATCTGGGAGACTCAGGTTCTAATCCCCATTCAACCATGAAGCTGGCAGGGTGACCCGGGGCCAGTCACCCTCCTGTAGCCTAACCGAAGACTGGACCAGACCATCAGGTTCGATTTCTGCAGAAGGACTCCGCCCCGTACAAGAACTACAGCAATTTAAAAAAAAATACTTGGAAAAGCAGCACATTTTGTTGGTATTGCCTGTCAATGCTCTTTCTCGGCCTCCGACGCAAGGGTACAATAGATGTTCAATTATTAATCGTTAAGGTTTTCTATCAGCAGCTCAATGCAGGGATCTGGTTTCCTTTTCCTCTCATTACATTCCTCCCAGGAGAACAGTCACAGACAGGGTATCATTACAAAACAGGCATCTCTGTGTGCTGCAGAGAGATCTTTGACAGGGTGGGCTCCTGACAACCGCAGGAGCGTTGCTTCTCCCACAGAACACATGCGACACCGCTGAATGGACTTCCTGGGCCTTGTCAGTCGGCATTCCAACAGGGCTGCCGGCGGTGCAGCCAGTGCAATCCAGAGAACACGTGCGCGCCGTGAAAATATTCGATGCACAGATGAGAATTCGAGACCACCGAAGGACAACAGAAGCCACGTCATTCCATAAGCAACAGCTGACCTGGTTCGCCCACACGTTTGCGCTCAACAGAGAGGGTCTCACAAACAAACAAACTTTTAAAAAGGATCTGGAAGTATACACTTCAACAAACGCAGAGTGCAAAGAGGCTGGGAGGAGGTCAAGACCAAAGAGGCTGCTCAAAAGCAAATGGTGTCGGACCAGGAACACACGACGTTGCCACATACTGAACCAGGGCGTTGGTCCATCAGGGTCACATCACCCACAACATGATCCTTTGAGCCTGAGATGCTGGAGACTGAACCTGGGACCTTCTGCATGCAAAACAGATCCTCTGCCACTGAGCCACTGCCTGGGGACCAGGTTGATGATGCCTTGGCACTGTGACCTTGGGGGAGGCACTCTTTGTCCTCTCTCATGAGGCTGTTGTGAAGCTACGTGGGGAAGAGAGAATTCCCGCATTTTTGGCTCCATAAGACTCACTTTTTCTCCCCAAAAAAGTGTGGGGGGGGAAGTGTGTGCGTCTTAAACCCCCCTCGCCTTTCCCGAGCCACGGCACCGAGTGGAGCTAGGTGCGTCTTATGGTCAGGTGCGTCTTATGGAGCGAAAAATACGGTACATGCAGATCCCTCAGCTCTTTGGGGAAAGGTCAGGGTAACGTTGCATGCACGGACAGTACAGCTGTCGTGGTGGCGCTTGCATCACCTTTGGAGAACTCTGCTGGGGGCCGCCTCTCCAACGGGAGCAGAGATACCTGTCCTCTTTTCACAAAACCAGTTCCCACATGCATGCACACCACTGATTTCTTATCACGACAGTCCTTAGGTGAATATCTCCATTGTCTCCTTGGAAATATTTTGCACTCAAGCTGACATTGGGTGATATAAGGGCCACCCACGCACCCAAACAGCGGCATTTGATCTTTATAGCTCATTTACCAGTTTTAAGCCCTCTTTTCATATTGCGGACAACAAGGGAGGAATGTGCGGGTGAGCTGGGTCTTAACCATGTCTTTTTCCCTGGGGAACGCGCCGGAACAGAGTGCCGGAACCTCTTCAACCAAATCCTTTTAAAAATGTTTAAAAGTTCATGAATTTTCAGTGTACAGATTGAAAACTTCACTTCCCTCTTGAGAGTTCTGGCGCCTCCCCCCCCCCCCCCAACGCTCTGGTCTTAACAGATGCAATATACTCGACATAGCCGGTGGGCTGCGACTGGCTCCATGCGTCATGAGGATTCGGCTTTCCCTGAGTTGAAGAACATTTCTGGCCGCGTTCACGGACTCAGAAACAAACTCCAGATGGTTTTAGACAGTAGTCATGTTGGTCTGCAGAAAAGCCACTAGATTCGAGTATCTGACAAAGGGAGCTTTGAGTCTCAAAAGCTTAAATCCCAAAAATCTTGTCGGTTTCTAAGGTGCGACAGGACCCGAATCTAGCCAAAGCTCTGGATGAAAAGGCAGAGGCGGCCTTGGTTGGGGAAAGGTGGCTGTGGGGACAGGGGCTGGGGTGTGTGGCATGACTACAGCGAAGGTTTTAAGCTCACAAAGTCTGCAGCCGGTGAGTCAAAACCTGGCAACGAATCCATCCTTCCCTTGTGAGAAGAAATGCAGCGGTGAGGGCTGACTGTGAAATCGGCCTGATGGAACCATCTTTAAAGAGTTGCGGAAGAGGTAACTCTTTCTATAATTCACCGACTTCAAAAGTATGTTTGACATTATTGTCGGGAAAATTATGTTAGCCGTGGATTACTGTTACAATCAAAGTATGTAGTGAGAAGTCAAGAGGCTTAGTCGTGAATTTTCAAAGCAGAGCGGGGGGGGGGGGATTTAGCTGTTTGACTCCCATTAGCGTCAGGAGGACTCGCAGGGCTAAATCCTCACACGACGCTTTGAAAACTGACCCCTTCAAGTTGATGGAATCACCGCCTCCCCCCTCCAAACTCTCTCCCAGCCACCACCGCCTCTTAAGAAGTTCCAGATGACCAGGCAAGACCTGCAAAAGAACCGTTTGGGCACGTTGGTGTCGTTTGCAGGCATCTGAAAGTTATTTTAATTCTTCTGCCCTCGGAACTACTTCCAGGGTTCCCCGCGTGAGAGGTGCACAGGGACAGGCCGGTGTTTACGGCGCTGATCGAGCAGAACCCGGGCACACAGGGTACGAAACTCCCAGTGAGCTTCTCACATCCATGCGAACAACCCTTTGCCAATGCTCCTGTCCTGCGGGCATTAAGTTGTCTCTTAATGGGACTCGGCTCGGACTGCTTCAGCCCCTGGAGAGCTGCCACCTGTCCGAGAAAGAGCTCAGCTCCAAGGAGGGGCGGAAGCCTGCCTGGTTTCTGCTCGCCAAAGGAATTATTTGTACTTCCTTTCACCACTTAACCTCCCTGTCTTCAGGAAAAGGGCAACACAGTCAGGTCTCCAGGAAAAAAAACAACACAAAAACCCCTTTTCGTTTCCCCACGGAACCGAGACGCTGACATTCCCAGTTAGAGATGCCTTTCAAGTAAAGGAGCGGTAATGCAGGCTGGCTTGCAAAAGGTTGTGTTAAGACATGGAAGTGCTGATCACCGTGACCTCACACTTCAGAACAGGAACTCTGAGCAGCGACGTTGGTTGTGATGAACACGTGTCCCCACAGGAGGGCAACCGGGGGGGGGGGGGGGAGAGAACGGAACGAGGCAATCACTGTGGATTGAACCGATGGTGCTTTAAAAACATTCCAAACAAGCTTATAAACCGCATCATCTTTACTAGGTAAAGCACAACCCCGCCCCCTCCATCGGAACAAGTGCCCCCCCCCCCAACTCTTATCATCATTTTTATCCTGCCCTTCTTCCCAGCAGATCAGGGCAGCATTCATTCTTCTCCTTTCCTCCATTTTGCCCCCACAACAACCCTGTGAGGCAGGCTAGGTGGAGAGAATATGTCTGGTTGACTTCATGGCTGACTGGGGACTTGAACCTCGGTCTCCCGAGGCCCAATTCTACATTCAAACTATTACTGGCTCGTTTGTGTGGTGTAGTGGTTAGGAGCACGGACTCTAATCTGGGAGAACCGGGTTTGATTCCCCACTCCTCCACATGCAGCTGCTGGCGTGACCTTGGGCCAGTCACGAGTTCTCTCAGAGCTGTTCTCTCAGGAGCAGTCCTCAAAAGAGCTCTCTCAGCCCCACCGACCTCACAAGGCGTCTGTTGTGGGGAGGGGGAGGGAAAGGAGATTATAAACCATTCTGAGATTCCTTCAGGTAGTAAAGGGTGGGGTATAAATCCAAGCTCCTCCTCTTCCTCTTCTTCTCCTTCTCAGCACACGTTGGGTTGATGCAGGCTCAGAATGGGTATTAGCAAAGAGAGCTTTTGCCTCTGAAGACCTTTCCCTGAAAACTAGGCACCATTTCAGTTCATCCCAGACCCCAATCCCCTCTGTTTCCACAGTTCATGGCACCACACATTCCCAAGTGTGATAAACAGAGCGAAGATTATTTTTCGTCGCCGTCTCCAGTTCTGAGCTGGTGTAAAGCAGGTCTATCCAGCCTGCCCATTTCACGGGGGTCCCATCGCCTGGAAGTGCAGGGCTCTGGAGCGTTAGGAACGAGTCCAGAAAGGGATAAACCAGGCTTCCAATTAGCTCACAACTATTGTTAAGTCATCTTGACAAGGACGCCGCCGAGCTTAATTACTGAGCTGAAACTGAGTGCACTTCTAGGAAGGGAACACAACACTAGCTAGAGGCAACATTTCACAGCAAGCTGGAAAAGAAAAAAAAAATCAAAGGGAGAGCTGAGAAAATATGAATATTTAACTTCCCGCTTGGATCACAAAGGGGGATGTGTCTGTTGCACTACTGTTTATCCGACACTGTAAAATGCGGAAGGCCTGACGTAACCCAGTCCACTGTCAGGACCCAGCAGGCCAAGCTGGGGGAGCAACTGCGGGTGCAAGCACCAAGGATGGTCCAGGCAGGCCGGGACCTTCACAGAGCTCCAGAGGGATTCAGGCTGCAACCAGATGTTGCATGTGATCTGTGCTACATTCAACACGTCATCCTGTTGTGCATCTCTCACCGCCGCACTCATTTTATCATGGACACTGTAGGTGCAGCTAAGTGTGTCAAAACCTCCCGAGGAGGAGAGAGAGTTCAGACTTTGCCTCCTCTCAACCACTGTCTTGCTAGTTCAGAGTAGCAGTTAGGTGTGGCAGACTCTAATCTGGACAACAGGGTTTGATTCCCGACCTCTCTCCACATGCAGCTGCTGATGAACCAAGTTTGGTTCCCCACTCTTCCTCCACTTGCAGCCAGCTGGGTGACCTTGGGTCGGTCACAGTTCTCTCAGAGCTCTCTCAGCCCCACCTGCCTCACAGGATGTCTGTTGTGGGGTGAGGAAGGGAAGGAGATTGTAAGCCGCTTTAAGACTCCTTCGGGTAATAAAAAGCAGGGTATACAAACCAGCTCTTCCTCATCTCGTCTTGCTTGATTTAGTGTCTATTCTACCTTGGCAGGTCCAAGCCTAGAGCTGGATTTATGCACAAGCTAAGTACACTACCGTGCAGAGCCTCAGACTGCGGTGGAGGAAAGAGCTGTCAAGTCGCAGCCGACTTAGGGCAAGCCTGAAAGGTTTTCAAGGCAAGAAATGTTCAGAGGGGGGTTTGCCAACCCCTGCCTCTGCGTAGTGGCCCTGGACTTCTTTGGTGGCCTCCCATCCACGCACTCACCGGGGCCAGCCCTGCTTCGTTTCTGAGAGAGGACAAGATTGGGCTCAACTTGGCCATCCAGTCAGGGTGCAGATTGTGAGGGGCCTCTAAATTTTAAAAAGTGCTAAAATTACCATATTATTATTTTTCGTAATGCTATGGGGCCTCTGACGTTTAACTTAGGGCCTCAGTATGTCTTAACCCAGGTGTATCCAGGTCTGACCAGTTCCGGCATGACCGACAAAATCAGGCAAGAAGGTAATGCTACCTCCTCCGTGCTGTGGCCCTGCTCCACAAAGCCTCTGCCTGCCCATCACGTGTTTATCCTGTCTTGCCTCCAAGGGGGTCGTGGGCACATCGGGCTCCCCTCCTCCCCCTGTGCCAAGGCAGGGGAGGCCAAGGAAGAGGGACTGGGCCGAGTTCCATGGCTGACTCAGGACCCGAGCCCCTGGCTCACGAGTCCTGCTTCCAAACCCTAACTGCTACGCCCCACTGGCTCTCTTCCAGCCTGTTCAAGAGAGAGCTGGTCTAGACAGGGTATCGGCCCTAAGGATCACTCTCACCACAGTGAAACTCGCACTCTCTTATCGTGAGATCAGCCGTGGAGTTCCCTGTCCACAATCGGAGTGCGTGGATGCTCAGGACGTGATGGCTTGGACTCATGTGAGGGGTGTGGGTGTGGGGGGGAATGGTGGGAAACTCTCCATGGGGATGCCCATCCACACGGCAAACAGAGCCTATTGCTTGAAGGCAGCCATAGGACAGCAGCTTCCAAACTGCTGCCTGAGGGACCGATGATCCATCAAGTGTTTTTTTATCCTGCGCGTCCTCCAAGGCCCCCAGAGGGCTGTGCGTGGTCCTCCCTTCCCCAGGAACTTAGCAGGGGCTTCTCAGGGACAGCAGCCACGGCAGGCCTGGTTCTCCGGAAAATAGCCTTGCCCACCTCAGACCTTCCCCAGGAGGCACAGTGGAGAACCCGGGTGCTGGGTGGATCTGAGGGGACAGCCTCAGTCTATGCAGGTTCACGATGATGTTCAACAGGCTTGGCCAAGACCCTGTGCCAGCGGTCGCCAACGCAGTGCCCACGGATGCCAGCTTTTCTGGCCACTACCAAGAGTTTTTGGAAAGTGGGTGAAGCTTGTGCCCAGCAAGGCTTCTGACTGGCTCTGCAGATCTTTAGAAGTGTCGCTTTGGCAGCAGCTGCCACCAGGACACAAGGATCTTCACTGGGTGAATGAAGGCAAGCCGTGGCAGTCGTTTTGTGGCTGCGCCCACCACTCTGTGTCAGAATCCTAAAGATGCCCGCAGGCTCAAAAAGGTTTGGGATCCCTGCCCTGTGTCAACTGACTGCGCTGCAGAGCCTGGGGGGGGGGGGACCCACTCACGATGGAGCAGGCCCTCTTCAAGCAGTCCCAAGAAGCACTCCACGCCCTTCCACTGATGACATTTCACTGTCCTTCCCTGTAAAGCTAGTCAGAAGCTCCTCTTGTCTTTCTCTTTTGCACAAAGGAGGAAGAGGCACACACACACACACACACACACCCCTTTGCTCTGGATAGAAAACATTCAAAACAGCAGCACCAGCACCCTATCCCATCTACCTCTTCTCTGCCTCCTCCTTCTTCTGCCGTTCAGACATTCACCCTGGCTCTGGATGGGAAAGGAGTGCGCCCCTCTTCTCTTTCCTCATGCTTCAAAGAGAGGGTTGCCGCCAGGTCCCCTTACCTTGCCAGCGGGGGTCTTTTGGGGGTGGGTGTTCTGGGGGTGGGGGTGGGCTGAAAGTGGCCTGAGCTGGAAGTTCCACCCCAGTGCAGCTATTTGAGTGGTCCCTTTTTAGAGAAAGGGACCACTCAAACGGCTGCAAGCCTTCAACAATATGGGAAGGTAAATACCAGCTTCCCTGTTTGCTGAGAAGGCCTGCAGCAAGTTTAGGCTAACAGCCTAAAGCGGCTGCAAGCCTTTTCAGTGATCAATTTCGCTCCCCCCCCCCCCCCAATTAGAAGCAGGGAGGAGCGAAACTGGCCTTGAAGTGGTCACTCAAATGGCTGCACTGGGGGCAGCATTTCCGGTTTTACCAGAAGTGAACCAAATAGGGTTGCCAAGTGTCCCTTACTTACCAGCGGGGGGAGTCCTCTATCATCCGGGAGTTTCCTGGGCGTGCGCGCTAAGCGCGCGTGCCCAGCGACATCGCCCGGAAGTGACGTCATCACGTTGGGGAAGGGGGTGGGGTTCCCCCCGCCGGCCAAATGCTGGCCGGGGGATCGGGAACCCCTGTAGTGGGGGATCCCCCGCCCCCCAGGCTGACTTAGCAGCCCTAGGCCCAAAACATCATCTGGGGGTGGGATCCCTTCCCTCCCGCCAGCCAGCTGGCCTGCTCTAATTCGGGGGGCTGGGGGGCTATTCAAAGTTGGTATTTGCTTCTTCCGGGGCAAACATAGATGTAACTGTATATTGTCCCCTTGCGAGGGCAACTGACAATCTGGAGTGACTGTCTGCTTTGGGGAAACAGCAGCGGGAAATGTTTCCCTTCCCGAGCACCGCGAACCTGCTCTGAAACCCTGTAATTTTCGTACCAGCTGCCATTTTGTGACTGGCTCCACCCGCCCAGCCGCCATTTTGGGACTGGCAGCCCCTGAGGTTCCTGATTTTTTCCCCCAAGTACTTCCCAGGAACACAAAGTCTGCCCCCCTAAGAACCTTCTTGAGTGTTCTACAATACAATGGTGATCCAAAGCAGACAAGCTGACATAGAAAGAGGGAAAGGCCGTGGCTCAGTGGTAAAGCATCTGCTTGGCATGCAGAAGGTCCCAGGTTCGATCCCCAGCATTTCCAGTTGAGAAGTCCAGGCAGCAGGTGATGGGAGAGGCCTCGGCCTGAGACCTTGGAGAGCTGCTGCCAATCTGAGTAGACAATACTGATGCTGATGGTTTGATTCAGCTTCGTGGGTTCATGTGACATCACCTCTTTAAACAGGAAGGCCTTTTTTTAATCGCTTCAAAATCAATCTCTCACTCCGGCCTCCAAGACCTCTCGACGGAGATTTAATAGTAAAGTCGCGCCAAGTAAGCTTACCAGCACACACTGTAATACAGCGGGGGGGGGGGGGGGGGGAGAAGGTCTCTCTTTTTTTTGTTTTAACAAAATCTATATTTATATCATTACATTTCCTACGGTCGAGGGCAGCTGTAATTAATGGATTTCTCTCCTTCCCTTAATGCACTCATTTGTCAATTCAAAAACACACAACGGCCAATCAATTTTGATGTATTTAGTAAGCAATTTGTCAAAGAATGTTGCAGACCAGTTAATATATTAATTCTTGCCAGCAGCCTCCTCCTAATTTCTGCATGTCTTCTTCATAAAAAATAAAACCCGACTGAGTGTGCCCGGAACCAGGAGGCGCCCCTTCCCTGTGACTCCATTAATATAAATACAGGAAATGGAAAATATAACCTCCGGCCTAACCTGAAGTTTGCTGTCCTTTCCACAGGTTTTTTGGGGGGCGGGGGGGTTCGAGCGACTCCATTTGGACTCCTTTAAGGCCTAGCTTCAGAGCAGTTGACGTCTGGGGACCGCTGGGGTGTCATGCACTGACACGAGAGCTGAGGATGTCCATTTTCGCAGGTTCCGATCCAAGACAGTTCAGGACGGCTGGCTGGAGGCAAGCAAGTGGACGTGGTGGCCAGCTAGCTACCATTGCCAAGTCTCCAGGTCTCCCCACAAGAAGAGAATCGAGGGGGGACGCGATCTTCATTGAGCTCTGCTGCCCTGTCCATCAGAGTCCGCCTCTGAGGCACCAGAACAGCCACACTTGTGCTCAACCAGTAAGTGCCGAACCCTTCCATGTGCCACCAGGTTCACCTTGGAGTTGCCAAGCACCGCTCCTTCGCTCCCAGGCTCTCCGGGCTTGAGTCCTCAAGAGATCTGGCAACCTGAAGGCAGCACAGGCCTCAGGGGGAAGTTATTTTCTTTTGCCGTATTGTTATCCAACTCCCCCCCCCCCCCCGGGATCTCGAGGTGGTGCCTCAGTGAAGCTTCTCTCATTTTATCTTTACAACAGCCCTGTGATGTAGGGCTAGACTAATTGTTCTTGAATGACTGGTTGAGCTGGGATTTGAACTCATGTCTCTCCAGTCCTGGATAGCCCTGGGGAGCCTGATCTCATCAGATCTCAGAGGCTAAGCAGGGTCAGTCCTGGCGTCGGTAGTTGGATGGGAGGCGACCCGAGAAGGCAAAATGGCGAACCACCTCTGAACTCCTCTTGACTGGAAGTCTCAGAAGCCAAACAGGGTCAGCCCTGGTTAGTAATCAGATGGGAGAGCACCTAGGGCAGGGGTGGGCAGACTGTGGCTCGGGAGCCGCATGCGGCTCTTTCACATATATTATGTGGCTCCCGGCAGGGCGGCTGGGGAAGCTAAATATCATTAGCAAACAAATATCATTGGACAAATTAATATCATTATCAATATCTGCTTTTACCCCTTTTGTTATTATTTTTGGCAGTCTCATTTAATGTTCATAAAAAGCAAATCTGCTTATTTTCCAATAAAAGCAGGTAATATTTGTTCATGTCTCGGGGCTCTCAAACATCTGATGTTTATTCTATGCGGCTCTTACGTTAAGCAAGTTTGGCCACCCCTGTTCTAGGTGGCTCTTACGCTGAGCAAGTTTGCCCACCCCTGACCTAGGGAGTCAGTGGTTGCTACACAAAGGCAGGCAATGGCGAACCACTTCTGAACTTCTCGCCCCTGGAAAACCCTACAGGGTCGTGATGAGTCAGTTGCGACTTGGCGACAAAACAACAACAACTCTCCAGTCCTCTCTCCCCATTGCCCATCACAGCAACGTGTCAAGCTGATAGAAGGAGGAGGAGAAGAAGAGGAGGAGGAGATTGGGTTTATACCCCACCCCTTCACTTGGCATCTCAGAGCGGCTCACGATCTACTTTCCTTTCCCCTCCCCACAACAGACACCCTGGGAGGTGGGTAGTGCTGAGAGAGCTCTTTCCAGAACTGCCCTTGAGAGAACAGCTCTAAGAGAACTGTGACTGACCCAAGGTCACACCAGCAGCTGCATGGGGAGGAGTGGGGAATCAAACCCGGTTCTCCCAGGTTAGAGTCTGCCGCTCTTAACCACTACACCAAACTGTTTTAGCAAGCAAAGCTTTTCTCAGCATAGGACAGAGTGGGTGAGGGGAACTGTGATTTGCCACAATTGTTGCAGGGGAATGATGTGCACATCGTGTAAAGGTAAAGGTCTCCCTTGCTTGAAAGCCAGTCAAATCCGACTCTAGGGGGGCGGTGCTCATCTCCATTTCCAAGCTGAAGAGCCAGCGCTGTCCGAAGACTTCTCTGTGATCATGCGGCCAGCATGACTAAACGCAGAGGCATACAGAACGCTGTGCATTCCTTTCCCAGATATCTGTTCTAGTACGACAGCTATACTGTTCCAGCAGAACAGGAAACTCTTGGGAAGACAGAAATGCCCTACAGCCTTGGCTGTCCAGCTTTTCCCTGCATTCAGGCCCTGGACATGACACCCAAGTGTCTCTTTCCACACATGAAACACATGAAGCTGCCCTACACTGAATCAGACACTTGGACCATTAAGAGTGTGTTCAGATGGGCAGCTAATCCCACCATTGGCCCAGCTGTAATCTGAGCTACATCTCTTTCATCCAGCGTTGTGCGACCAGACAGCTTGCCTGTGAAGCGCTTCACCACACGTGACTCCCGCGGTGGATTGTCTAGATGGCATCCACTGTGAGGAGCCATGCGGCTGGCTTTTAAAAAAAAATCCTGTCTGCGCATGTGCATAGGTGCATCACTATATACTTGTTTCTCCGCACATGTGTATACTAAAAATGGTAAAAACACGGCCAGCCGTACCTTCCACTCGGTACCGTTTCACTTAATAAAGTTGACAAAGTTTAGGGGACCGTCAGAAACATGATATTGTTTGGAACGCTTGAGCAGAGCTCTGGGGACATCGCTGGTTTAAGCGGTTATGCGCACATCGCTAAGAGTTTTTTAAAATGGCGGCTGTTTGGGATGGTCTGGAGACCATCCCTACGGGCTGATTGCATGCTGGAGGTACGACCTGACGGTGGAAAGTCCGGCATTGGCCCGTCGGCCAGCTTTAGACCGGACTTTAACTAGTATCTTTTAGGTACAGATCCCCAACGGGGATCGACGGGCTACTAACGAAAGCGGCACGATTCCCAGGTGTTGAGGCAGGGCTGCCAAGTCAGCCCGGGGGGCGGGGGATCCCCCGCTATAGGGGTTCCCGATCCGGGGAACCCTGCCCCCGAAGTCGTCCAACCTGGACGACTCCCCCAGTGTAATGACGTCACCCGGAAGTGACGTCACCACGTTAGAGACGTTGCCAGGGTGACGCTCTGGCAACGCCCCCAACGTGGTGATGTCACTTCCGGGTGACGTCACCGGGCGTGCGCGCTTCGCGCGTGCACCAGGGAGGCTCCTGGGCGAAGAAGGACTCCCCCGTCCCCCAGTAGATGAGTACGACTCGGCAGCCCTATGTTGAGGTCTGGACGTGCACTTTAGATACACCAGGCACTCGTGCGCGGCACGGCTCAAAAGAGCCGTCTGAACACACCCTAAACTCATCGGTACTGTCCATTCATAGTGGCAGCAGCTCTCCAGAGTCTTTCATATTACCCGGCAGCCTGCTCCCCAGTATTGAAGAGTCACAGCTATGACTGCCATGCTTGTCAAATCTCCCACTGGCAATATTTGCTTTTGTCTGAGAAGAAAGCTCGAGCAAGACAGTCGAGGAAAAGGAGCTTCCTCTAATCCTTCCCCAGCTTCTTGTGGTTGTCGCTGAGGCGGACACAAAGCAACTCACGCTTTGCATAACTAACAACAAAAAAACACACCCTGCACGATATACGTATTTGCCTGTTTGGATCCAGGGGACTGGAAAGGGGGGGGGGGGAGGAAGCGTCACGCAAAGTGAAGCCATGTTGAAGCCCATGAGAGCTCGGGCAGCGGAAGAAGGACAACCGAGAACCGTTTTGATTAGCTCTGAAACAAAGAAGAAAAAGAAACTATACTGTGTACAGAACTATATTACAATGAATCAACTCATACATGGAAACGTGGAGCGTACTTTATCATGTTGAATATAAATATCATAAACAAATAATGAAGGTTCTTATACAAATACAAACAAATTTGATATCAAAAGTGTCCATTCCAAACATAGAAAATGCAAAGAAATCCTATACTAAAAAAATCCTATGAACATGATAAAATACACTTAAGAGTTTTCTTATATGAGTTGATTTGTTATAATTTAGTTCTGTACATGGTGTAGTTTCTTTTTCTTCTTAGATTTGTTACCGTGTTCCCTATTTGTACAGCTAGCTCTGAGGCAGGCCAGAATTCTGCCAGTGCACTGTCATTTAGCCAAAAGGAAGGCACAACAGGGAACCCAACCCAGCCAGTACAAAACCTGCATCCCAACAATAGGCCGGAATGTGTCAGATGGTAGGCCCCGACCAACGCTCCCTCTAAGCTGTGGAGACTTGTGAGCAAAAATTCTACTTGGTGAGCTACTGGCATTAAAGTTGTGAGTGAGTGATTTGGCTCCTGTATAAATCAGTTTGCTCTGGAGCCATCCTTTCCTGAGTTGAGACACATAATGTGTGAGCTGGAGGCTAAAAAACTGTGAGCTAGCTCACACTAACTCAGCTTAGAGGGAACACTGGCCCCGACCTCTCCTCAAACTCTCTCTTCTGAGCAACGGGACTCTTCTTGCTGATGATCCCAACTATTGACTGTCTCTCCCTCCCCACTAATCCCTCCCACACACACTTTAGACGATCTGAATTTGAAAGCCTTTCAGGGTGTCAAAAAAGCATACGTTAGGAAATGTTCCTAAAAAGGGGACACAGTGGCTTGGGAAGGGGGAAAAAACTCCAGCCCAGGTAGAGCAGGACAGAAGAGTTCTGCCTCCAGGATTTCACAGCAGATGTCACAGATGACCCCCCCCCCCAACACACACACAAGCAAATCACACAGCTGCGCAGACCCGATTACAACGCCCCCTTGGGAAACAGCTCCCGGACACTTGTTCTGTCCAATATTTCTCCAAACAACACGTCCCTTGTTTCCAAACTCTTGACGCTGGAGCTGCAAATTGGAATTTGTTGTTTTGTTTTTTTAAAGGCCCTTTCATAATGTTGCTCAAGAAGCACGCTCAGACTAAGTTTGGGGGCTTGATTTTTTATTTTTTATTAAAAAAAGAGATTCTTATTCCTCCAGTAGATGTGCCCTGGTTGAGCTTTGAACTCCTCCCCAACACACACAAAAAGACGAAAGAGGGAAAGGAGACGAGGCCCTGGCATCAAGCTGTATATTTATAAACCTTTCCAAAGTATACCCTTCGACCGGCCGGGCTATCAGACCGTCCATTGTTGCAGCTCTCTGCTGATAGAGGGGTACCTTCTGTTAGAAAAGCACAGAGAGTATTTCTTCAATGACCCCAGAGGGGGACAAAGGTCACTTATTATAAATGGATAATGAGACCTAATGCAGTGTTCCGACAGTGGACAAAGAAAGGGCTTATCCGTAGCCCCTTGCGGCTTGGGCCATTCAGGCTTTTATTCCACTCCTCCCTCCCCCACCGCCCCACCGCCGCACACTTAATGGAGCCAAACAATCGGCAGAAATGCTATACAGAGGCCTGAAACCGAGAGAAAACGGCTGCATTCTGAACTCTGATAGACAGATACAAATCGCGACCCTGAAATGGCGCCAGAATTCCTTTTACCGCTCACATGGCAGACAGCCGTGGCCATTCACCCTCCGACTTCCCATTTAGCCATTTGCTGGCAATTAAACATACTGACGGAAGCGATAGCGCATCAAACCGCAGAGGCCGCCGCGGCTCATGTGAGACCGTTCCACTGCCGCTGCAGGTAAGCAGAGTGTTCTTGTTTCTAACAGATATTTCCCTGAGGGGGGAAAAGAAGATGAAAACCCAGGTAGGGTTCCTGCCCCGGCTTCTGCCATCTCCTTGTATTTAATGAGATCTAATTGCCCAGGCATTTTATAATGTGGTATAACTGATTTCTCAGGCTGTATATCAAGATCCTCCAGCAAGAGCTCAGCCATGTTTTTACACTGGAGGCTCTTTCAGAATAACAATATTTTGCATTTAGAGCACAGGCTGCAGAGTGGCATCCGCCATGCATACAACAACGCCGTCGCTCTGGGGGGGGACAGATTCCAGGATCGAGGAAGGGGAATCTCATGTCCGAGGTCCACTCTCCCCACTGATCCATTTTGGACTGGACCGACCCCCAAAGTCCAAGCTGATCTGAAATGACCCCATTTTAACTGTCCGCTCCTCTGTGACATTTCCCACAGGTCCCACAACAAGCGCCTGCAGCCCTGTGTGGGACATAAAGAAGAAGAAGAGATTGGATTTATACCCCGCCCTTCACTACCCGAAGGAGTCTCAGAGCGGCTTACAAACTCCTTTCCCTTCTTGTCCCCACAACAGACACCCTGTGAGGTGGGTGGGGCTGGGAGAACAGCTCTTGAGAGAACAGCTCTCAGAGAACTTTGACTGACCCAAGGTCACACCAGCAGGTGCAAGTGGAGGAGTGGGGAATCAAACCTGGTTCTCCCAGATTAGAGTCTGCGCACTTAACCACTACACCAAACTGGCTCTAAACTAGGGTTGCCAACCTCCAGGTGGCACCTGGCGATCTCCCACTATTACAACTGATCTCCAGATGACCAAGATCTGTTCCCCTGGTGAAAATGGCTGCTTTGGAGGGTGGAGTCTATGGCATGATTACCCTGCTGAGGTCCCCCCCTTCCTCAAACCCCACCCTCCCCAGGCTCCACCCCCAAATCTCCCGGTCTTTCCCACCCAGAGCTGGCAAGCCTACTACAAACCCACCTCGCTCCTCTTTGTGATTGTGCAAATGTGGTGAGAGAAGTCAGTGCAGGAGGCTCTCCGCCCGGAGAAGGCAGCAGGGAGCACAGCAAGGTCTCGAGGCATTCCTGATGTGGCGGGGGCTCCGTGGAAAGGGACAATCAAAACCAAGGCTCCCTCTAAGCCATGAAGTCTCGTGAGCAAAGATGCTACTTTGTGAGCTACGGGCATTCAAGTTATGAGCAAGCGATTTGGATACCGCATCAATCAGTTTGCTCTAGAGCCATCCTTCCCGCGCGAAGACGAAAATGTGCGAGCCGGAAGCTAGAAAAACTGCGAGCTGGCTCTCACAGACTCAGCTTAGAGGGAACAGTGATCCAAACATATCCGGTGCCAAATTCACATGGCTTAGTAGGACCTGCTCTGCACTGGATGGATGTTCTGCTCCTCCCCATGTAAGTGCCATCAAGTTGCCGCTGAAGTCAGGACAACCTTCAGGCAAGTGAGAAGCTGTGGTGGCTGGCCGTTTCCTTCCTCTGCAGAGTCTTCCTTGGTGGCCTCCCTTTCAAGTGCGGACCCTGCTTAGCTTCCAGGACCTGCCAAAATCTGTCTATACCACCTACCCTCCCCACATACTGCATCGCCTATGACAGGGGTGGGCAATTGTTTTGGCTCGGGGGCCACTTTGTGGGAGCGGAGGGTTAGCGGAGGGCCGCACCTTTTAAAATGATTGCATTCATTAGTTAACTCTGCATTTCAGAAAAGGTATAAATTGTATCATAAAAACCAATAAATATAAATTAAATAAAATGGTGGTAGTTTTATTTAATTTATTTATTGTGCTAATTTCATATCGTCTATAGCTGCAAGCACATTTAATTTTAGAATCAGTTTAATGAGACAAATGTACCCTATCACACTTTTCTACAATTTTTTTTGAAATCAGGAGTGAGATTGCTTGTTGAGATTCTCATCACAGCCTGCAAGTTAATGTCTGTCAAAGAGCATCTATATTTCCTCTTGTTGATCTGGCCGACTGTCTTGGCGGGCCGCAAAAAACTCTGTGGCGGGCCGCATGTGGCCCGCGGGCCGCAATTTGCCCACCCCTGATCTATGACATTCAAGTAGTTTTACAGGGAATACTCTTTCAGAGGGGAGGCTGCTTTCCTTCTGTTCTTCTCATGACTACACAGGAGAAAAAGATAATGTGATGGCCTAGATCCTGCACTCAGTGCGTCACAAATATACGTACAATTTCAGGGGAGGGTGAGACACGGTTTTGCTCAGGGTTTATAGTCACACTCTTGGATGTATTCTCAATCCAACTGCTAAAAAAAGACAAGATCTGGGAACGCGTGTTATGGTTGCTTGTTAATAACTGCAGCGGTGATATTTATATGAGCCAGAGCATCACAAACATGTTTTTGAATCAAAGCAATTGGTGCCCCTGGCATGCATCGCGAACGCAAAGGCCTGTCTAATGATGTCACTTAGCGTGTGGGATCAGTGGCCGAGTCCGAGATGCTCCTGAAGAACAACGACAAGATCCTCTTTGCTCTCCAGGGTGACAGCCAGAAGAGTCTGGCACATCCAGATCTGCTCCGGTTGCCCCAAATGGGCTGGTCTAGAGTCTGTCTTGCCTGAATGTAAACTGCTGTCAGATCCCTCTGGGCACAGGGAAAGAGGGAGGGAGGGTGGACTCCAGTCTTGGCTGTCTGGGCTCTTTTGCACAGGGCTGTTGCGGGGCCCGGCCCATTTGTGCCCCAAAGCTCCAGAGCCTCCCTTGGGCACGCAGGGCTCTGCACAGGCAGGGGCCACACTGCTCTTGTTGTCAGCAGAAACATGCAAAGGTAGCGTTTCCCCTCCACGGAAGAAAAATGGTCTACCATCTCAAGTGGTGAATGGTCATTATAGGGCAGTGCCCTTTTTGGAGAGGCTATGCTTCTGTGCTTCTGGGGATACTATGAAACTATGAAACATTGGAATGCCTCTTTTTCTCAAATGTGAGCAGGCCCATGGCCAGTTTTTAAAGGGGGGGGGGCTTTAAAAACATCGGGGGCCCTGAAATTCGCGGCTTGGAGCGCAGGTGTGTGCACAGCCTCCCCCTGCTTCTCCCTCAAAGCCCTTAAAGGGAACCTTTAAATGCTTTTGAGGAGAAGCAGTGGCTGCGTGCCTGCACTCCAAGATGTGAATTCGTGGCTTGGAGTGCAGGTGTGTGGGGCCTCCCCTGCTTCTTCCCAAAAGTCGGGGGCTTGGGAGGAAGTTAGGGGGGCCAGGCCCTGGGAGGCCCCACCGTAGATATAGGCCTGAATGTGAGAGATCTGTGGGTTATGAGTAATATCATTTAAGTAAGTATTTAAGAAGGAAAATGCTGAAGTTCCTGCCTGAGTTGAGCTCCGTGTCCATTTCAGAGCCCCTGTAAGCTCCGAATCTGTTCTCCTCCAGTTCCTGAAAGATACCTGATACGTCACTCAATACTATCTCCCAGCCTTCGGCTTGCTCCCAGACTTGCCGCTTTCACCCCATTCAGAATACCGAGAGAACAACGGGATGCCTTACAAGGCTGTTGTCGGGATTAGTACCACACGAGGAGCGAGGGAGGCTCGAGCCAAAGCACTCACAGGAAGGCTGAGCACTGTGATCGTGAAACAAGCTGGCCTTGGTCTAGTCTTCTCGGCAGACATAAAGAAAAAGCGGGGGGGCCGGCTTGGCCCGAAGAATTATTTTGGTTCAGAAATGGAAAACAGTAGACGAAATCAATGCGGCCACCACCAGGAGCAATTTAGCGGAAAACTTGCCCCGCAGATCCCGCCCACCGGGAGACGGCTGAGTCTGGTCACCTTTCTTTGGGAGGTCCTCTCCCTCTTGAAAGACATTATTCATGGAGGTCCGATGTGGGACCACGCATTCTTTTGACAAATGACTAGTGTGTGGCACGCAGTGGGGAAGGAAAGGAAAATAAACTGCAGAGAAAAGGAGTTGAAACAGCACCAAGTCTGTGCCTGCCGGTTGCTGCGGCGATTTTCGCCGCACCCCACCAGGCATCTGGACAGAGTCTGGCAGAACGGGACTGTCGGCCGGGGACGGAGTGGAGGGCTCCCGTTCCCGATTCCTGCCCTTTAGGACGAGGAAACAAGAGGTGGTGCATGCTCTGCGCCCAAGACTAACTGTTGGACCTAAAGGTCCTGTGCCTTCCTCTCGGGCTCCGTGTGTTCTGACTTGGAACCCCTCTTCTGATGCTTTTCTGCCTGGCTGCTGCCGACAGGGCTCTCAGAGCCTGCTCCTTGGGGTCAGCTGGGCTTCAAAGCCGGAGCTTCCTCTGCTGTGGACAGATACCCCGCCACGGCTTATCAAGGAACTCAAAGCGGTTTATATCGCATTCCCAGTGTTGCTCTCCCAGGTCCCAGCTCGGTTCCACTTCACGCCTCCGCCTGCAGCTCATTGGTTCTTCTTGAGCTGACTCAGCTACAGAAACTGTTCGTAGCAATAGCCACAGCCTGGTCTTGCTTGGATGGCTTTGTTTCTTACTGCCGCTCCCCTCCCTGAGTCCATGCAGAACTCCAGTCAGGGTTGCCAACTCTGGGTTGGGCAATTCGTGGAGATTTGGGGGTAGAGCCCATGGAGGGGAGGGTTTGGCAAGGGGAGGGGGAAACCTTAGTAGAGTATAAAGCCACAGAGTCCACTCACCAAGGCCACCATTTTCTCCAGGTGAACCGATCTCTGTCACCTGGAGGTCAGTTGTCCTTCCAAGAGATCCCCAGGCCCCACCCAGAGGTTGGCAATGCTACCTACAGGCGGCTAACACCAGTGTTCAGTCCAGGTCCAGACTCAGCCCTGCCTGGTCTCATCACGCTGCCTCTGCGTGATCCCCTTCTCTGGGGCCGAGACTGGTGCTCTCTCCTTGGGCCCTCCTACTCTAAGGTGGAGGCCCCAGCTAGAGACGCCAGCTTGGATTTAGAGCCTGGAGGTCTGACCACCCCTCTGTTCCCTCTGGAGTTGCCTGGTCTCTTCTGCTGGCTTGAGCCTTGCTTCCAGCTCACTGCCTCCCATCAGGGGCCTGACATAGCTGGGAGCAATGCTCCCTCCAAGCTGTGGAGTCTTGTGAGCAAAAATTCTACTTTGTGAGCTACTGGCATTAAAGCTGTGAGCCAGCCATTTGGCTACTGCATCAATTAGTTTGTTCTGGAGCCGCATCCTTCCTGAGCTAAGGCAAAGATTTGTGAGCTGGAGGCTAAAAAATTGTGTGCTAGCTCACACTAACTCAGCTTAGAGGGAACACTGGCTGGGATATGGTGGGGGGAGTCTTGTCCTGCAGGGGTCTAGCTATTGTGGTATCGATCATAGCAGGAAAAGGAGAGGGTGACAGATGTGCGTCACCACTTCTTGGAGGAGGCCAAACCCCGAGTTTCTAAACCTTTCTTTTTCCACTCCAGGGAAACGGTTATGGTTTTCTGAGCACTGATTTTCTTCTCTTGTTAACAGTGAGATTCATTTACAAGCTTTGTCACCCACCCCATAGCTCTGTGAGCCAAAAGCACCAAAGATGTCTGCTGGCACAAGAGGAGAGGCTACAGGAGGCCTCTTATCACCTGCGTCTGAATTAAGCACATCCCACTTTGCTGCCTGGAATCATAAGAACATCAGAAGAGCCAGGGCTCATTTCGTAGCAGGAGCTCCTTTGCATATTAGGCCACACACCCCTGATGCAGCCAATCCTCCAAGAGCTTACAGTAGCCCCTGTAAGAAGAGCTCTGTCAGCTCTTGGAGGATTGGCTACATTAGGGGTGTGTGGCCTAATATGCAAAGGAGCTCCTGCCACGAAATGAGCCCTGAGAAGAGCCCTGCTGGATCAGACCAGTGAGGGTCCGTCTAGTCCAGCATCCCATCTCACACAGTGGCCAGCCAGTTCCTCTGGAGGGCCAACAGCAGGGCAGAGAGGCCGAGGCTTTCCCTTGATGTTGCCTCCTGGCTCTGGGATTCAGGTTTAGTGCCTCTGAATGTGGAGGTTCCCCTCAGCCACCATGGCTACTAGCCACTGATAGACTTATCCTCTAAGGGTGCTAAATTATAATTTCAATTTCTGCAGTTTTCACATGCAAATCTGCATCTGATGAAGCAAAATTACATTTGAACATCTTGCTCCTGCCCCAGAATTCTCAAACAACATGACGAAAAACGACAGACAAGGGAAGGTCTGTCATTTGAAGGGCAAGATCAGGTGGAGACTTCCAACTGCCTATCAATCACGGGCAAAATCATAATGTTGACAGTAAACAGTGGGGCACTATCTTTGTGTCTGAAAAAAGCAGGTTGAGAATTGGGTTTATCAGCTGTTAAAATGTACACAACATGCTTTCATGATAGTATGTACATAGCGCTTGACTATGAAGGCCATATACCTTTATTTTCTATTAAGCACACTGAATTCCCAGCTTACAGTTCAGCCTGAAGGAAGCCACCAGTTTCCATAGTCAGTCTCCACACCTACAATATGGCTATAATTAATTCCAGCCCATGGGCATCAACTACGGGGGGGGCTCGAGGGCTCGAGCACCCCCCCCGAAATTTCCCGGGGGGGCTCAGCCACCCCCAGCAAAATGGAGCGCCCACCGGTGGCCAGTCAGCCGGCCGTCGCCGCCTCTCCTTCCCCCCCACCCCCGGCCTGCCCTCCTGCCTCCCTGGGGCGGGGGGGGGGGGGGAGAGAGGCGGCGACGGCCGGCTGACTGGCCACCGGCGGGTGCTCCATTTTGCCGGGGGTGGCTGAGCCCCCCCCCCCGGGAAATTTCGGCGTGCGAGGCGGAGCGGGAGCCGGGGGCCCGCAAGGGCGACGCGCCGGCCCCCGGCTGCAGGCAGCAGCAGCAGCAGCAATCCGAGGTGAGCGGGGAGAGGGAGGGAGGGGGGCGGGGAGCGTGGCGGGCGGGCACGGCCCGGGGGAGGGAAGCGGCGGCGGCGGCTCCCTGGGGCGGGGGGGGGAGAGCGGCGGGGACATGGTCCCGAGCGCGAGCACACGAGAGAGCCCCCCCCCCGGGATTTAAAAAGTCTACGCCCCTGTTCCAGCCTACTTTACAGGGCTGTTATAAGGATGACAGAAAACAATACACAAAGTACTTTCAACACTTGAAATGTGTTTTCTCTTTCTCTTTGTGTGTGTGTGTGTGTGTGTGTGTTACACAATGGATGCTGAAAATGTGGAGAATATGAACACTCGCTCATGAATGTGAATGAATAACTGCAAACCAAGTCTGCAATTATTCATTCACATTTGTGTGCAAATGTTCACATTCATTGGTGAATTTTGCTACTGCTGAATACGCTAAACTTGAATGCTGGCAATCTCTGGTGACTGCTAAGCATTCACAGGGTATCTAGGTTTCGCAACACTGCCTAGGCAAATGCTGGGAGATCTGGGGGGCGGTCCGTAGGGAGGGTGGAATCGGGGGAAATGTAGACTGCGATCACACACACTAAACAATCCATTTTCCATTGGGTTTTACTGTGTGAACTGGCAAAATCCAATTCAAAAGTGCATTGAAAGTGGATTATTTAGTGTATGTGATTGCAGCCGTGATGTCCCTTCTGGGTGATAAAGACCAATGAGACTAGAGAAAAATCCCAGAGCCCTTTAATGGAGGCTATTCTCTTCTCTCACTCCTCAATTTCTCAAGGGTGGGAGATTGTGGCCAAGGGCAGGAAATTCCTCTTCGGGCCTGGGAAACTGGGAAGTCTATTGGTATCGCTCTCCATTTTCACCTGTTTGCAAATTTGCAAACTCCCCAGCTGTCACACTCCCCAACTTTCAGCCATCTTGGTAGCATTTTGTGCTGTTGCTACTGCTATAGGTGATGATGACATAACCTGACAAACTGATAAGGAAACATCTGTGCAACCTGTATGGAAGATGCCTTGTTGGGACATCCACACCCTCCCGCGAAGTATGCACCTTTGGCTTCAGTTCAGCCAGAGCAAGCAAAACGTTTTAGATTGAGAACACCACTGGAAGGCTCCAAAGTCTTCGTGGTACTCTCGTTAAGAACATACTTGGTTATTCTTTGTTCTGTCTGCATGGTTCAATGTGCTTCAACAGACTGTTTAATGTACTTTTGAGATTACAAAGAATGTTGAGTTTAACGGAAATAATCAGTTGTCCCCTCTACTGGGTGAATTTTTTCCCTGGGATATTCCACAGCTCTAAGCTCAGCTTCACTGCCTCTGAAGCCCTCCGATCAGCTCTTCCAACAGCAGTCCCAAGTGAACAAAAAAGGCCCTACCAACGACTGGAATTAATCACAAAGAACGGCTATTTTCACACTGGGTAAGAGTGGCAGACCACTGCAACACAGTTGTTATTGACACTTCCAGTCTGTATCTGACCTGACTTTCCAACACTTAACCAAAGGCCTAGACAACTCCACTCTGCCTCCATAGAGGCCTGATTTGGATACAGCGCAAAATCATGATTAGTTGGCCTATGGCTACGATCGCGCACACTAAATAATCCACTTTCAATGCACTTTCAAATTGGATTTTGCCTGTTCACACAGTAAAATCCAGTTGGAAAGTAGATTGAAAATGGATTGTTTCGTGTGTGTGATCGCAGCGTATGGTTAGTTTACAAGACCAGGATTCAACTCCCAGGTTTCACGTGATCACATGAAGCTGCCGTGTAGTGAATCAGACTGTTGGTCCATCAAAGTCAGGACTGTCTACTCAGACTGGCAGCGGCTCTCCGGGATTTTCAGTAGAATTCTTCTGCATCACCTTCTTTCCTATCCTTCGAACTGGAGATGCCAGACTGAACCCAAGACCTTCTGCATCTCAAGCAGAGGCTCTTCTCTGAGCTTGCCTCAGCAAAGGCTGCTTTCATTTCCTTTGCTCTTTCCCTCGCATCCCTGGCAGAGACGCAGCTGGTATCCCAGGCTGGGCTGCTCGGGGGGCAGCACTAGGGAACAAGCCAGGATGAAGCCGCACCCTAACTGAACATAGGTAGTTTGAGTGGCCTGCTCACAGATGACTATGCTACCCATACCCAGGAGCTGAACCACTGAATTAGGGCCAATGATTGTGTTCAATTTATAACGGAAATGCAAGCAATGTTCCATTCTGGTCATGTTCTATCTCTGGGTTAGTCACAGAGTATGGTTAGAGTGTCCTTCTCTTCTAGGGTTGACAACGGCAGGTGAGGCCACAAAGATCCGTTCCCCTGGAGAAAACAGCTGCTTTGGAGGCTGGATACTCTGCGGAGGTCCGCCCCCCTCCCCAAACCCCGCCTTCCTAGCCTCCACCCCCATAGCTCCAGGAATTTCCCAACCCTATCCTCTTCCCTTCCCTCCTCCTTGTCTCTCTTTCTCCGCCTTCAGAGCTAAGGATTTCCCCACTCTATGGAAGCTGGCTTGATGGCCTTGAGAGAGTCACACTCTCTCAGCCTCACCTAACTCACAGTGTTGTTGTGATGATACAATGGAGGAAGGGAGAACCTGTGCTCCTTGAAGGAAGAGCGAAATAAAAAGGTAATTGAATGAACGGAAAGGAAAATTTAATATCCAAGACGCCTTTTTAGAAATGATACGAACTATTCATAATGGAGGCCCAGGTAGCAGCCACTGCCAAGACAGCCTTTTACCATCTTCGGTTGGCTTGGCAGTTGGTTCCCTTCCTTGACCACGAAGACCTGGCCACAGTGATCCATGCAACGGTCACCTCGAGGTTGGACTACTGTAACGCTCTCTACATGGGGCTGCCCTTGTCACAAATCCGGAAGCGACAGCTGGTGCAGAATGCCGCAGTCAGGCTACTGATGGGTCTCACAAAGTGGGACCACATCCAGCCGGTGCTGGCGGCGCTGCACTGGTTGCCTACAGTGTACCAAATTTGCTTCAAGGTGCTGGTACTTACCTTTAAAGCCCTATGTGGCCAGGGTCCAGCATACCTGAGGGACCGCCTTTCCCTGCATATACCCCAGGGGGCACTTCAATCGGGGTCACAACATCAGCTCTGTATTCCGGGCCTCAGGGAGGCCAGGCTAGCCAGAAACAGGGCCAGAGCATTCTCGGTGGCGGTTCCTGTCTGGTGGAATGAGCTGCCGGAGGAGATCAGGGCCCTGCGGGACCTTGTACAGTTCCGCAGGGCCTGCCAGACGGAGCTCTTCCGCCAGGCCTTTGATTAGGAGCCGCCGCCACCATCATTGCCTACCACCGCAAGCAACATCAACGACGAGGATCGGCCTCTGCATGCAGCTCAGGCCTGACGGCCACGGAGGATGGCCAGATACCACCCCTGGGATGACGCCATCTGATCGGTTACTACCACCATTACTGGAAGCACTTTAGTAGGAATTGTTTTACTGTTGTAATTATTGTTGTATTTTAGAATGTTTTTAAATTGTTACTGGATTTGGCACTATGTGCCACTTGTGAGCCGCCCTGAGCCTGTTCGCGGGGAGGGCGGGATAAAAGTATAACAAACAAACAAACAAACAAACATCCATGTGCTTGTTTGCAAATGAATTACATGCTGTTTAAAATATTCCAGCTGTCATGTCGGACCCATCAGGGGTGTCTGCTATCTGCTTTACTTTCACAATTAGCCCAGAACTAATTGTGGCTATGACCAGGAATCTGAGGAAATCTATGAGTATGTTAACATAATGCTGACCTTAAAATCAGTTTATAGGTGAATGATACTGTATTGTCACAAGTAGACGCTAAAAGGTCAATTGAGAAGACTCTGTTGAGTATAAATGGCATATAGATGGGCAAGTAGAGACAACAGCTATGATCCAAAGCCACTAATCTTAAGTTTTTCTTTGTCTTTCCAAATCAATAACTTTCTTCTGGCCCTCTTCCCCAGAGCAATTGTGCTGTAGGCTTCCCCAAGTGTCTTATGGTTTGGGTGTGATGCTGAGTGGGGGGGGGGGAAGGGAGTGTGTATGTGTGCTTGTATGCCTAGAAGTCTTGGTAAGTCCCGGGCCGGGCAAAGCCAGGTGGGGCCGAGCCGGGTGGGCCCACTGGGGCCTACCCCACCCCTTGGCGGGTGAAATGGCACCCCACTCACCCAGTTCAAGGGGAGCCGTGGGAGTGGTCCGGGACGATGGGGCAACAGCCTGGGAAGGAGTCAGCCCCCACAGAAGGCCACAGAGAGGCCTCAAGTCCCACGGCAGCAACAAGCCTGCTGCAACAAGCCCGGCCCCGGCCCTGGGAAGCCCAACCCACAAGAGAGACGCAGCAGGGCGGTCTGCAGGCTGCTTGGGCAACCGGCCGGGAGGAGAGCGACAGCAGCGGTGGCGCAGTAGGGGACCCTGGGAGCGTCCCGACTGAGGAAGAAGGCCCAACAAGGCGGCGTGCCACAGCAGGAGGAGTGGCCATGCCCAAGGCACCGGGAGTGCGTCCTGGCTTATCAAGGGGGGCAGAGCCAGGGAGAGAGGAGGGATCCGGGGGGTTCTGGGAACAGGGCCAGCAAATAAAGGTGAGAGTCGGACTGGGGGCCAGGGAGGAGGATCCGTCCCTGCACAGCCCGACCCAGAGAGAGAGTGCAGAGCAAGCGGAGGCAGAGGGGCAAGAGGGGTGACTCGAACCCTACCCTCTTCCAATTTGAGGCCCCCACAGCATACCCTCTTCAGTGGTCCTTGCTCCCGGAACCCTGCTCCAGCACCACGGCTACAGGGGGCACTCCTGGGGAGGAGGCGGGGCCTGACAAGGTAACTTAGGCGACCCCTAGTGGGGCTTGGACATTTCAGAGAAGTGGCTTGATAGCCTGCCTTTGCCTCCCGGCCCTGGTATTCCTTGGAGGTCTCCTTTCCAAGTACTTGCCAGAGTCAGCCCTGCTCAGCTTCCGAGATCTGACAAGATTGGGCTTGCCTGGGATATCCAGGTCAGGGCCAGAATCCAAGGTCTGTGCAGCATTCATCAAGGCTGCGCACTCCAAACTTCCAACCCAGCTGAAGTACAACTTTTCCTAAATTAAACTGGAGGCGCTCTTCACTCTGATGCTCCAAAGAAACCAGATTCGAGTCCAGTAGCACCTTAGAGATTAACAAAATTGTTGGGGTATAATTTTTTGAGAGTCAAGGCTCCTGAAAAGGAACTTTGACTCTTGAAAACTTATACCCCCAAAATCTTGCTGGTCTCTTAAGGTGCAACTGGACTTGAATTTAGCCCTTCTACTGCACAGCCGCCCTCTGAGATGATCTCCAAAGAAACGGCACTTTTTAGAGTTCAACAGTAAGATTTACGCTCCCTTAGGAAAACTCACCATGTTTCTGCATGAGTCAATGGTCTAGATGTACCTTTTGACTGGAAAGCAGTGAGCCCAGGGTAATGTCTCATGCAGAGACACAGCAGGCAGCCTCCTCTAACAACAGAAGCAATGCTGTGCTTCTGCATCATAGGTGACCAGTCGCACTTCACATAAAGAAACAGTGGCACTGCCCTTACCCAGCAGAGGGTGATCTGGAAGGAGGAAAAGCCAGGGGGGGTAACTGGTGCAGACCAATGCTCCCTCCAAGCTGTGGAGTCTTGTGGACCAAAACTCTACTTTGTGGAGCTCCTGGCATTAAAGCTGTAAGCAGGCAGTTTGGCTGCCACATAAATTAGTTTGCTCCGGAGCCGTCCTTCCCGAGCTGAGACAAAAATGTGTGAGCCGGAGGCTAAAAAACTGCAAGCTCGCTCACACTAACTCAGCTTAGAGGGAACACTGGTGCCGACGTGACAGGCAGCCTCTGCTGTGGAAGGGCACTCGGGCGACGTATTTACAAACTACTTTTGCCCTGCTCTTCCTCCAAGACACTCATGGCAGCTCACACACCTCATGCACTCGCTGCCCTGCTCACCCATTTTATCCTCACAACATCCTGTGAGGCAGGTGAGCCAGAGAGAAAAGGGCGGCTGAGGCTTTGAACCCGAGACTGCTGCCCCCCCCCCCCCGGCTCGCAGGAGCATTTAATTACATGTGTTATTTAGGTATCAAGTCCCATTAGCAATTCCCCGACGGCACACTAGCGTGCCCCAGGACTCATTTCTAGAAACGACTGCTCCAGCCTGCATCTCTCGCTGGGTCACGGCCAACATCATTCACTTGGCATCACCGCTGCTTCTACCAGTTGCGATCGAGACGTATATATAATCCTTTGACCCAGATATCCACTCGACACGTTTTTAATTGTTCGAGCCAAGCAGCACGTTGTCAGTTTCTGCAGCAGCAACGAATCACAAAGGCCTCGGTTCCGCGGTTGCCTAACTAAGAAGGTGAACGCGCCGAGAGATGGGAGAGCCCTAGGTGGCTGCCTGGGACAGCACGCGGCCGGGGGGGGGGGGGGTGCAGTGCTTCTGCTGCAGCTGAAATCCCCGGTGTTTTGGGTTCAAACGTAGGGGGAGAAGACAGGAGAGACACTGTTCAACTGAAAGGCAATCTTAGGGGAGACGTTTTCTTGCACTTGTAAACACAGATATGGATTTACTCATTCTTTTTTTTTTTAAGGATTTATCGGACCATAATTCCAACTATGTATAAAAAGGATGAAATCGGGTTAGCAATTAACTATTGATTGTCACAATTATACAGACATGGGATCTGGGATCTAGACGACCGCGATGTTAATTTTTCACAGATGCCTCCAATACCTTTGAGTGCCAAGTGCCCTGGAGTCAAAAGGGACTTAGAGCCAGCCCAGCCAGGGGCTTCCGAGGCCATTGAGCAGCAGAAGTGGTCTGCCATGGTCTTCCTCTGCAGAGCCTCCCTTGGGGGGGGGGGGTCTCCCTTCCAAGTACGGACCACACTTTGCTTCCAAGGTCTGACGAGATCCGGCTATACCGTGCCGTCTTCCCTCCTCGTAATATCTTTAACAAGGCTCTTTTTCTTCACCTCAAAATTTGGTCAACACCTCGTTATTGTAATTGCTACCTCAACCCAAAGCAGACTTTCCGTTCTTAAAACAAGAGTTTTCACCACACTGGAGTCATTTAGGCCGCTTCTCTAGTAACTTGGACATGTGCTTTTTCATCCACCCCTCCTCCCCCCAAATATCACTTTTACTCATATTTAATGTCTTCCAACACTTGACCCGGATGGTCCAGGCTAACCTGATCTCACCATATCTTGGAAGCTAAGCAGGGCCGGCCCTAGTTAGTATTTGGGTGGGAGACCTCCAAGGAAGTCCAGGGTTGCCACAACAGAGGCAGGCAATGGCAAACCACCTCTGATATCCTCTTGCCTCGAAAACCCTACAGGGCTGTAGTAAGCCGGCTGCAATTTGATGGCGCTTTCCACTGCCACCGCCGGTGTCTTCAACCCCATTTCAATGAAATCCTGAAGAATCTTTCAAAAGGGAAAGGACAACCCACCGTGTTACAATGGGAGAAGAGACTTAGCAAAATTGTAGGGGGGAAATCTTATTTTTAGCAACCTTTTGGAGAGACCCCCAAAGCCCAGGAGGATTGTAAATACCCCCTAAATGCAGCTGTCAGTGCAGCTGCTTCTGTTTGGGGGAGTGTTTACCAGCAGGGCCCCTGAACCTTGCCGCCGAGGAACCGTCCGAGGTACTTACAGCCCACGAGCAGATACTGGTAGCACTGCACGGCATCCACAGCCAGGAGCAGTGGGTGATTGGCGTTGAAGGGCGGCTGCAGTTCGTTCCACAGGGGAGTTCTGAGGAAGCAACACGAGGGCATTAATATTTAAGCTGGGAGAACAAAAAACAGGCTCTGTGTCATCGCCTTCGATTATTTATGCAAGAGAGTGAAAAATGTTTATAATTATTTAAACCCGTTTGCTATGAGCACGGAACAACCCACAGACAGACAGGGAAAGGACAGCAAATGGCCCCAATCCCAAAGTCAAGCTGAGAAAATTAAATACATTCTGGGGGGCATACTGTTTTCCTGACACGGAGCTTCATCTCCATTTTGATTAAAAGCAGACAGACAGATTTGCCTTGCGATACACGAACAGTGGAGCAATCCCTGGCGTCGTCTCAGACACGCACTCCAGTAGGGTGCCCGTGTACTCTTCTCTCAAGCACGGGAGAGGGAAGCGGTCCCTTTTTAGCAGTGTTAACTGATGCTGCTTGCGATGTGGATCTTGCCAAAGTGTCTTCTGCCACACTGCACTGAACTGGCCTAATCTGCTGACTTGTATCCTGAAATGGCTTGTGTTGATCAAGCCATAAGCAAGGCTGAAACCTCACAGCAGACGCATAGCTGCCGCTGAAAACAGCAGCCTTGTGACTTCTCACCCAAACTTGTAACTGCTTGCTTAGATGACATGATGCACAGTATGACATCAGAAAGTGGCAAATCCCCCCCCCCCACACACACACACACACTGGCTGCTCCCTTTAAGCTGTGGAGTCCTGTGAGTAAAAATTCTACTTTGTGAGCTGCTGGCATGAAAGTTGTGAGCAAGCGATTTGGCTACTGCATAAATCAGTTTGCTCTGGAGCCATCCTTCCTGAGCTAAGACAAAAATGTGTGAGCCAGAGGCTAAAAAACTGTGAGCTAGCTCACTCTAACTCAGCTTAGAGGGAACACTGGCTGCCACTTACAGGGATGGACAAATCTGCCGTACACGGAAGTGAGCCAGTATGGTGTGATTGTTAGTGTCATGCTAGGCTCTGGGAGACCCAGGTTCAAATCCTCACTCTGCCATGGAAATCTGCTGGGTGACCTTGGGCCAGTCACACACGCTCTGCCTTGCTTACCTCACAGGGCTGTTGTGGAAAGGATAAAATGGAGAAGCAGAGAAGATGCTTTGGGCTCTCACTGGGAAGAAAAGTGCAATATATATCTGTCAGGTGTTTTGTAAATGCATCTGGGGAGAGCAGGGGACACGAGGCCAACCCCCCACATCTGCTGCGACGTCTAAGAACCAGTCCAAGATTGACATGTTTCCATTCACGTGTCGGAGTGCCTCAGCAAAAGCAAGTCGTGCGTCTGTGGTTAACTGGAAGGAAACTCACCCAAATCAGTCCTCGGGGAGAAGATCCCAGTTACAGCAGGCAATGCTCCCTCTAAGCTGTGGAGTCTTGTGAGCAAAAATTCTACTCTGTGAGCTACTGGCATCAAAGCTGTGAGCGAGCAATTTAGCTACTGCATGAATCAGTTTGCTCTGGAGCCATCCTCCCCGAGCTGAAACAAAAATGTGGGAGCTCACACTACCTCAGCTTTGAGGGAACACTGGGTAGTCTCAGAGGGCTGCCATGATGGCCTGCAGCAGAACATCCAGATTCGAGTCCAGCAGCACCTTGGAGATCAACAAGATCTTCAGGGTAGGAGCTCTCCAGAGTCCAAGCTCAGCTTCAGTTCTCATTCCCTTGAAAACCTTGTTGGCTTCTAAGGTTCTCCTGGACTTGAATCTAACAGTTACGGGGGAAAGTGTGGCATGTCGTTGAATTACGCCCTCCCTCCACACAATGTGCCATGGGGGGGGGGGGGGGAGAGAAGCATGTGATGTAAACATTCAAGGGCATACGAAGAGCACAACAATCTTTCCCTATGCCCTGCCTAAGTTGGTATCTGGGGGTCAGGGAAATGTAAGACCATGGCCTTTGCAACAATAAGTTTTTGGGAAGACGTGGGCTTGTGATGCCCCCATATCTCCCCGTCATGTGTGTATTTTAAGCCCGACATAATCCTCACATGGGGCTGCTTAGCCCTCCACCACGCCGAAGAACCGGGAAAGCGTCGAAAGGGTTGTGGAACTCGGAACGCCAAGTTGTGCAAAGTTGCGGTGCATCGACCCGACCAGGGTTTGCAATCCCATTACAACTTGCTCGTTTTTGACAACGGCACCCTTGAAAGGCTGCTGTTGTCATTTTAATTAGGGCTGGCCTCTCTTAAAGAGCTTGGTAAATCAAATATTGATCAGGCTGGGCCAGGAATTAGCCAGCAGTGAAGAAGACTGGAGCCTACCCCCAAAAAATCAATTGAAAAATATTTTAAAATGTCAAAAGCACTGATAATATTTTCTCAGCAATTCCTCCTTCATTTCATTCCGAAGTCAGGTCTAGTTTCTCTAAATAGCCTTGAGAATACTTTGGCTTTGGAGACCTGTGTGGGATACTTTGTCTGGCCTTTTGCTGTGTGCCACTGGGGGGGGGGGGGCGACGGATGGGGGACAGACGGCGACCCCCAGGCTGGATGTGGCCCAAGGGACTTTTCGGTGGGGCCAACCTGTCTGCCTCCTTTTAGTCTGTTTTCCCAGCCAGGCTGCCAAGCAGGAAGACAGAGGAACACAGCTTTGTCCTCCACTTGGGAGGGTCAAAATGTGTGGACGTGGGGAACGAAGTTTGTGGACTGGGCAGTGGTGGTGAGATAGACTAAAGAGGCCTGGGCTAGGGGAAGCACTGGCCCAACTCAGGGCAAAGACGGTGTGATACATTAAACAATTCAGTTCCTGGGCATTTTCACTTCCATTAAAAAAGGCTTCTAGTCCAGTGTGGCCCAGGGTCTTAATAGCTGAAGCCCACTTTTCTTATACTAAACTGGAGAGCATGCTTCACTCACTTCCCACAGGTTTCACTTTTAAAATACGGAACAGTAGAAATTACTTGCCCTCACAGTAGTATACCCATCGTGTTTCTGCAGAAGCCATGGTCCTGGGCATGCCTCTTCAATGGAAGGAGGCGCAATCAGAACACTGATTCATGCAGAGATGCAACAAGCAGTCTCTCTAAAGATGACCAGTTCTGGCATTTCACACAGGGCCAAAGGTGAGCATGGAGCTCTACAGAACACAAGAAGGCTGGTCTTTGCCCAGAGGAGCTTACAATTTAAAATTCGACAAAAGGAGGGCAGGGAAGTCCGATCCAGAATAAACAGGACAAGAATATGCAGCCACATAGACTTATTGCCCTTGTTTCTATAAAGTTCTCTGCTTTAGGAGTGACTGAATACTCAAATATGATGCAAGAGCATGGCAGAAATACTTGGAACAATGCAAGGCCTATGCAGCAATTCACACAGAGACATAGCAGGCATCCTCCTTTGTAAGAGAGTACTTTGGGTTACTGAAACTTTTAATCATCTAATGAACTTGTTTCGCTTGTCATGCTATGCAAGTCTAGCATAGTGAAAAAGCCTTGCACATGAAAGCTCATGCCTTGAATAAACTTCTGTTGGTCTTAAAGGCGCCACTGGAGTGACTGGACTCTAAATTTGTTCTGGCGTACCCCAGTTAGAGGAGTTTCTGCTCTAGCCCTTTGGGCTGCAAAGAAAAGTTTCGAATTGTGTGGGAAATGTATGTTCGACATCTCAGGCAGATCTGAGTGTGGCTTTTGTTCATCATAGGGTGGGGCTTGCACACTCTTTGCCCCGCTCTGTGACTGAAGATGCAGAATAAGCTATGCAGAAGAAGAAGAGGAGGAGGAGGAGGAGCAGGAGGAGGAGACTGGATTTATACCCCGCCCTTCACTACCTGAAGGAGTCTCAGAGCGGCTCCTTTCCCTTCCCCTCCCCACAACCCTGTGAGGTAGGCGGGGCTGAGAGAGCTCTGACAGAAACTGCTCTTTTTCGAGAACAGCTGTGCCAGAGCTATGGCTTGCCCGAGGTCACCCAGCTGGCTGCTAGTGGAGGAGTGGGGAACCAAACCCAGTTCTCCCAGATTAGAGTCCGCGCACTTAACCACTGCACCAAACTGGAACAAAACTTTTTAGGAACAAAACTTGTCATTTAGGTAGACTGCAGTTGCACAAAATTCAAATGACCTTTAAGTACAGAATTCAGGGTTTCTTCTAAGCACTAAGTACACACAACCCTGCATATAATCAAGATAATTCCTCTTCTTGGACCCAACTGGGCCAGGCCCCTTGTCTCCACAGGACTGCCCCCCCTGTGATGTGCTGCTCTTCTTATGAAGGGATTACAACTGTAGTATAATGGAAGAGTCCAGGAGGGTGCTTTTGTACGGAAGGATGATTGCAGTCTTCGGCAACATTTATCGTATGTGTATCTTGTTCTCAGTGGCATGTCATCTACTTTGGTAATCCTCTTCTGTCTACAGAGTAACTTGCCTGAGAGAGTTCTGTGTTTGCACTATTTTATAACTTTGCTAATCCTAACCGTATTGCATTGCTTTTTGGACATTTTATGTGGTCTGATTGTATTGTGTTTTATATTTTGGAATCTGCCTTGGGTGTCAGCAAGAAATACAGGCTATACATAAAGACATAAACCAACAAATTTTACCCATAAAGAATAAGATAATCAGCCAAACCAACAAATATTCTCAGGATCGTGTACATGCTGCAATTTTACAGGAGGAGAGAAAAGGCACAAGGCACGGAAACAGTGCAGAATTCCACCGAGTGCCTCAGCTTGTTTCGTTGTTTTTCCCCAAAGACGTGCGTGGCCGTGTGCAGACAGATGTCTGATGTGGCGTCAGGAGCCACAGTGACGACTAAATAAAATTTCAGGAGGTAAAGCAGTTTTCAATGCCTCTTCACGACCCGTGACTAAGATATACAGAATAAATTATGGCAGATCGTTGAACTGCAGGTTGTGTGATGCAAAAACAAAAGGGACGGTTATATGGACTGATCCATGTAACTGCCAGCAGTGACAATGTTTGCTTTTTCTTGCACAGAATTTTTCTCTGCGCAGAATCACAGAGCTGGAAGGGGCCATACAGGCCATCTAGTCTACCCCCCTGCTCAATGCAGGATCAGCCGAGAGCATCCCTGACAAGGGTTTGTCCAGCTGCTGCTTAATAGAATCATTTGCTGAACAGAATAGATTTCACATGGCCCCGCATATATTGCCTGGGTAGCATGAAGCCCCCCTAGTCCTCTTCTGCAGACTGCCCAGAGATGGCACAGACACCATGTGGCTTCGGGGATCCAGAAGCTATCATTGCAAAATGCAACAGAAACAGTGGCAAAGAAATGACGGGTTACCTAACCAGCGTCCAGCTGGCCCTCGGACAAGTGACCATCTCCAGCGGGGTGTCGTCGCTGATCTTTGGGGCGGTGCTGAGCGGTCGGGGTTCCAAGACGTGCTCCACCAAAGCACCGTAGCAGCTGATGATATACAAAGACTCCACTACAAACTGTTTGGACTGCTCTGTTGGTGGACAAAAACATTGGTAGAAGGTACATGTGAAAAGGCATTTGCCAGCAGAAAGCTCCCTTGTTTTTCTGGCCATTAAAAAAAGGATGCTTTAGAGGGACTGATGTGCAAATTTAACGGTTCCCCTCCCTGAGATCATGTCAGACTTCCGATATAGCCACAGGGATTCCCCACTCCAAACCCGGATAAACTTTAGAATGACTGATTCTTCCACTTGTTAAATCCGAGTCCAACAGCACCTGCAAGACCAACAAGATTTTCTGTTGCTCTGTAAACCACCCCTTTGCTTAGTTCTTCACATGGCCCTGCCTTTAGCCAGAGGGCCAGCAGAAGCACAGAGCTTGCTCCGTCAGCTGCCTTGGGACAGGAGAGGGTTGCCTTTCGGAGGGCAGCCGTGTTGGTCTGGAGGAGAACAGCCAGGGTCCAGCCCAGGAGCACTGTAGAGACCCACAAGCTTTCCCGGCAATGAGCTCTCAAGAGTCAGAGCTCCGTTCGCATCAGATCCCTGATGGGTCCAGCTGTTCTACTGCAGACCACTATGGCTACCCTCTCGAACTATCTTCCACTTGTGGCTCAGGTTCGTCTCAAGCAAGACGATCCTGACGGGTTCGTTGCTTCTGCTGCTTGGATCTTGGAGCAGGATCTCTTGACCCACCACAACCCCAGACTCTTTTAGGAACCAAGTCTTCATCTCTCGTGCCCTGACCTGGACAGCCCAGGCAAGCCCGATCTCATCAGATCTCAGAAGCTAAGCAGGGCTGACTCTGGCAAGCATTTGGATGGGAGACCTCTAGAGAATACCAGGGCAGGGAGGCCAGAGGCAGGCTATCGAGCCACTTCTCTGAACATCCTCCCTGCCCCGGTAGGAGTCGCCAGAGGTCACCATGACTCCCAGGCATGGGTGCGTGTGCACACGCACCCACCCACCCACAAAATGCCAAAAATACCCCCCCAAAAGTCTTCATCCCTCATTACCTTTGCTGCTGTCTTCCTTTCCTCCACCTTTACCTCTACTACCCCCCTCAGCCTGTCAGTGTCTCCAGTCACGATGCATTGTTCTTCCACAGCAACGACTGACACTCCCCATTGGGGGGCTATAATTTAGGCTAAGCCAACTGGCCAGAATTCAAAACCAGGTGAGAGGAATTGTGGGAAGACAGCTGACATTTGCTTAAGACTGAGGTTGAGCTTCTTTGCTCTGCTGTGGCAGGAACTTAAAGGCTGGGTTCAGCCAGAGGCATGAGCCTTTTGGCAAGAGGCAAAGGGCTCCTTGCCCAAGGTGCTCAGCCCCTAGCCTTTATGGACCACACCAGGGGATTCCAGACCAGCTCAAGATGTTTGGTGGTGGAAAGGGCCAACTCTGCTTAGCTTTTGAGATCTGACAAGATCGGGCTAGTCTGAGCCATCCAGGCCAAGATGTTCTGTGTATCTTTGTTCTGTTTGTTTATTTACACGGCATTTTTTCACTATTTAGATAGTATTCATATTTATTTGTAAGGCACTCCCCCCCCCCCTGCAAGCACACAAACCTTTTTCTCTCTTCAGACCTGGGTTGCTCGCAAACCAAGACCTCGAGGACCCGAAGACGGCAGCAACGCAGAACTCTCCGCCCAGAGATTTGCTGGGTGAGATCTGTGGCACTGGTTTGCTTTTGCTTTTAGAAAGAAGGGGGAGGAGGGAAGAGAGAAAGAGCAAAGTCAAATAATGTACTGAATAGTCCACCAAAGAGGGATTTTGCTTAAGGAGCAATACAAGATGCCGGGACCTGTTTTCTCAGAACTCCTGACAATCAATAACTCTTGCAGACAGAACAGTGGCTGTTCAGCACTTCCGAAATGCAAGTTTAACGTGTTCTTTACAGAAAGCAGATATAACTCTGTTGTGATGGGATTGGCCTGCTTGCCCGGCGTCCACAGCGTCTGTTAGGACAGCCAACTCCGGGTTTGAAAATTCCTGGAGACTGGGGGTTTGGGGTGGAGGGAGACCTCAGTGGGGTCTGCCCACAGGGTCCCTCCTTCAAAGCAGCCAGTTCCTCCAGTCTGGAGATCAGCTGTAATTCCTGGAGATCTCCAGGCCCCACCTGGAAGTCAGCTATCCTAGCCTCGGTGCCAAACCTTTCCTGCTACAAGAATACCCATGCGGCGGCCAGTGGAGTCGGTCTTCCCTTCTGCTAGGGGCAGGCTCTTGGGCTGCACCAGAACTGCCCACCCAGTAGAATGAGCTGTTCTAAAGGCAAGGGGTTTCAGCCCCGGCCTCACAAGCCTATCCATCTAACGACAGACCCCCTTCAGGCAGTCTAACTCCCCCCATTCACTTACTGCAGAAAAGAACTGCGCATGTGTATTTGTGCGGGGGGAATCATTGGTTACTCAAAACATTCCAGAACCCCTGAGCTCCCAGTTCTCCGCTACCACATGTGCTGTTCCTTGGGCCTAGGGATGCCAGCCTCCGGGGGGTGCCTGGAGATCTCCCACTATTACATCTGATCTCCAGACGTCCAAGATTAGTTCCCCTGGAGAAAAGGGCTCCTTTGGAGGGTGGACTCTGTGGCATTGGGCCCTGCTGAGGTCCCTCCCCTCCCCTCCCCAAACCCCACCCTCCCCAGGCTCCACCCCACAAATCTCCTGGTATTTCCCAACACAGAGGCAGTAACCCTACTTGGGCCCAGCTCATCCGCCTAGTCCCTGGCACTTCTGCACTGACCTCGCCATACCCTGCGGCATGGTCGAGGCAGAGCGCAAGATGTACCATCTTCCCGGACGCCTGAGCAAGGCACGGGAGCATTTTCTCTCTTGCCACAGCTGATAACATTGTCTTTTCCCCTAAAGAACAGGCAGAACCAAAGGCAGGAGGCAACGCTACGTGGACACAGCCAAAGGAGGAAGGGTAGAGGCAGGACTGCCTGCAGCCCAGAAGTAAAAACAGCTTGGCTTTCAATTGTTTATGGGGAAAGCTGCCAGAAACAGTAAACCAACCCTCCCCCTGCCCCCCCTTTCAGTTTTTACCTGTATTCCCCCCCCCCACACACACACACATAGATCTCCTTTTGCACTGCGTCCCACTCTGAGGCCTGCCAAAGTCCGCTGGGCTCTACCTTTTGCTAATTATTTTTTTTAATTTCAAGAACTGGCAATCCTCACAGGATTACAAAACAACGATCAGTTGTATCTGCAAGGAGTAATTGGTTACCCCCTTGGCTCTGTTTAGAACCGGCTCATCTGGGGCCTTCCTAACCCATCCCTCTCCCCCTCCTTCCCCCAAACCTTACTCGGCAGCAGCCCAAGCAAGGGACAATTGGGAGGCCTCAGCATGGGCCTCCATCACGACCACCAGCACTGCAGAAGCCTCTCAAGGACAGGAATCCACGGAAGATGCTGTTCCCACGGCACCTCAATGACTACACCCCCCCACAGATCCATGCACCCGGCCCGCTTTGTTCTGGCAGTGCTGAATGTTTTCACAGAAACTCCATCACCACAGCCTGGCAAGGTTGGGCGTGAGTGGGCGAGGGTTGCCAAGTTCTACCTTTTGAACAGCAGGGGAGTCCTGTCCCCAGTCTGGGAGTTCTGTGCGCACGCTTTGCGCACGCGCACCGTGATGACATCACCCGGAAGTGACGTCCATCATGCTGGGCACATTGCCGGGATGACGCTCTGGCAATCGCCCAAAAACTCTATGGTACCATAGAGTTTTTGGGGCGATTGCTAGAGCGTCGCCCCGGCAACGTGCCCAGCATGATGATGTCACTTCTGGGTGACGTCATCACGCTGGGGCAGTCGGCTGGAGCGGGTCAGTTCAGGGGTGGGGTTCCCCCGCCGGCCGAATCCAGGCCGGTGGATTGGGGGCCCCTTTAGTGGGGGATTCCCCGCCCCCCCCGGGGGACTTGGCAGCCCTAGAGTAGGCCCACTAAGAGCCAGGCCAACACTGTGGCAGGGAGGTTGGGTTCAGCTCATCAAGTGTTTGAGGCTTTCCGAACTGGGGATGTTCATTTCCAAACACACACACACACATTTTCTGAAACTGATGCTGGTGCTACCAGTAAGAGATTCATTTTGCCCACTTACAACCGCTAATTAAAATTACAGCAAACTGGCAGTCCATTGTGCAGGAATCACGATGGAAACACATGCGGAATGTAACAGAGACAATATCCGCGGGACACCCACAAGCATGCCAAGATGACAAGACCCGGGAGCACTCCCTCACACGGTACAGGAGTTCTTGGCTGTTCTCATTTTTTACAGGTCTGCTTTGTCTATCTTGTTCATGAACCAGTCAAGTGTCTGCTGAAAGAAAACACTGAAAGAGCTGACAAATGACTGACAAAGCCGCATAGACCAGGGGTGTCAAGCAAAAGGCCCGTGGGCCGGAATTGGCCCACCCAGGGCTCTTATTTGGCCCACGAGCAGCTGGTCATTTCCTTTACTGCCCGAGGACAGAGGCTGTGCATTTTGTCCCCGTAGACTGTCCCAGTGCTAATGAGTAATGGGTGGTGGAAGCGGAAGGGAGATGTTTCAAGGAGATACTATAAGAGTGTTGATGTTTTAAGCATGTTTGTATTTTGATTAAAAAATAATACTGTTAGCTGGGTTTGCCTGTGCTCTTTATAAAGTTTGTATCCCCTGTACCTGGCATTGCATTTTAAGGCACCCACAGCCTGGCCCACCCCTGGGCCGTAGATGGTGCTCGAGGGATCAGAGGGGGTCCACAGTTCAGGCAGGGCACATAGTTTGCATGGAGGAAGTCCCCAGTTTGATCCTTGGCTAAAGGTCAACAACAGGTGGCAGGACCAGGAAAGGCCTAAGACTGGCCCAGAGGGGAGCTGCTCAGAGGGGACGAGTCCAGAGGTGACAACAGAAACGAGGTCAAGGCCTGAGATTCTGCTTGGAGACGGTGCGTCTGGGCTGTGCCTCGCAAGTCACATCTGACAACTCTTTAACTCAGGGGTCCTCAAACTACGGCCCGGGGGCCACATGCGGCCCACCGAGGGCATTTTTCTGGCCCACCGGGTGTGCCGCTGCCTGTCCTCCAATTCCCAGCAGCACACAAAGCAGCGGAAAAATTGCACCCGACTCGTCCCGGGCCACATGACAAAGCCCCACTCCCCTGCTTCCAGTCAGCCAGGAGGAGGCAAAAGGAAGACTGGAAGAGGGTAAGTGTGGGGTGGCAGGCGCTCCGGCTGGCCCCAAGTCTCCTAGCCGGCTGAGAGGCCTCTCAGCCGGCTAGGAGACCTGCGCCAGTCCCAAGAGCCGGGCGGGGGTCTTTTTCGAGGCTTTTTGTACTGCTGGGAATCGGAGGGGGGGGGAGAGAGTGAGAGGTTTCTCTTTCCCATCATGATGCCTGCAGTAGTGGAGTTTCAGGGAGAAGCAGCTGGGGGCTTGCTGCCTTAAAAAGTTTGTGAGGATGCCGAGTTCTTTGTTTCTTCGGAGAGGGAAAGAAAACAGCCCCATCAAGGGTGCCTTGCTTGCGCGCGCACCCCCCCCCCCCCCCGTGCGCTTTCCCTACTCGCAAAATAACATCTGAAATCTCCAACCAGATCTAGACTAACTGATGCACACTTGCATCCCTTGTTACGACTAGCAGTGACAAATATGGAACCGGACATTGACCATCTCATTAGCCAAAAGCAGGCCCATACTTCCCATTGAAATACTGGTAAGTTTGTTGATTTAACTTTACTTGTTCTTCATTTTAAATATTGTATTTGTTCTCATTTTGTTTTTTTACTTCAAAATAAGATATGTGCAGTGTGCATAGGAATTTGTTCATAGGTGTTTTTTTTAAACTATAGTCCGGGCCCTCCAACGGTCTGAGGGACAGTGAACTGGCCCCCTGTTTAAAAAGTTTGAGGACCTCTGCTGATGTTGACTGGTGGATAAGAAGCCTCTTGATGGAAATAAAGGAAAAGGAACCGTTGGGTTGGGACCAAAACAGGCCTATAAGACTGAAGCATTTAATCCACCCAACAGAAGGCTGGACTGTTTCCAAAATGGACTAAAAGTCGCACGTGATACCAACCTTCGAGATGTTCTACGAGCCAACCCTTTGCTTGGCTCATCTTGTGGCCCAGCCGTTAGCCAGAGAACCTGCAGAAGAGGTTGCTCTCCACCCCCTGCGAGGAAGAACTTTGCTCTGCCAAGCTGCCTTGGGACAGCAGAGGGGAACGCTTTGAAGAAGAAGAACAGATTGGATTTATACCCCGCCCTCCACTCCCCAAGGGAGTCTCAGAGCGGCTTACAAACTCCTTTTCCCTTCCCCTCCCCACAACAGACACCCTGTGAGGTAGGTGGGGCTGAGAGAGCTCTTTCCCAAGCTGTCCTTGAGGGAACAGCTGGTACAGAGCTATGGCTTGCCCAAGGTCATCCAGCCAGGTGCAAGTGGAGGAGTGGGGAATCAAACCCGGTTCTCCCAGATTAGAGTCCGCGTACTTAACCACTACACCAAACTGGCTCCTTTGGAGTGTAGGTGTGCTGGTCTGGAGGAGGACAGCTAGATTCCAGTCCAGTAGCATCATAGAGAAAAACAAGATCTTGGGGGGGATAAGCTTCTGCGAATCAAAGCTCATTTTGTCCTCCTGTAGCTGGCCATCGGTGGGGGGTCCACAAGCAGACTATAATCCTACCTTCTCAGCGCACCAGCAAAGGAAGACCTTGGCCCCAGAGGGGAATGGAATACTCAGATGCTGCCAAGACTGATCTCCCTCCTCTACCTTTTCCCCGCCACTCCCCTCCCGTGCCTTTTATCTCTTTAGTCTGTGAGCCCAAAGGCAGGGCCTGGGTCTCTGGACTGATAAGAGCTGCTCTGTGAGACAACTGATTGCAAAGCAGGAGAGAAAGAGTAAATAAATGCTGAGGAATTTGAATCAGATGGTACAGGGGTGGAGCGTAACATTCCCTTCCGCTAATGGGAAAGCCTTCCCTCAATACAAAGAGCTTCATCTGCGAAGACCCGTACTCCCATCAGAAAGAGCCTCTTCCTCCAGGGCAAAGCTCCACATTTCTCCACCTTCAGAAGGGAAGGAGAGGAAGAGGAGGAGGAAGAAGAAGAGGAGGAGGAGATTGGATGTATACCCCGCCCTTCACTACCTGAAGGAGTCTCAGAGCGGCTGACAATCCCTTTCCCCTCCCCTCCCCACAACAGACACCCTGTGACTCGCAGTGTTCCCTCTAAGCTGAGTTAGTGTGAGCTAGATCACAGATTTTCAGCCTCTGGCTCACACATTTTTGTCTTAGCTCAGGAAGGATGGCTCCAGAGCAAACAAATCTATGCAGTAGCCAAATTGCTCGCTCACAACTTTTAAGGCCTGTAGCTCACAGAGTAGGATTTTTTGCTCACAAGACTCCACAGCTTAGAGGCAGTATTACCTGTGAGGTAGGTGGGGCTGAGAGAGCTCTTCCGAGAACTGCCCTAGAGAGAACAGCTCTGAAGGACCTTATGACTGGCCCAAGGCCACACCAGCAGCTGCGTGTGGAGGAGTGGGGAACCAAACCCAGTTCTCCCGGATTAGCGTCCGCCCTCCTAATCACGACACCAGACTGGCTCTCAATCTTGGGATCTTAAATGGCATCGCCAGTTATGCTCTGCAGCCTGCCTTCTCTGGGTGGCACCTTCGCCCGGGACTCTCCACGTGGCAAAAGCAAGCTCCCAGGCTTTCTCTGTGGTTAAGCGCTCTCTTCAGGGATGGCCGTCAGAGCAGACATGGGGGGGGGGGGGGTTCACTTGCCACCTTCAGGAAGGCACAGAAGACACTGTGGTTCCAGAGGGCAGTGGGTGGAGGGGGCAGACTTGGCTACATTTTTAATTGTGTGTGTGTGTTGGTTTTCATTGGACTCCTAATGTTTGGTGGTGCCCTTGCAGTTTTTGCTGCTTCGTTAGCTGCCAGGAGTCTGAGGAGACAAGGCGAGGCGTAAGTGTTTTAAATAATTAAGTGAATGAGCTCTAACGCACAACTGTGGCTCTATATTCGGGTGTCCGTATGGGGATTCATTTGTATTTACTTGGTGCAGCTCTATTTACTCCAAGAGCTGAGTGTGACAAGCTCTCGTGTGTACCCTGCTCAGTCCAGGGAGGCTTACACTGGGCGGGGGGGGGGGGGAATATACCTCCCCAGGCGAGGTCTCTACCCCTTTTCTGTCACCCTCAATGCAACTCGAAATCCTCCACTTGAGGCAGCCCAACAGCCTGGCTTTACAGAAGAGCCACCAGATGGAAATACGTTGTGGCAACTCTCATCCCAACCTTCCTTGCCAATCCCTGAGACAGAGAAGAAACATGGTGGCATAATGCCACCCCCAACTCTGGCAGCAGTTGAGGGAAAGTCAATTATTCTTGTGAGAGTGAGGGGCACATACGCTTTAGCTCTCCGTACTTCTACACACAAAGCTGCCTTACACTGAATCAAACCACTGGACCATTGGTCAGTACTGTCTACTAAGAATGGTGACAGAGGAAAAGACCAATCCTACAGTGTAGGGCCACCTTTCTTAAGCTCAGATCCATTTCCTTGCTATTCCTGCTCCATCAGCTGGGCCTCTCTATGCCTGAAGCCCTGTCCTGTTAAGAAACAAGCAGGCATTTCGGGGTTTCCTAAAGTACAAAGTCAGCACAGGGTCAGCCTGACCCTCCAGGAAGAAGAGTGTCTTATTGTACTGCGTCCTTTATGCTGAGCAAGCCATCGGGAAAAGACTGGCTGATCGGTCTGAAGGTCATCCATTCATTACAATGGAATGACACCTTCCTCCAGAAACCCACCCCAGAGGAACAAGCAGTTCCAAAGAAAATAAGCCCCCAAAAGTAGGCAATCTTCTCCTCTTCCCAAAACACCTGCAAGACACAGTGAAGACACAGTGAGCATTCAGATAAGCATGTGCTCAGAATGCCCAGGGCGATATAATGGAGGAGTGGGGAGGTTGGCTTGAACACCCCATAAAAGGCAGAGCCTGAGAGCAGCACAGGGTTGTCACTGTCATCTTGTTGGCCCTCGCTACTGCCGGCATCTGGGAAACCCAAGCACCAAGGCATGCTCCATAAGAACATAAGAGAAGCCAATGCTGGATCAAGCCAATGGCCCATCCAGTCCAACACTCTGTCACAAAGGGGCCAAAAACACCAGGTGCCCTCAGAAGGTCCACCCAGTGGGGCCAGGATGCTAGAAGCCCCCCACTGTTGCCCCCCCTCAAGCACCAAGAATACAGAGCATCACTTGCCCCAGACTGAGAGTTCCTATCTAGTCCTTGTGGCTAATAGCCACTGATGGACCTCTGCTCCGTATGTTTATCTAATTCCCTCTTGAATCTGTCCATGCTTGTAGGTGCCACCACCTCCTGTGGCAGTGAATTCCACATGTTAATCACTCTTTGGGTGAAGAAGGACTTCCTTTTATCTGTTCTAACCCGACTGCTCAGCAATTTCATGGAGTGCCCACGAGTTCTTGTATTGTGAGAAAGCGGAACAGTACTTCTTTCTCTACCTGCTCTATCCCATGCATAGTCTTATAAACCTTGATCATGTCACCCCTCAGCCGTCGTTTCTCCAAGAGCCCAAAGCGCTTCGACCTTTCTTCGTGGCTCCAGAGCAAACTCATTCATGCAGTAGCCAAATCACTAACTCACAACTTTGATGTCAGTAGCTCACAAAGTAGAATTTTTGCTCACAAGATTCCACAGCTTAGAAGGAGCATTGCTCTGGAGCCATCCTTCCTGAGCGAAGACAAAAATGTGTGAACTGGAGGCTAAAAAACTGTGAGCTAGCTCATACTAACTCAGCTTAGAGGGAATGCTGGTTGCATTGCTGACTGGTGGGACTACCCACGACGGCTTATTCCTGCAGGGTGGGACAGCACCAGAAAACACTCAAGCCCAGAATCCCACCTAATATTTTGGTAGAGAAAGCTCTCCACCGAACGCTGGCAGCAGCTCTGCAGGGTCTCAGGTTGAAGTCCTTCACATCACCTGCTGCCAGACCCTTTAACTGGAGATGTCAGGGATTGAACCTGGGACCTTCGGCATGCCAAGCAGATGCTCTGCCACTTGAGCCACAGCCCCTCCCCTAGGCAGAGCATGGGCTTCTCGCAGGAGTTCTTTAGCATCCGTAGAGTTAACTGGCGGTCAAAGCCAAGCAGGAAAGTCGCTTCCATGGAGCCTCTTTCTGAGCCCATGATGCCCCAAAGAATTATGATTTTTCACAACGCAAGTATAAACAGTTTTAAAGGAAACGGAATAAAGTATGTTCTATTTACACCAAACCTCTAAAACAAACGTCTTCTCCAACACACACTGAAGCTCTGGCTTGCCGTGCCAAAACATTTTCAGTTCAAGACTGATGTTTTGTAGACAGAAAGAGGCAGCCTTGTAAAACACAATTACTCTTGCGATGAAAACTTAAATGGGAAGAGGGGAAGAAGGGAGAAGCCTGGTATACTGTATTTGCTTTAAACGGTATTCGGCAAGAGGGGGGATATCCTGAACCAGTGTCATCAAATCCATACTGGAAAGGTTTATAACACTGGAATCTTTAATATTATTGCCTCTTTCTCCCCCGCCCGTGCCGCCCCCCCCCCCCCCAACCTTAACGTTACCCTGGAGTATTCATTAAGGCATTCCACTTCAAATTACCCTCTCTTACAAAAGAAGACCAATTGTTTTCCAAATCGATGGACAAGACTACACTTTTTGAGAACTCTAATTTTCACGTAAATGCAGTTTTTGAATAGTGGCTTGGAAACGACAAATCAGCCTCCTCCTCCAGGTATACAGGAGCTGCCTTTTCAGGCTTTATTAAATGATTTAAAAATATGAAGAAAGGTAAGTGGCAGCTGATTTCCTCCATTCCCAGCGCTTCCGGTGCGCGCATGCGCACGTCAGTGTATGCCACTTAACCTGTCGACACCTTGTAAATTATGGCAACCGGAGATGCTAAACAGAAAAGTTTGGCCTCTCTACAATATGTTAACAATAAGAATGAAAATGTGCAGCATGCTAAGCCACAAGTTTCTTTGGGCAGACGTGGAATCTTCAAAGGAATTAAATCAGCCACTGTGGGAGGTTAAGGATTAATTTCTTGCTATATGCAGGAGAAACAACAGACAGACGGGAGAGATTTTCTTATCATTCAGTATAGTTCTTAATTTAGCGCTAGATATGTATAAGGCACTTGGGGCTTCATGCGAGGAATCCTGGCCGGAGGGCTTTGGTACCTTTTCCTACTGGGGCAGCATGAAAGGAGAGGGAGCTGCTAACTTGGTCTTCACTGCTCTACAGCACAGCCACTACAAATGGCCAGAAAGGGTACTGCAGCTTCCAGCCCAGCAGGACCTAAGGAGCCAATTGGGGCCCAACCACTGATTCAACTGAACAATGAGTTAAATCTGTGGAAGAGGGACTCCCTGCCCAACTTGCAGTCGTAACTGCTACTGAGCAGTGTTCCCTCCAAGCTGTGCGTGTGAGCGGCCGTTCATTAACGCAGGAAGTCCTGCTTAACAGCAGTCTGGAGCCCTGCAGGGTCTTGCACTGCCCATTGCCCATTTTCGGATCACAGCAGTTATACTCCGCTCAGGATGTGAACTGCTCTGCTCGGCGGGGGGGGGAATTAGAGGGAACATTGCTGTACTGAGCCATCGGCATGTTTGCTGCTCAGCTTCCTGCCCTGCCAATGCAGTTTGTGCTCTGAATCCTTTATGTAAGTCGCAACCTGTTTGCACAATCTGGCAACACAAATAAAAAATAATTTCTCATGTATGTGTGCATGTATATTATGTGGAAGTAGGGTTTTTTTTGGGGGGGGGGCTTTGAAAAAGGAAGTCAAGCATTGTTGGCTGTGGACCATTGTTGGCTGTGGACCTTGGAGGTCTCTGTACACGCATACTGCAGCAGGGCCAACCCACTCAATACATTTTTTGAATCAGGTCTGGGTATTCCCCACAGCCACACAGCAGCTGTGAGGACTTCATTTTTAACGCCTGTGGGAGCCCGATGCAACTTGGGATTGTGCTGCGGGAGAGGAAGGGCTCTTGCCCCCCCCCCCCCGCATCTTCTACCTGAGCCAAAACGGCCTCAACGGGGAGTTATTTGCACAGCTTTGGAGCTGCACGGAACCTGGACTTGACTCGCTAAAAGTGATTCTTGTAGTCTAGCCCACGAAGGGCCCCGTGACCCCTCAGCACCCTCATCAGGATGGCATTCTGCGTAGCTGCCCCGGTGGAGAACCAGCCCTGCCTAGACCCAGAGAATCCTGATTCATTTATTTGCTTATTTATTTATTTCTCTCTCAGATTTTTATTCCACTCTCCCCAAAGAAGGCAACAAAACACACTCGGAGACTCGTTACAATAGAATTATGTTACATTCAAATCTTTAAAACAGTAAAATTCAAGAGGCAGCAGCAATTACATAAAAAAACTTGTTAGGGCCACATAGGTGGACTCAATGGGTACTTCAGTAGATTGGGAACTAGGGCAGGGAAGTCAACTGAGATGGGCGCCCACTGCCTCACCCAAAGGCCCGGGGGAACAGCTCCGTTTTACAGGCCCTGCGGAACGATAAAAAGTCCCACAAGGCCCTGATCTCCAGTGGGAGTTGATCCCACCAGGCTGTAGCCAGGACAGAGAAAGCCCTCCTGGCCCTGGTCGAGGCTAGGCAGACGTCCTTTGGATTTAAATCTATGTTTAATCACAAGATCCCTGAATGGCTTGGAACTGCTGTCTTATGAGCCAATGCATTTATGAAAATGGCAGGCAAACTTTCGAAATCAGGTGTGGCTGAACTTTGCAAATTAGCTATAGCATACTGATTTGTGTGATGCTGCTAACGTAGCTTGCCCGGGTTGCCTTGAAAGCCCCTTGCTGGAGTCGCCATACGTCAGTTGCAACTTGATAGCACTTACATATGTATGTTATGACTTGGGAGGGATACACCGTTAACCCCCTTTGTGGGGTAATTGTTTTAAGTCCAAGTTCATCTCATTCTGTGTATAGCCTTGGGATGGGAATGTCTTACATTCAAGACTGCTTTCCGTTTTGGGTAAACATGGTAATGTGTTTTATTGCTGGATTGGTTTAAACTAAATTATTCTAAATGTTTAAGCGGCCTCCGACACTATTTGTTAGCAGATGGGTGGGTAAAACCCCTTTAAACGATTCACTGATACGAGCTGATGTGGAAAATGTTTGCAAAAAGTTAGAAATGTGAGAACCACCGCTGGCACAGAGGAATCATGCAGCTCTGCTTGGGGTGTGCCATTGCCTTGTACCAAGACTGAGAAGTTTTCTGCCCCAAATAGATTCTGCACTGAGAAAAGCAGAATTCTGCAACCCGCGTATATTATGCAAAATGAACTGGTTGGTATAATTTGTCTAATTCTGCATAATTTACCCATATTTTGTTCCAACAGACAATGAGCCTGCAGCTTCACCTCTTACCACCAAGGGGGAAAATACCTATGTGGCCCACTCTCTGGTTTAAGATTTTTGCAGGCATCACCCACAGGATTAAGCCTGTCTTTGAACTCAAAGGGCTACCAACTGGTTTACTCTCATTTGTCAGGGAACACTCAGATACCCAGGAAGGTGAAGAGCTCTGGACACACAAAGCTGGCAAGAAGTCATGGGTCAATGTAGCCCAACACCAGCTACTGGCCACAGCTCTCCAGGTTTTCAAGAAGATTCCCCAGCACCTATTACCTAAGATCTTTTTCACTGGAGATGCCAGGGATCGAAGCCGGGATCTTCTATCTGCAGAGCAAGCACCCTACCACTGAGTTACTCTGTCCTCATTACCACATTATTTGCTGTATCTGTGGCACGCACCCAAGTCCTGATTATCACTTAATTCCAGTAGGAAAAAGATTGAAAGGGCTCCTGTATAAGAGTGGCACAGAAGGAAGAATTTCGTCATGTGCAGCCTACCCCAACATTTTCCAGCAGGGAAAGGAGAACCCAATCCAATCCCAGAGGAATTTTCCCATCTGCTCAACTCAGTTTCTCAGGAAATGTGCTTGGAAACGCAAGCCGTGCCAAGAGCCTCTGATCTGATCTTGGCCAGGCGAAATTTTGATGGATCATCTCAGAAAGCTTTCAGCTGCCATCAGCGAGGAAGGGGCTCATCAAGGAGATCCAATCTATTGTGGCCAACAGGAAACAAGCTCCTACTGGCTGGAAGAGAGGCATGAAAGAAAACCACTGAATTGCAGACTGTGAATGGATGTCGGGCGGGGAGCGGAAGGGGCATGTACTTGGTTTATGGCTGCGGGAGATCCTTGTAGCCGTGGGTGCTGCATACCCAACCCGAACATCCAGAATTGTGGGTTGCACGCCACTAAAAAAACCAAGCCAATGTTTAAATTGCTGTTTTTATGTTTTGTATGTATTTTAACTCTGTTTTTCATTGTTTTAATATCTGTTTGGGTGTGTGTGATTTTAATGGTTTTAAAAGTGTGGTTTTTATTGTGTACATCTTAAGTTGTTAGCTGCCTTGGTGGCCCTTGTCAAGGCAGAAAGGCGGGATACAAATTTGGTAAATAAAATTAATCTAAGTTATGCTCCAAGAAGCCTCACTTTCACGCCCAATAGAAATTCTATAAAGTAAAGCAGTTTGCATACTTTCTTTTCTTTTGCATAATTTATTTAGGTTTTGCTAGTGGGGCTGGAGGCTGTGCATGGAGCTAAAGCTGCACTTTCAACCACTGAATACCTTATTCAGCCACCCCTCCAGCTTCCACCAACTCAGCAGGCACATACCTTTGAACCCCCCAAGGGCTAGAAACTAGCTTTTATATACAAGAGCATAAGAAGAGCCCTGCTGGATCAGACCAGTGGTTCTGGACCTATCTCACACAGTTGGTCCAGAGGACCACAAGGACATAGCAGCCAAGGCCTTCCCACGATGTTGCCTCCTGGCACAGGTATTCGGAAGTTCACTGCCTCTTACTGCATAAACCTACGACCCACGGGCCGGAACCAGCCAACCCAGGGCTCTTATCCGGGTCACAAGTAACTGGTTACCCCTACTGCCAGATGACAGAGGCTGTGCATTATGTCCCTGGATACCATCCCAGTGGGGACTAAAGCACGACAGGCCGTGGAAGTGGGAGGGTGGGCATCAGGTAGCTACTATAAGAGCGTTAATGTTTTACGCATGTTTGTATTTTCAGTAAAAAATAATACCGTTAATTGAGTTTGCCTGTGCCCTTTATAAAGTTTGTATCTCCGGTACCTGGCATTACATTTTATGGCCCACATGGCCTCGCCCAACAAAGTAACATTTGTGTCAGATCCAGCCCTCGTATCAAATTAGTTTGACACCTATGGCCATAACTTCCTTTAGTCACTACGGCTAGTAGCCACGGATGGCCCTCTCGTTCATGAATTTATCTAATCCCTTTTAAAAACCATCCGTATTTATGGCAGCAAATATTCCTTTGGCAGCGAATTCGGATTTTAATCACTTGACAAGTAAAGACATCCTTCCTTTGGTCCATCCCCCATCAACTTCATTGGATGCCTTCAAGCTCGAATATTTTGGGAGATCTGTCTTTCCACTCTCTGTATCCTGTGCATAATTTTATAAACCTCAGTCATGGCTCCCCTTAGGTGTCTCTTTTTCAAACTGGAAAGCCCCAGACTCTTCAGCCTTTCCATCTTGGTCGTCCTCCTTCTTGACTCAGTACCACCATCTAGGGGGCTTGCTGGGCTCCCTTCCACCTGGTTTGTAGGCCCGCTGCCCTCCTCGAGGTGAGAGCCTACCCTTGGACGGAGGGGGAAAGAGAGCCTGTAGCCAGCTTTTCAGAGGAAATGGGCATCAAGGAAAAATCCCTCTGCAAACCAAGTATCAGCAGAAATTTGAAAAAAACTTGTAACTAACAGTTCCAGGTAGGCAGTCATGCTGGCCTGCAGTAGAGGAGCAAGACTCAAGCCCAGGAGTACCTTCAAGACCAACCAGATTTCTAGGGCATCAGCTTTTGCAGATGCTCCAGTGGCTGCCTGTCTGCTCAGTTTAAGGTACCGGCGACCGTATGCAAAGTCCTTCACGGCCTGGGCCCCTCTGGGTTACACAACCACCCCTCTCCCTATGCTCATGGCAGCAGGGGCTGTCAAGCCAGACACCCGATGAAGGGAGCTTTGCCTCTCCAAAGCTTGCACCCTGGAAATCTTGTCAGCCTGTAAGGTGCGGCTGAACACAAATCCTGCTCGCTCAACCGACAGCTTCTCCAGTGTGAATCTCGTTCTTTTGCTCCATTCCCACACTTCCGAGAAGATATATCTGGAAGTAGTTAATTAGTCAGTTGCAAAGCAAGGCACATTCCAGGTTCCTTCTGAAGGAGACTCTATTTTAATTTTTTTTTTTAGTTCAAATCAACCGCTAAAAATAATTATAGGCCCCTTTTTTTAAACTCTGCACAACCAAATACAGCTGACGAATCCATGCTCAATTTTGCTGACATAATTTTAGGTCTCATTAAGATCTTAATGAAAACAGTATGTAGACCAATTCCCCCCCCTTCCCAAAAAAAGGCTCTCTCTTTTTTTAATTCTTCCAGTGTCTGCATAAGCAAACAAAGGTTCATTTTCCTGAGCACACTGCAGTCATGGCATCAAACGGACCACAAGAGACTCTTGTGAGAGCGCATGCAATGATTTAAGGTCTATTACATTTCATATGTTCCTCACTTTAATCTAGGGCTTTTAATCTTGGTGCGGGGCAACGTCATCGCCGGCAGATCAGGGACTGCGACTCCGGACAGACCCTACAAGCATCCATTTAATTTCTCCCAATGCGAGCTGGTGATGTACGTTGGCGAGACAATCCACATTCAACCTTTCTTTCTTTCCGTTTTTTTTTTTTTTTTTAAAAAGGGCCCACTGAAGTGAGGGGAAAAATCACATCTGTGGAGAGTGAAGACTAATAATAAAAAGGAATAATGCTTCACGGTTGCAAGCACTTTAGAGTGTTCAAAGCATTTCAACTCGATGATCCTTTTAACAAAATGGGGGAAGCTGAGGCAGAGCAGGTTCGTACATTTGCTGAATTCTTTTGAACAGACGCCGCCTTATACAGATACAGCAGAACAAAAGGGGGAGATAATGTCAGATGACAGTTGACTGATTTATTACTGTACAACGTCCCTGCGCGTTGCGTTGGGCAGGCTTCATCAGGGGGAATCAGCGCCTTCACCCAGTGCTGGAACTGTCCACAGCAAATAATAAGCTAGTCAATGATCTCCTGGAATGTTTTTCCTGTTGGTTCTCTTGGCACACTGCTGGGTGCCGCCCATTTTTCCTCTATACGTAGACAGACCATCAGACTATCAAGGCCAATCCTGCCTACTCAGTCTAGATGTGGCTTTCCAGAGACTCATGGAGAGCTCTTTCACATCACCTGCTACCTGATCCTTTCCACAGGAGAATGTGGGGATTGAGCCTGGGACCTTCTGCATGCCAAGAAGATGCCCCACCGCTGAGTCACAACTCCTTCTAGGCCACCAACAGGAGGGGAACAGAGGGGCAAAATTCCAGAGACCCTGCTTGGAGCTGCACAAGCTCACAAAAAAAAATTCTTTAGACATGATGCTTGCCTTACATCTGAGTGGGGTTCTAGAAGGAATCTAGAGGGCCCTGGTGGCTATCGACAGCTCTATCCCCCCCCCCCCAACACATCTCCCACTATGACCTATAGGACATATCCAGAATACGTTAAAAAGAAGAAACTGCCAGGTGAAATTGTGGTGAGATTCTCAAAAAGATCAACCAGAGATCTGGTGTTAAAAGCCACGAATGGAACTGTTCTGAAGATACAGGAAGAAGAAATTAGAGTACTAAAAGATATTCCATTTGAAATAAGAAAGAGAAGGAAAGCGTATAGGAGTTTGGCTTTATGGTTGCAGTCAGAGACTATTCCTTATAGATGGGACATTCCGGAGGGACTGTTGTTCAGCTACAAAGATAAGAAATTTAGAATTGACTCCATTGAAAAAGCAAGAATGTTTTTGGAAAAGCACAAGAGGAAGAAAACAGAGACTGAACCAGATGATTCACTGGCAGAGCAGGAGAGTATGTATGGATTTGAAAGCTCAGAGATTGAAGATGGAGAAGACTCGGACTCTAAGAAAGGGGCGGCTGCCCCTAGAAAGAAGAAAGACAAGAAGAAAGGAAGAGAATCGAAGGAGAAATAGTTTTATAACTGTTTTTTTTTTTGCTGTAATAACACACCAAGCCTTATAATCTTAAAATTTATCATAGATTGTTTTCTCTGCTGTATGTAGTTCAGGGATCTAACGTTAAATTTTTATTTGTAAAGAGCAAGAATGAATTAATAATGTATGCCAAGAAATAATTTAGCTTTTCAGTAACTAATGATGTTAGTATTATTAGCATTACGAATGCATTTTCCGTATACCTTAGGGTAGAATAGTGTGTAGCTTTTAGTGTAGGTGTAGGGAATTAAATGCAATAAAAAATTAAACAAAAAACAAAACACATCTCCCATGACACAGGCTCAGGAGCATGACGAACTCAGGCAAATCTTGCTCCTCAAAACAGCAAAACTGGAGTATGTACAGTCATTTGCACGATGCCTCACTTTACCTTACAAGGGTGTGTGGAGGGCGCACATCACCGCAGGAAGACTTGGCCATAAACTGGGTCACAGAGAGTTTCCCTGAGGATGACTGGCAATTCAAAGCAGAGGCGAGACTTGGACTAGGGACTTCCCAGCTCAATCCTTTAGACATGACGCAACACAACACTAACTCACACAAACTAGTCATAATATGAAAACTATGTGAATCCATCTCTAGGCAGCACCTTCTGGGAGCAATAGAGGACCAAGGTAAATAAATGAATAAATTAACGGGTTTATTTATTTGTTTCATTTATACCCCACCTTTCTCCCCAGTGGGGACCCAAAGCAGCTTACGCCCTCTTCCTCTCCTCCATTTTACTGCCACAACAACCCTGTGAGGAAGGTCAGACTGAGAGTGCCCAACTGGTCCAAGGTCACCCAGTGAGCTCTCACAAAAGAGTGAGGATTCAAACTTGGGTCTCCCAGATCCTAGTCTGGCACTCTAACCACTACATCAGGCTGCCCCTCTGCATGGAAGGAAGGATTTCTTTTTGGGATGGCATTCAGATTGACTGGGCTTAGCACGAAAAAGAACAGGATGTTGCAGAAAGAGGCTGATCCAGGCTCCCACTGCTCACGCTCACTGTCTGGTCGAGACTGAGGCAATGGAGATCTTGTGTTGCTACTGGGGGTTGCTGCCACGGTCCCTGGAAAAGATCATGGTTGTAGACAAGGTCAAGGGAGGCCAGGCATCCAGACTGGGTCACAAGAGCAGGAGCAAGTCCATCAAGAGCAGGAGGGACTCAGGGGACAGCATGCTGGGGACCTGGTCACCCTGGATTAAGGTTGCCAACCTCCAGTTGGTGGCTGGAGATCCCTTGGGATTACAACTGATTCCAGGCTATAGAGATCAGTTCCCTTGGAGAAAATGGCTGCTTGGAAAGTGAACTCCATGGCATTATCCCCCCCCCCCCGCAGGTTCCTCCCCTTCCCAAACCCAAGCTCCCCAGCTCCAACCACAAAATCTCCAGGAGTTTCCCACCCCAGAGCTGGCAACCCTAGTCTGGGTGCACAAAAAGAATCTTTGTCTGGGGGACCACCATGACTCTCAGAAGCCTTTGGGGAACCATTCACTGCTGATTGTCAATTATGAGTTCATCTCACCACCATAGGCGTCAACTACGGAGGGGCTTGAGCCACCCTCAAAATTTCCTGGGGGGGACTGAGCCCCCCCCCCGGGAAAACGAAGCGCCCGCAACCGCGAGTCCCTGGGCCCTTCCTAGGGCTGCCACACCACCGCCGCCGCCTCTCTCTCTCTCTTCCCCCCCCCCCCGGCTGGCCTAGCTGCCTCTGTCCGTCCGTCCGTCCCTCAGTCTGTCCAGGGGCAAGCTAAGCAAATGCCCAGCTGGCCCCTGGACGGATGGAGGGAGGGAGGGAAGCAGAAATGGCCAGGCCGGGGGGGGAGGCAGCGCCAGTGGGGACGCGGTCCCCCCCCCCGGGGAATTTAAAACTTGACGACCCTGCTCACCACTGGAATCCAACAATGAGCAGCAGCATAGCTGGGGCTGGGGGCCCACCACTTAATGGGCTGTGGCTGAAAGGGGGTGCAGTAGACCCGGACTGAGGTATTTCTTTGAAGTCTCCGGTATGTCTGTTAACTGGACAAAGTGGCACTATCCATTCTTCTTCCTTTGTTCAACACTTTGTTCAACACTAACCAAGCCTAAATGCTTCCCTGGTCACAGTTTTTGCTAAACACCCACTCAATGAATGACATATAAGAAGGGCTAGATCCAGAATAGAGTTGCCAGGTTCTCCCTAGCCACCAGTAGGGGATGGGAGTAGGGTGGCCAGCTCCAGGTTGGGGAACACCTGGGGATTTAGGGTGGAGCCTGGGGAGGGCAGGGACCTCAGTGGGGCCCAATGCCATAGAGTCCACCCTCCAAAGCTTCCATCTTCTGGGGGATCCCCAGGTCCCACCTGGAGGCTGGCATCCCTGTGCCACCTTCAAGCATCCAAAATGGAAACGCTCTTTGTACACAGCCTCAAGCCAGCTTTGACCTGCAGGAAATGCCTCCGGTCAAAATGCCTCTGGTGCAGACACATCAATAGATGACAATGAAGATTGGCTCCATAATATAAAGGCAGAATTAAATGTGAGGGCAAGCACAGGTCTGCTGCAGAAAAGTGGCAACTCTGTGTTAAGTGTGTGTGTGTGTGTGTGTGTGTGTGTCCCAGAATTCTGTCCTCGACTAGCTAAGGAAATGTGGGTCATAACCAATGCTCCCTCTAATCTGTGGAGTCTTATGAGCAAAAATTCTACTTTGTGAGCTGCTGGCATTAAAGTTGTGAGCGAGCGATTTGGCTGCTGTATAGATCAGTTTGCTCTGGAGCCATCCTTCCTGAGCTGAAACAAAAAAGTGTGAGCCGGAGGCTAAAAAATGGTGAGCTAGTTCACACTAACTCAGCTTAGAGGGAACACTGGTCATAACCTCACGTTGGACATTTTTCTATCCAGCTTTATGTTACTGGCTGCTCTGAGGAAGCACTGAGGAAACGCACAATGCAACGATGCCTCATCATGCAGTTCCACAACTACACACAACTGGGACGAGAAGGTGGAAGCATGAGATGGGAGGGTTGCCGTTTTTGTCAACAAATCCAGGCTCAGCACCACATTTAGTTCCACCCTCAATCACGCATCACTTTCATGTAAGGGATAAGCTCATGCAGGTTCTGTCTTTTGGTTTTTTGGGTTTTTTTTTAAAGCAATGAATGGTGATTTCCAGTGAGTACAGCAAATTAATTAGAAGGCATGCTGGGATTGAACTGAACTCACCACGGAGCTTTTATGGAAAAACATCCTGCTCCAAACAGGTAAGGTCTTCATGGAGAGGGGGGAAAATGCACAGAAATTAGATGAAGGATTCGTCATCATCGTTGTTATCATCAAGCAACAGTGTAAAATCATGCTGTTACCAAAAAAATAATAAAGCTGGACAGTTCTGAAAACAAAAATTAGTAACTTTCTAAACTGCATTGTAAGGAGAATATAATCTGCCCCCCCCCAAGAAAACAGAGGGTCAAACGACACATCACGAGGAGCGTGGGGCTGCCCCTGAAAACTGCACACATACACCCCCACTGTGTGTTCCTCCTCCCCCTGCACAAGGTGTCGCACAACTTGCTCCTTATCCAAACATAACTTGGAGCTTATTATCACTGAAGCGGCACGGCCACATTTCGGTCATACGGATTGCCGGTGGAGGCTCACATGACCGACTGGGGGGGTATAAAGTGCTGGCGAGTAACAGCCGACTGACGGGTGACCCCCACCAAGGGGCTTCCAAGGCAAATGAGAGGCAGAGCTGGCCGTCCGTGGCCTTCCAAGTACCGATCCTGCTTAGCTTCCAAGATCTGATGAGATCAGGATATACCGTGTAGCCTTCCCTCCCCACGTGATTCCATTAAAAAAATCCCTGCTCATAGAAAATTATATATCGGGGGAGAAGGATTCGAGCCCAGCTGCTCCATGATATGACAGTTTTCTATCTACAGAAATGTCTGAATAGATCCTGTGCCCCTGTCCCCGGAGTCTGAAATGGCGCAGTCCAGTCTGCAGTGGCACTGCAGTGGTCACCAGTGGGGTGGGAGGGGGGGATGGGGGCAGAGTTGTCAGCTCCAGGCTGGGAAATTTCTGGAGATTTGGGAGGTGGAGCCTGAGGAAGACAGGGCGTTCAGAGGGGTACGATGCCATAGAGTGTATTTATCTATCTATCTATTTATTTATTTCATTTGTATCCCGCCTTGCCAGCGGACCGGCTCAAGGCGGCTAACATACACAATTACCATAAAGGTTTACAATATAAAAACCATTAAAACATTAAAATACAATTACGAATTACAAAAGATGGCGACTTCAGAGTTTCCCGGCAGACAAGGCTGCAGGGGTGCACCAACAGGACCAGGGCGATGATAAAAATCAGTTCTCCGCCCGATGGCGGCTCCTATTTGAAAGCCTGGCGGAAGAGCTCCGTCTTACAGGCCCTGCGGAACTGCAATAAGTCCCGCAGGGCCCTGATGTTATCCGGGAGCTCGTTCCACCAGTAAGGAGCCGCCACCGAGAAAGCCCTGGCCCTGGTAAAAGTCAAACGGGCGTCTTTCGGACCGGGGCAAGTCAGGCGATTTTGAGTGCCTGACCTCAGTGATCTCTGGGGCCGATATGGGGAAAGGCGGTCCCTCAAGTAGGCAGGCCCCATAAAGAGCTTTAAAGGTTAGCACCAGCACCTTAAACCTGATCCGGTATGCTATAGGCAGCCAGTGCAGCAACTGCAGCACAGGCCGGACATGGTCCCGCAAAGAGAGACCCATCAGCAGCCTGGCCGCAGCGTTCTGCACCAGCTGCAGCCTCCGGATCTGGGATAAGGGCAGCCCTAAGTAGAGAGCGTTACAGTGGTCAAGACGTGAGGTGACCATAGCGTGGATCACTGTTGCTAGGTCTTCGCGTTCGAGGAAGGGGGCCAGCTGCCTAATCAGCCGTAGGTGGAAAAAGGCTGCTTTGGCAGTGGCTGCTACCTGGGTGTGTACCTTCCAAAGCATCCATTTTCTCCCGAGGAATTGACCTCTGTAATCTGGAGATGAGCAGTAATTCCAGGGGATCCCCGGGTCCCCTCGGGAGGCCATCATCCCTAGCCCAGACCCAGTTACACTCCCTAGACCTAACACAGGTGTTTCGCTACCCAGCCAACAAAAGCCAATGAGACACAGCCAGGAGAAAAGAACTCATGAAACCAGGGTGCCAAGAAAGAAGAGTGGGTGGTACTACTCATTATGGAGGGCAGGGAGAGAGTTCAACCAGGGGGCTGCCGTTTTCAGTGGCAGTACTGTGTTTTCCATAACGGGGTGGCTATAACCAGAGATACAAAATCTACAAGGGGAAAAAATCTGCCAGCATTGCTGCAATTGCTTGTAACTCAACCCTGTACAACAGACTCATAGGTCCTACAGCTGTGCCCCACTAGCTCTTTCTGGCAATAAACGATTTGGCACTACGAACAGAAATGTGGAAAGGTATACAGAGGTGTGCAGGGGTTTGTGAGGTGATCCTTTATGTGGAATGTGCTTTCCCCCAACACGCCCTCCCCCCCAGCTAATTCTGCTCAATCCTTCCCCCGCCCTTTGGACCAAATGACATCAGCATGGAGAGCCACACCGTCGCTACGTGGCGAATCTCGGGAGAGACTCTGAAAGTGTGACATTTGCAACGCAACCTTTCTCCTTCCCTCATGCTGCCAAAACTTGGGACACCTAACGAAGCTGTGAGAGGTAGACTCAGAACTCAAAAAGGTGCCGGTGGGTGGAAATCCCAGGTTCACGCACACGTAATCGAACCGTAGAATTCACTGCCGCTAGATGGGGAGATGGTCCCTCAGTCAGGTGGCTTTTAAAGACTGTACAAATTCAGCAATGACAGCTAAATGAACCTCCCATGTACAGATTCCACAGGGCAAACAACAGGGGGAGATGTGCCTGGTTGACCTCTCTTGGAAAGAGGATGCTGGACTAGCAGGCCTTCCTATGACCCAGCGACGCGGTGCTTTAATCCTGAGGATGGGGCACACAGGATTCCATTGGACTTTTAGCAGAAAGGAAAGCCTCTCACACACCCCCATGCTCACTGTCCAACTTCCACACAACCGAATATTTCCTGCTGATTTCTGAGGGAAGGCAATGTTCATGAGGCCTGCATGCACCCTCCCAAAGTCTAATTGGAAGAACTGTGGCAGACTGCAAGACTGGGGCCTGAATCAGGGCAGGCACATCTGACAGCCCCAGTTTTCTAAGACAGGAACGTTGAGGAGCAGCCTGAAGATAAAAGAAGACGTGTCTAGAGTTTGTTTACAAAACACCACATTCAACAGAATGAAATAAAACCTCAAGCGGTTATGGTTTTTTAAAGGAGAAGGGAAGAAGGCCAGCAGGCTGCAGTTACAATCTGGCTCAGGGAAATGTGGGTTCAAAGCCCTGTTCACCTGCAGGCCTCAGCAGAGTGGCCTTGAACCAATTACTACCTCACAGGAGTGCAGTGTGGATAAAAGGGACCGTTTTCAGGTACGCTGCCCTGAGGTCCTGCGATGTAAGAAAATAAGAAACTACAAATGTGTGTTTTTAACGCGCAGAGTCCTTCAAAAGGATGTTTCATTCACGGCCATAGCAAGATTGTGCCATGCATCATTCTTATGCCCCTTTAATAGAAAGGAACAAAAAGTGAGAATGCAGGATTTGGCCAAAGCCTGTCTGGCAAGTATGCAGCTGGTGAGGAAGTGGCAAACAAGCAAAAACACAATGTATTATAATCATCATCAGAACTGTGGGATTGGAGTGCCTTTCTAGATCCTGAACCTAAGACCCACTGAGAGCTATCTGGCCGGGGTTCAGACAGCGTGCCACTCCTCAGCTCTGGCGAGAGGAAGGGTCTGCGGAGAAAGCGGCCAGAACAGGACGGAAGTCTCGAAACATCAAAAGGCCAGAGCAGGTTGGGAACCAGTCCTGGATTCCTCCCAAGATTTCTAGGTCAGCTTTGATCCCAAGGCTGTGCGATTAAGAAATGCTGCTTGTCCACGCTACTAGGGCTGCCAAGAGCCACCACAGGCCCTCAAAGACACCCCCACAGACACACACATGGGCGGTACAAAGTACCATCAAGTCACAGCTCACTTGTGGTGACCCCGTGTGGTTTTCAAGGCAAGAGACATTCGGAGGTGGTTTGCCACTGCCCGGCTCTGCGCTGCAAACCTGGACTTCCTTGGTGGTCTCTCACCCCAATACAGACCAGGGCTGACTCTGCTTAGCTTCTGAGAGCTGAAGAGAGCAGGTTAGCCTGGGCTAACTCATGAGGCTTAATTGTGTGTGTAAAGTGCTGTCAAGTCACAGCTGATGCGCGGGGAGACCTCGTGGAGTTTTCAAAGCAAGAGATTTCAGAAGTGGCTTGCCAGTGACCGCCTCTGCATGGTGACCCTGGACTTCTTGGGTGGTCTCCCACCCAAGGACTAACCAAGCCGGCCCCTGCTTAGCTTCTGAGATCTGATGCGATCAGGCTAGGCACCCAGGCCAGGACCCACACACCCTCCCCAAACCTAAGGTGACAAGAAATCATATGGCCTGCCCAGCTCCATGGGTCTCCAAGGTGAGCAGGGCCCCTGGAAATGTCGGCACCTCGCACTCTTGCCCCAGCACCCTGGCCTATGGACCACTTTCCCTCTACCTCCCCTCCAGTGAGCCTGACATATTCCCAACAAGATAAGGATTACAGATCTGGGGTTTCCTAGATTTGGGCGGGGTGTGTGTGCAAGAGGACTAAAAGGGAAGGGGCAATAGCTTTAAATTATGAAGTGTGCAGAGAAAACAGACACATCTCTCTTGTGTATAATATTAAAATCCAGGGTCACCAGATCTGCTTGTGGTCTCGTAGCCCACCTCTCTCATCAGGTCAGGACTGCAGTGTGGGCCAAGCAAAACGGAAGTTCCCTCCGCAATGAAGCCCCGATGCAGAAGTGAAGGGTGATATCCAGGCAGAGGGTGCACGCGCACGGGGGGGGCGGGGGGTGGGGGGCAAACACAGCTAAGGCTGCTGTTATTGCCAGATTCCTGTTTGGGGATAAAACAAAATCACGGCACCGAGTTTGAGGTTTTTGTTTTTCTTTTAATTGCTGCGATTAGTGATCGCTGTACCACTAACCGTCACCAATTGTTTTTAAAGAAGGCCTGGAAGTGAAAGAGATCTTTAAAAAAAATGTCCTGTGTGTGTCTCACCAGCCGGATGGAGGGAATCAATTTTAAAAGCCCTTCTACCAAGGCTGTAGACAGAGGGAGGGCAGCAGGTGCACCACCCCATCGTCGTCGTCGTCCCCCACAATGTACTCTGCACGATGATGTCACCTCCGTGGGACGTCATCACAAAGTGTGTACTTCGCTCACCTGCCAAAGGCTCCAGAAAGACGACAGGAGCCCCCCCCCCCCATCAGAACATAGTAACCCTATCTGTGTCTCTCCTTGAAAACCCTATGGGGTTGCCATAAGTTGGCTGCAACTTGTCGGTACCTTCCATCGCCACCAGCTCTTATTACTTACACAGGTTTGTGTAGCGGTTTGGTGTAGTGGTTAAGTGCACGGACTCTAATCTGGGAGAACCGGGTTTGATTCCTCACTCCTCCACTTGCGCCTGCTGGATGACCTTGGGCAAGCCATAGCTCTGTACCAGCTGTTCTCTCAAGGACAGTTGTCTCAGAGCTCTCTCAGCCCCACCTACCTCACAGGGTGTCTGTTGTGGGGAGGGGAAGGGAGAGGAGTTTGTAAGCCGTTCTGAGACTCCAAGTGAGTGAAGGGCGGGGTATAAATCCAATCTCTTCTCTTCTTCTTCTTCTTTGTGGAAAGACTAAGAAGTTGTACTGGGACAAAGTCCTACTTTAGCTATTAGGGCTTGCAAGGACAAGTGCATAGAAAGAGGACTAACTTAAAGCCAGGACTGTGAACTTATGCACAGCCTGGATCCTCCCTCACTGGGACAATTCTGTTCCACTCTGAACACACCTGGAAATGCTGAAGTACCACCTTGTTAGGAAGTCCCTGCCTCCGATACTCACCCCTGTGATCACAGGGAAGGTTACTGGTCTCTTATGGTTCTTTGGGTGAACCAGCATGAACAGAAGTCTACAGGATTTGATTTCAGGACAACAAGCAAATGTATAGTCCTCCCTGCTATGGAAAGATGCTTCAAACTATGTGGGCAGCTCCTCCTGAAATCTCAGAAGGCCAAAGGAGCACTTGAATCGAACTCCCGGTGACTGGAGGCCGGCTTCGTTGCCTTGTGCAGCTCCTTCACCCCACCCGGACTAGCAAAACCTGGATAAATTATGCAAAAGAAGAGAAACAATGGCAATTTTGTGCATTTGCACCATTAAACTGTATATGATACAATATTCCGATCGACGGGCTGTAGTTTTGAGGGTGTGCAGTACACCCTAGCGAGAGCTACAAAGAAAAGACCATCTCCCCATTTTTTTTCCAACTGAACTTTCTGCCCAGCAATCCACAGAGGGATGGGGAGGAGGCAGTGTGTTACCCTCCCCGCCTGCTTACTTTGAGAAGACCGTGTTTGAAAAGAATGGACTGAAATACAGCCTGCCACCAACATTCATGTCCAGGATCACCTCTCCTTTTCCAAGCCGCTTCACACAGCATTGCTTTGCGTGCATTAATACAGAAGGGCAGTGTACCAAATTTTCAAGAGAGCCTGTCCTCAAATCGACAGCACCAGATGGCTGTGCTGGGTGACAGTAACAAAGCAGTGTCAAGCCAAGGCAACCATGGGGCCTGTCCAATGCCATTGGCTTCACCGTGTGCATAAAACATGACGGCCATTTAAGATAATTTTCTTTAAAGAATGGGTTTACGTTCAGTTTTCCAATCTCTTTGTGGCAAAAACAAAAATTTGAAACGAATATTTTAATGGGAGGCATATAAAATTGTGTTAATTTATTCCCCCCCCCCCCCAAAAAAAAAATTCCAGATCTTGAGCCATCAGGGAAAGGTGCCTTTCAATCCTGCCCCCGGCAACCTTAACAGACATGCAACAAAGCAAACTCTTAATTAAACATTAGCAGTGATTTCCACTTAGCATGAACACCACTGAACACTGATCAAGATGATCAGCTGTGTTGGTCTGAAGCAGCAGAACAAATTTAGAGTCCAGGGGCACCTTTAAGACAAAGTTTTGAGGTATGAGCTTTCATGTGCATGCACGCTTTTTCAAATGTTTCAAATGTTATCTTTCAAATGTTTGAAAAAGTGTGTGTGTGTGTGTGCACGAAAGCTCATACCTCGAATAAAACTTTGTTCGTCATAGAGGTGCCCCTGGACTCTAAATTCGTTCTTCCACTGAACGCTGTATCACACAATGATGAAAGCACAAAGAGGCAATGGGTATTTTCATGACTGATCAAAACGAACACATTCATAAAGCAGAAAAAGCATATCTGCCTTTTTGACAGGCAGGTCATGTAGAATGGGAAGGCCATGGCTCTTCCAGTTGTACTCCCGCCCGTTGGTGTCTAGTCCTCATGAACGCCCACATTTCTCCATACCTCGCAGATTCCATACCTTGACTTCTGCGATAAGCGATTCCCACCTGCCTGTATTGTATGTGCGCAGATCAAAGGCACAAATCCTATCAAAATGGGCTGCTGACTCTGGCTGAGGACAGACTGGCAATCTGAAGTGGAGGCAAAGCGGAGGGAACTGGAGCGGGGGGAAAAAACCCACGGAGCTGGCCGTTCACACTGGCCAGAGCAATGCGGATCAGTGGCGATACGGAGCGTTCAGACTGCCACGGCGCGTTCAGACTGCCGCATAGCCAGCGCGTGCGGCTTGCGCGCGCCGCTGCACTTTTTTTTGTTTTCCTTTGATGTTTTTCGCATGTGCGCACATGCGCACATGCGCATATGCGCAAAACTTTTTGCCGGTGCGTTCACACTTCCTCCGGATGCCTCCCGCTTCTTCCAGTTCACACTGTTTGGAAGCGGGAGGCATGCGGAGGAAGGCCCCTGAACACCGGGAAAAACCGGTGTCCGGGTAAAGCGGAAGGAAAGCGACTGGGAGACGGGTAAGTACGCAACGGAGCCGACGGGCAGATGCGCATGTCTGAACGTGCTCCTTTCCTCCGTTTGCGAAGCATGCCTGCCCCGCTTTAGATTGCCAGTCTGTCCTCAGCCTCTGATATTAATTCATTGTGTTATGGGAAAAAAGTAACTGCACGTGCTCTTAAAGTGCAGTGTGTTTTTTGGCATGCATCCAAAATATTTCACCCCTGGAAATTACTTTGCCCTGCGCTCCCTACTGAAGTGACTGATTGGTTGGGGGAAGGAGCCCCCTCTGAGTTTCCCCAGGAGGCTAGCGCGCAAGCAATTCGGTTTGCCTGACATGCACACGCCCACATGGGGATTGTGCCAATCCGGAAGAACGCCAGTGCTTGCGGGAACAATGTTACGGCATGAAACAAGCTTGAATCCCTGGGCTGCTAAGTACATCCTCTTTACCACTCTTCCTTTCCCACTTCCTGTGCTGGGAAAGCAGAATGTTGAGATATCCTAGGACAGAAACCATGATCTAGACTTCAGCGTTATGTGCTCTGCCCCTATCCATTCCACTTAATTTGCTTAGATGCCTTTATCAGATGATATTCAAAGTGGGAAGGGCTAAAGGTTATTTATTTCTTTTATTTATTTAGGGGAAAAATTGAGACGCTTCTCCAGGGAACCTGCCGGAGGCACCTTATAAAATAAAACAGAATGCAAACATAAACACTACAGGTTGTTGATTAAAAACCTATTTCAAAAAACCTGACCCGAGCATAAGAACATACTGAGCATTTTAAGATGAACAGCTGCAGCCCTACACAGAGTTACATGGGAGAAACCAGCATCAAAATCAGTAGGATTGGGTTCTTCTGAGCCAATGCGGGAAGGATTGCCCTGTAAAGCTTTAAAAAGAATGCTCAAAACTCTTTTCATACATGCACCCAACAGTCAGGAATCATATCCTCATACTGCAGATGCAGGACCAACCCTGAGAGAATCATGTCTTGCCGAAGGTCACCTCAAGAATCTGTGGCAAAGGTCATGTGCTCCAACTGTCCCAATTTAGCAGGGGCTGTCCCTGTTTTCCAATACCCACTGCCCTCACTTTTCTGCCTTTGGGGATTGCTGTGGACAAACGCTGTTAGTACGAATCACTAGAGTCGTCATTCTTTCCCAGGGCTGTAAAACTTCCGAGGCAGGAAGCAGATGCATTTTGTCTCAGTGGCACATGCGTGCAAAAAGAAGACGAGCCGGTTTTTATACTCTGCTTTTTCTGTACCTTAAGGAGTCTCAAAGCGGCTTACAATCACAGTCCCTTCCTCTCCCCACAACGGGCACCTTGTGAGGCAGGTGGTCACACAGCAGGCTTGATGTGGAAGACTGGGGAATCAAACCTAGTTCTCCGGATCAGAGTCCGCCACTCTTCTTAACCACTGCACCACGCTGGCTGTTGGGAAGATGCTGTGTCACACCCAGCCTGCTGTTTCATATGCTTTTCAGCATGCCGGTGATGCTCTCTTTGAACTGTTGGTGATCGATTATTGAAAACCCAGCCATTGCAACATAAGTGAATGCAACATGCAGAAACCTGGAACTTGGGGAGCTCAGAATTGTCTGTTACACGGTTATCCAATCCTTCCTCAGCAGAGCACAGTGCAGCACACATGGTTCCCCCTCTCTCCCATTTTATCTTCATCACAACACCCTTAAGAGGTAGGCTAGGCTGGAAGAGAGTGACCGATTTCACAGTTACTCAGTGAGCTTCCTGGGTGAGGGCTCAAACAGACATGGGGGCTTCCATGAACGGGATTTCTCTCTCTCTCTCTCTCCCTCTCTCTCAAAATCAGGCACACAGGGTCCTGGATTCAGATGGCACAAGGGGAAGGAGGATTGTGTCCCCCCCCCCATTTTTGCCAATTTGGGACATCTCTGAAGAGCTGTGGTTTGTCCCACTGAGAAAACATATAGGTACAACTGCCACGGGTCCATTCCAAATGAAACCCCAGAATGCCTGAACTTGTTGAGACCTCCATTTGTAGAACTTCCAGCATCTCATTTCTTTGAGCCACTAGGAAGAATCTGACCGCGGATCTCCCAACTCCTAGAATGACTATCTGAACAACAGCTAGGGTTGCCAGCAATGCTCCCTCTAAGCTGTGCAGTCCTGTGAGTAAAAATTCTACTTTGTGAGCTGCTGGCATTAAAGTTGTGAGCAAGGAACTTGGCTACTGAATAAATCAGTTTGCTCTGGAGCCATCCTTCCTGAGCTAAGACAAACAATGTGTGAGCCGGAGGCTAAAAAACTGTGAGCTAGCTCACGCTAACTCAGCTTGGAGGGAACACTGGTTGCCAGCCTCCAGGTGGGGCCTGGGGATCTCCTGGAATTACCACTGATCTCCAGACAAGAGAGATCAGTTCCTCTGGAGAAGACAGCAGCTTTGGAGGGAAGACAGCAGCTTTCTGCGGCATGAAAGCACACCGAGATCCCTCCCCTCTCCAAACCCCACCCTAGGGTTGCCAAGTCCGGGTTGGAAAATACCTGGGGACTTTGGGGGTGGAGCCGGGAGAGGGCGGGGTTTGGGGAGGGGAGGGGCCTCAGGATGGTACAATGCCATAGAGTCCACCCTTCAAAGCAGCCATTTTCTCCAGGGGAACTGATCTCTGTCAGCTGGAGATCAGTTGTAAAAGCAGGAGATCCCCAGGCCCCACCTGGAGGCTGGCAACCCTACGCCCACCCTCCCCAGGCTCCACCCCCCCCAACTCTCCAGGAATTTCCCAACCCAGAGCTGGCAACCATGCCACCACCCCACCTTGGGAATGATCAGGCAGTGATCCTTGCCATAAGAAGAGCCTCACAAAGACATCATAAGGATGTTATCTATGAAATGTTGGAAGGTAAATAAACATAAAGATCTGAACCAGGGACTCCCACTGTATGTGCAGACCGGGCTCATGAAAGACCCTCGAATACAGAAATCCTCCTCTCACAGGAAAGGCCAGAAGACAAGCACTGATTCCCACTCCACCCCCACCCCCAGAAGCCTTGCCAAACAGGCACATCACAGCGGGCAGCTCCTTCGTGCAAGGTCCCAGCCCTAAAGACAACACCCTAGAGCAGGGGTGGCCAACCTGTGGCTCGGGAGCCACATGCGGCTCTTTCACACATATTGTGCGGCTCCTGGCAGGGCGGCTGGGGAAGCAAAGGGGAGGCATGCTTTTTCTCTCTTCCTTCCTTCCTTCCTTCCTTCCTTCCTTCCTTCCTTCCCTCCTCCCTCCCATCTATTTGCTTTCCTAGTTTCTCTCTCTCTCTTTCTTTCCACTTCTTTAATTCTTTCTTTCCATCTCTCTCTTTTTCTCTCTCTCTCTCAATATCATTAGCAAACAAGTAATATCAATATCAATAACCGGTTTTCCTCGTTTGTTTTTATTTTTGGCAGTCCCATTTAATGTTAATAAAAAGCAAATTTGCATATTTTTAAAAATAAAAACGTGTGTGTGATATTTGTTCCTGTCTTGTGGCTCTCAGACATCTGACGTTTATTCTATGTGGCTCTTACGTTAAGCAAGGTTGGCCACCCCTGCCCTAGAGACTCTGCAGCAGCAAAGAAGGGTTTGGGGAAGTGAGGACCTGTCCACAGATTCCCCCAGCACGAATGGGCTGTTTTAAAGAGAGGGGAAGCAGGGAACCAGCCCTTTCCGTATTCTGCTTTGCATCACTGCCCCTTAGAGCCCCAGCTCAAGCGAGGACACAAAGTTGAAGCCATCAATCATAACAACAGTTAAAACAGTAACACTTCTGAAATATTTATCACCTGAGAAAATAATTCCCATAAATGTGCCAACTCTGTTCTGTGTGTTTGAAATGCAAGGAATTTAATTTAGACTCTTCCCCCCCACCACCACTTCTTTTAAGGTTTGTTTTTGATTCTTCTTTGTTATTTCCTATTCAGCTGGTGTCGTTCTTGGTTGGGGGGGGGGAGGTTCCTGGAAAGGATTATGGTCTCCAGCGCTCAAAAGGGATCAAGCAGGTATCAGTGATTTTATGAACAAATCGTACACAAGATGGGAAACGTTAACGCTGATAACGTCTTGGCCGGATCCTACATCAAAAATAGGTTCTCTGCGTTCCTCCCACCGTTCGGCAAAACGAAACAAAATGGGGCAGAGTTCCTTCATGCTGGAGAGGAACTTCTCGCTGGCTAAACTTTTCTGAGAGGGGGTACACATTTGATCCGTAAGCCTTGGCGCCCTGTGTTTCCCGGGTCCGAACCCAAGGACCATGCAGCCAAGGGCACGATGGACTCGCTTTGGCCTGCAGCTTCCACACACCTCGCTGGGCTAAAGTTTAAAAATGCTTTAACATCTCACTATGGCTCGCTATTAGTTTTTATCCATCCCACTCTTCCTTCAAGGAGCTCAGGGTGGTGTGCATGACTCCCCTCTCTGGGTTTTCAGGAAGAAACCACGTCACCACATCTACTATTAACTGGAGATGCCGGAGACTGAGCCCGGGGGGCTTCTGCATGTCGAGCATCGGATGCTCCACCACTGAGCCACGGGCCCATCCCCAGTATTGCATCTTTTAAAATCTGGAGTTGGGCAGGCAGCCAATTACAGACGGCTGTAAAAGCAACAACATTAACATTAATTAATAAAGCACAGACTTCCACCCTGCCTCGCCTTCCAAGACGCTCGGGGCAGGGGGTGTTGTCTACTTTTATCCACCCATGAGAGGTTGGATAGGAGCACAGTGTGTGAGAGTGGCAGGAGGCTACTCAAGGAAGGACCCCATCCTCAGACAGCTCCAGATGCAGATGAAGACCAGCTCAGGGGTCAACAGAGGCATCCTCCCCCCACACACACACACACCTAGAAGCAAACAACTTGAGCCCAAGTGAGAATGAGGGCTGGGTGGAACGTGAGAGGCATCTGTGGCCCCCCCACATTCCCTGCACTGATGGAGCGAACCACAGTGCACACGCACTGAAAGAGGCACTATTTATCAAGCCATCATTCTCTGCTGATCTCTCTGTCCACAAGTACCGGGACATACGTGGGGAGGGACTGTGCGGTCAAGCAGCTTCACAGCCAAGTGGGGATTCGAACCCTGCTTTCCCTGCTCCCGTTTGCCTGACAGATTATTCAAAAGCAAAAGCAAAAGCAATTGTCAAAGCAGGAGAATGCTACCTGAGCAGGAAAACCGGTGAAAACAAAAGAATGAGAAATGATGTGATGTTGCTCCAGTGTAGCTTTTTTAAACCCCAGAACTGTTCGGGGAGCAGATTACAGTTCAGGCTTTAAAGATGAACAAGTGAGGGAAATGGCAGCTATCTTCCTCCCATGATGCCCTCCCCGCCCGCCACTGGCCGCTGCAGAGGAGACGGCTGTAAAATCCAGTTGAATTCCAGCGCTTCTCTTCCTCATGACTAAAGCCCAATTGCCAGTGTTGGGCAGCTGCTTCTACAGAGCGAAAAATGGGGAGGGGGGGGGCCTTGTTTCCTTGTAGCACCGCTTAAAGGTGTTTCCCATGTAGGTGTAAATACATCTGTCTTTTGCCATTTGCAGAAATGCGCAGAGCGCCCTACACTTCTCGGAGCCGGGCAGATGGTCCCTGTCCTCTCTCCCTATCGCAGGCTGGCGTTGCCTGTGCGTTGCGAGAAATAAAGGGGCAGATGTTAAAGACGTTACACACACGCTTTGCCCCCTGGAGGCTTAAGTTGAGGCTGCTGTCTCAATTTGGCCATTTTAGGCCTCGCCAAGCTCCAGGGAACATCGGCGTGACGCTTGGCTTTTGCTCGACAAAGAGAGGGGGTTTTTTCCCCCCGTTTTGCAAGGAAGGCCCGATCTACAGCGAGCTTCCCCTACTCAAGGCTCCTGGCTCCAGCCTCACCCCAGCTCATGCACCTTTTAGGATGTGCCACAAACATGGGGTTCATTTGGAATCTGAATTGTTTCTATCCACAACTCCTTCGGTTTGGATTCCCTGCTGTTTTACTCCGTGCGTGTTTACTGCTGTTTAGTGCTGCAGCTGTTTTTAAACATTAGATTTTATCATGAATTTTTCTATTATGGCACAATGCAGCCTCAGGTTAGGGGCTTTTAAGTGCTATTGATTTCAACAGGATACTTAAGCCTTCCCATTAAAGGGGGGGGGCAGTGGAGCAGGACAAGAAAATGCTTGAAAGGACTGGGCCCTCGGCTTGAAATGGAGTGCAAGGCAGAATAGAAAGTTTTAAAATGTATTTTTTTTGTTTAAAAAGCAGTGAGAAATTCAATTGCATAACATACGCTGTCTAACCTTAATTAATATACAAATACACGCAGCGAAACAGGTCATAGCTACGACTTGGAAGTCAATTGACCCTTTAACCCTACACCAATGGTATATGAAGGTGTGGGAATTTTACGCAATGGAAAAAATATCTATAACTTTACCCCCTTATAATAATGGAAAGGCACACACATGGTTATACACTAAATGGCTCCCTTTTATGGAAGCAAAATTTAACGATTACATCCCTCAGAATTCTATACCCAGAAAATACTTTGAGATTATTTCTTCATTTTAGTTGTTAAGGCAGATGAAATCGTTTGTTAATGTGTTTTTGCTTTTTGTTGTTTTTGTTTTGGTATAGTTAATTTATCTTATTTTACTTTGGCGTATTCGTAATTGGGTAGTTATGGGTTTTTGTTTTATTGGGGGGGGGTGGGAGAAGGGGGGGTGAATAATTTTGGTAAACTCACTCAAATAAGCTTAGTAATCTGTAATTTGTTCTTAAATAATTCTTAATTCATCAATGAGACAACTATACACTATGCTTCATACCAGGGGAAGGTATTATTGTTCAACTTTTATCTTAGCCTGTTGTTGTTGGAAAATGATTATCCCTGTTGGCTTTTTGTGACTGTAGATTCTATGCCTTTTCCCTATGTTCTCATCTTGATGACAAGCCATTTTTATGTATGATAAAAGCTATAAATAAAACTTTAAAACAAATATACAAATACACAGCATTTATTCAGAAAGGAAGACAACCCACTTAAAATGTTATACTTAAAACTTTTTTATTACTCGTATCCAAAATTTAAGATAGCCCCCTCTTTTTTTGATGCCATACCTGAAAAAAAAAATTTAGTCTTGCATTTTGAGTAAATGTAGTGTGTGTGAGAGCGTGAATATACATGCAGTTGTAGCCCTAAACTAAGATTCAAATTATAAGTTAGCTCCGTTCAGACACACGGTGAAACCATGGCTTACTGTAATTAAGACTGGCTTGCAAAACCCGAGTTTGGCTTGCAGATCCTGTTCTTGTTCATACGGATCTTCTTTTGCATCACCTTTGTTTTTTTCTGCCATGGCAATCCAGCTGGTAATCAGACTGGGTTGTGGTGAGGGAAAGGCCAGGGAGTGAACCAGGGTTAAGCGGGATATCTGCACTGATATGTCGTGCAAAACCTTTGTTAAGACCAACTGTGGTTGGTGAACCACCATAGTTCCAGATCATGGACTGACAGATCCCTGAACTAACCACTGTAAATGTCATGGCGTGAGTTTGGACAATCTTACTGATAGGGCTGCCAAGTCAGCCTGGGGGGGCGGGGGATCCCCCACTATAGGGGTTCCTGATCCGCCGGCCGGCATTCGGCCGGCGGGGGGAACCCCACCCCCGAAGTCGTCCAGGCTGGACGACTTCCCCAGCGTAGTGACGTCACTTCCGGGTGATGTCACCGGGCGAGCGCGCTTCGTGTGCGCGCCAGGGAGGCTCCCGGGCGGCTCCCAGACAGCAAAGGACTCCCCCCCGCCAGTCCGTGAGTATGACTTGGCAGCCCTACTTACTAACCAGGATTAAATCTAGATTCAGGTGGGTAGCCATGTCGATCTGAAGCAGCAGAAGAAAGTTCGAGTCTTCTTGAATGCCTTGAATAAAACTTTGTCGGTCTTAAAGGTGCCCCTGGACTTGAATATTGTTTTTAAACTAAACCTGTGTTTCACACAACATCTGAATTGATGGCAGACCAGGGTTTTCTGACCTGGATCTCCAGCTGAACTGCCGAAACGCAGCAGGGGCCAGGAGTCATTTGAAAGGGAAGAGGCAGCAAACAGGCAAAGGGGGTTTGAACTGTCACCCTCCTCTTCTGCTTCTCCACCCGGCCCTGCTCTCTAGAAATTTTTCTCCCTGCTGCAGTAAACACAATTCTGGGGGTTCCAGCTGGGAGGAAAACAGAGGGGAGATTTCAAGAAGGGAGGGATGTATGCCTCCTCCATCAGTTGTACCACAGTGCCAGAACTATCCTGTTTTGTGGTTGCAAAAACAGATGCAAAAACTCCATTAAAAAGTGAAACCTTGCACTTCCACTCTCAAGGTCAAAAGATGGCCCTCCCTCCAGAAACGTGGCTTGCTTCCTACCAATGGTAAAAGGTGGTAAATGCTGAAGTGGCTGAGTGGATTATGCCACTACAGATTATAGGGGGAGAATTTGAGTTCTGAATCCCACCACCACCACCAACTGCAAGTATTTGTTTTTTTCTAAAGCACATCCATGATCAAAGTTCTGATCTAACCCCTTACTTGCAGAGATAATTTGCTCCTAAAGGGCATTTTTTTTAACAGAGCGGAGAACTAAAAATGGTTTCCACCTGCACTTTGAAGGGCAGATTCCAGCACCTCATGATGTTACACATGAAGAATCAGTCAACTCATTATACAAAATTTTGGTACCAGGTGCGAGGGAAGGCTAACTGAATGCTTGATCGTATGAAGTGATGAAGTAAGGAAGTAACAAGAAGATAACCCCCCTCCCCCTGAGATGCTGATCTATTATAAACAGAAAACAATTTTCTTTTGGATGTACGGGAGTATTCAAAAGCAGGACAGGTACCCAGGGCTCCATTGGGGCCGGGGTGCGCTGGAGCGCTGCTCCAGGAGAGAGGAGGCCGGGGGCCAGGGGGGCATATAGCAAAGCCCCGCCCTGCGCTCACCCTTCCCGGCCGTGGCAGGCCGCCGTCAGCCCCAGCAAGAAGCCCCCTCCCTCCCTCCCACTCACTGCTCCGGGGCCGCGAAGCCCCCTCCCTCCCCCCCCACTCACTGCTCCGGGGCTGCAGCAAGCGCCGCCGGCCCCGGCAAGAAGCCCCCTCCTTCCCTCCCTCCCCCACTCGCTGCTCCAGGGCCGCGACAGGCCGCCAGCCCCGGCAAGAAGCCCCCTCCTTCCCCCACTCACTGTTCCCAGGGCTGCGGGAGGGGGGTGCAAGGGAAGGAGAAGCTGGCCCGAGTGGCTTGAAGCCACTCGGGCCCAAGCAAGAGCGGGGGGGGGTGGCCCCAGTAGGGGGAGAAGCGCCCCTCACTCCCTTCCTTCTCTCTCTCTCTCCCCCCACCTACCTACCTACCTTCCTGTTCCTTCCTTCCTTCCTTTCCTTCCTTCTCTCTCTCTCCCCCCACCTACCTACCTACCTTCCTGTTCCTTCCTTTCCCTTTCCTTCCTTCCCCTCTCCTTTCCTTCCTTCCTTCTCTCTCTCTCCCCCCACCTACCTACCTACCTTCCTGTTCCTTCCTTTCCCTTTCCTTCCTTCCCCTCTCCCTTCCTTCCTTCCTTCTCTCTCTCTCCCCCCACCTACCTACCTACCTTCCTGTTCCTTCCTTCCTTCCCTTCCTTCCTTCTGTCTCTCTCCCCCCACCTACCTACCTTCCTGTTCCTTCTTTCCTTCTTTCTTCCTTCCTTCCTTCTCTCTCTCTCCCCCACCTACCTACCTACCTTCCTGTTCCTTCCTTTCCCTTTCCTTCCTTCCCCTCTCCCTTCCTTCCTTTCTTCTCTCTCTCTCCCCCCATCTACCTACCTACCTTCCTGTTCCTTCCTTTCCCCCTTCCTTCTCCTCTCCCTTCCTTCCCCTCTCCCTTCCTTCCTTCCTTTCTTCTCTCTCTCTCCCCCCTCACCTACCTACCTCCCTTACTGTTCCTTTCTTTCTTTCTTTCTTTCTTTCTTTCTTTCTTCCTTCCCCCCTTCCTCCTTCCTTCCTTCCTTCCCTCCTTCCTTCCCTCCTTCCTTCCTTCCTTCCTTCCTTTCTTTCTTTCTTTCTTCTCTCTCTCTCCCCCACCTACCTACCTACCTTCCTTCCTGTTCCTTTCCTTCCTTCCTTCCCCCTCCCTCCCTCCCTCCCTGCCTTCTGAAACACTGCCCATGATGTCAGGGATGTGCAGCCTTTTGACACTTCTGGTGATGTCAGGGGGTGTGGCATATGCAAATAAGTTATGCTAATGAGCTCCTGCACCTCTTTTTTATGAAAGGACCCCTGCAGGTACCCTTGACCTCAGGTGGTCTAATCCAGAATCCTATGCTCCTCAGTCTATCCCCTCTTGCTGTGCAATGTGTAGCCCAGCTCCAATCTAAAAGAAATTAAATGCCTGCCTTTCTTTGCCCGGATCCCTTCAAAAGCCATTGTGCTTAAGATATACTGTCTTACAAGAAAGCGGCATTAAATTACTGGCTCAGATATAAGCAACCTCCACGTCCAGGACGGAAGACCTACTGGGAACACTCTGTAAAATGTCTTCCAAGATGGAAGAAAGATGGGGCAGAAACATGATAAGCAAATAAACAAATAGTCGATATCAGGCTGGTTTGAGAAAATTTCGGTCCACCAGACCTGGCCCAGTATCCAGTATATGCCAGGCAAACATCATGGATGATAATTCTTAGCAACTCTACTGCACTATTTGAGCTACCAAAGGCCATCTCGATAATCCCTTCCACTCACTGTGTCTCAAGATAAAGGAGAGCCTTGAACCACCACACACCGTGAGAAAGAAAAGGTATAAGTCTTATACTTTTTTTAAAAGGAAATTCTCATTAATTCTTGCACCAAACTTGTATTATTAATCCCATACTGCAGACTGAAGGAGGGGGCTGAGGCTGAAAGGAAGAGGCTTGCCTAAGGCCGTCTAGTGAACTGTGTCACAGCAGAGGAAACAGTCAAAAGGGGGATTTTCCCAGCAGAAAACTCTGCCTCAACTACTCCAGGGGTCCCCAAAGCAGTGTCTTTGTGCCTGTCGACAACTTTCCTGGAATCTGCCAAGTGTTTTTAAAATGTGGGTGGGGCCGGGTGGGGCTTCTGCCCAGTAGGGTTTCTGATTGATCACTGGAAATCTGACTGATGGGCAGGTTTTTTTAAAAAAAAATTGCTTCAGCAATTGCTGCCTCCACTGCCTGACAGAAGGTAATGCAAGTAAATATTCTAAAACAATATGTTTATTTTAAAAGGCACACTGTTAAGCAGAGCTGTCTGAAACATTGAAGAGTTACCCCTGGAATTCTGTATAAACTCACTCCTTGACATTTTATGGTTGGCTCCACCTCCCGTGGCAGCCATTTTTTCTCAGCTCCACCTCCTATAGCAGCCATTTTGTTGTTGCGCCCACCACCCTGTGTCAGAATTTCAATGAAGCCCACAGGCTCAAAACAGCTGGAGACCCCAGTCTACTCTTTATAAAGGCCTCCAGCGGACTGGGAACATTCCTTGAACTACAAGGGTAATATACACTCTGAATGAATAAGGCTTCTTTTAATTTCTGCTTAATGCCAGTGTGCTGGTCCTTGCTTTCACGGCCACGAAGCTCCGTCTCCTCCATTCTTTTGAACTATGCCAGATCCAGCCCCTGGCATAACAAAAATGTCTCCTTTGTTCATTTAGCCATGAGCCAAAGTTTCATGAGGCTCTACTGTGCATCCAAAGCTCCACACACCCAGAGGCTCTCTGTCCTCTCTTGAAAGCCAAGGAATGGCCATAATGCTCTGTCCCCTCTGGCTATTAAAATATTCGAATGAAAATTTGGTACGTGTTCTGGCTCACTTGTGCATTTCACTGAAAGAACAGCTCAACCCCCACACCCTGTTTAGGGGGAAAGGAGGAAAAGATGGAAACGGGATAACCTGACTGAGCATGAAATTATTACAATGAAACATGGCATTTAGGTTTACGACGTAATTCTTCATTTGAAATGTGAACACTGGGTGACCTCCCGCATACCCATTTTTAAAATGGGGAGAGAATGGAAGGAAGTTCCCAAAAAAAATCATTGTAACACCCTTGAGAACACTGTGGTGTGAACTCATTAAGTTTATTTTTATTTTTAACATGTGTAAGCTCAGTATCCGTAGACAATTAACAGAGTACATATGTGTGAGTTAAGCCTTTAAAAAGGTCTGTTTATGACAACAGGTGTAGCAGGTATGGGACGTGGTAAGGCTCGCCACAGCATTTACCACGCACCTCAAAAGATCTGGACTACAATGTCAACAATTATAAGGTGCTGTCAAGATGCCAATGACTCATGGTGACCCCAGGACCAGGGGGTTTTCAAGGCAAGCGATGACCTGAGGTGATTTGTCATTGCCTTCCTCTGCATAGCAACCCCAGTATTTCTTGATGGGTCTCCCGTCCAAGTACTAGCCACACTTGACCCTGCTTAGCCTCAAAACTCTGGCAAGACCAGGCTAGTCAGGGGAATTCAGGCCGCTACAACTGCAAGGATCTCACTTTTCTTTCATTTTCCTGGATAAGTTTGAAAATTAGATGGCCCAAAATTGGATAAGGTCAGCAAGCAAGGGGCCAGGTATTAATCTCATGCTAGACTGATATATTGGTCACCACTGGGCATCAGTGTGCATGTGTGATGCCAATTATCCTCTGCTCACAAATGCAAACCTTCTACAGCTCAAGATGCTTTTCCAACATGGCTCTCAGCACTGAGCAAGCATTTGAAGGTTCTCCTGCCTAGATTTGACCTGGTCTGCATGATAACAATGATCCAGCTGAGGCTTCAACCAGAAACCCACGTGTGATCTCAGCCCCACGCCTGCCGTCATGTGCAGATCACACCACCATATTGCATTAAGTGCAGATGTTCATTGATTCGCACTGCATGTCTAAGCAAAATCAGGTGCTGCATATCCAGCCCACGTGGAAGGACTACACGTGAACCGTCTACACACTACAAAAGCAGCAGAGGCCCTTCTGAGCAATTCCTTCTCAATACCTGTACACCAGTCTCTTAGAACGTGTGAAACCATGTTCACTGAGGTATGCTCTAGCTGCTAATTAAAGCAAATGCCTCTGGCTATCTTCAGAGATGGTTACAAAAACATTCTGTACCCTCAGTTCATGGGGACAGTATTTTGGGAACTGGGGGGGGGCAGGTCATAGAGGATTCTTCTTAATTTCTACTATGTACAGTGAGGCAGGACTTAAATCCTCTGCCTACTCATTTGGACTCCTCATCCAGTCTTTTGGCAAACAGGTAGCCTCATTTGCACTGGAAGCTTAAATGCTTTGTGAAACATCCATGTGGCAGATTTCCCTAAAAACATCTGATATTTTATATTATTTGGCTTCGTTTTGTTTCCAAATTTGGAACTGCTACACATAAAGGTTATGTTGTACGGGCAAATTTGATTTGTTATGACCTACCATCAAGAAGATGGCATGGATTCAACAGTGAACAGAGAGCATTCCCAGATGGGAACCTTCTTTGTCGCCTTCCCTTCAGCTCCCCTTGAAAAATCTGCCCTGAAGTTCAGAGGACAGCATGGGAAGCTGCTCAGGGGGCTGCGGTGGGAAGGGGCAATCAAAGGAAATCACTGCCCCCACTCATGCACAGATTCCAAGATCCAAGGATTCAAGGGGGGGTCCATTTCCACTGACGACCCCTTCCCTCTCGAGCCCCTGGTGCCCCATCAGATGCCATTCCTCAGCGTCCTCCAATCCTCCGAGCAGCTTTTTGCACGGGGTGCTGCATACTGTCCTGCAGCGGGAACACGGAAGGCAGCAAACATCTCCGCTACAAACTACTCTGTTTTGTGGTTGGTTGACTCCAAGCCCACATAACAACATACTGAACTTGAAAAGTGTTGAGACGGAAAACTAAAAACGGGCTGACGTAAATGGATACAGCAAACACGCTACTCTTCTGTGGGCGAAGACAGACTCAACAGTTTCTGAAGGGCAAAAGAGGTTTGCTAGCACTCAAAACATGCATGCCTCTCCCCCCCCCTCCCCGCCCCGCCCCCAGCCTTGTCCTGGGATAAGCACTTTAGTACCACGATGCCCCCGCTTGCTTTCATTGTGCTTGCCTTGTTATCCTGATTTTGAGGCTGGAGAAACCAGCCCCGATCAAGCAAAACCACTGTGACAAATGCGTCCCAATCTTTATCCTGAGTATGTCCTTAATTTAACATACCAAGCTGTGGTAGGCAGGGATGGGTGGGGAGGAAGGATATAAAAAACAAAATAAGATCCAATTTGAAAAACAAGAAAGAGGTTCAGAACCTCAGAGCTCTCTCCCTCCCATGCATGCCACATTCTATTATACTCCTCAGAAACATACTTTAGATGGTTTCGCAGAACCCAGAAAATCTTCTGTTTTAGTTACTAATTAGCTCTGATGTCAAGAAAGAAAGAAAATCCCCTGAATAGTTTAGAGAAAATGAGCCATCGGATTTTTTTTTTTTTGTAAAAGACCTCTTTGAAAATTCCAGACAAATATTTACATCCCCGCTTCAGATGCCCTGCAGTTCTTTTACACGCTTGATTTTTTATCCAATTGTCTCTCTTTGGTACGTACCAGAGAAATGTAAAGGATTAAACGGAAGTATTGCTGCTCACATGAATCCACACTACAGGACATTGCAAAGAAAATTCAAAGTACATGCGCATATACGTCAAGAAGAAGAATGATTCAAAGAGGTTTCATTTACCCTGTGCGTTTGGTGATGGTTCCCAGAGTCATGGGTTGCTTGATTTGAGCGAGAGGTACCAACACGGTCAGGCTCGGAAGAGGGGACAGCCGCGGGTTCCCAGGATTGTTGTTGGTGAAATTGTTGTACGTGTCTTGACTGTTCAATTTACCTTGGAAAGCAGGGGGGGAAAAGAAGCAGTTTTTATTACGGAGAGCTTTGCTCTCTTTCCCTCTCCTCTCCCACATATGCATCTACATGTTTTTCATTCAACAGCTAGATTCAAGTCTGGTAGAACCTTAGAGACCACAGTCTCAAAGTTGTTACTGGACTAGCTGTTCTCCTACAGACCAACATAGAATCATAGCATTGGAAGGGACCTCCAGGTTCATCTAGTCCAACATGCTGCACATTCACAAATACCTCCCCCCGCAACCCCTAGTGACCCCTGCTCTATGCCCCGAAGAGGGCAAACCCCCCCCCCCCCCCAGAATCCCTGGCCAGACTGGCCTGGAAAAAAATTGCTTCCTGACTCCCAAGTGACGATCAGCATTTCCCTTGGGCGTGTCAGAAAGGGCCACAAGAACTAAGCACTGAGGCAACCCTTCCTGCCCTCCTTCTCATGATCTGCCTCAGTTCACAGAATCTGCATTGCTGTCAGATGGCCATCTAGCCTCTGCTTGAAAACCTCCAAAAATGGCTACCGTTTGACACTGTCTTCATTTGACAACTAGCCTTTTATGCATACACACACATGCCGGGGGGGGGGGGGAGATTTCACCGAATTATCATTGACAATGACAAAGGGGAGGGGGAGGCATGTGATGTGTCCCGTCTTCACAAGCAGGTTTCTGTGTGCCGCCGTACATCTGGATGCACATCCTTATCCACACAGTGATGCTTATCTGGGCCCTCCTGAGCCAGCTGGCGGCCTCTTTGGGTGCAAATCCCTATCTAGGCCAGCAGCATTTGTGGGTGGCTAGCTGCCTGAGACTACAGTTGGGACAGGGTCATAATGGTCAAAGATTACATTCTTACTCCAGAGATATTTTAGCTGGCCTCACACCCTCCCAAAGTCCCTTGAGACTGCCCGTGTCTCCAGTAGTTACAGTATCAAGGGCAAATCCACCCATGCACTGTGGGCCTTCATTCAAAACTGCTCCTCAGACTGCTTTGGGCTGGGAAGGTCTTGTGCATGAAGGCGTTCCATGCCCACCCTGGAGTTCCCATACTTACGGCAGCTTCTTGGGACAAAAACTTACCACCTTCTCTTGTAATCTGGGGCCCACTTTTAAAAGCAGCTTCATGTCCCATTGGCAAACTGATACTACCAGATGCAATGCTACAATGCTACAGCCAGCTACGGCTGGATAGGCGGGATATAAATCCAAATAATAAATAAATAAATAAATAAATAAAATAGCCGTGTGTGCCCAGTCACTGGAAAGCCTAAAGAATGCCTATGACTGGCAATTTCAGATGTTCACCCAACATGGACATTCAGATGGCTACACTTCACCACAATGCAGACACAATATGAAACCACAGTGCATTTCAACTATGGTTGGCTTGCGAAACCAGGATTCGGTTCGCAGGCAATCATTCAGTTTCTGGTTTCGTTCATTCAATCCTTCATCACTGATTTCACCACATTCCCACTTTCCTTGCAGACACCAGGCTGGAATCTTGCCCTAAGGATAGCACAGGAAATAAACCATAGTGTCTACATTCATACATCACACAATACCCTAATTAAGGCTGTGATTAATAAACCAACTTCAAAGCATGGCTTCAGAACCTGGTTTTACATACGATAACTAAACACAACATCCAGTACTGTAACTGACCCACATTCAGACGATCTCACTAACCATGACTGAGGGGGTGGATCCGGCCCCTCCACTACCACTCCACTGAGCAAAGGCAGAAGCCTTCCCACAGCCTAAAGGGACATCCTCCAGTTTAAGTGGCTTTTTGCTTGCCGTAGAAGTCGGGGGAAGGTTTCTTGGAGAATGCTTGGATCCACCCCAATTTAATTAAAACTTGATTTTGAGTGAAGCCTGAACAAAGCGATTCCATAACTTGTCAAAACGGTGCCAAATTTTGTTCATCGGTACTAGACGGAACAGGCATATCGCTCCCATTCTGCAAACCCTCTGTTGGTTGCCCCGTTTGTTACTGAGTTCAGCTCAAGGTATTGGCTATCCCATATAAAGCCCTTTGTGGTCTTGGCCCCTCTTATTTATGGGACTGCCTATCTCTCCATGCTCCACCACAACAAATCTGCTCCTGTCAGCAGGGGTTTCTGCAGGTGCCTACCTGCAAATGGGTAAAACCAACAACTGCCCATACACGTGCTTTCTCCATTGTGGCTCCTGTCTTGTGGAATGGCCCAGCCGAAGAGGTCAGGAAAGCTCTCAGTCTCCTGGCCTTCCGCAAACTATGCAAAACTGAACTATCTGAGAGGGTTTTTTCTGTGCAGATAATAAGGCTGCACAGTACCAAATGGTTTCAGAAATTTACATGGATAAATTACTGGGATTTTACTGCTGTATACAGCATACTGTAAGCAGGATCCTGTTATGTAATTTCTGTCCCGCTTAATGGGTCACGTTAATATTTATGCTGTGCTCTTGTTTTTTCTGGTGGTTCCAGTCCTCTAATATCCTAGTGCATTCGTTTTTGAATATCCCATTTTGTTGACTGTACTGACTCGCTATATGCAATCTGCCTTGAGTTCATGTGAGACAGGGGGACTAGAAATCATGCAAATAAATAAATATTATTCTGTCATGTCTACAGTTAAAACAGTTAGAAACGATGCCCCTTTTAATAGCAAACTCATTTAAAAGAAAAATGGGATCCCCTGAAAAAAAATAAAATTATTGAATTAAAACACAACCCACCCAATCGAGTGACAAAGGGAACATTTAGGGACTGAAAGCAGGTGGAGGTAAGCCAACAAAGCTACCGTATTTTTTGCTCCATAAGACTCACTTTTTCTCCCAAAAAAAGTGGGGGGGGAAGTGTGTGCGTCTTAAACCCCCCTCACTTTTCCCAAGCCACAGCACCGAGCAGAGCTCGGTGCGTCTTATGTCAGGTGTGTCTTATGGAGCGAAAAATACAGTAATTGGAACAAAAATTGCGGAACATGCAGTGAGAAATAAAAACTTCTAATTCAGTCTCAGAAAATAAAACTGTTTGAAAGAAGAAACACACTTCATGTTCTTTCATAATAAGAGGCTGAAACAAAGGGGGAAAAGTCAGGATTGTGATGATGAACCACGGCCTCTCTGTTAAATTAGCTGCGTAAATTAAACACGCAACCTGATACAGAGGAGAGTATCTCCAAACTGCTAGCTCAGGTTGATTTGATCTTCGGTCCTTAGGTACTTCGGGGGCGAGGGGGGGCAATGCAAAATTAAAGCAAAATCTCTTGCCCGATGTTGATTGGTAGTCTTGCCATTAAGAATTCAACTCTTTTGTTCAAATCTTTTTGTAACCAATCTTTTTTTAACATCCGATCATCTCCTTTTAACGGGCTCTGTATAGCGAGGCGGAACGTTCTCTCCCTTGCTCCGTTTCCCGCCATCCACCTTTCCCCACCAAATCTTAAACAAGCCCCCATTCCTCAGGATGCGCTGCCTCATTTCTCCTTCTCTTGCTTCTTTAATGTCAAATTATTGCCTCTCTCACACTGTCTGTTCTACTGGTTCTTCCTGGTTTCCCAGAGATAGAGATCCAATTCTCTGTATTGAATGGGTACATATTTTCCTGGTTGTTCCTTCAATTCGGAATGCCGCGCCGGGAAAAAAGCCAGTCCATTCAACCCCTCTTGGCTTTTAAGGGTCTTTAAACTAACTTGTTTCCTTTAACGTTAGCTTGCCTTGATTAAAAATGTCCTTCTCTATTTCCTATTCTCCTCTCTTCTTTCTTTTTTGTTTACTTTGATCATGTTAATTGTAAGCTTTTGTGACAAGGTTTTCCCATCTTTTTGTACATTATCTAACTGTGCAAGACTCCACTGTTACTACTGTATGTTCGTTTCAGTTCAACTTAATCTTCTCCAACTCTTTCCAAAAAATATTTATAGGGATGTGTAACATATATAAAACTGAAAACATTTATGAAAATAGATTTTAAAAAATTAAGTTTAGGTTTAAAAAAAAAAAAGAAAAGAACTCCCAGCAGAATGGGAAAACTTGGGTGTTCCGTAATAATGGCAGGCAGGGGTGGTTGGCAGGAATGGGCTGGCTCCCCCTCTCCAACACACAGAGAAAGAAACGCTACAAAAGGGGAAAAAAACAAGCTTGCAACAATTTGACTCAAAGCAGATGTCCTTTGGGGACACTTTCAAGGATTTGTTTTTGCATGTTATAAATTTTTGGATCTGGCTTAAGTCCTGGCTTAAGGACTTACCCTCATTACTTTTTAGAACATTCTCTACATCCAGACATTAGAGCAAACAACAGTTCTCTCAAGTTATATGACAAATACTTATGCTGATCTCTAATGTGCACCAGTGGTTCTGCTATCCGACACCCACATATTACTTAATCACGTGGTAAATTGAGCCTTAGTTGCACCTCCGATAACATGGAGACATCATCTAATAAGATTGAGGCATATATCCTTCATGACACACCTTCCTCATATATGTGTGTGCTTTCTACATTTCTGTTAATATTGCTCCCTTTGGTCCAAAAATATAAGTATACACTAGCACAGTCTAATCAGAGTTAAACACTTGACAACTCATGGATTTCAGTGGGAGAGCTGATCACGTACTCACTTAAAATCAGTGGAGTCTGAAGTTGTTCACTTTGGCTGGATCACGCCCACCCTTCTAATTACCTTTTACTGCAGCCATTCTCTGCTGCCTGTCCCATCACTTCCAGAGATACGTTCCTACTCAGCCAAGTCGCAGGCTTCTTGGTCACTGGCCCGATTTTATGGGATGGCTTGCCGGGTAGGCTTAGGAACGTGCAGTCTTTACCAGCATTTAGCAAGGCATTAAATGCAGTCCTTTCTCCTGAAAATGCTGGGTTCTGCATTTTATTCTGCAGATGGGCCTGCTGTGTGGGGGTTTTTTTTGGGGGGGGGGGAGTGGAAGCTGGATATTTCCCAGGTTGAACTGTGATGGTCACATGTTAGTGTCTGTTTTGGACTGTGTTGATATTATACTGTTTAGGGTGAGAGCCTGCTTAAGTCTCTTTTAGGAAAAGTCTGGACTTCTTTTTGCTGCCGTCAAGTTGCAGCTGACTTATGGCAACCGTGTAGGGTTTTCAGGGCAAGAGACATTCAGAGATGGTTTGCCCTTGCCTGCCTCTGCGTAGTAACCCTCATATTCCTTGGTGGTCTCCCAACTAAATACTAGCCAGGGCTGACCCTGCTTCACTTCCGAGGTCCGACAAGATCGGGCTGGGCTGAGCTATCCAGGTCAGGGCAAAGGCTGGGCACATGTGTTTTCATAAATGAATAAATTTGCATCAGGCTTCAGTTAGGGGGCATAAAAGAATGGGACCTTCAGGTTGCATTGGCTGGGGGTGAGGGGGGTGTAGGAATAATTTCACTCATTCTTACAGCCTGAACTTGTGTGTTTACCCTGAAGCAAGTCGGAAAGGGGAATAACCCTTTAGTAAGTGTGCACAAGACTGCAGCCTCAAGTCTTCCAACACGCAGCAATTGTGATATTTCCATATTTTAAAGTAGGAGTAATAAAGATCAGGGCTTTTTTTCTGGAGGAACGCACCGGAATGGAGTTCTGGAACTTCTTCAACAAAATTCTTTTAAATATGTTTAAAAGTTCATGAGTTTTCAGTATGGAGAATAAAAACTTCATTTCCGTCTAGAGAGTTCCAGCTCCTCTTTAAAAAAAAAAAAAGCCCCAATAAAGATAAATAATAGAAGTCCTCACCTTTACCAATCTAAAGTACTATTCCTATGAAAAGACAGAATCCGTGTACTGGACCAGTAACAGGAATGACATCTAAATAACCAGGCACCACACGATAGGTTAAAAAAAACCCAAAACCATCCTGGAGGCATACAGTGCAAAATGCATGTCCATCGTGCGAGATGATTCTCTTCCATGCCGTATCGCTCTTTGGCCAGCAAGCTTTTACCCTGCAGTTGGAGGAGCTCGGGGAAAAGAAGGGAGCTTCAAATTTTGCAGCCAGCCGAGAGCAAGAAAAGTAGGGCGGAAGAGAGATGCAGAAGAAAGAGGGGGCCTCGTCTGTTATGAGAACCTCAAAAGCTCTCCAAAACAGACGAGCTCCCCTGACTTGAAAGGGTTAGATCATTAGCTTGTTTTTCTGCGTCTGACCAGTGCTGCCAAACAGGGGGAGGGAAATCAAAAGGGAGCCATGTTCAAATTAGTTTCCTAAACAGCCGCTTGTGTTTTGTAAAGATATTATACAAGTCCGGGGCCGAAGCATACAGAACTCTCAGCTGAAGTACAGCCGCTGCTTTCAGTAAGGAAGAATAACAGCATGGGGAGGGGGGGGTTCCTAACAGGAAGCTGGCTGAAAAGCTATAATGATCCTTCAGATGGATTGAAGATAGGAAAAGGAAAGGGCGGGTGAAATATCTTAATGAAGGGCTCATCTTCCTAAATACACTCAAGGCTTCCTTTGCCTCCTCTCTCTTTTTTTGGTCATTTAATATGGACATAACCATTACCTTGGTGTTGTTTTAATGTTTGTTTTCCTATCAAACAGCCCAGAATTCCCACATTGCGTCCCATGGCCAGCAAAGGAAGAGTTTTGGTATTTGCGGCCTGAGAACAAAAAAACAAAAGGGCGCCTGAGCTCTTGTGAAAATCTAATCCACTGAGCGACAAAAGGAGGCTTACATCGCCGTTTATAGAAGTTCAAGCACTTTTTTTTTTAAGGAAAACTAAAAAAGGGGGGAGGGTTTGTCAATTTATGGAACGACACAAAGGTATCATCCCCGGTATTTAAAAAAGTAAATTTTTAATTAATTCCTCTAAAGATGCATTCTTGGCTTGCATAAAAGGGGAGTATTCAGCATTTTGTTATTTAATTAGACAAGCTTCCAGTTCGTCGAGAGTCTTGTCTTCCACTTCCTTCACCCAGAAATGTGCAGAAATGTTGATCTTCTCCTTCTGTGCTCCTCCTTACACATCTCCCACCTGAGTCAGAAATACGATATGTGATAAAAGGCCAGAAGTCTATCTGCTGAAGGTCACCAGCTTGCTGTAATGATAATTTGGAGATTGGTAATAATAATTTGCGTATCTGTATCTACCATGATGACCTGACAAGTCCCACTGCATAGAAATCTCTTAATACCGAAAAAAACAGAAGGAGGCAATCTGCGCGTTGTCATTTGCCTGTGAAAAGGCCTGGTGAGTGTGAGTGTGGTATACTGCCGGAAGAGAGAGCCCGGCAATGCCGCAGCACCCACAGCCTCCGCAGCCAGGGTGAGGAAAGGGGCCGCGGGCAGATACCTCCACTCACAGACGTTGCGTTATGGGGGGGCCTGCCGCCCCAAACATTACATCACCTGCACACGTTGGCTGGGTGAAGGAGCGCCTACATTTCCAAATGCTCCAGTCACTGGCTTCTCTACTGCCAACAGAGTGAGATTTATATACCTGGCCAGTTAAATCAATGTCACCTGCTCCATCCCAAGGAGTGTACAACAAACTAATTATGACTCCCCCACAATGATACTGACTAAATCTTGACCTATTCCCACCTAATGCAAAGGCTATTTATGCCCTTGCATTTTTCTTTGTAAAAACACTTGCAGGCAGCATGGTTTGGGGTTGTTGTTTTTTTTAATGTGTGTGTGTGTGAGAGAGAGTGAGTGTGTGCGCGTGAGTGTGTGTGTGCACTTGAAAGTCATGGTGACCTCTGGGGACTGACCCCTACTGGGGACCTGGAGGATATCCAGACAGGTGGCTGAATGAAGCCTGCCCCCTGCCTCCCGGCTTCTGGTATTCCAAGGAGGTCTCACATCCAAGTACTTGCCAGAGTCAACCCTCATTAGCTTCCGAGATCTGATAAGATCGGGCTGGCCAGGGCTATCCAGGATGTTTTTAAACTATCTGTAGGCTGTAGTTAGTCTTTTAAAAAACAGACTTTTAAGTTGACATTTTTATTTTCATTTCCTTTAACAGTTTGGGTTGATATAGACAGGCATCTAATGCATGTCAAAAGAATGGAATCAAAAAAGCAGGTGGATTGTAATAAATCTGCTTTGAACTATTAGAAATTAAATTCCTATTTGGGACAGCACTAAAAAATTTTCTAGTGCTCCCCAAATCCAGATACGGAACTGAGAATGTACTCAGGAATTAAGAAGAGCAGGATGAAGAAATGTTTTGGGGATAATGCAATATTTTTTTATACATGCACAGAAGGGACAAGCTGGAATTTTGCAAGGAATCGGAGGGGAGGGGAGGTACAGTTGGGAAAGCCCCTGCCTTGACCCCAAAAGCCCCCCCCCCTTTAGAGGCCTGAGCAGGCCAATTTCACCCCCACCCTTTTAAATACCAACTGTTCTCAATAGCTTCGGGGCTTGGGAGCTTTCAGGGGCAGGGCAAGGTGTCACATGGTGATGTCACAGGTTGCCACAACATTCTCACTCCCCCCCCCCCCAAAAAAAACACTCTAGGGTTTTAGCATTTTAGTATGGCTTTCAAGTGGCTTAGCCTTCTAGTATGGTTATGCAACCAGAAGTAAGGCCTCGGGTTGCCAGCCTACATTGGGCCTGGAAATGTCCCACCATTGCAACTGATCTCTAGGCGACAAAGACCAGTGTTCCCCTGGAGAAAATGGCTGCTTCAGAGTATATTCTAATGAGGTCCTTCCCCTCCCCAAACCCCGCCCTCCCCAAGCCCCACCTCCAACATCTCCAGGCATTTCTCTACCCAGAGCTGGCAGCCCTATGCCACAATGGCATTTAAACTCCACCCCCCCCCCCAATTTTCTCCCGCTGCTGCACTGGGCACCAGGACGGGACTGGAGGTGGGGGGGGGGGGGCGCAGGAGTCTCCCTGACTGTCCGCATTCCAAGCGCAATGAGTGTGTGATTGGCCGTCATCGGATCATTTTCGGCAGTAGTGGGAGGAGTCTTCATTATATTTTTTTGAAACACAATTTTATTAACATTTTCAAATTACAAAACTGTGGAAACATTATCAGCACTTACTCGGTCATACAGACACAAAAGAAAAACCAAAAAAAGAACAACTACCAGAATACAACTACTGTTGGTTAGGGTAGAACAGCACTCCAGAACTAAGGTTCCTGGCAAGTGTTGGTGTGAGACTTTAAACATAACATCACAAGGTGCATTGCAAGCTTTCCCTCGTGCGATCAGATATTTTAACTGACCTCTATGCCCTTGAAACCGGTTAAAAGATATACCGTATGCCTTATTTTGACGTGATACACTGTTTGGGTATTAACCATAAGTCATCAGTTTAAATTTTGCATCTTTTAGTAATTCCCAGTCTAGTTTGTCGATGTTTAATTTTTCAAGTACTGGGTACCATTTGTCTAAAGGGTTTGACTCTTTGTCAACTTGTACTAGGAATCTTCATTTTAAAGTTACAAATTATTTTTTTCTCTCCATATCGTGAGATCCCCCTGAGTATGCGGAAACCCCAACCCACTCTGTCTGTAAATAAGCCCATTTTGTTGCCTCCGTTTAGCCAAGAACTTTGCAACCAGAGAAAAAGACAGCGCACAAAGACTCCAAAGCAGAACATTCGTGGAGGCTCTGGATCCTTCTGAGAAGCAGCCTTCAAGGTTGCCAGGTCTTCACCTGGAACCTTTGGGAGCTTTTGTGGGGGCAGGGCCCAGGGGAGGGAGTGTCTCATTGGAAGAACAGAAAGTCCTCAGACGCTTCCATGTTGTACAGTTGGGGTGGTGGTTTTCCCCCCTCTCGCTCAAAAAGAGAAAATATTTCACAGCACTCCCTCAAATTTTCCATTGGAAAAATCAAAGAAGAAGAAAAAATCAGTAGTTTTCAGCACTTTTCCATATTTTCCAATCTTTCCACTGGAAAAATGGAAAGAAAAAAATTCCTTGGGAGGGAGGACGTACAAGAATTGCCCCCAGGACTTTTCTGGTTTCGATGGGCTTCATGGCGGGCACGATCTCCTGGAGCTCTGCGAGACACGACCCGGGCCAGGCGGAGAGAAGGGGTTTCGACTGGTTTTCAGACCCCCAGGAGCCCTTGGAGGAGGTGTCCTGCCTGAGGTGTGAAGGGATGCCTCTCCTGAGGTGGCAACCTAGGGATCAAGGCTCCCCTTTACCTCTATAGGTTCTCCCACCATGGTGCCTTCGGACACGAAGAAGCGCACACTGGATGGCTGCAGGGATCGAAAACAGCTGAAAGAAAAATTACCTTCCCAGAACGCATGGCAAAACTGTAAGTGATTGACTCTTCTGGCGATTCTCTGGTTTGGCATGGAAGCGAAGAGCAGGGGATGTAAACTTTAAATCCCCCCCTTAAAGAAGCGGCAGCAGTAAGAACTGAGAATCTGACTCTTTGCTGAAGTTCTTACAGGAGCTTTTTAACTAACTGGGACTATAAAGCAGTGGCTTTTACAACTTTTGTTTATCTTCTTTATCTTCTTGAAAGCTGGAAACATAAACAATGATGGGACAGGGTGAAAAGACGGCGGGGAAACCTAAACCTTCTCCCAAGCCTGTATCATCACTTCCAGCATCTAAGCCTGATACAAGTACAGACCTGGCTGCTGTACTGGCGACAGCATTGCGACCCCTGATGGAGCAACTACATACTGTTAACTTTAAGCTGGATACTCTCCATAAACAAGTGTCTGATGCCAACATGAGGTCTGATCAAGTAGAAAAGAATTAGTGGAAATTAAAACCAAAACAGAAAAGTTTGATGTAAGACTGGACATGATGGAGAAGGAAAAGGCCTCAGACAAGAACCAGTTATTGAAATTGCAAATGGAAAGGTCATCAATTTTTTTAAGATTTCAAGGGGCCCCTGAACAAAAAGGTAAAAATCTCAAACAAATATTGAGTGAAGCTTTGGCTTCCATGACAAGTTTGCAGGCGGATGCATTAAAAAGCGATATGGACATGGTCTATAGGACCTATCCTGAATTTGTGAAGAAGAAAAACCTGCCTGGAGAAATTACAATGAGATTTTCAAAAAAATCAACTAGAGATGTGGTGCTCAAGGCCACAACCAGGGTTACTTTGAAGATCCAAGAAGAAGAAATTAAAGTGTTAAAGGACATTCCATTTGAGATCAGGAAGAAGAGGAAACCCTATAAGAGTTTAACCACATTTCTGCAAACAGAAGGCATCATGTACAGGTGGCTCACTCCTGAAGGACTGATATTTAACTACAAAGATAAAAAGCAAAAGATAAGACTCTGTTGCCAAGGCAAAGAAATTTCTGGGCTTTTGTACGGGAAAAGAGAAAACATGCACAGAGGATTCATTGGAGCATCAAGAGGGCATTTATGGACTGGAAAGTTCAGATACATCAAGAAGCTACAGGTCATTGGATGAAGAATCAGATATAGATTTGGGAGCAGCAGCACCGAGATCCCTGGGAGAAGAAAAGAAAAAAAGAAGACGGAAGAAGAAAAAATGAACGCTGTTATGTTAAAAGCTACAACTGACTACTGTGTCTCTTGTTTTGTACTTCAGCCATTTATATATTTGTTAAAGCTTTTAAGAAGTGTGTATATTATAGAGATTAGATTGCCTGGATATTTTACTACTCTTCTTAAAGCAACTGAATTATGGAGTTTATGTAGTATAGTATTTTGATTCCTGTATACCTTAGGGTAGTGTAGGGGCTTTTAGTTACTGTGTAGTGTGTGTAGAAATTTTTTTTAAAAAAAGAATTGCCCCCAGGAGCCTTACAGTGGCTTACAAATCGCCTTCTTTTCTTCTCCCCACACAACAGGCATCTTATGAGGCAGGTGGGGCTGAGAGAGCCCTGAGAGAACTGGGACTGGCCCAAGGTCACCCAGCTGGCTGCAGGTTGGAGGAGGTGGGGGGAATCAAACCCAGGGCTCCAGATTAGAGTCCGCTGCTCTTTACCACTACACCACGCTAGGTTTCAAATAGAACTCTGTAAATTAATCAAGCCCCCCCTCCCTCAAAGCACAGCTCCAGAAGGGACAGGATGTTGAGAGGACCTGGAGGAAAATCAGACTGCTCAAGACCCTTATTTCTTAGGGAATCCTTGAATAAGGGATTGTTTGGGGTGGGTGGGACCAGGACTTCCAACAGGCCTGGAGAAAAATGCCCTGTTCCTTGAGCGGAGGCTGAATGGGATTCTATTCACCTCCGTGATATGAAAAGCTTCAGCTTCCTGTTTCCACACACAAAGCCAGAGTTCATGGGATGGCACTCTTTTCTCCACACCTCTTGGCGAGTCTCGCTCTCGGCTTGCCTGTCATCTCATCATAAACTGGCTGGCCCTCACACCAATCAAGATCGGACCAAGAGAACGTCTGCGCACTACAAGCCCTAGGCATGCAGAATTATTATTGCCTTTGTAAATTACCCAAGCAGAAGGGGGAGGGGCACCCAAACTGGCCTGATGAGGACTGAGCATGCCCAGAGATGTCAGAATGGTGAGTGCTAATGCCAGTCAATTACAGGAAAACCAGAGGGAGAACCAGAGGGAGATGTGGGGAAATGCACTACCTTAAGCCCTTAAGGAGCCAGTTTGGTGTAGTGGTTAAGTGCGCGGACTCTAATCTGGGAGAACCGGGTTTGATTCCCCACTCCTCCACTTGCACCTGGCTGGATGACCTTGGGCAAGCCATAGCTCTGTACCAGCTGTTCCCTCAAGGACAGCTTGGGAAAGAGCTCTCTCAGCCCCACCTCCCTCACAGGGTGTCTGTTGTGGGGAGGGGAAGGGAAAAGGAGTTTGTAAGCTGCTCTGAGACTACAAGTGAGTGAAGGGCGGGGTATAAATCCAACCTCATCTTCTTCTTCTTAAGAGCGTACCCTATCCTGGAAGAAAGATTTACAGCAGTGAGCAGGATTCTCCAATCATTTATCTCTTCCCCCCCCCCCCCAATTTATTACAAGCCTCCTATTTGTTGGGACACCACCACCAAGTGATAAGGAAATGCACTGTGTAAAAAACCAAAGTATTGTCACTGGGAAATCTGTGGCCTGTAAAGTAGTTCTGTTTGTATATTTCCTGTTGAAGTGTGTGTGTGTGGGGGGGGGGGGGAATGAGTTGATTTACATAGCAATAAAGGGGAGGGGGCAATATATGTCCTCTGGAGTACTCATGTACAGGGGTGTAGACTTTTGGAAATTCCGGGGGGGAGGAGCCACGCCTCCCCGGGCCCTTCTGAGGCCCGCCAGCCGCTGCTACCGGTGCCTTTCTCCCCCCCCCCCCACCGGCCACCCCTTCCCTCTCCCTCTCCAGCAGCGACAGCCGGGCCTTGGAAGGACCCGGGGAGGCGCGGCGGCAGGCGCTCCGTTTTGCCGGGGGTGGCTCGAGCCCCCCCCCCCCCCCGTACTCTACGCCTATGCTCATGTAGTTCAATCCCACCTTTTAAAAAACAAAAAAACAGAAAGACTAAATTCCTAGACTTCATAGCTGCAGGGACAGGAGGAAGGGGGGAAATGCAGGAAAACTAGAACTAGGGAGACAAGCAAGCAACATATAGTATAAAATCAAGCCTCCGTGTCTAGAAACAGTCTACCATTGGTTACCAGATGCTGGCACACATACAGAGAGAGAGAGAGAGAGAAAGGCCACACCAGTCATGGCCTGCTTGGTGGCTTCCCAGAAGCCTGTGGCTGGACCACGGGTGGAAAGACAAAAAAAGGGACCTTTGAGGTCCTGCCTTCGTTGCTGTGGTTTCTTTGTCTCTGGCAGAATGCCATAAATATTAAATCAGTCAATTGCTAACCGATAAATAGCATCAACTGCATTTTCCAGAACGGATCTAAAGCTTTCGCTTCGCTTTGAGCTGACCATTTGGCTTTTTCAAACAGCTTGGCAAAAAAGCCCACCGAATCAGGTTAGGAGATGGTAACGTTGTTAGCTTTTATTTCCAGCATCTTATATTTAGGTGCTTTTTAACTGAGGAAGAGAGCAGACACAGGCTACACAACAGATTTCCTCCCCCCCACCCACCCACACACACATTGCACAGAAAATGTTGCTGCAGTCGGCACCATAAAGACACAACCTTAACTTCTTAATTGCATGGCCTTGGGGGAGAGAGCAAATGCACCCCAGTAGGTCTTTTATCTTGCATTCAAGAGCAGCTGCATTGTGTACATGCTCCTGGGATAAAGTGGCGCTCCACAGATTATATTTAACAGGTCAATTTTTAAAAAATGGGAGGAGGGGGGAAAACTTTATGGCAGGCTATTGCATTCAGCCTAGAGCATACACTCAGTGCTAACACCACTACTAATAAACAATTACCCCCCCCACACACACACACACATACACACCCGCTCTAATCAGCCAGCAACTCCCCAATTTGACAAATAAGATTGTGGGCAGATACTTTGGAACCGGCCAAAAGCCTAGAAGTATGCAATCCAGCATCAGCGTTCTTTCCACCCTCTGAGTAAGCCACTAAATCTTGGTCAAAGGTAAGGTTGCCAACTAGAGGTTGAGAAATTCCTAGAGATTTTAGGGGTGCAGCCAGTAGAGGAGAGAGTTTGGGGAGGAGAGGGACCTCCAGGGCAGTATACTGCATGGAGTCCACCCTCCAAAGGAGGCATTTTCTCCAGGGGAACTCATCTCAGTCATCTGGAGATCAGGGGTAGTTCCAGGAGATCTCCAGACCCCATCTAGAGGCTAGCAACTAGGGCGCCCAAGTACTGGCGACTTACCAGCGGGGGGGAGTTGTTCTCCCCCCGGGAGCTCTTCTGGCACGTGCGCTTTGCGCACGCGCCACGGCGACGTAATGGCGTCACCCGGAAGTGACATCATCACGTTGGGGGTGTTGCCAGGGCAACGCTCTGGCAATCGCCCCAAAAAGGGGCGATTGCCAGACCGTTGCCCTGGCAACGCCCCCAACGTGATGACGTCACCTCCGGGTGACGTCATTACGCGGGGGAAGTCGTCCTCACTGGATGACTTCTGGGGCAGGGTTCCCCCCGCTGGCCGAATGCCGGCCGGCGGATCGGGAACCCCTATAGCGGGGGATCCCCCGCCCCCCCGGGCTGACTTGGCAGCCCTACTAGCAACCCTAGTCATAAGGCAGGGTGTGAGATACATCAAAAGTCCTTTAGATTGATACCAAATATTCCCTTTCTTTCTTTTCAAATCTGGCAATATACTCTCAAAAAATGAGTTCAGTTGAGTAGCCGCATAGGTCTGAAGCTACAGAACAACGTTTGAGTCCAGTGACACCTTTCAGACCAACAGAGTTTAATTCTGGGTCGAAGCTTTTGTGTGCACGCACGAGTCTCCAAATACGCAAGCCGACCCAGGTGGGTGGCAAGGTCAGGCATATGGCTAGAGAGAAGGTAAAAAGGTTCCAGCTGTGCCTCCACACCCCATTTCAGCCTGCACGTTCCCTCTGCACAAGCAAAATGAGAGAGAATTGTTTTAAAAGGGCTTCGCTAACATGGACCAGGCTGTGATTCAGCCCCAGCCCCCAAGCCCCCAGAGGTGACACTGATATCTACCAAGATTATTTACTTGGACTGGCCTCTCCAGAGGACTCAGGACAGCTAGCAACAACTGAATAGGATGTACAGGTCCATGCCCCCATAAAAACAGACTTGGTAAGCCAGGAGGAGGGATGGACCGGAACAGAATTCTGAAATGCCAAACTCAACCCAATATCCCCCCTCCCAACGACCTTTCCATATAAAGAAAACATTTAGTTCCTCTAAACACGACCCACTGTGGGGTGTGAGAGCTGGTCTCTCAGAAATTCCTCACCCCAAGCTGTACATTCCATATCTTCTCACTCAGCTTTTCCCCCACCTACACCCCCTTAAAAAACCCTTAGATTAAGGACCACTGGATATCACAGAATTTATGTCTGAGCCAAAAGTGCTCCAGACTGCAGGTGGTGCGTCTGCATTTTTCCAGGGTGAGTGCAAACGTGTTATTTTTGGATTCTGTTTTCCCAAACGGTAAAGTCTTTGTTGCACTGAATCATCATCCAAGCGTACTCTGGGGTGTTTTGGGGACAAAGGGTTCAGAACCAGCAAGCTTTATTTATTTCTTAAAAGCATGCGTGAAACGCTTTATGCCTGCACATAAATGCATGAGCATAAACATTTCATAGTGTGACTATGCGGGATGGCAGCCATGCGTTTGGCCTGTCTGTAAATTATTGGAATACAGTGGCTCTAAACCAGCAGTGGGAGTCGCTCAAAACAGTGGAGGGTGCTGAACGAGGAAATGCATCAAATATAGCCAGTTCATTGGGGCTGTGGTTTGGCCGAACAGTGCATTACCTGCAGGTATGGTTGCCGACCTCCAGGTAGCACCTGGAGATCTCCCACTATTACAACTGATCTTCAGACTACAGAGATCAGTTCCCCTGGAGAAAATGGCTGCTTTGGAGGGTGGACTCTGTGGCATTACATCATGCTGAGGTTCCTCCCCTCCCCAAACTCTGTCTTCCATGGGCTCCACTGGGGAACACATCTCCAAGTATTTCCCAACCCGGAGCTGGCAACTCTGCTTGCAGGGTGCAGACAGAAGCCCTCACCTGGATACCACAAAGCAGGCTGTTCCTGCCAGTGGATCCTACCTTACCGAAACAAGGGAAAGTGCTTTTAAGTTCTCGTGGACTCTGTGGAACTGAAAGATTCACCTCAAAATTTAAGGGGACTGAACATTTCACATCAAAACCAATTCAAAATTCGTTTCTGCTTTTGCAGAATACATAACCAGGTTTATATTTTGCTTCAACTGTCCCAAAGGCCTTCTGATACAACTACGCTTTGGGTTTCATTCAAAAAGAAGGAGAACTACAGACAAAACGAACTACATGCGACGATCTAATGATCACTGATATTCTTCATCTCTTATACCGAGCAAAGATCTGAAAGAGAGCAGGCTTTCCATCTTGATTTGGCTTTCCACAGAACTACCAATTGTATGGTTTATTTCCCTTGTTCAGAGGTATAGATGACCATGAAGACTGACGGAGGGAGCTTTGACTCTCGAAAGCTTACACCCTGAAACTCTTGTTGGACTCTAAGGTGCTCCTGGACTTGAATCTTTTTTTTCTCTTTTTTTAAAGTAGCAAAAGCAGGGAACATTTGAAATGTAGGGTCGGGAGTGTGTGCACACCAAAAAGGTCTTCGCAACCACTGTACTCTGGGGTGCGTGCAAAACAGATTCATCACCCTGGAACTTTCTAACTTTGGTGCCAGAGTTCGATGAACCTGCCAAGCTAGTCACACAGCACTCTTGGTTAACCATTTCTCTGGCAAATGGTCCCCCCCCCCCCCCCCCAAAAAAAAGCAGGGCAGTTTTTCCTACAGTCTACAGGCTGTACAGAGTGGGTCCCTTTGTACCACCTGTAGCACAATTTTTAATTTAAGGGTGGCTTTACCTACATCAGCATATTTTCCTGAACTGGTATGATCCCTTGAACTCTGCTGGACTTGGGACATTGGTTCAAATCTTTCTTCTTTTTTTTAAAATCTGTTCTGTTACATTTCCAGGGTTCACAGTGTAACAAGAAAAGAAGATGCAACAGCAAAAAATACATTTAATAAGCTACTTGAATTGTCGTCATAATTCACATTCCAGAGTCTTATCAACACATTCTGGTTTCCCTCAGACACCTGTTCTTTGCTTGTGTTACTGGACCTCTAATATAATTGGACTGTCTTTTTTCAAGGGGGGGGGGATTTTTGCATTTGAACCGATTTTCAGCCCTTCTTTACCCAGAACCAAACTAAGTAAGGATCACTTTTCCTCCGAGAGTTTGGACCAGTCCTGCTGATTTCCAGGCAGTGACGGGGAAGGGGGCACATAAGCACCTCCCCTAGGGCTGCCAAGTCAGCCTGGGGGGTGGGGGATCCCCCGCTACAGGGGTTCCTGATCCGCTGGCCAGCATTCGGCCGGCGGGGGAAACCCCACCCCCGAGGTCGTCCAGCCCGGACGACCCTCCCTCACGTAATGACGTCACCTGGAAGTGACATCAGCCAGTGCGTGCGCTTTGCGCGCGCACCGATGAAGTTCCCGGCCAGCAGAGGACTCCCCCCTGCCGGTAAGCTTGAGGGACTAGGCAACCCTAACCTCCCCTCCCCCACCCAAGATGGCTGCCACACCAGATGCAACCTCCTCCCCTTAGGGCAAGGGGACAAATGGACAAATCAGGACAAAAACTCAGGCAAAAGTCTGGGCAGATCAAATTTCCTATACCTGGCGGCACCTGACAGATGATAAAGTAGGTGGCAGGTGAACCTCCCGGCAGAGGACATTCCACAAGACAGGTGCCACCTCTGAAGCACACTCAGACACACTCAGGTATTTGTCAGACACACTCAGGTATTTGGGCAAAAACTCTGTGGCAGAAGCTGTTTTTATCATCGAGTTTTTGCTCAAATATCAGCGTGTTGTCTACATCGTGATGATGTCACTTCCAGTGCGCGTAGGGTTGCCATGTCCCTCCTCGCAACTGGCAGGGGATGGGAGGACTTCCCAGGAAAAAGAGGAAAAACCCAAGCCGGCACAGGAAGTGATGTCATTATGCTTCTACCACAGAGTTTTCACCCAAATACCAGAGCACTGCCTGGATGTTGCTGGTGTGATGATGTCACTTCCTGTGCAGTGCTAGCAACATGGCTTGGGCATTCCTCTTTCTCCAGGAAAGTCCTCCTGAAGGCCAGCTGATCAGTGGCTGGGGGGCAGAGTTTGGTGGTGGGGGTCCCTACCTCCACTGGGGGGGGGGGGGTGTCTGGCAACCCTAGGTGCATGCCTGCAGTGATGTTGCTGAGATGGTGGGCTAGGCCTCCCTCGCTGCCAATAAATCCCACCACCAGCCAGCTGGTCAGTGGTGGAAGGCGGGGGATCCTCTGCCTCTGGTGGGGCCTGGCAACCCTGTTTGGCCCACATGGGCCCTCCTAAAGTTATATGAGTGTGCCAGCTCACAGCTTGCCTCTGTGTTGTGCCACAGATACAACCCGCACCCGCAGACACAACATGAACTATATCACGTGAACAGAGAACAAAACACTAGCTCTCAGAGGGGATAACTTTGGCTTTTCTAAGCACATTCTAACAATAACAGACTTTTTTTTAAAAAGGGGGGGGGGACATTTCCCTGATTAACAAACTTATAAGGGAAACATGGAAAACTTAAGCCCATAAATTTTTTTTGCGCACTTAGTATTTTGGGAAGGGGTGGGGAGAAAAGGTGGAAGAATCCCTGTATCATCCGTTCAACATTACGAGTCCTTATTTTTCCAGACATTTTTCTACCACAAATGCACAGAGGAAAAATGGATTAAGTTAAGGATAAAAAGCGAAAGGGGGGGGGGGGGAAATCAACAATTGCCTTTGTGGCTTGCTCAGAGGATAGCTGCCTGCCAGAGTATCTTTGTGGAGGAGATAGTCCCAAGATGACCATCATTTACATGCTCGCTTCCAGTTGGAATTTCGTTAAAAAGGGGAAGGGGGAAAAAGGAGTAGGCCTAAAAACTCCGGACAAAAGAAATCCCAGCAGACAAAGAGAAAACAAATTAAAAGTGCCCTTATAAAACACAGATGCTGGAAGGAAAATAAACTTGGTGAGATTTACGGGGGTTTGACAAAGTTGGGCGTTTGTGCAAAAGACATCAGGAATAACTACCAGGTAATGCCATTTGCAAAGCATCCGTCATTCCATTTTCTCTTCTTCCCCCTGCCCTCCTCTCTCCCCCCGCCCTCTGAAAAATTTAGGTGGTTGATATTCTTGCTTGCTGAATGTGACCACAGGCAACAGAAGACACCATGCTTCGAAAACCTTGCATTTGGCCGGAGCACAGAGAGTGGAATCTGGGTGCAGAATTCACCTTCCTGAAAAATCTCAGCATGTTTGTTTCTGTCGCCGCTGCTGTTTTCAATCAAAGGTCTAACCTCATGGCATGGGTTCAATTAAAAACTCAATTAAAAACTCAGAATCCTGAAGGGTGCCAAAATGTGGTTTTCAGCATTCAGGGGGAGGGGCTCAGTACGTGGCCTAGCTTGTTGGCCCTCCCCAAATCAAAAGAATACGAATTGTTGAGCAATTTATTTGGAAGATTTAGACACCCCTTGAACACACAAGAACACATGATGCTGCCTTATACTTAGTCAGACCACTGATCTATCAAGGTCAGCAACGTCTGTTCTGTGTGGCAGCATCTCTCCTGGGTCTCAGACAGAGGCCTTCCGTATCACTTGAGGCCTGATCCCTTTAAGTGGAGATGCTGAGGATTACATGTGGGACATCCTGCATGCCGAGCCAATGTCCTACCACCAAACCACCTCTCCTCCACTTCTGTTGTTCGTGCAAAGCGGTTTCCAAATATGCACATAACACGTATTAACTCTTCAACCAGCAAGAACAGAGTTAGATAAATATGGGACAATTAAGAATTTCTGCAAAAATCACTTGGTCTTAAGTTAGAGGATGTAAACATAAGTAAAAGAACATTGATTTGGTATATGGTAACGACAGCAAGAATGGCTTACGCACAAAGTTGGAAATCGGAGAAAACTCCAGAGCTATGGGAATGGTTGAGAAAACCCCTATATATGGCAGAAATTGACAAATGGACAAGAAAACTAAACAATCAAGACTCAGCGAAGTTCTCAGAAGATTGGAAAGACGTGAAGGAATATATGGAGCGAGAGTGGAATATGAAAGACAATATTTTTACACTTTCTAACTACTGAAATGAGGGATAGAACTATAACATAAAAAATGAATTTTTAGTTAGCCGCAAAATTAACCCTTTTTTCTTTTTTAACTAATATAATTTTTAAATGTATAAAAGTTATAATAGCTCAAAATGTTACCTTAGGAGGCAAATACTTTTAAATACATGTTTACCAGTTGATATATGTGAAGGTGCCGGTGGGGTGGGAAGTCATTTAATGATTATATCTTTCTAGCTAACTATGCAATTTTATAGAGAACGGAATATGTATAAAAGTCAATTGCATTTGAGAATAATGGAAGAAAAAAATAAAACTTTTATTGCAAAAAAAAAAAGAATTTCTGCACAAATCTGCTCAACTTGAGTTTGCATATACAGGCTGTAAAATTCATTTTTTTAAAAAACAGGTACACTATTTGAATGTCTGGGTCCATACATTTATTCGATCTGGATTATACACAGCCAGAGTTTGTTATCCTGCTAACACAACTGCCGGTGCTGATTTCATCCCGTTTCCCCCTAAAAGGCCCATACCTGCCTGAAATCATACCAGCCTCAGACAAGATAGAGTTACTGTCTAAATAAAAGAAAGCACAGAGACAAGTATATGTATAAAGCGACTTCTACATTGAAGGTTTGTTTCATAGTATATTTATGGCCTCTTACGTGGCAGCACCAAGGTTCAGGGAATCCCCTTCCTGTTCGGCTCATTTGGCACCATTTCATTTAACCTTTTAGGGAGAGAGCAAGATGTCCCGTTCAGAAGGGCCTTGAATTAGTATGAACCTGTTTTTGTTGTGGGCTTTGGAATTCTGCTGATTTGCACTGTATTGGTTTCCTGTGATTTTGCTGCCAAGGGTTTAGTTTTTGCTTTGCTGGTTCTAAAACATGTTTTGTGATGTCGTTTATACGACTGATTCATAGCTGCATTTGATTGGGCCCATGCTTCTGGAAGCTGCTTTGTGGCCAAAGAAATGGCACCAAAATACTTCAAATAACTACAAAAACTGATAGTGATTTGGGCTTGCATCTGCCATTAAATTGTTACATTTATGACTGTTGGGGGAGGTTTTCACTTGGACCTTCCTCATTTACACAGCAAAATGTCTTGAGACGGCCCTGTCTTGAAGCTGGCAACGGCACACAGGCACGGAACTGTGACCTGACTCACACTTCCCACCTCAAAAGTGGTGAGAAACCCGCAACTATATTTGGAGTTACACTTGAAAGCTTGGGAGAGGAGTCAAAGGTGAAAACGTTGGGTCCTGTTGAAAAACCGCCCGGTGGCGGAAACCAGAGAGAATTTGTTAACTAATACATAAACACACAGAGAGAGAGAGAGAGAGAGAGAAGCGAGAAGGCCCACTGATTCAATCACTTGACAGTCACAAGTTCAAGACAACATTGTTTGGTTCAGTGCTCTGAAAGCTTCTTTTGCAAGCAAAGATGTCACTACTGGTAAGAGGAGGCAAAGTCCTTGTGGTCATCAAGAGATGATCACAGAGACGTCTGGCAGAGGAAGAAACTGCTTTGAACCTGAGCAGAACATAAAAGCAGCCCCTGCAGGGGCAAATCTAGTGTTCACCTAACCCTGCCTTCAGTAACTGGCCAAATGCCCGCAGAAAGCTTAAAAGTAGGGCATTCTCTTCTCCGTTTTGTCCATCAGCATGGATGGGTGCAAACCGAACTACAAAGCAAACCATTATGAATTCTGCCCTCTTTGCTGTTCACAAAACGAAGTTCATGATGGGTCTACCTGGACAAAAGCAGTTTGTGGATAAGGCAGAAAGGTGGGGTTCAAAGGGACTCGGAGTCCATTTATACATCTGCTTTCTGTTCCCCACCAAAGCCACAAAAACAGCTGAGCCGCAAGAAGCAGGCTGCTCCCTGTTGCTCAGGTGTTCTGGGCTGTCTTATGCAGTCCGTTTAAAGTTTAAAGGGACTGCACCAGACAGCCTGAAACAGCTGTTTTTCCAGCTTTCAGCAAAGCCCATTTAAACAGACTGTGGTCCCTTTCAACGGGGTTTGCAGGGCCATGAGCCAGGTCAGTTTGTGAATGAAACTCCAGTTCCACTGAATTCATGGTTCAGTTCATGATTCAGCCATGAACCACATTTTTTCAGTTCACGCCCATCCCTATCCATCAGCAACGGGTATACAGGAATGGTCTGCTTCTGAACATGGAGGTTCCATTAACCTACTTTGACTAATACCCCTCTGTTAGACACATTCTCCTCCATGAATCTGTCTACGTCCCTTTTAAAACTGCAAGAACCAGACCCATCTCAACAACAGAGCAAACATAACTTCATTTGAATTGCTACAATGGAAGAAAGTGACACCTGGGAGGGGACAGGGTAGGATTCAAATTGGTTCAAGTTGAGGCTTTTCACCGGGCAGCAGCTGGCAGAACTTCAGAACCCAGTTTCAACCACTGCCCTGGAGGGATCCAGAATTAGGGAACGGGCCTTCCTAGATGCGGTTCAGCCACAGCCACACTGAATGATTATTCTACAAGAAAAGGTGGGGTATAAATCTTCTAAAATAAGTCAATAAAAAATAAATAGCTGCCTGCCACTGCAGTTTCTCTGTGGTTACCAGGCTGTCTGAAGCCCAGGAACTCAGCCCTCTACCTCCTCCTGACCTGCAAAAAAGTACACATTTCTCACTCCACCACAAGCCCTGAGTTACAGAGATTAACTTCAGGGACCCTGTACCGAAGAGTATTCATTCCAAGTCTGGATGTGGGCATGGTGACCCCCATCTTGCCCAGGCAAGGCCTACACAGTGGACCATATTATTCCAGTCTTGTTCCATTTGTACTGGCTTCCAATCTGCTTCTAGACCCAGTTTAGGGTGCCGGGGTTGACCTTAAAATCCTTGTGTGGCTTGAGACCAGCACAGTTTAAGGACTGTCTACTCCCATACAAGACTACCTGACTGCTAAAGTCATCTTCAGGTGCCTTTTGAGTCTAGACAGATGGCAACCTGAGAGACGGCCTTCTCAGCTGTGGCCCCAAAATTATGAAACTGCCTCCCCAGGGATAGATGTCCGCCCCCATCTCTCAGTGTTTTCTGCCAGCGTGTAAAGACTTCTTTACATTTCGTCTGGCATTCCCTCGGTGTTCCCAATAACCTTCCATGCCCTGTATTTTAATTGCTCGTTTTGTGTTTTTGTATGTGGACGGTAGCTTTGATTTTAACTGGTTTTTATGATGTATTTTATAAGGTTTTGTTTTTAATTACCAGCTGCCTTGGTTATCGCAATTGGGCAGAAAGACAGGATACAAACTTTGCAATAAAACAAAACAAATACTTGGTTTCATGCCAGATTAGAGGTATTTCACTAAAACTAATCCCAGTCTCAGTCCTTGAAGCTCCCGGTTCAAATCCTGGAGCTTTTAGTATACCATGAAAGGCAGGATGTTGCGCTGGTGTAGAAGGCCTCAAGCCCTATCAATGCCATGATCAGGAGTTAAATTGTCCGGGGGGGTGGGGTTCTTACCTAGCTGGATGGATAGCATGTGACCTTGAAGCCCCCCACCATCCCAGCTGTTTGGGGTAAAGGTAAAGCTTTCCCTTGCTCGAAAGCCAGTCGAATACAACTCTAGGGTTACGGTGCTCATCTCCGTTTCCAAGCCGAAGAGCCAGCGCTGTCCGAGGAGGCCATGGTTATTCACTGTGAAAGAAAATGCTCTCTGCACATGCTCAGAAACATTGTTATTACTTCAAATGCCGCAATAATATTTTGGTGCTTATACAAAATGGGTACACCGGACTGTTAAGTCCGGATGGAGTTGAGGTGAGGGGGCTTGCTTTTCTTTTCCATCTTATAAAGCTTCTCTGGTCAAAGAAATAGCTAATTTTTAAACACACACACCAAACAAGATCTTGCTAAATATATAAGCCAGGATGTTGTTTTAAGGAGGGGGGAGAAAAAGAGTAATCATCGTTCATGTGTCCGTTTATTTTACTTCACTTTTTTTTTTTTTTTTGCAATGCACACGCAAAAAAAGTTCCACAAGATGAGAATGAAAAGCTTCCCAGATACAGTTCTAGGGCTTTCACCCTACCCTCTGACCTTTTCTCAGACCTGCTGCAGCATAATCTACAAATCTGTGAGAGTCGGAAGAGGAAACAGCAGTGTCCCGGAGAGGAACCGCGGGCCTGGGATCCAAACAGGGAAGCAATGCTGCTTGACCAAAATAGTGTGGGAGGGTGAAAAGCTGATGGCTGGACAATGACAACTAAAAAACCCCACTGCTGCGGCAGATTAATGTTTGTCAGATATAATTCCACCAAGCTTCCTTTTACATTCTTTCTCCCATTCTCGTGATTTCATTCTAGCCACCATTTGCCAGTGGTTTATAGCTGGGCTCCTCAGCAAGCACTTCCGTGGCCATGATCCCACTAACCAGTACTGCTGGCTGAGGACTGCCCATTTTGTGGGGTTACCGCAAGGCCAAAGTCTCCAGCTTAGTCTTGTGTGCCATAACTTCAGAAACCTTGCATCCCATGTCTCTGCAAATCCCCAAGGCACTGCTGGATTGAATCGTGAGCCATGTTCTGCAACAGTGTGCCACGCAGAATATAATCGGGTCCAGGAAGTCAGCTAGTGGCCATCAGCAGTACGGTGCGGGAGTCTGGGTCCACCGATGGATCAGGAAGTTGGACAAGAAATTCCAGCCAGGTTGCGGAGGCTAGAGAAGCCCAACAGTCTTCAGGGAGAAGGTGGGCCTAAAAGGTACACATGCTTTTCAGTCATCGACTGAGAATGTGACTCGGAGCCCAAGATCATGCAATTAATTTGTGAGAAGGGACCTAGAGCAGCCAATGCTGGAAGCTGCCGTTGGTATCCTATAAGTGGCCAACAACATCTCACTCTTGAAATAGGATGAACTGGGCTAGAAAACCTGTGAGATTCAACTGTCCAGGGAGGCTGATGGAACCGCGCCAGCCACACAGGTACAGTCGGAGGACACACTCCAGCGTCTGGTACAAAATCAGCTCATACCTTGATGCACATCACAAGATGTCAGGCTGTGTACCTATTAAAACTGCTGCACAACCAGTTAGGGTGAACTTCACGCACCGCTTTCTTGCCCACTCACCCACTGTAATGAGATTGTCCTGCAACCCTGCCGAGCTTTGCTTTGCACCCTGGAGCGTTGACATTGGCACTGGCGACATTGGCACTGCAGCGCTGAACCAGCCCGGAGGTACATTTCCTCCACTAGATGCACTGACTTGCTGGCAGAACAAGCCTTCCTAGAGCACGTCCACCTGTGGAGGTTCCACACTGACAGCACAGCACAATGACAGCCAAGGGGACTAGTCTAAAATTCCCACCAGGCCCCCATGTAACACCAAACACCAAGGAACCGTCCTCTCACAATGCATCTCCTGAGCGGCTGCTCAGGCCAACGAGAGTCAGGCAAAAGACTCCTTTGTCTCCTTTCCCTTCACACACAAAGCAACAGAAGCTATGACAGAACTCCCTACTAGTCAGTTCAAGACACGGCCAGTGATGGCCTGCCTACGAGCTGAACCCAGGGCGCCATGGGATGGGGGGGCAGCAAAAGAGGCTTGCCTTGAGCAGTACCCCCGCCTGCCTCCCTTTGCCCTGCCCCTCACAAAGGAGGAGGGATTTCGCCTGGGCAGGCTGGCCCAGTAGAGGAGGGCACCGTGAGCTGGTAAGCCTAGGGCACCCAGAGGCCTTGGGCTGGCCCTGGACACAGCAAAGGGCTCTTAATTCCCTCCCTCTTGTGAAAAGCCACAAGATGCTAGGTAGCATTGACCTCTCGTGCATTTCAGTGGCTGATCCCTGTGCATGAGCAAACTGCTAAGGTACGGGAGGAAGACGCTTCTATTGCCATCCCCTGTCTCCCGGGGCGGAAGGGCATGATGGAATCCTTTGCCTCACAGGGGAAGTCAACGGGCAGAGTTCCTGCTGCTGACTCTCCAGCCCTTATTCATGCCACACGACAGCCCCTGTGGAAAATAAACAGCTCACCAGGAGTGTGAGATTATTATGCCAACTCAGATAGGTGAGCAGCCACAGCCGCAAAGTGAATAGTAGCGTTTGGGGCAGACAAGACGGCAAAGACGGCAACGCTTTCCAAGGAGGACCTGACATGGCGCCACCTGTCTGGGCAGTTGTCTCTATCGTCCTGTCAAGCCCTTCCCCTCTCCTGACTGTGCAAAATGAGGAGGTGGGATTTCGGAGCTGGGACATTCTAGGCTGCAGAGGCAGGGAGTCCTTTCAAAGCTCACTGCATGCCAGGCAGACTCCGAGATGGAACTAAACGTTGCCTCCTGACCGGCTAGATTTTCTACATGAATTGAATTTTTAAGGGAGAGGGAAGCATTGAAAACATGGTGCACACTGCAATTTTACCCGTTCTCACGGTACCGCCTCATTCTGTGTACAGTGGTTAATTGCAGAGTCAATTTTAATAGCCTGCACCAGGGTGAAACTACTACTAGGCGGGGGGGGGGGGGGGAGGACCTATTTTAATATTCCTATTAGGGTGCCAAAATGCCCAAGGCTGACCCTTCGCTCCACTCTTCCCTCATCAACTCCTGCTTTTACTGCTAAGGATACTTTTCTGGCTCCGTATCAGAAATTATGACTCGGGTCATGAGAAGTGTCAAAGATGCATTTCCTTCAGATGGGAAAAAAGGACCCACTGAAAACCGGGGGGGGGGGGGAACCACCCACACTTCATAATCCATCAGCATCTCTCAGCACTGAAGAAGTATGCTTGCATCTAAGAAAGGGTTGTTTAATTCCCTTGTCACTTAAAAGCTCTTTTTCTTCACATTTACATACTTAGGAGACACGTCAACCGCACCCTCTAGATGACCCGTGGGACAAAAGTGTACTAACTAACTAACTAACTAACTAATATTTACTAGGAGAAAGATCTATAGGAAAAAGCATTGGGGGGGGGGGGAAGCAGGGGCTGGGGAAAGGAACAGCTCCCCACTCAACTCGAGTTGAACCCGGAACGTGCTATGCAAATGCTAAGTATGATTCCCACCTATTCAAGCTACTCTTTAAAGCGTCTCAGCCCGCTCTCCCTTTTTTGTGTGTGAACCAGCTGTGGAACAAGCTGGATGGCACTATCATAAGATGTCGTTTGGTCCACTCTCAGAGCCATAAAGCCCAGTCGGCCCCTGTCTCCACTGCTCCCCTCCTTTGAGGGCTGCCATCCTCCGCCTAGGGCCTGGCGATCTCCTGGAGTTCCAACTGCTCTCCATACGACAGACATCAGTTCCCCTGGAGAAAATGGCAGCCTTGGCTAGCGGACTCTATGGGATACCCTGCCAAGGTTCCTCCTCTCCACAAACCCCATCCTCCCCAGGCTCCACCCTCCCCCAAATCTCCAGGAATTTCCCAACCTAGAGTTGGCATCCCTACCTCCTTTGCTTAGCCTATGTAATGATGGCTCCGGAGAAGTCAGCTTGTTAGACCACTGCAGTAAACAAACACACACACACATCCTCCGGAAAAAAACCCCAGGAATTTTGTGGCACCTCACAGACTAACAAATGTCTTAATCTGGCACTTTCTTTTTCGGGGGGTGGGGGGTGGCGGGGGGTGGGGGTGGCGGATCATGGTCCAGTTTGACAGATACAGATTCTGACTGATTATACGTTTTTAAAAGACCTAAGGCGAATCGACACGATGTGTAGAATCAGTGGAGGCAATTCAGACTGTGCTGGAAGAGGTGTTATTTTTAAAATGCTTGCTCAGTTTAGGGAGGGAAAAAGGTCCCCTGCATATACAAAGCGAGCATATCGGCAAAAAAGAACTCTTTTTGTGAAGTTTCAATTGACCTCATGCAGAGAGCACGGTTTCTGGGTTTTTCAAAAAAGAAATGATCCCCAACGGCCGCCCTTTGAAGCTGCAGGGTCCGCAATGGTATCACCTCATTCTGCATAGCGTATCGGAGAGGCACGTGGAGGATGACACGCAATTTTGTTCTGCTAAAAAGTCATTTGGAATGGGGAAAGGAGAGGTATCTGAGGCAAATTCTTTCCAAGGCCCAACTATAAACAATGGCTCCAAGAACCTTTCAAACAAGAAGTCAACAAGTGACCGTGACTGCATTCCCGTGTGGCAGAAAGGCAAGATAAAATAATATCGCTACCTCGTACATCATAAATCGGCCGTCAGCTTCACGCACGCACCGCACTGAGCCAAAAGGTGGGCTTGTGACTCCGCGGCCAATAGTTGAGAAAACATCGCCCTCTAGAGGATGTCCAAGCCACCGTTTCTAGTTCAACCAAAAGTCGGCTCAAACAGCTTTCATTCCCGCGTGCATTTGGGGGGCCAAACTAGACACGGTGGCAGTTCTGTGTGTTTTAAGGGCAGAACCTTCCCCAAAGGCAAAGAAATAGAGGGGAGAAGGGTTCTGATTTTAAGAAAGTGAGGGAAACAGATATTTTGTCCCCTAGAGGTACTCTCTATTGGCTGGGAATACTGAAACCTTAACGTGTTTAATACGCAGCCCGGATACTCGCATTTTAGTTCAGCTCATTTCCCCCACCTCAACACAGAGCCTCGTGGCATTTTTAAGACAAAACACCTTATGAGTCTTGCTGGATCAGGAAAGACTCCATCTAGTCCCACATTGGCCAGCCTGATGCCCCAAAGTAGGCATCAAACAGTGGCACAGAGGCCAAAGCCACCCACTGTTGCTGGGGGCCCCAGCAACCGTTATTCAGAGGTACACTGCCTTGGAGCATGGAGGTTCTATTTTACCCACTGTGACTAACAGTCACTGACCGGCCTGTCCATCCATGACCCATTCTGGCAGGAGCCCGCTTCCTTTCCTGTGCCTCGTTTTCCTCTCAGAAGATCAGGGGCCAGAGTTTTCAGTGGAGAGCCTGAAGGAACGTAACAGTAGGAGGACCCAACACAAGCTCTTGGGGATGTTTATGCCCACCCTAGGAACCTGAGTTGGCCAGAAGGTGCCCCGCAGAAATAGTTTTCGGGACACATGCGCGTATATTACCTCAGCTGCTCAATACTGAAAGATTTGCTGCTGAGCATGTGAATGGCCTCAGTCATTGAAAAGCAGCGGGTCCCATAAGGTGATGGTACCAAACGCCGTGCAGGCTTCAAAATGTTCTCCACTGGGGGGGAGGGTGTCAACCCAGATGCCGGAAAGGGCATGGCCAGATAGGGAACATATTTTCATTTGAGGGTGGGCACTGAAGAAAAGGTACAAGAGGACCTAACGGCTGTTTTGCTAAACCACCTGGAAAATGTTCACTTGCCTGTGAGCATCCGAGTTCTTATTTCTCACATGTTTGCTGCAGCAAAAGCTGTCTTGAGCACTTGGGTGGGATGCTCCTCGTGTCCTTTCTGAGGCTCAGAGGACACCAAAAGTTTGGGACACTTGGTTTTTTGGGGGGAGGGATTATGTAGGTCAGTGCATTTATGGGAATCTGGTCCCAGTGTATAGATTATGTGGCTAAGACAGACTGATGTAGTTCAAAGCCCTGCAGATATCATCTCACGTTTATTGGTCAGTGATCGGTTTCTAATATTCTTGTTGCTAAGGCTGATTGTCTCACGTATAAAAAATTTCACGACTGTTTGTGAACACATCTGTTTAGAACAATTGTCACGGAGAACTGGTTAGTTCCCCCTCTGTTGCTGTTGTTGTTTTATACCTGGTAACCTTGCATCTTTGCAATTACTGACTTTTAAAACTATAATAAAGAGTAATGGAAGGAAAAACAAAGGCCTTGTGTTTGGGTTGACGTGAGAGTTTCTCCGGGTGGCATTTTGCCTGTAGTGGCTAACCTGCAATCAGGCTTCCGTTCAGTGCGAACGATGCACACACGAACCAACCTTTAGACGCCACACTCTCCTGGGTGGGGCCAGTGTGACTTCTCTCTCGTTTTATTAAATAAGAAAATACATATCATAACATCAAAATGTCATTTAAATTAAAAACAATTTCGTCATAAAACTACCTAACTAAAATGAGATCATTCCACAATATATGCAAATCTCCTACCCTTTTGGAACTTCAGTGGCATGCTAACCTACTGATCAGAAGGGATGATTCTCTTGTCGGTGCGATATTTTATGGCCGGTTCCCAGATTTCCTCGTAATCAAAATGTCTCCACACCAAGGGGGAGTCAGGAAAAAAGGGGCTATTCATAATCTTCCCCATAATACATTGCTCCCATAAACTGACTTGCCAGTTATGAAGTGTGGGACCCAAAAGGTGTGACTTCTCTATCCCTGCAATGGAGGGCTTCAAACTGGGTTCCAAGGAAAACAGAGCTTCCTCAACAAGAGCCCCTGCAACATTGCTTTCCCACAACTTCCCATCTGCAGCACAGGAATCGCACCACCACCAGCCTCTGTACCGACTTGCTGTCAAGGCTACAACATAATTATTTATGCGCTGGCTTTAGAAAGTGCTCCAAGTTTTGTTGTGAAGGTTAGCAACATCACACAAGCTTCAGAAACGCACCAAGACCCCTGCTGAGTCACACGGAAGACACATCCAGTCCAGCCTCTGATTTTCCACAGGGGCCAGCCAGAGGTTTCTGGGAAACCACTAGCAGGACACAAAGGCAAGAGCCCTCCCCAGCAACCGGGCTCACTAGAACTGCATGTTTGTCTCACCAGACCATCTAAGATGGTGGCCAGCGAATTTCACACACTTAACTATGCTTCCTTTTCCTCCCTGACCTGAACCTACTGTGTCAGGTTATTTTAGAGGATAAACATGAGTTCTTACGTTTGGAGGAGGTGGTGGAAAGTGCCGCCAATTTGCTGCCAATTTATGATGACCCCATGAAGTTTTCAAGGCAAGAATTATTCAGAGGGGGCTTGCCACTGCCTGCCTCTGTGTAGCAACCCTGGACTTCCTTGGTGGTCCCCAATTCAAGTGCTAACCAGGGCTGATCAGAAGAAGAAGAGGAGGAGGAGGAGGAGGAGGAGGAGTTGGATTTATACCCCACCCTTCACTCCGAGTCTCAGAGCGGCTTACAATCTCCTTCCCTTCCTCTCCCCACAACAGACACCCTTTGAGGTAGGTGGGGCTGAGAGAGCTCCGAGAGAACTGCTCTTGAGAGAACATCTCTGAGAGAACTGACTGACCCAAAGTCACCCAGCTGGCTGCAAGTGGAGGAGTGGGGACTCAAACCCGGTTCTCCAGGTTAGAGTCCACCGCTCTTAACCACTGCACCAAACTTAGCTTCTGAGATCTGATGAGATTGAGCTAGCTGAACTAGCCCCTCTTAAATCAGCTCTCAAGATTGTGGCCACATCCACATATGCGCTCTCTCTCTCTCTCTCTCTCTTTCTGTGTGTGTGTGTGTATATCCTCAAACGTTCACAAATCTATATGCATTATGTCCAGTTAGCACGGCAGGAGAAAATGAGCAAGAGGCTCGAGACAAAGATGGGCAGGCCAGCCCGACCAGCGAGCGCCCTTGTTTACAGCCTCAGCTATGAAATGTGACTTGGAAGAGAACTGCCCTCCAGTGCTTCAAGTTATGCTCCAGCTCATTTTCGCCAAAACTATTTTAGGCTGCCGCGCTCTAAAAGGTGGTTTCTTAAGTGAGTGTTACTTAAAGGAAGCCAATCTGTTTTCTCAGGAAGGGATGGGGCTGTCACGTCTTTCAACTCTGCTTTCCCATAAGAATCCTGTTGGGAGAGGATGGGAAATCAGGCACAGCGATGGAGAAATAGCGCAGACGTTCTGAGATTTGTATATTTGTCAAACTGCTCAGTTCTGTCCTCATTTTCTCCCTGGCAAGGCGTCTTACACACACAGACACACACACTCACACAAGGTTGTGGGTGAGACACTCAGTGAAAAGAGAAACTTCAGGAGTAAAAAAAAGTATGATTCTGCAATCCTGCAAAGTGTTTAAATCAGAGCATTTCTGAAACGTCTAATACCCAAGATGCCCTTTTTTCTAAATTGACTGGAGTGAAAGTGACCTCTGGGTGCCCCACGGCTGACTGAAAGGTGCCTCTCCTTGTGCCTCTCCAGCAGCAACTCATGCAGAGATGCAATGGCCAACCTCCTCCAACAGCTGATCAGTTTGTTGTCTCTCTTGCATCCAGGGTGATTGGCTGAACCAGCCATGCCCAAAGCTGCAATGCAGCAGCATGACTTGTGCTCCGGTGGACCCTGGCTGGAAAGAGGGGAGGCCAGAGGAGCCAGTCGCACCAAGTACAGCCTCCTCTCTGGGCAGGGGTGGCCCGCTGGGATCCAGGAGCCAGTCATCATTTAATTTAATCCACACAGAAAGTAGTGTGGGAACAACTCTCTCAAAAGCCACTGGCCCCATTACCGCTCCTGCCCTCCCCGTCAAAATTAACACACCATTATTGACAAGCTACAGAATTCAAAGCAGAGGCCTTCGGCAGGGGAATGATTTGCTGTGCAAACCAGACAAGAACCACAAGGAGAGGCACCACACCCAGATCACATCCCCAGAACCCAAGGGTGGGGAAGGAAGATTTCGGGGGGGGGGGGGCTGCCATAGGGGTTGAGCAACCACAAAACCCAGGCTGGGCCAATCCCCCCCCCCCCCAGGCTTGCTTTCTTGCAGCAGGGAGGACACCTCTAGGGATGGCTCCTGAAAAAAAGGACGGAACGGAAGCCCTTGGTTTCTGAGTCTTCGCCTAGTACTGATGTGTGTTGGGACCGGTCTACAATATGCTTTCCTCCTCCCAGCAATGTTGCCAGAACTTCACCCAGACATGAGATGAAATATTCTGAGCGAGGCTGTTGCTGCAGCTGGGTCTACTCCCCCCACCCCACCCCCATGCATCAACCGGCCCCTCTTCTCCCATCAGCAAAAGGAGATGGAGGGAGGAGGGAGGGTCCACAGGAGAAACCGGGCTGGGGGGGGGGGGGCAACTGAATTGTGTGGAACTGCAGCCTCCGGCCGGAGACCTGCCTTGTCTACTGGGACTGGGTTGTGAAACCCTTTTGGGAAATGTGCATCGCTGTACGTCAAAGCAGCTCATTTATGTATTTATTTATTAAGTAAAATATTGATAGCTTGCCTTTCCTTGTAGTTCAAGCTGGCTTCATAATTCATAATGCCTGGACTTAAGAAGAGGACTGCTGAATCAGAACAATTTTATTTATTTATTTATTTTAAAAAAACCAAAAAAAGGTTTATACCCTGCTTAGAACGGTCAATACCCTGTTGGAAGCTCAGAATGACATACAACGTCTGAATTAAAACTATTCATGTATAAAATCCAATATATAACCCCTCACACACACACATACACACACACAATCACCAACACGGTTCTTCTGAATAATACCACAAAAGACCTTGCCTAAAGGCAGCCTTCTTTAAAAGCGATACCTCCCAGGTCTTTCTAAAAATCAACCGGGAAGGGACCTGGTGAATCTCCAGCGGAAGACTGATCCACAACTTCTGGGGAGTCACTCCAAACGCCTGCCAATTCCTGTCTTGCTGTCCCCTCGCAAAAGGGGACCCACTGTACTAACGTCTGGACTCATCTGAGCGTGGGCACAGGTCTGCATCAGATATGTGGGCCCTAGACCAAAGGTCCCTCTAGTCAAGCATCCTCTTTCCAGCAATGGCCAATTGGATCCTTGCAGGATGCCCACAAGTGGCAACCACCCTCCTCCACTGTTTACCTCGGGAACGGATATTCAGAAGCATGCCCTTGCTAAACACAGAGGTTCCACCAAGCCAGCATGGTTGATGGCCTGTCACAGACCAGGAATCTGTCTCCCTTTCTAAAACCAGCTAACCCAGTGGCCATCACCACTTCTTGGAATAAATCCCATACATTAATTATGACGGAATCCATTCTTTGTCTGTCCTCGACTGACCATAAATTTTGTTGGTGGCCAGGACTTCTACTACCCCGTGCATAATTTATAACATTTTACCATGTCCCCTTAGATGATGTTTTCTGAGCTAAGAATCCTCAACGCTCTATGCCTTTTCTCGGGACTTCCACCGTTTTTGTCATGTCGGCTGCCCTCTTCCAGATGTTTTCACTCCCCTGCCAAAAAAAGGGCATGCCTATTACTAAGCTAAGCATCAGATGCAGGAAGTCTAATTCCGCCCTTTTCACCCAACACAACATGATGGCATCACTCTATTCCTGTCGTCTAAAAAGCCCATAGAAGGACACCAGTTTGGTTCTGAGGTCCCGGATGAAACAGCACAGCAGCCCTAGCAAATGGTACAAATATAGCCAAGAGTGGGATTAATGGCTAAAATAAGCCAGGCCACAAAAAGAATCTGCGTCGACGAGAAAAGGTGCAAAGGAAATATCTTCTTATCAACTGTTAACCATTCCCTTTCTTGTCTTCCCGCTAAGAGATTAATATGAAGAGTGCCAAAACATGATTCATTCATTTTGAGAGATTCCCCCCCCCCACCCCCCGGTTAAGGGTTTATATTGCACAAGTAAACAATTTAGAGAGCTGCCGGAATCAACTAAAAAAAGACCATTTCCCCATTGTACCTAACGTACTAGGAAGATGAAAGATGGCAAGAGGATAAAATGGATTGCGCACGAGAGGAAAGGTTCTTCGACTAATGGGGGGGGGGGGTGTCTGGACTGCACGATCCCTCCGGCCAGAAATGAGCAGTGGCAGTGGCCAAGTGCTGCTGGAAAGCTAACGGTGGCTGCAAGCCGTACAGATGCAGGGAAAGCCGAGCTGGGTCAGACCAAGGGTCTCTCGGGCCCAGCATCCTGTTTCCATCTGTGGCAAGCCAGAGGTTTCTGGAAATCTCACAAACAGCACATGCAGGCAAGATGTCTCCCGCCCCGTGTTTCCCCTACAGCAGCTAGAATCCAGCAGCTTGCTGGGCATGGGGAAACTATTCTAGCGGGGCCTGGAGAAAAACGCTGTCCTTCACATCCATGGAAGGGCAGGCAACTAGGGGGCCAGCGTTATTTTCTGGCTGCTGGTACGCCCAGCAATTCTGAGTGTGGCCAAGACTGCTAATCTGCTCTTAGATTCTCTCACAAGGAAAAAAGGGAAAAGCTCAAGCTGAGTTAGGACACTTCGGGTTTTATGAACTGCTGGGCGCAGGTCCTTTGCAGTGTTGCTGATCTCTTATTGGTCTGACGAGTAAAACTGTTTTCTGTTAGGAAACCAGTACTGGAATCTGAAAAGTAACCGTGATGCATCAAAACCCACTCTCTGATTGTATGCAGGTTAGACTACAGTACGGTAAGCAGGGCTGCCTTTGAAGATTGTTCAGGAGTTCCAATCAGTTCAAAACGCACCGGCTAGGTTGCTGCTGGGAGCTGGATACAGGAAAAATATTCACCCCTAGCTGTTTCGGGGCACACACCGTGAACAGCTTGAGACCAGGATGCCTGAAGCACCACCTCCTCTCACTTTATCCTACATGCTAGTTAAGATCTGCACTTTAATGCAGCAAACTCTGTATTGCTACAGTGGCCACCAATTCTGTGATGATACTTAGTCCACTCTGTGCTCAAACAGATGGGCCTGTTCACACACTTCCTCAGCTGATAAGCCACACATGCCCTCTGTTCAACACTCCACAGAGGTATGTGTGGGGAAAGGCCCAGTGTGTTTCTTCCCACACAAAGGGGGGTGGGGGCGAGGCAATCACACCAAGCAGGCCTCTGTGTGAGGCGCCACATCACACACTGGCTGCATGGTGGAAGAAGAAATACCACTGGAAGAGCTCTGTGGGCCAGGTGGGCACGTCAGCTGCCCCACTGGAATGATAAGGCAGCTTTTCCACTACTTGCTAAAATCAGTCCTTCCTCTGAACTCCCAGGGTTTTTATTCCCGGTCTGTAGAATGTCTCCCTTAGATCTGCAGCAGACAAGACTCTCCCTTCCTATTTTAAAATAGTGCGTTCTTGACTGGCAAACACCTATTGGTTTTTGTTATCATACATCTTGCTCTCCAAAAATTTAAACCAGGCCAAGCTATTTAAATCTAGCAGGATTGTGAAGGACAGTTGCCAAGGTAGAACTTCCATACCATCCAATATTTAATCGATGAAAACAGGGATATATTTATATATGGATCAAGGCGGCACAGTGGGGCTGGTGTTGTTAGATCTGTCAGCCACGTTCGACATGGTCGACCACCAGTTACAGATCCACCGCCTCACCGACACGGGGGTTCAGGGGCTTGCCTTGCAGCGGCTTGCCTCTTTCCTCCAGGGTCAGGAACAGAGAGTGGTGCTGGGGGAGCAGACATCCCAGAGGCACCCGCTGGTATGTGGAGTGCCACAAGGGGCGGTGCTATCCTTGATGCTGTTTAACATCTATATGCGCCCTCTTGCCCAGATTGGCCAGAAGCACAGGCTGGGTTGTCACCAGTACGCTGATGACACCCAGCTGTATCTGCTGTTGGGCGACTGGTCTGAGGCCACCCCAGGTGACCTGAACCGGGTGCTTCAGGACGTGGCAGGATGGCGCAGGTTGAGCCGACTGAAATTAAATCCAACGAAGACGGAGGTCCTGTGCCTGAGTCGGCACGGTCTGGGGTTGGGGACCCCATTGCTGACCTTCGGGGGGGTGCCGTTGGTACCAGCGCCGAGGGTTCGGAGTTTGGGAGTGCTCCTGGATGCCTCCTTAACCATGGAGGCCCAGGTAGCAGCCACTGCCAAGGCAGCCTTTTACCACCTGTGGCTGATTAGGCAGTTGGTTCCCTACCTCGAACGCAATGACCTGGCAACAGGGATCCATGCTGTGGTCACCTCGAGATTAGACTACTGCAACGCTCTCTACATGGGGCTGCCCTTGTCCCAGCTCTAGAGACTGCAGCTGGTGCAGAATGCCGCAGCCAGGCTGTTGATGGGTCTCTCGGCGCGGGACCATATCCAACCTGTGCTGAGGACACTGCACTGGCTGCCTATAGCATACCAGATCCAGTTCAAGGTGCCGGTTTTAACCTTTAAAGCTCTATATAGTCAGGGGCCTGCCTATCTAAGGGACCGCCTTTCCCCGTATATACCCCAGAGAGCACTGCAGTCAGGCACTCAACATCGCCTGGCCCTCCCCGGCCCTAGAGACACCAGACTGTCGACTGCCAGGGCCTTCTCAGTGGCGGCTCCCTCCTGGTGGAATGAGCTCCCAGATGACATCAGGGCCCTGCGGGACCTTTTGCAGTTCCGCAGGGCCTGCAAAGCGGAGCTCTTCCACCAGGCTTTCAATTAGGAGCCGCCGCTGGGGGAAGGGGCCGATGGCATGCTGGGTTAAGTCCCAGGCTGGACATTCAGCTGGTGAGACTGCCTGGCCTTGGGTTTGGTACTGCTGTACTGGGTGTCGGGAGTAATGTGGGCCGCCAACTCCTGTGGGGTTTTTTCTGCTGTTTTACGTCTATTTTAAGTTAACTTAATATAAATTATACTGTGATGTTTTAATTTCTGTTTGCCGCCTTGAGTCGGCTACAGCTGACTAGGCGGGATACAAATTCAAATAATAAATAAATATGTGTAGTGCTAATATTCTCAGGCCCAACTGACATGGTTACAAAGAAAGCTTGACCATTTGACGCCCATCTTCCCCCAGATCATGTTGGTGCCATACACAATGTTCCCACCACAAGATAATTCTCCCCAGTGTATCACCAAAGAGATGTGCAGGCCCGCAGAACCCACACATCTTCCCATGATGTGCCGTCTGAGGGTCATCCCCAAGGATTATACATTGCTGAAGATCTTTTCTCCTGTAGGCCCAGCTAGGAAACTGGAAGTGAGAAAAGTGCCTAATCTAATGGAGCGACATACGGATGGGGCGATTTTGGCTCCCCTCTCTTACACGCCCATTTTGATGTAAACAGTGGACCTCCAAACCATCACTTTCATTATATATGAACAGGGCAGGCATGTGAAAAAATAAACATGGCTGGATCCTTCCAGCTTTTCTACTCTATCTCATCTAATTCCCCTCTTTGCGGAGACTCTATCTTGCGTGGCTTTTGTCCATGTGGTTCCCACAATCCTCAGTGTCCCGATCACGGGACTCTCCCGGGCTCCCAGCGCCCCGAAGACCCCCCCGCTGCCTCCCGGACGACCACCAGCCCGTCTCCAAGACTTACCAGGGGGGCGGGGAAAGCCTGGGGAAGGCCGGAATCCGCCGTACCCGGCTCTCGCGGCCGGGACGCGGGGGGGGAGAGAGCGAGGGGCAGCCGGCTCCTCGGCGAATCCTGGGGACGTCAAGCGGGCGCGCCGCAACAGGCTGGGCCCCTTCCAAGCCACAGCAGGGAAACACGGGCAGCCAGGTGGGACGCAGGGAGGGGCGGGGTCTCTCCAGCGGGCTCCCGGGGAGCCGCCCGTCTCAGCACTCAGGCAGCAAGGAGGAGGCAGAAAAGGAGCGGGGGCCAGGGCAGGCCGCGCTGGGCCACAGGCAAGACAGCGCTCCCGAGCACGTTGCCCCGGGACGGGGGAAGCAGGAAGGGTGGGCCCGGAAGCTCCCGAAGGACTTCGGCATCTAACCTTAAGAGGAGAGGCGGAGCCAGAGGGGGAGGAACCCTGGAGAGGAGAGCCTTGGGAAGGGGGAGGTATAAAAGGAAGGCAGCTTTATGGAGCCGGGGAGGAGAAGCCTGGTTGTGACGCCAGTACTGTGCAGAGAGAGAAGGGCAGTGAATCACGCCAGGAGGTGGCTCGGGGGGCGTGGTGACGTAACCCTCCCCTGGTCACCATATCTGAGGCTCCAGCTGCCAGGGAAAGCGGGGAGGCCGCAGTGGCGGCGCGAGGGGCGACTGGGGAGTCGAGTGACAGTGACACCGACTCCAACAGCTCCTGTGATACTCAGCTTAGACTTTTTGGTGGTCAAAAGGGGCCTCGTTCATCAGTGAAGAAGTTAGTGGGATCCAACCCATTTTTTCTCATTTGGTCTCTAAAGTACACAAAAAAACTTGATGGTGTGGAATCAAGCAGAATTTGCACTACTAAATGGCACAGTCAGCGGTGTGTGGAAGTAAAGGCTTTTTTTGGGGGGGGGGGAATCTAATCTTGCCCCCCAAGAATCCCTCAACAAACCTGGCTTGTTTGCTTTTGAAAATCAGCTCTGAAACTCCATCGTCTCCCTCCACGGTTTCCTCTAATTTAGAAAAACAAATCACAGCCCTGTCCTGAAATATCTGGTCACGATAATCAAAAACAAATGAAACTTCTCAGATGTATCTATTGTATCAAACACTAAAATCTTTTTTTTTTTTTAAGGAAAGCTTCAAAATGTGTTTGGAAAACCTATAAAGGCGACAACTTACTGTAATTTCCCGTGACGAAAAGCAGACACCAGTGGATGAAAGCTGCAGACGCTGATCACTCCTTCCTGTTCCCTACGTGATGTCAGTAGTTAAAAATGATTGGATGTGTTATAATAATGGTTTACAGCAATCTGGTGTCTGTTCCAGGCATGTCACCCTTGACTGCCGTATTGTAAGGCAAGGAGTAAGTTACATTACATCCCAGAAGAAACCAGGGGAGGGGGGCTGCTAGAGGTCTTCCAGCCACCTTTATAAAGACAAGGGAGCCGAGACCAAATGACGAGTTAGATGCGACTACCAACTATGCTCTCAATATAAGCCTTTAGGGGTAAAACAGCCACCCACCAAGAAGGCTCAGCGTGACTTGAGTCTGTGTTCCTATCTCAACTTCCAAATATCAGAACCAAAAGCTGGAAGCAGCTCAGTTACCAGCCAACATGGTAAAAGAGCATCAATCTGGTGTGGTGGTCAGACTGCCGAGCAAAACTGGAGAGGCCCAGGTTCAAATCCTTCTCTGCTATGAAGTTGCTAGGTATCCACAGCCCAGTACCTGCATCTCAGCCAAATAATCTACTTGACTGTCCTGGATGGAATTCAAAACCAGGAGCACCTAAGAGACCAATAAAATGCTTATCCACCTGAGCCTGACTGGCCTGAGTTCCCTTGGGGGAAATAAGGGATAAAACTATGACAGACAAACCAGCAGAAGAGGATGCATGGTGGGATCTCACAGGAAATGGGTGCAGAAGCTAGCAAAGACACTCAGGTGACACATCTTGAACCACGTAAGCTCCTGCTCTTTATGGGTGCACCTATATGCTTGCAAGCAGCACCTGATGAGCCAGTGTGGCACAGTGGCATAGTGGTTAAGAGGGGCAGACTCTAATCTGGAGGTCCAGGTTTGATTCCCCACTCCTCCTCCAACTACGTCCCCAGAAAAGCATTGTGCTCTGCCGGTAACAATTTACTGGTCATCCCTAGCCCCAAGGAGGTCCAGCTGTCCCTGACCAGAGCCAGGGCCTTTTCAGTCCTGGCTCCAACCTGGTGGAACTCCCTGCCCACTACAGCCAGAGCCCTGCGGGACCTTGTGCAATTCCACAGGGCCTGCAAGGCAGAGATGTTCAGCCAGGCTTTCGGTTAGGGACAGCAACAGTTTTTCAACATCCCTCCCCCTTCAAAAAAAAAAACACCAGTTGCTATTGATGCCATCTTAAATTTGAATTGGTTTTTAAATTGGTTTAATGCCATATTGTAAATCACCCAGAGCCTGGCACAAGTCGGGGTGGGGCGATTAATAAGTCTACCCAGGGGTCATTTCGTAGAAAAAGAGGTGCAGGAGCTCATGATCATAACTCATTTGCATATGCCACACCCCCTAACATACCGGAAGTGTGTCAGAAGGCAACACCCACCCCTCGGGCTCCACTCCACAGGTGAGTGAAACTGACCTGCTCTTCCTCCATTCCCTTCCCCATCCAATACTTTGTGCAAGAAAAATAAGCGTCAAGAACACACCCTCATTCTCTTCCTGCTCCCTTGAAACCACCAGGTTTCAAGGAGACTTGAGATACCCAGGACATGTGCACCACCCATCCCTTCCCCTTCCCCTCTCCACAACAAGACACCCTGTGAGGTAGGTGAGGCTGAGAGAGGTCTTTTGAGAACTGCTCATGAGAGAACAGCTCTAGGAGAACTTGTGACTGGCCCAAGGTCACACCAGCAGTTGCATGTGGAGGAGTGGGGAATCAAACCCGGTTCTCCCAGATCAGAGTCCAACTCCTGACCACTACTCCAAACTGATAAGGTGGAAGCTGCTGAAGGATTGGTGACATTTCTCCAGTACTTATGTGCCATGTGCCCAGATTAAAAATGGTATACTTAGAAAATGTATATGCCACCTTGAGCAAGTCTCTGGAAAAGCAGCACACAGTCATAAAAGGAACAATGATAAAATTATCAATATTAAAACAAAACATTAAAAACAATAAAGACCCTAGCAGGGCTTTCCCCGGGGCGCTGCGCCTCTGCACTGCTTGGGGAAGCCGAGGAGGGGGCGGGGCTTGTTCATGTGCCCGCCTCCTGGGCTCCTCACTCCCGGAGCTGCACTCCTGTGCGCTCCCGCTCCAACGGACCCCTGAGTCTAATAAATAATAATAACAATAGTAACTGAAGCCTGCTGGGTGCCCTTGGGCCAGTCCCAGTTCCCTTAGAACTTTCTTGCCCCACCTGCCTCACAAGGTGCCGGTTGTGTGGGGAGAGGAAGGGAAGGTGATCGTAAGCCACTTTGAGATTTCTTAAGGTAGAGAAAAATGGGGTATAAAAACCAACTCTTCTGAGGATGATGAAATCTCAGATGTCAAAGAAATGGCGGAATGATTTTTTTTACTGGGAATAGATATGTGGTGCCCCACATCCCCGCCCCCCCCCCCAAAAACCGGACACAGAGCACAGTATGCAGCTAGTTGGGATCTCAGGATACAGCAAGCAAAATAAATTGAACAGTGCACATTTGCTCACATAGTACAGGTCAAAAAATCAGCTCTGAATACCAAAGAATCTCGATTGCCTGAGCACTGATTTTAACTTCTTTTACTCCAAAGCAGATGTAGCGGTGGACATCAGCATCAAGCTAATATTGGCTGCGGTCACACTGGTGACTTGGTGTGATATGGCGGCGCCTCTAACTGCAACGGCTTAAAGGGTTGTGGGGCAAATCAACCAGATAGTGCACCCGGCTGCGGGTTACCTGTGAGGCCATCCCATAGTCAAGCATCCACAGTAGTGTTGTGTGTCAGCCATGGGACACACTCTGCCGGAGGGAGTGTGGTTTTTAAAAAAATCACCACTGCACATGCGCATAAGCACGTAACTGAACAACAGCTTCCGTTAGGTGGCTCCACAACCCATGAATGAGACAGAAGTGTCACAGCCTGGGAAACTCCTCCAAGATAATGACTCAGCCCTACCCCACCTTCCTGAGTAGATATAAATTACCTGCCTACCATTTTTCTTCTCACATTGACACAGAGAGTACTCCATTTTTCAGTGTTATACCTCTGAGGATGCCAGTCACAGCTGCTGGCGAAACGTCAGATACTGCAATGCCAAGACCATGCCCATACAGCCTGGAGAATCTACAACAACTAATGAACTCTGGCCTGAAAGCCTTCGACAACATATAGCAAACGATACTATTTTTTTTATATTTAACCCAATAAAGTAGAAGGAAGGGGGAGGTTAGAAGTTTTTGTTCCACAAATTTAACTTTAAGTTAAGTTGGCATACGCAATTCTTACAAAAACATTCGTGTTCCCACTTGAATTGACTATGTTGCTAAAAACATTTTATTCCGTTTGCACTACATATAATCTCAGGTTTTTTAATTCTGTTTTAGGGGGGTGTTGCAATTCACCGGTGTCAAAAGTGCATTTCAAAGAGGCTCGGAGCTCCAGGCTTTGTAGCGTATATGGCTGCAGGGTCTGAGACAAATTCAACATGGCAGCCAGCAGGTGCTCTGCTCTCCCAGCTGCTCCTCCCATACCCTCTGACAGAAAACAGAGGGCCCTGCAGTCAGCTGTCGAACTCGACCACTTCTTCCTTACGTCCTTCTTGCTAGCGGTGGCCAGCACAGAAGGAAGAAGGCAACAGTAGGACAGACTCGTGAGCAGCAAAAGACAGAGCCCTGCAGTCAGGTATCAACTGGTGCCACTTCTTGGGAATGAAACCATCCAGCAGCTGAGCAGTCCGGCTTAAGCAACTGGCTGTTTTGCTCCTGGGCGGGGGGACGGGGGGGGGGGCAGCATCAAAGGGGTCAGTGGCAGGGATGCAGGACTCATTCAGGTGCTAAGATCCCAGCGTGTTCAAAAGCAGAGCTCAAAAAACAAAAGAGGACAAGGTGCAAGGTAGAGTGTTTATTTAGCTCTTACGGATCCCTACGCATTTCGCTATGAGCTTCATCAGGGGATCTTCTACTGAGATTTTTCAGCTGAAGATCCTGAAGCTTGTAGCAAAATGTGTAGGGATCCCTAAGAGCTAAATAAACTCTCTGCCTTGCACCTTGTTCTTTGTCATCTTCCCCACCCACTGGTGCGCCCATCATTTCCCCCAAAAGCAGAGCTCAACAGCACTTTCGCAGCACCACCAGAGCCTCCTTGGAACGCCCCTCTCTGCACACAGCGACAGTTAACAGCTCTGAGGGAGTCACTGCACCAGACCAAGGCTGGCTAGGCAGCAATGCCATCCCGTCCCAAAGCGGCAGCTCGTGAACCAGTGAAAACGAAAACAACAATCGTAACCCCATCTTTGCCTCTGAGCTGATCTCTGTCTGCTATCACGATTCCTCGTAAAACAATAAATATTTTTTTCTTCAGGACCTCCAGATGAGCTCCCCGGTTCCCCTTGACCAACCAGCAATATGACTGTCGGACAACCACCTTTAAATGGAGACCAGACTGCCGACCTTGGGAGGCCCAGTGAAATAAAACTCGATATTTTAAAGCCCAAAAGCTGCTGCTTCTTTGAAAGGGAAATGGAGAGCACTGAAATATCCATAAGCAGGTAGCTAGAGACATAAATCCACCAGGAAAAGTCTCTCCATTAAAAGGAAAGGGAGCTGTAGGATAGCAGAGGAAATCTATCATTCAGACAGCTGCCACCACCGGGAGAAGGGCACTCAGATCACTGGCGTGTTGAGAACTGGATTTTAAGAACACAAGAGAAGCCGTGCAGGATCAGGCCAATGGCCCATCTAGTCCAACACTCCGTGTCACACAGTGGCCAGAAACCAAGTGTCATCAGGAGGTCCACCAGTGGGGCCAGAACTCCAGAAGACCTCCCACTGTGGGCCCCCCAAGCCAGTGCGAGAGCCAGTTTGGTGTAGTGGTTAAGTGTGCAGACTCTAATCTGGGAGAACCGGGTTTGATTCCCCACTCCTCCACTTGCACCTGGCTGGATGACCTTGGGCAAGCCATAGTTCCGTCACAGCTGTTCTCTCAAGGACAGCTTGGGAAAGAGCTCTCTCAGCCCCACCTACCTCACAGGGTGTCTGTTATGGGGAGGGGAAGGGAAAGGAGTTTGTAAGCCACTCTGAGACTCCAAGTGAAGGGCAGGGTATAAACCCACTCTCCTCCTCCTCCTACCAAGAATACAGAGCATCACTGCCCCAGATATAGTGTTCCATCTATACCTTGTGGCTAATAGCCACTGATGGACCTCTGCTGCATGTGTTAATCCAATCCCCTCTGGAAGCTGTCTATGCTTGTAGCTGCCACCACTTCCCAAGGCAGTGAATTTCATGTGCTAATTACTCATTGAGTGAAAAAGTACTTCCTTTCATCTGTTCTAAACCTACTGCTCATCAATTTCATTGAGTGCCCACGGGTACTTGCACTGTGAGAAAAGGAGAAAAGTACTTCTTTTTGTAAACCTCGATCATGTCACCCCTCAGTCGTCGTTCTCCAAGCTAAAGATCCCTAACCACTTTAACCTTTCTTCATAGGGAAGGTGTTCCATCCTGTCAATCATTTGAGTTGCCCTTTTTTCATCTTGAACTAGACCTTTAAGGAGAGGCCGTGGCTCAGCGGTAGAACATCTGCTTGGCATGCACGAGGTCCCAGGTTCAATCCCCAACATCTCCAGTTAAAAGGACCAGGCAGTAGGTGATGGGAAAGACCTCCGCCTGAGACCCTGGAGAGCTGCTGCCAGTCTGAGTAGTCAATACTAACCTTGATGAATCAAGGGTCTGACTTAGTACAAGGCAGCTTCATACATTCATATGAACATGCAGAAAGTCTGGCACTTGGGACCAGGGAATGGGACATGTAGGACAAGATGTTACATCCCCACACATCTCTGGCCACAAAACTAGAGAGACCAGAAAAGAGGTCTAGTTATTTATAAGCCACCTTTCTGCCTCCTACATGGGGCCCCAGGTGTCTTACTAAAAAATCAGAAATAAAACTGATACTTTAAAACCACACTATCCATAAGCATCCTGCCTAACGCAACAACCTCCAAGTCAACATAAGGACCTCCTGAGAAGAACACCTTCCAGGGCCTTCCTGAAGGCCATCATCAACTCCCCCCACCCCAACTATTGCCAAACCATTCCACAGAACTGGGGCCGCTGATGAAAAGGCCCCGAGAGCAGACTGAGACCACTGTGGGAGGCACCACGATGAGTTGCCGCAGATCAGAAGAGCGAACCTGGAGCCAGAGATTATACCAGGAAAGGTGGTCCCTAAAGTAGGCAAGCCCCAGATTGCCAAAGAGCCTTACAGGTAAGGACCAGCCACTTGAAGTGAGCCTGGAAACAAACAGGTAACTCATTCAGATGCACAGTGCTACTGTGTCTCTGCCAAGACACCACCCTCTTCCTTCACCTCCAGCTCTTCTAACGTGACAGTGAATAGATCCGACGGCTTCCATGAAAGGATATTAGGATTTCTAGCTTTTTGGAGGCACGGTGAGCGATCTGGTAGGAATTAGAGAATTACAACTCCCAGCACTCCTGGCGGTGGGAGAAGCAATGAAAGTAGAGAGCAGCCAGTCACTAACAGGAACTAAACCCTCTAATGGTGGCCGGGGGGGGGGGGGGGGGGAGAGGATCTTTGCCAGGTTTCTCCCCCCCCCCCCCCGCCCCCGGCAAGTCCGCCCCCCAGTCACACTGCGATGATGATGGAAAAGAGAAGCTCGGACTCGTATGCAGACCGTTTTGTTATCTTTTTTTAAAGGAACATTTGTTTTAAACCGTTTTTACAAATTTGTCACCCACCTTTGACATCACAGTTGGAAAGGGAGTATTATAAATGCTTCAAATAAGCAAACAAACAGAAAGAAAGAAAGAAAGAAGTTCGGACGGGTAAGGCAAATGGACAGTTCTTTCAGCAACACGGAAACAAAAAGCCCAGATGGCCCTCAGGTTATGTCCACACGAACCAGCCACTTCCCGGGAACAGCAGGAAAGCGAAGAAGGGGAGACAGAGTTTTCTTTGGTAGCCACTCTTTCCATAACACAGAACAACTCCCCCACCCCACCCCCAAAAGCCCCAGTATTTACCATGAAGAGGGGAGCCAGACGGACTGCTCGATAGCCCCGGGACAGGACTGCAACGGCCACCCTGCTTGGACGTCAGCTCCTGTTCAATCTCTTCTAGCCCTGCACTCTTCTGGAAGCGGCTCATGCGATTCACCACCCGTGGGGACATGTGTGTGCGGACACAGGGCTGCCCTCCATATGGGTTGATGGGGAAGACGTGGGACGTGCCCCGGAGGGTGCTGACCACCACCCAGCGGCAGTCGTGGCTGAAGGAAATGTCTTGCACCTGGAGAAATGGAGGAGGAGGAGGGGACAGAAGTCACAGGGTACAGTTAACAGCCATGTCAGGAATAAGAAATCTATGCCAGCCATCTTACCTAAAGGTCTACCCCTACCTCATCACAGCTGACCAGATAACCTCATAGTCATAGCTCAGAGTGGTGTACAACATCAATTAAACATCAGTTAAAACAAGATTAAAAACCAGTAACAGAGACATATAGCTGAAGATGGCGCAAGAGAAGCCAGTAGTGCCACTCTCTCACAAGAAGGGGAGGGAGAGGAGGGGAGTGCCAGGATGGAACTCTGGCTGTCCTCAACCAAAAGCCTGGCAGAACATCTCTGCCTTACAGGCCCTGCGGAACTGTAACAAGACCCAAAGGACACAGATGTCATTTGGCAAAGAGTTCTACCATGCTGGAGCCAGCGCAGAGAAGGCCTTGGCTCTGGTTGATGAGAGTCTCTCAGGCCAGGGACCACAAATAGATTTTGAACTACAGAGTGCCAGGAGAGAAGAAGAAGAAGAAGAAGAGATTGGATTTATACCCCGCCCTCCACTCACTTGGAGTCTCAGAGCGGTTTACAAACTCCTTTCCCTTCCCCTCCCCACAACAGACACCCTGTGGGGTAGGTGGGGCTGAGAGAGCTCTTTCCCAAGCTGTCCTTGAGGGAACAGCTGGTACAGAGCCATGGCTTGCCCAAGGTCATCCAGCCAGGTGCAAGTGGAGGAGTGGGGAATCAAACCCGGTTCTCCCAGATTAGAGTCCGCGCACTTAACCACTACACCAAACTGGCTCTCTGGTTTGAGAAGGTATGTAGGTTCGTGACCGTTTAGGGCAGGAGTGTCAAACATGCGGCCCAGGGGCTGGATCAGGCCCCCCCGAGGGCTTCTATCAGGCCCACAAGGGACTGGCTGTCTCCTGCTTCTTCCTCCAGCTCTGCTGCTGCTGCTGTGTCATAGCTTGCTTCCCCAGACTTACTCAATCGCTCAGGAGAGACAGATAAGCAAGCTTCTGCTCCCTGCACTGGTCTGAGGCTCCTCCCCCTCCCAGATTGCAACAGCACAGACATTTTGATGCAATAATTCAAAGCAAGAAGTGTCAGTTATTTGAAACTGTTAAATAAACAAAATATTGCAAGAATGCTAATGTTTCAAGCATGTTTTTAAGTTTAAAAAAATGTTTGTGTCCTTCATAAAGTTTATATCTCCGCTAACTGGTATTACATTTTATGACACACATGGCCCAGCCCAACAAAGTCCAATTTATGTCAAATCCAGCCCTCCATAACAAATGAGTTCGACACCCCTGGTTTAGGGCCTTCAGGGTCATAGGGAGGTAGGGTTGCCAAGTCTTGAAAACTCACCGGCGGGGGGGGAGTCCTCCTCTCGCTGGGAGTTTCTTCTGGCACGTGCACGAAGGGTGTTGCCAGGGCGACGCTCTGGCAATCGCCCCAAAACTCTATGGTACCATAGAGTTTTGGGGCAATTGCCAGAGCGTCGCCCTGGCAACGCCCCCCAACGTGCTGTGTCACTTCCGGTGACGTCATTACGTCGTCCTTGCTGGATGACATCGGGGGTGGGGTTCCCCCCGCCGGCCAAATGCTGGCCGGCGGATCGGAACCCCTTTAGCGGGGGATTCCCCGCCCCCCCGGGCTGACTTGGCAGCCCTATAGGGAGGGAAGTGAAACAAGGGTCATAAGGAGGGAAGTAAGGTCATAAGAAGGTCATAAGGAGGTCATAAGGAGGGAAGTGAAACAGAGCCACCCACAAACAAAGCTGGTGCTTCTTAATACATGGTGGGTTGGGTGGGGGCATATGCCCAAACAAGTTAGACAAAACCAAACAAAAGATCATCTCCCCTCTCAGTGGCTCCGCTTGGCAAGCTCACAAGAATGGACTGGGAAATGAAGACAGCTCTGGAGCACGTCAAGCTGAGCAGCCCCTACTGTGCCAGCACTGAAGGTGTGGCAGCTCATCAGTTCACCCACTGCATCATCCCCCAAACCGGAAGCAGTGCAGTGCCATGGCTGATGAGGGACCCAGGCCAAGCAGCCCCTGAGGGTTGGGCAGAGCTCCTGGGGTGGGGCTCTGCTTGCTCCTGACCATCAGGGGCCCACTGGACATTTCTCTGTAAGATAAATGGCCAATCTGCCCCTGCATGCTCACTAGGGTTGCCAGCTCCAGGTTGGAAAATACCTGGAGATTTGGGGGGTGGAGCCAGAGGATGGTGGCGTTTGGGGAGAGGACAGTCTTCAATGGGGCATAATGCCATAGAGGCCGCCCTCCACAGCAGCCATTTTCTCCAGGTGAACTGATCGCTGCCGCCTGGAGAGCAGCTAGAATCCCAGGAGACCTCCAGCCACCACCTTGAGGTTGTGTCAATACAAAACACTCTGTGAAAAAACTACGAACAAAAGCAGAAATATTATATTGTATAAATCAGTTCAAACAGTTCTATTTCTTATGAAGTTCAACACACACCCTTATAGTCTCTTAAAGGGTTAGGATCAAAAGTACAAAGGAAAAACGCTAAAGAAAAGTCCACTAATCCTTTGTATCTAGAGCTTTAGGAAGACAAAAGTTCCACGCCCGCAGGAGCAGCAACTACGCACGACTGGCTTCAGTGCCGTGTTCGCCTTTCGCTTCTACAGATAGCTGGTGCTCTTTGGCTGTGAAACTAAAAATATATATTTCTATGGTGTAAATAGTAGATATGACAATACAGTATAGTAAATATGACAATATAATATTTCTGCTTTTGTTTGTAATTTTTTCACAGAGTGTTTTGCATTGATACAATCTCCTCCCGTGAGCTCTCTCTTTGAAATACCACCTGGAGGTTGGCAACCCTAACGCTCACCTGCAGGGTATGCCCAATGTTAAGGGTGGTTGAGTCGGAGTAAGGGGGAGATGGGAAAAGAAAAAAGAGGGAGGTGGGGCATCGGCCGGAACCAAAGCTGTAACTGAATGCAGCCCTCCATATCAGTTGTGTCCTGTTCATACCGCCGCCACCCAAGTCAACTGAAATTACGCTAGATGGGTGCCCCAAGACCTTCATAGCCTGCCACTTTTATGCCAGTAGTCCTAAAATGGAGATGTTTCCATCTGAGGGCCCCTCCCTTGCTTGGCTCTGACTGGAGGCTCAGTAGACAAGATAGCACCAAAACCCCTTAATACAGGGGTGGGCAATTGTTTTGGCTTGGGGGCCACTTTGTGGGAGCGGAGGTTAGCGGAGGGCCACACCTTTTAAAATGATTGCATTCATTAGTTAACTTTGCATTTCAGAAAAGGTATAAATTGTATCATAAAAATCAATAAATATAAATTAAATAAAATAGTGGTAGTTTTATTCAATTTATTTATTGTGCTAATTTCATATCGTCTATAGCTGCAAGCACATTTAATTTTAGAATCAGTTTAATGAGACAAATGTACCCTATCACACTTTTCTACATTTTTTTTAAACAGGAGTGAGATTGCTTGTTGAGATTCTCATCACAGCCTGCAAGTTAATGTCTGTCAAAGAGCATCTATATTTACTCTTGTTGATCTTCATGCAAGAAAAACTTTGCTCACAAATATATGTAGACCCAAATATAGAGAACATTTTCCCAGCAAATTTCTTCATACATAGAAATTTTTTCAGCAGACAAAGATTTGTAAAAGTCAACTAATGTCACAGCATTAAACATTTCTTTCACAGTGTGATCTGACTGCATATCAATAAGTTCAAGCTGCAGCTCCTCAGGTGCTGTATCAATATCAGCGGTGATGGGATAAGAGAGCAAATTGAATTTAGGCTCAATTTTCTTGAAGTCCTGAAATCTTCTTGGCGGGCCGCAAAAAACTCTGTGTCGGGCCGCATGTGGCCCCCGGGCCGCAATTTGCCCACCCCTGCCTTAATGAATCACACAGGCTTAACCAAATTAAAACTCAGCAAGTAGAGTCCTTGTCTTGAAATTTGGTTGCACTCCTGGAACTTCCCACAGCTCAGGGAAGTGGGGCTCATACAACAGCTGCAACAGTTGGAAAGACGTCTACTTGGAATCTCAAAAGCCAAAAAGGCAAGCGGGATAAGATCCCAGTTATGGGAGGGGTCCTCAGTGCCCCAAATACCTCCTTCCCCCTCCCCGTGATTAACGAAACCAGAATGATTTATGCAATGTCAAGATAAATAGCTAGTTAAAAAAGATGAGCAGGCTCCTAAGTGGATCATAAGTTAGGATCCCAACTTCAGGGTCAAAAGTTTGATTTCCCTGCTCAGGCTAACTTAGGAACTTTGCGGGGAATTTAATAATGCTCCATAAAGCAGCGGAATGCCTTGAACGCTGCTCCGAAGGCTCTCCTGCCACGTCAAGGGCAGGAGATCAATAAAGCAAAACTGCTATGCAAAAAAAGGAGGAGAAGAAAAGCCACAAAAAACCACAGGAGCCTGGTGTAATTTTTTAATTGAATCTGGTCCTACAAAAAAAGAAACAGCACGTAAGGTACATATTGGTTGCTTACTCATTTTTCATTCTGGGGAAGCATGAAAAATGAGAGGTAAATAATCGCCAGCAGAAATGACAGTTCTGTGCCAAAGTTTTGGATGTGGTCTACACTTAAGATTTAAAGAGGGGGCCCTTCAGGAGGAGGAACGCTGCACTTTCCCTCTTAATTCATGTGTGTCAAGTAACGCTGCCTGTAATTTGGGGCCAAGGGTTTCAAGACGGAGCCTGATCCTTCCTAGGTGCCTACCCTGTGAAACCGCTTCCTTGTGCTGGAAAAGTCAAAACCCAATCAGAAAACTAGCCGAGGGCTCAGACGTTCGTGTGGTTACACGGCTGGCAAGTCTAACCTATCTGACGGGAGGCATGTTTCCATAGACCTATAAGCTACTGCAGACCGCGGCAAGATTTAAATGCAACACATTTCCTACCATGCTGGGCAAGGCAGATTATTGGCCAAGAAGGCACCTCCTTCGATATTGGCACTGCGTAAAAGTCTTGGAACGACGTTTCCCAGTGTTTCAAGGAATCTGACTTGGGAACTTTGTCTTAGGAAGGCCGTATCTGCCCTTCTGCTTTGCCGTACAAATGCCCTGCCTTAACTACCACCCCAAAGAAAAATAAAAGCATGGGTGGTAGTTATTAAGTAGATCGTTGTTCTCCGTGAGATTGAAGACAAACATCCATGGTGCTTAGCAGCCCTCAGTATTTGTAAGTGCACTGAGTCAATTGCAAAGACTGGGGAGTTCGTATGCATAATACAGGAGCAAAAGGTCGTATGTGTGGATTGGAGAAGGACACTCGGGTGACGTGCAAGACCCTGGCATCAACTGTTGTTAGGACTGCCAGTGCCAGTTGGGAAACACCTGGAGATTTGGGGGATGCAGCCTGGGGAGGGAAGGGTTTGGGGAGGGGAGGGACTTCAGTGGAGTATAATGACATACCGCCCACCCTCCAAAGCAGCCATTTTCTCCAGATGACTGGATCCCTGTCGCCTGGAGATCAGTTGTAATCCCAGGAGATCTCCAGCCACCACCTGGAGGATGGCAATCGGTGTTCTCTCTAAGCTGAGTTAGTGTGAGCTAGCTCACAGCTCTTTAGCCTCCAGCTCAGGAAGGATGGCCCCAGAGCAAATTAATTTATGCAGCAGCCCACTGGTTCGCTCACAGCTTTAATGCCAGTAGCTCACAAAGCAGGATTTTTGCGCACAAGACCCCACAGCTTAGAGGGAGCATTGATGGCAACCTAACTACTGTGCTTTGTGTTAACTGATGGAGGATGTTTTCCACACACATACCTCTTTCTCTCTCTTTACAAAGAAAAGCAGCTTTCCATAAATTCATAAAAGGGTCACAAATTTAGTCTTGGGAATATGCTTGTATTATTTTAATTCACATTAGTTTTAAGAGGAAAAAACTTACTTCAGTTGATCCTTTAAAAAACCCATTTTAAAAACATCATTTATAATCTACTTTGGCAGTAGCCTAAGGAACTCAGATCAGACAGGATGGACATGAAAGGCCTACCTATTCTGTAGACTTCTATTGGCTTTAGACCAGTGCAGTCCAATGGTCATAATTGTTGCAAAGAATCTAAGCGACTGTGAGTGAGACCCTATGGGAAAGTTCGTAAAAGGAGTGGGCAGAGAGCATCTTCCCATGCCTGCCCATGCCCCTTCCCCAAGCTGCCTGCAAAATGCTAGTGGGAGAAGGAAGAAGAGGGGATTTTGCCTTATCCCTGCCCCACTGGTGAGTAGAGCTTGTTGAAGAGGTTGACAGCTGTCTGGGAGAAGGGCCAGACGCCAAAATGCGGCACCCTTGGACTCGATGCTCCAGAAGGATTTTCAGAGCAAACTGCAGGTAGCTTGCAGAAGGTGGTGAAAGATCCACTCTGCCAACTCCTTCTGTAAACTGTGCCAGTAGACCCTGCCCTATATAGTTCATGGGACAGTGCAGAGAAATTCTTCTTTACAGACCCCTACCCTGTTAGACAACAATGAATTATGATTTCCAAGATACAGGCAAGGCAGTCATTCAGAAAGTTCAGTTATTCAAAAAGGGCACATGCTAAGCACATAGAGAGGGAAAGGACTGTGAGCTTTTGGGCACCATCCCTGAATATCTGCACCCACAAACATCTGCAGTGACTTTGAACACAGTGCACAGGTACATCAGAAAGCTGCCTTCCACTGAATCAGACCACCAGGGCTATCAAGGTCAATGTCTTCTACTCGGGCTGGCAGCCGTCCTCCAAGGAACTGGGAGAGACTAAATGCTCCAGTCAGTCCTGATGTACAGTTGGGGTGCAATTATCCATCCCCACTAGAGTCCAACAGGAAGGAGGCAAACCCAAAGCTGAGAGTCCATCTCACAGAGAAACAGAGGGCAGCCTCCGTAGTGGGTGGGTTTCACAGGAGTTTTAAAATGGTTTAATTTTTCTTCCTCTCTCATGACTCACTGGCAGTTGTCTTGCAACAAACAGTGCTGGACTGACTGGGCTCAGGACTCGGACAAAGGCTTCTGCTTGGAAACCCAGCGGAGATGTTGCCAATCAAAGTTGACAGTAATGGGAGATAACCCCCCCTCCCCAATGGGTCTGACTTTGCATAAAGAAGCCCTTTGAATCTTTTGACCAGCTCAGTCTTCTGCGGTAGCCTTCTCATCAAAGCTGAGGGTCCCTTATATAATTACCTCTTACGGGGGTCTCGAAGCTAAAGCAAGGGAGGGATTTAGTTCTTTTCAAAAGCTGGTTTTTACACAACACCGTGATGGAAATCACATTCCTCCCTTTTTAAGGACATGCAGGACATCTTCAAGGAGCTTGGGGTTCAAGTGCTTTAACCAAAGAAAACTCCTCAAAAGCAACGGCTGAATGAAAAAAATATGTTTTTGCAACAAAGATAAGCCCGACACAGGTGAATGGGGCTTAAAGGCAGCAAATGAAAACACAGGAGGGAGGGGATTAGCTTTCATTACATGATTAAATGGTACGAGCTTAAGTCAGGTTCGGCAGAGCTTTCGACAAGGTTGCCTCGCACAATGCCCAGGGGTGCTCCTGTTGGGATAAGGCCACAATCACATCTCAAACAAAGTATCCCAGAAACGTATTTCAAAATATTCTAGACAAAAGCAGCGAGGATTCGCTGAGCTGTGCGTCTCCGTGTCTGAAGCCTTCAAAAGAGAAACGGATTTAAAGACCCACAATAAGAGGTTTGCCTGAAAGAACTTCACTCATCGCAGTACTTCATCAACAGGACGTGAGGAACCTCCCATTCCTCTGTTCCCAATTCAGCTGCCCACCTGTCCCTTTTAATTTCACTGGCACACCAAAAGGAGATACTGACTGTGTGGGTTCAGGGAGCTCCCCCGCACCCCGAGACTGGATTTGGATGATGTGACAAGCAGTGGCTGACGCAACAAACTCTGTTCAGTCTACCAGATGCAAGCAACAAATCCCAGTTTGTGCATGTACTCCAGGGGTAACCTGCTTCTTTCTTCCTCTCTGCGTCCCCCACAAGGAGAGCGAATTCCCTATATATTGCTGTTACTGCAGCCAAGCAGCCGCAAGGTACGAGCTGTGAATGCAGATCTTGTAATGAGACAATAATCAGCACAAGCAGTGGTCAGGAAACCATCTTAAAACCCCAGTTTGAAATCCTGCTTTGGTACCTACTAAAAAACAAAACAAAACAACAGTTTGCTGGGCTGTCTGCATTCACATGTCACAACTAATGGATTCGACCAAACCACAGTTTATTGCAATGTCTGAATGCAGTCTGACAGTCTCAGCCACTTTTGGCAACTCTGGTATGAGTAATGTAGAACCGTTTTGCTAGTGCCTAATCCGCCAGCTTGTTCCACAAAATGCTTTGAATTTATCACTGTTCCAAATGGATTACAATCTCAAGAGAGGTGGTACAAGACAGTTGGGCAGAGGAAAAGCCCTATAATAAGGGAAATGGAGAAAAACAAGGGTACAGTCTTGCATACAAAAATCTAATTTAGCCCACCTTTCCTGCAAAAACCTCAGACTGGCATACGTGGTTTCTCTCTCCTTCATTTTAACCTCATAACAACCATGTAGAATAGACTAAGGTTGAGAAAGAGCAACAGGATAAAAGTCTCTCTCTGTGAGCTGAATGAAGCGTTTGAACCCATGTCTTCCATGGCCTAGTCGGGCATTCTATTACACCGTACTTACCCATGCTGGTTTCTGTCTCTCGGACGACAACATTACCAACAAAGAAAAGACAACATGCCTTGTGCATGAGGACATGTGCAGACAACCGCATTATCTGGGGTCTCCAACATGTGCAGCAGATGATAGGTGGGGAAGAAGGGATGAGCCCTCCTCCTGACCAACCTTTCCTGCAAACGACTGTTAAAGAGCCAGGAAGGACTAAAAGCAGCCAAGAAAACCAGGCCCAGTTTCCTTCTGACCTAGTAGTCTGCCAACCACACTGGTAGCTTCAGAGGAGAGCTTGACTATCAATCTATACCACCAGTTCATTAGCTGCTTAAATAGCTGCATATTACAGAAGAAATTTCCTCATATTGAAATCTCCACACTGACCCAAATAGCTGCAATAAGAAAGAATTAGAAACGGTTGAGCATGCACTCTTACATTGTAATTTGCTAAATGATATTCGAGTGAAATTTCTAGAAGTCCCCCTTAGTAAGGTAGCAGGCCAACCGGACGGAATCAAGCTACATTACCTCCTTACTTCTCTAGATCCGGAGATTATTGAACTGACTGCTAAGTTTCTTCATGATCTTATAAAACGGAAGAATCTTACTGATCATTTTAATTGAGTTTAATAAAATTGTAAAATTTAATTTTAAGGCTTTTAGAATTTAGAGCCAGTTTGGTGTAGTGGTTAAATGCGCGGACTCTAATCTGGGAGAACCGGGTTTGATTCCCCACTCCTCCACTTGCACCTGGCTGGATGACCTTGGGCAAGCCATAGCTCTGTACCAGCTGTTCCCTCAAGGACAGCTTGGGAAAGAGCTCTCTCAGCCCCACCTACCTCACAGGGTGTCTGTTGTGGGGAGGGGAAGGGAAAGGAGTTTGTAAGCTGCTCTGAGACTCCAAGTGAGTGAAGGGCGGGGTATAAATCTAATCTCTTCTTCTCTTCTTCTTCTTAAAGATTCCTATGATAATTTAAGTTTATAAATACAATACACCTTTTGTAATGGTTTTAGGGTTAACTATTTTCTACAAATTTTGGGACTGTTTTATCTTAATGGGAATTGCTTTTAATATTTTATGCCAATAAAAGGTATTTGTTGTTGTTGTTGTTGACCCAAATAGCTTAGTTTTAGAAAAGAAATCAAATACCCCAAACTAGAAGAGCTGATGTGAAGGAACAGGTGCCCCAAGTTGGCCATGACCCCATGGCCATCCACTCAGTGATGCCACACCTTCTCCTCCCCCCCCCCCGGGGGTGGCAAAAACAAACTGGATAAAAACCACTGCCACCAGCAACGCTGAGAGCATCTCCCACTAAACAGAGTCGCACATCTAGCACTCAGCTTCTGCACTGGCATTTAGAGGCTCCACCTTGTTGTCCCACCTCCTGCTTTGCTCATACAAGCTACGGCAGGAGTGATCTTCAGAGTCCAGACAGCAAGACCAAATAGATGTGGCATGTTTACAGGGATCAGGCTTAGACCATTCAAAATAGGGGTGTACACAAAAAAATAGTATTTTTTGAGTTAAGGTATGCCAAACCTGAAAAACATCGCTTTTTCCTTACGTTCCCGAATCCCAATATCGGTATGATATCGGGCTTCGGGAAATAATCGGAATTGCCAAATTTATTTTGCTCCATTATATATGGAAGATCCCCATGGGGTATAGAGGAAAATCGATCCCCAAGCCACACTGTGTGCCAGTGAGCTCCAAGCAGCCGGTGAGTTTACCCACTTCTGGGTGAGCTAGCCAGCCGCTTCGGAGTTCACTGGCACGTGGTACAGCTTTGCAAAAGTCATTTAAAGGGACGTCCCCTTTAAATGGCTTTTGCAAAGACTCCAAGAAGCCAGGGAGCTCAATGTCTTCAGTATATGTATAGCTACCCGAATAAAAGCCGAAAATTTTTGGCTTCTATTCAGGCTCAGCTATTCAGCAGCCGATCAGATTCCCTAATCTGAATTCAGCTTAACAAGTACCTGAAAAATACCGATAAGGTGCTTTTCAGGTATTTATTCGGCTCAGTTTTTACCGAGCACACACCCCTAATTCAAAATATAAGAAAGTTTAATAAATAAATAATACACACATAAAAAGAATATTTACCTTCTTTCAAGCATTCAGGATGATCAAGGGTACAAAGAAAATGTGAAAACAAGCAGTCCCCTTTCCTTATACTTGGTATTTATACTAAACTAGGATTAAATTTTAAATGGGAAAAGAACAAGTCTCCTGCCTTTATTTTGGGTCATTCCCAGTGGTCTGGCACGAGTTTGGTGACAATCCCTGTTGGGAGCTGGGTGGACCTCGGGCATCCCTAGCAGAGGTCTTCTGCCTCTGGGTGTTGCCTAGAAAACACAAGCGCTTCTGTCAGGGCAGCCATGGGTTGTGTGGTCTTGTGCTGCCCATCCAAGACTGCAAATATGGTGGTGGCCAGCACAGCCATGGTCTGTCCATCATACTGGGTCATGTCTGTCCCAGTATTTCTGAGCTGCGTCCAGATCTTGCCTCAAATATTGTCCAAGCCAGGTGGCTGGGTCGATTGGGAATGTAGTTGCTCCAGGGCGTTTTGTGCATGCCTGGGAGCTGAGAGCTTATTCTGATTGTGTGTCCCCGAGTTGTACTTTGGGGAAGGCTCGAGATCGTCACGGCAATGGTGACAGGAGCCAGAACCGGGACCATTGTGCTGGTCCTTCCAGTTTCAGCTGCCTCTGCCATACCCATTCCACTCTCGTTTCCAACCTGTACAATGGCCCACTATTACGCACCTTCTCATCATCTTCAGCTTTTTAGCAGCAAATACCAAGTGAAAAGTGCCAACAAGCACCGGTGGGTGCTACAACGGCCAAGCACAATCCCAGCAGGTACTTCAAAGGATGTGTCCAGGAGGTTAAAAAAAGACACATCACATGCAAGTCTGTCATAACAGTCTGCAAGCGCCCATCACAGAAGAATTCTTTACTGCTCAAGCAACGAACAAGCAGTGCAGGATCCCATTAGTGGTTTTCCAAGTTTATGCTAAAGCCCTCCAATTTACGGCCATCCTGTGGGCTAATGTACCAAGCGTACCATTTATTTATAACATATTTCTGCATTTGTTGTTAATTATGAGGCTATGTTTTGAGAGTAAAGATCAATGAGAGCTCTTTATTTCCCATATATTTACATTACTGCTTAGGGGGTGGTCAGTGAAGGACTTCAGGTACGCTCTGTTGAGATTCTAGGGTGCAAATCAGGCTTCCCAACCAACCGGTCTGGATGGTGCCTATCTGAATGTGCTGCAGAACAAAACAAGGGGCTCCCAAAGCCATAACTGGTTCCTGAGAAGCTCAAGGGTGCTGACATTTTTTATTTGAAGGGCTTCAGTTGAAGCACACATACACAGGTGGAGAGAGATGCTTACTTCATGAACCTATCCTGCTGCGTGTGTGGAAGTCATTCTCTGCTAGTGGGAATTCATCCATCAGCATCCCTGATGGTCGGCAGAGAAGAGGCTGATGGCCTTGCCAGCTGTCAGAAGGGTGGAGGAGGAGTCCTTCCACACAGACCTGCCTTCTTTCTCAAGAACCCATCCGCTCTGTTCTGCAATGGCGGCTGTCCTTCTGTAGGCAGGCAACGTCAGCTGTGGCTGGAACAAATCTGACCAGCAGCGTCTCTCTTCAGCAGGGGTCTTCAGCCTTTTTAAGCCTCCAGGCAACTTGGGAATTCTGATACAGGGTGGTGGGTGCAAGCACAAAATGGTGGCCGGGGGAGGGGGAGCCAGCCACAGACTGCCAGGGAACCAGGTTATGTGTGGCTCAGGTAATGACTCTTCAACACTCGAGGCAGAAACGCTGTTTAACAGGATGCCTTTTGAAGTGAACATACTGCTTTGAAATATTTTCCTGCACATACACACAGAGCCAGTTTGGTGTAGTGGTTAACTGCGCGGACTCTAATCTGGGAGGACCGGGTTTGATTCCCCACTCCTCCACTAGCAGCTGCTGGATGAAGCAAGCCATAGTTCTGTCAGAGTTGTTCTTGAAAAAGAGCCGTTTCTGTCAGAACTCTCTCAGCCCCACCTACCTCCTAGGGCAGGGGTGGCCAACCTGTGGCTCGGGAGCCACATGCGGCTCTTTCACACATATTGTGCGGCTCCTGGCAGGGCGGCTGGGGAAGCAAAGGGGAGGCATGCTTTTCCTTCCTTCCTTCCTTCTTTCCTTCCTTCCTTCCTTCCTTCCTTCCTTCCTTCCTTCCTTCCTTCCTTCCTACCTTCCTTCCTTCCTTCCTTCCTTCCTTCCCTCTCTCCTCCCTCTCATCTATTTGCTTTCCTAGTTTCTCTCTCTCTCTTTCTTTCCACTTCTTTAATTCTTTCTTTCCATCTCTCTCTTTTTCTCTCTCTCTCTCAATATCATTCGCAAACAAGTAATATCATTATCAATAACCGGTTTTCCTCATTTGTTTTTATTTTTGGCAGTCCCATTTAACGTTAATAAAAAGCAAATTTGCATATTTTTTAAAATAAAAACGTGTGTGTGATATTTGTTCCTGTCTTGCGGCTCTCAGACATCTGACGTTTATTCTGTGTGGCTCTTACGTTAAGCAAGGTTGGCCACCCCTGTCCTAGGGTGTCTGTTGTGGGGAGGGGAAGGGGAAGGAGTTTGCAGCCCGCTCTGAGACTCCAAGTGAAGGGCGGGGTATAAATCCAACCACCGCCGCCGCCACCTCCTCCTCCTCTTCAGTCAGATTTGAGTCCAGGGGCAACTTCGAGACCAATGAGAGTTTCAGGGCACCAGCTTCCCAGAGTCAGAGCTCCCTTCGTCAGACGCTGACACAGCTGAGGACAGCAACTGGCACCATTTTCTCAGGGACTCCCTTCCCTCCTTCATCTTGCTCCCTCCTTCTCTACTTCTCCTGCAAGACAGTGACATAATCTTGGGACTGAAGTTTTAGCGCCATCAGAGTTATTGTTCTAATGTACGGGGTTTTTTACTGTTGTTCACCGCCCTGAGCTCTGTGTACTCACAGAAGGGTGGTCTATACATTTAAATTATAACTATAAATAGAAAACAGAGTAGAAGTGGACATCTTCTGTTCTACTTGAATCTGACAAAGGGAGCTTTGACTCTCGGGAGCTGAGGCCCTGAACCTCTTGTTGGTCTCGAAAGCGCTACTGGACTCAGATCTGACTGCTGTGCCACAGACCAGCGTGGCTGCCCTCTGAGTTTACCCTTCAGTCATTCAGCAAAGGCCCTCGCCCTGTGGTGGCAACGGCTCCCAAAACAACGTTTTAAAAAACCTGCTCTGACAATGAGACGCTCTCTTGGAGAAAAGGCCCCGCCCATCTGGCCCCACCCACGTTCTAAAAACACTCGGTGGCCAGCGGGAAAGGAGACCATGCTGGGGACCCCTGCTCTGTAACAGGATGCTGGATGGGAGACAGCAATGAGGAGCACGGGCAGCTGCTTTGCGGACTCCTCTTCCGCGCTGAAAGAAAGAACAGTGCCCCAGAATCTGGCAGGCAGGGACCGAGAGGCATCTCTGTGCTCATTTTTTTTTTTAAGAGATTGAACTTAAGTCACCAGGCAGGGCATTCTGATGAGAGCCAGGGTGCCGCAGGCACAAAAGTATTACATCAGGAAAGCCTGAGTTCAAATCCCTTCTTTTATCTGCTGGCTCGGTTCAATGTTCTCCCATCTGCTATTCTTGAGGGGCGGTATAAGAAAATTCCTTATGCACTTAGGTACTGCAGATGCAATTAAGAAAGAATTAGAAATGGTTGAGCATGCACTCCTACATTGTAATTTGCTAAATGATATTCGAGCAAAATTTCTAGAAGTTCCCCTTAGTAAGGTAGCAGGACAACCGGATGGAATTAAGCTACATTACCTCTTTACTTCTTTAGATCCAGAGATTATTGAATTGACTGCTAAGTTTCTTCATGGTCTTATAAAACGGAAGAATCTTCCTGATCATTTTGAGTTTAATAAAACTGTAAAATTTAATTTTAAGTTCTCCTTTTAGAATTTAAAGATTCCTCTGATACACCTCTGTAATGGTTTTAGGGTTAACTATTTTTTTACAAATTTTGGGACTGTTTTATCTTAATGGGAACTGCTTTTAATATTTTATGCCAATAAAAGGTATTTGTTGTTGTTGTTGTTGTTAAAAAAATCCCTTCTTAGCCATGATGCTTGCGAGACCCAAGTTTGAGTCCAGTTGCACCTTGAAGACCAACAAAGTTTAAATCTGGGTATAAGCTTTCGTGCGCATGCAGAAGTGTGCATACAAACAAAGACTTATACCCAGAATTAAACTTGGTTGGTGCCACTGGACTCAAACTTTGTTCTGTTGCTTCAGACCAACACGGCTTACCCGCCTAAATCTGTTTGCTAGGCTGTGATCACACACACTACATGATCCACTTTGAATCCACTTTCAATGCCCTTTCCAACTGGATTTTACTATGTGAACTGGCACGTTTAACTTGCTTTACAGGATTGATGTGGAGAGGAGACAACAGTTACATATGATGTCCCGAATTCCTAAAATGAAGTTTGTTAGTGCATTTGAGTGACCTGGCAGGCTGTGAATAATTTTAAAAACTTAAGAGAGTAAACCAAGGCTGCAGTCTCTAACACTAAATAATCCACTTTCAGTGCACTTTCAATGCACTTTGATACTGGATTTTTACAGTGTGAACTGGCAAATCCAGTTTGAAAGTGCACTGAAAGTGGATTGAAAGTGAATTATTTAGTGTGTGTGACCACAGCCCAGGTTTGGCACTTTAATAATTTGGGCCTTCACGCTATAAAATGGTCAACTCTGTTAGCCCAACGGAAGGCCTGATTTTATCGATTGTCCATTAAAACAGTTACAGCTTGCCTTGCAGTTTGCAAATCCACAGGGCAGCTGGAAAGGTTCTAAAACAGCATAACAAAAAACAGTTATTGTAAAACTCAAAAGACAGTCACATTTTAAAAAAGAAATTAACAAAGCACGGTAATAGTACAACAAAGCCAGCAACAGCAGCATACAGCTTGCTGATTGAGAGACAACCAACAAAATCCCGAAGCTCTCTGTAACAGGACCACCTTTGCCTAAATGCCAGCAAGGATAGAAATTAATTGCCTCTTAATGCCACTGATGAGACGCATGAACTCATGAAGCCGCCTTATACTGAATCAGAGCCTTGGTCCATCAAGTTCAGTTATTGTCTGCTCAGACTGGCAATCGCTCTCGAGTCTCAGGCAGATGTCTTTCACATCACCTCCTGCCCGATTCTTTAAACTGGAGGTGCCAGGGATTGGATCTGGGACTTTCTGCATGCTACACAGATGCTCTACCACTGAGCCATGGGCCCTCCCCTCCTTTCTCATGACACCACCCCCAGTGGAGAGGAACGCAAGCACCAGGGTCTCCAAGGAAGGAAATCTAAACATGTGGACACGTTCACCGTTGTGCCTAAGTCCAGGCCCAGTTGAGAGCCCTCTGAAGCTTCCAAATGCCATCAACTGGGAGGTTAGGAAGCAGCCAGGCACTCCTCTATCATGGTCTCCTGCTCTACTGTCTCCATTAAGGGGTTGTTGGAGGGAAGGCAAGAAACAACCAGCTAAGTCATGTTTCTAGCCCCTATGGTTCCAGAGCAAAACCTTGCATATATTTGGCTGTCTCTGCTGGAACCACAGAAGAGGACTTCATGGGACTTGCAGATGTCAAGGGGAGCTCAGAATGATGCACAGGGCAGAGTCAGAAGTTACAAAAGCAAACCCTCATGGAAGAATCTTCTTGGCAAGCAATTTTTGAACATGCAGGGGGTTGCTTCCTTTTTTTTTTTCCACAGGAGGGGCACACGTATTTTAACAGAAAAAGGAGAGCATTCAGAGAGTCCAGTCATACAGTTAATCTAAAGTGGAGAATGGGAAAGAAAGGGGAAATGAACGTTCCTCAATTACCTGTACCTCCCTGCATCCCCGAGCTGACTGACAGGCACCAGGGTATAGTTCTTAGAATGATGGGATAGGATCTGGGACACCCAAGTTCAAACCCTAACCTGCCACGGAGGCTCGCTGGGTGACACGGAAATAATCGTTCTCGACGTAACACACCTCACGAGGTTGTTGTTGTGAAGATAAAATGGAGGAGGTGAGCGTGATGTTGCAAGCCACTCTGGGTAGGGATAGGTACAAACCACATTTTTGCAGTTCAGTTCATGGTTAGTGACTGAACCACAAACCCATATGACAGGGGAGGCTGGTCTGTGAACCAACCCAGTTCCTATTAATTCATGAGCAATTTAAAGTTTAAACCCCTGCTTTCTGCTTTCTGCTCCCTGCTGCTTTTCACGGGGAGCAGAAAATTGGGGGGGGGGGATTTAAACCAAACAGCTGTTTTTCATGGAGAGGTGAAAGCAGGGATTTAAACCCCTGCTTTCTACTCTTCACAAACTGCCATGAACTGCACCAAAATTTGTGGAAGTTCATGGCCGTTCTTCGGTTTGTGAACATTGCTTCACAAACCATGGAGCTGCCAAAATTTGTGGCAAACTGTAGTTCGTTAGCCGGTTCGTGCCCATCCCAGCTCTGGGTCCCTGTTGTGGTGAAAACCAGAGTATCTATATATCTAATAGCCAAGTCGCTCCCTCTGTGTGGATATCTAAATCCGTGTGGAGGGGGCACTTGGGGGGCAGGGAGATTTTTGGGGGGAGGCAGGGAGATTTTGGGGGGGGGGAGTTCACATGTGTGCAGAAGAATCTAAAAAGTGTAAAAAACTTTCGGGGGAATATTTAAATCCCCCCAAAAGTTAAAGAGCATTCCCTGTGCATGTGCAGGGAACACTCTGGGAACTGCAGTGGCCCAGCAGTTGGGAGGCATCCAAGCCTCACTGCCAGTGCAGTGGGAGGAAGATCAAGGGGCCCAGCAAGAGCCACTCAGGCCCGCTGGTGACCGTGGGGGCGGGGGAGACAAGCGGCGGGCCCGGCGAGAGCTGCTCAGGCCCACTAGTGCCCATGGGGGGGAAGGCTTACCTGTGGCTTTTCTCCTCCTCCACGTGGAGCTCCCCCGCCTCCACGAGTATCGCAGGTCCCCACCTCTTGTAAACATTTAAATAGATTCTACTCTAGTAGCACCTTAGAGACCAACAAGATTTTCAGAGTATGAGCTTCCTAGTGTCAAAGCTTCCTTTCTCAGATATCACTGAGAGCACAGACTCTCGAAAGCTTATCCCCCCCCCCAAAAAAAAATCTTGTTGTCCTCTAAGGTGCTACTGGAACTCAAATCTAGCTGTTCTACTGCAGACCACAGCACTATCGTCTGAAACAAATTTCTAAACGAAGACATAGTTTACGGTTGTCTGATTCCTGACAGTTGCTTTGGGAGTCAACATTTGGATGAAAATCAAGACGGAAATACAATACATACATGACGGGGCAAGGCAGTCCTTAGGTCATCCTCGACCCAGGCTGCTTAGTGCTGTAAAAGATTTTTTTTTAAAACCAGGTATTTAAACGGACTGGAAGCTGGTGAAGTTGTAAAACTGGCAGTACATACTTCAAGTGCTCGGGCTGGATTGACACGCTGACGGTCTCTTTTAGGGCCAGTTTCGAACGAAGGCAAGAACTGTGTCCTGGATGTTCCATAGTTGGATTTAGAGGATCTCTAATTTGCATGAAGAATAAGGACCTTGAAACAGCATCCCTGGTGAGACCCATTTGGTAATTATTTATTATTTATTCTGGAACCTTTCCTTGAAGCTCAGCCACGGCTCTGCATCTGGTAGTGTTTCAAGCAAAGGAACTTTCCTGAAGCCAAACCAATATTTTCTCAACCGAAAAAGGTGTTTGTAAAGAATTGTGGAAGGTGATTCTGTTGGCCGTAAACCTTCTGGAAGGATCAGGTTGCTGCCTGGACTTTTCACTGTTTCGCTTTCTTCATGGTATTAGTTTAACAGCCTCAGTTACAGCGCTCAAGAATTGGGTGTCCCATTAGTATGAACATTCTCCGGTCACTGGGTTTATGAAGGATCCTGGGCTATTTTCAGCATGGAATTCTTCCCATGTCTTGGGCCAACTCATTCACTCAGGCCTTGGGACACCGAAGTTGGCTCCCTTGCAGCTTTCTGCTCCAGTAAGAATACTATAATATTTCCAGCTCCCTCAGTCCACCTGGAAATATATCCACGTAAAATATGAATATATTCCTTTTTTGGAAGTTTTTTTGCTAGCCTTGTCCCACCATCTGCTGTCACTTTGACACCATTTTGTTTCCCACTTAGAACTTGCTTTTTTCCCCCAGAATGACCCTAGCCAATCAAGGCTCACATAGGGACTGATGAGGTTTGGTCACACGGGAGAGTCTAGCCAATCACATTACATGCCAGTTAGATTTGGCTATGTACTAATGTCACCGAAGTCAAGCAAAACCTGTTCAGGATGAGGGCAACGCTTTATTTATTTTAAAAATGTTATCTGTCTCAAAAATGTTATCTGTACTCAAAGCAACTTGCAACATGTAATCCATAAAACAAAATACAGCTCAAACCACAATACATAGTGCAACAGCAAAGTTAAAGCTCAAGTGCATACATTAGTCTGCCTGAGCATCCCAAACTAGAACCCACAGACAGTCAGAAAAACTCCTTTGTCCCAACATTCAAATACAGAACCATCAAGACCTTTACTAGCAAATGGTAGTTGAAATAACAGAGCACTGCAAAAATCTGCAAAATCTAACCCAAGAAGACATTTTATTCATTCCATAGGGTGGGAACGACCACTGAGAAGGCCAAAGCTGCTACAGACATCAAACAGTCACACGCCCATGGAAGGACTTCCAAAAGCAGCTGTTGGCAATCAAAGGTGGGGGGGTGGAGAGAGAGAAGGGGGAGGGTCCTTTCTGAACAGGCAAAGGCTTTCAGCCCCAATTGCAATAATCACTCCTACCCAGGGGTCTGTTGGAGCAGGAGTGCACAGGAGTGCAGCTCCGGGAGTGAGGAGCCCAGGGGGCGGGCACATGACCAAGCCCCGCCCCCTCCTCGGCTTCCCCGAGCAGTGCAGAGGCGCAGCGCCCTGGGGAAAGCCCTGCTAGGGTCTTTATTGTTTTTAATGTTTTGTTTTAATATTGATAATTTTATCATTGCTCCTTTTATGACTGTGTGCTGCTTTTCCAGAGACTTGCTCAAGGCGGCATATAAATTTTCTAAGTATACCATTTTTTATCTGGGCACATGGCACATAAGTACTGGAGAAATTTCACCAACCCTTCAGCAGCTTCCACCCCATCAGTTTGGTGCAGTGGCCAGGAGTTGGACTCTAATCTGGAAGAAGCGGGTTTGATTCCCCATTCCTCCACATGCAGCTGCTGGTGTGACCTTGGGCCAGTCACACGTTCTCTCAGAGCTGTTCTCTCCTGAGCAGTTCTCCAAAGACCTCTCTCAGCCCCACCTACCTCACAGGGTGTCTTGTTGTGGGGAGGGGAAGGGGAAGGGATGGGTGGTGCACATGTCCTGGGTATCTCAAGTCTACTGGAAACCTGGTGGTTTCAAGGGAGCAGGAAGAGAATGAGGGTGTGTTCTTGACGCTTATTTTTATTGCACAAAGTATTGGATGGGGAAGGGAATGGAGGAAGAGCAGGTCAGTTTCACTCACCTGTGGAGTGGAGCCTGAGGGGGGGGTGTTGCCTTCTGACACACTTCCGGTGTGTTAGGGGGTGTGGCATATGCAAATGAGTTATGGTAATGAGCTCCTGCACCTCTTTTTCTGTGAAATGACCCCTGCTCCTACCTCCCAAATTGCCATGGGCCTTTGGATACTCACGAAAATATTTGTGAAAAATGCACATGCACACACATCCCTGCCAGTTCAGTTTATCCCAAAGTAGCATCTTGAGGAAGCAGTCAGATGCTTGATGGATCAGCTACTCTCTCACTTTGGGGGTTTGCCTGCAAGAGTTGTTTACTACACGTCGGCAACGATTGAAAGCCTCTGCAAAGACCTGTCTGACTGGTGGGGGCACCCTTTCTAATGTGTCTGGAGAATGGCTGATTTCATGCCTTCAGCTGCAGAACCACGTATGAGCAGCAATCGATCAGACGTCATGACTTGGCGGTGTGTTGCGATCTCCTTACCAGAACCCTCTGAACAGCATTTGGGGTTTCTTTCATTTAGGAAACAAATTACTTAAGTGGGAAGCATAATAGAGATTTATAGAATTAGGGCGGAGCGCAGGAATCCGCACTCCCTCTCTTATAATACTAGGGCTCAGGGGTTATCCAAAGTGACAGGCAGGTTAAAAAAGCCAAAAAAAAAAAGGTACATCAAAATAGCTGACTTACAGGAATTCATGATAACAAGAATTGGTGATGGCTACTATCTCTGATAGGGGCCTACAGTGGCTCAAGTGGTTAAGATGCTGAACTGCAGACCGGAAGGTTAGTAGTTCAGCAGTTCAAGACCCGAGTGCTGTATGATGGAGTGAGCTCCCGTCTCTGGTCCCAGCTCCTGCCAACCTAGCAGTTCGAAAGCAAGAAATTGCATGTAGATAAGTAGGCACCGCTTCGGTGGGAAGGTAACAGCGTTCTGTGCGCCTCGGCATCTAGTCATGCCAGCCACATGACCACGGAAACGTCTTCGTACAGCACTGGCTCTTCGGCTTGGAAATGGAGATGAGCACCGCATCCCTAGAGTCGTATTTGACTGGTTTTCAAGCAAGGGAAACCTTTACCTTCACTATCTTTGATGGGGTTAGAAAATTCATGAATAATCACTCCAGCCGTGGCTATTCACCCTGATAGCTTAATGTACTGAGGCAGCCTACCTAGGAAAATACCTGTTGCTGGGGGCAAACCTGCAAGCTCTCGCGCTTTGATGAACTGCTTGTGGACTTTCTGGGGAATCCACCCGACTCCACAAGAGAGGCCTAGAGTCTAATCCTGCAGCCCCGTTCAAGTTCCACACATTTCAGTGCGCACAGTTTATTGGGATTCTCACTCCCCTTTCTGGCCAAAAACTAGCTCTAAAGCAGCTTAAAACTGATGAAAAGGGAGATAAAAACTGGAATTAGAAGTGGCTGGGGAGGGGGTTATTATTAGTGAATTTTGTGTGGAGCCTGGCATCTCTCACTGGCTGTGATTATGCTCAATTGCTGGACAGTCAGCTGGAGCAGAATGGGAGACTCCCCGGCCGCTCTCTCTCCTTCCTCGCCTTCACTGGTGAATGTGGATAGCTGGGAGGAAGTGGGTCTGTTAGCACCAGATTCCCAGTCTCATCCCGGTAGGAGGCCAAAATTGGTATTGCAGCAAGGGACTGAATCTGCTGGCAGGTGGCTCTGAAGTTATCTGACTGCCTCAACTGAACTATCTGTCCTTGGACCTCTGCCTCTTTCTGCCCGCCCCACTCTGTGATCCTTGCCCCCGCCCCCACTAATTGCTTTTTCACTTGTCTTTCTATGGGGATGTTTCTAAACACTACCCTGGTCTTATCACTGCCCTTGCTTTGCTTTCTGACCCTGCTTTGCTTTCTGCTTGGACTCCCACATGTTTGGGGACCAGTCCTGCCAGACCTCTTCCCTGCCCATGACCGCATCAAGATTCAGGGAACAGCTTCCCAGAATCTGCCCCCGTAAACCTGGCTGGTTCTACTCCAAGCTCAGATGAACGGCACTCTTCTGTCTCATTCTTCCTCTGCCTCCCTACCTCCTTTCCTCCTCTCTTCTAAATCACTTTCAAATTCAGCCCTCCCCCTCCCACTCCCCTAAGCCTTCTGCATGGAAGGTGGCACAAACTTGCCCAAGCTGAAATGGAAACAGAGGTCCCACGTTCGGAAACAAACCCAAGGAGCGGAGTCGCAGGAAAAGCACAGAGTGTGGAATTTCATCCCTCTCTGAGATTTGTCAATTGCTCTGGGGATGTCAGCTTCCGATAACAGAGTGATCAAAGGGTCAGTTTACCGGGAGAATGCCTGCACACCCAGACAGGACTCAGAATCTGGGGCAGCCAAGTTAATGTTCATAAACACGCCCCTTGGTTTTCATGCAGAGCTTGTGCTTAGAGAACAGAGCACAGCTCTGAACAAATCTACATTCACGTCATCTGAGATGTGTGCACAATTTGACTGGCGTAAAAAAATTATCAAATGATCAGATTTTTTTTTTTTATCCTGCCCTTCATAGGCGTCAACTTCAGGGGGGCTGGGGAGCTGGAGACCCCCCCCCGAACTTTTCCAGGAAGTGCTGAGCCTCCCCCAGAGACAATGGCCTGTGATGTCTCTGGGCCAGCCCCAGCTCCCACCCACCCCCGGGAAATTGGAAAGTCTACGCCCTTGCTGCCCTTCCTCTCCAGAACTCATGGTGTACAAGCCCTTCTTTTACTGCCAATCCTGAGAAGTAGGTTAGGCTAAGAGTATCTTGACAGGTCCAAGGTGAACTTCATGCCCCATATGCATGTTTTATATTTCTATAGCCCCAATTATGAGGGAGGGAGGGAGGGGGGGGGAGGGAGAGAGAGGGAGAGGGAGAGAGAGAGAGAGAGAGATCATCTTTTCCCCAGGATTCAAGGCAACCAAGAAAATACAAAGAAACAACAAAATTAATCAACAGGCCAACAATACATTGATTGATGGACAGGTTAGTGCAGGGCGATGTGGTCTGGGAACTGTGTGAGTCCTTGGCCATGAAGGGCTTAACCAGCACTTCAAACAGAGCCTGGAGCAAACAGCCGGCTAATATAGTAACTGAACACATGAAGTTGCCTTATACTGCAGCCATCCAAATCAAAAAACACTGTGTAATATACTATTAATATGTATTCAGAAGGTGTACTCAATATACAAGATATACAAAATCTTACTGGTGATTTATATCTCATATAACCATGAATACAAAGTAGAAGATTTCACATCCACAATTCCAAATAGGGCATGGTATAATCACATGCACATCAAAGCACCGATCCGTACAGAGGGAACCATTTCCAAGATTGGTAAATCCCCTAAAGGTATCTAAATTTGTTGTGCCCATTTCAACATAGGTCTTTATCAGGGAAAGCTACCACATAATATATTGTGTTAAGAGCTGCTAAAAACGATCGCCCAGAAGGTCCTGAAAGGCCCCGATACCGCCTTAGCAGCATTCCACAAACTCAGTGGGGAACATGCCCTCCTAGATCTTCAGGCCATCAGCCGGTCAGGGTCAGTGGAATCTACTTCTGGCAGTGCCTCGCCAGGGTCTCAGGCTGAGGTCTTTCACATCAACTACTGTCTGGGGCAGGCCCCGTAGCCAGGATTTTGCGGCTTGTGGGGCAAATTGTTTTCTGGTGGGGCTGAAGTTCTCAGTGCACAAAGAAAAGCCATTTAACCAACAGAAAGCTGTTACCAGGATAGATCTCTAAATTACAAGAAGTCAACCACTTTAGATGACAGTTCTCAGCTGCTGCAGCCTAAGCAACAATTCTGATAACAAGCCTTCAGGTGGGGGTGATGACTTCTATAGTCAAGAACCCTAACACAGGCAGAAAAACTCTCTTAAAGGAGACCAGTTTCTTGACACAGAGTTAGAAGGGATCCTAGAGGTCAGCTACTATAACCCCCTTGCTCAGTGTAGGAATTAGTCAACTACAGCACCCCACTCTGCTTAAAGGAGCACACATATTTTAAAATGATTGGGAAAAAGCAAATTCTGGTGGGGCTGTGCCTTTAAGAAAGGGGGCAGAGCCCCCAAAAGCCCAACCATAACTGCAGGCCTGTGCTAGGGACTGAACCCTGTGACTTTCCACATGCAAAACAGAGGCTCTGCTGCTGAGCCATAACCACAGCCCTGCTCTTCAGAGCCATAGCCCCACACGGCAGATTTCCACAACCACATCCTGCACAAAGAGGAAGCTTCCCAGTTGTCTTTAAGGGCAGTGCCAATGTACAACATGTTGTGTTGTCCAACCTAGAGGTTACGGTAGCCCACATCAGCACAGCTAAGCTGTGATGGTCCAGGCAAGGGACCCAATTTTCAAGCAATTTGCTGCTGGGAAAAGGTGCGACCACCATAAGAATGTGGTGTGTCATTAGCAAGGCTGGATTCCAAGAACATTTTCAAATCCTTTACAAGGCCGTCAAAAGAGAGGTCAGCCTTCAAGCAGAGTTCGCAGATCGGTCCCTGCCAACCCACCAGACTTCCTAACTCACATCACCTCCATCTTGTTTGGACTCAGGTCCAGCTTATAATTTCTAGGCTCTTGTGAAACTGACCTGAAAGATCTCTTTGCTTACATACCTCATCTTCCTTTCTCAGACATCACACAGCAAAGACCGCCAGAACAGGAGCCCAGTTCCTACTCTGGCGCCTCCTTCTTGGCCCGACTGGAGTACCCACAATCTGTGTAAAAGGCTCTCAGTATGGCATTGTTTCTTCACCTTTTATATCTTTTGCAGGGCTTTTTTTCTGGGGGAACGCGGGGGAACGGAGTTCCAGTACCCCTTCGTAAATACAAAATTCTAAAAAAATGTTTAAAAGTTCATGATGTGGTTTCAAAGAATCCTGTGTGTTTCTCCTTCATTCCCCTCTGGAGAGTTCCAGCACCTCTTTTTCCAGAAAAAAAGCTCTGATCTTTTGTAAATAAAACCGTCTTGCGTGTAACATGAGAGTAACAGTATGGCGGCATGATTATTTCCCCCCTCACTATGCTCCTGGCTCAAGTTTGTCTTGGTAACTGCAGGAAAATCTCTACTGTTTTTTGTTAAGACTCATGTAATTGATGTTATTATCAACTATGAAAGAGTCTGGTTCCCTGATTATGAACACATCTACACAGAAGTAAGAGTGAATGCCAATGCCTGTTTACCAAGTGGTAACCAGTCACAGGGTTCATGTAACCACTTGGGAAAGCAGTCATCAGTAGCATCTACGCGGGGTTTTGTCACATAACAATAAGTGGTGATATCTGGATGTCCTGTGGTCTATCTTGTGTGAGGAACACGGTGGGCAGCCATGTTGGTCTGAAGCAGGGGTCCGTTGGAGCGGGAGTGCACAGGAGCACAGCTCCGGGAGTGAGGAGCCCAGGGGGCGGGCACATGACCAAGCCCCACCCCCTCCTCGGCTTCCCCGAGCAGTGCAGAGGCGCAGCGCCCTGGGGAAAGCCCTGCTAGGGTCTTTATTGTTTTTAATGTTTTGTTTTAATATTGATAATTTTATCATTGTTCCTTTTATGACTGTGTGCTGCTTTTCCAGAGACTTGCTCAAGGTGGCATATAAATTGTCTAAGTATACCCTTTTTTATGGGGCACATGGCACATAAGTACCGGAGAAATTTCACCAACCCTTCAGCAGCTTCCACCCCATCAGTTTGGTGTAGTGGTCAGGAGTTGGACTCTAATCTGGGAGAAGCGGGTTTGATTCCCCACTCCTCCACATGCAGCTGCTGGTGTGACCTTGGGCCAGTCACAAGTTCTCTCAGAGCTTTTCTCTCCTGAGCAGTTCTCAAAAGACCTCTCTCAGCCCCACCTACCTCACAGGGTGTCTTGTTGTCGGGAGGGGAAGGGGAAGAGATGGGTGGTGCAGATGTCCTGGGTATCTCAAGTCTACTTGAAACCTGGTGGTTTCAAGGGAGCAGGAAGAGAATGAGGGTGTGTTCTTTACGCTTATTTTTATTGCACCAAGTATTGGATAGGGAAGGGAATGGAGGAAGAGCAGGTCAGTTTCACTCACTTGTGGAGTGGAGCCTGAGGGGTGGGTGTTGCCTTCTGACACACTTCCGGTATGTTAGGGGGTGTGGCATATGCAAATGAGTTATGCTAATGAGTTATGCTAATGAGCACCTGCACCTCTTTTTCTACGAAATGACCCCTGGTTATTTGGAAGGGTGACCTCCAAGGCAGACTCTGCAGAAGAAGGCAACGGGAAACCACCGCTCGCTTCTCCACTTGCCTTGAAAGCCCCTTGCTGGGGTTGCCATAAAGCGGCTGCAACTTGAGGGCACTTTCCACACACTCACGCTGGTAGCCTAGTGCCTGAGAATGGAGTGCACACAGCCAGATACCATTCTTGCCAATGCCCAAAACAACAGGATGCCGGAGTTTGCCTGGTTTATGCTTTTGGGGTGGTAGCAGAAGGCCACCTGGCAGAGCCCCTGGGGTACCTCCGTGCAGACCTGATCCTGCAGACCTCCAGGCAATACCGTCACCAGGCTATACAGTTCTAACTGGTCTGCTTCTTCATGGAAAGCCTGAGAGTCGTGGACTGTGGGGTGCCACTGATTGCCAGCCCCCTAGATGCAGTCTGACTTGACCATGACAAAAACGGCCCCTTTACCAGCCTCGGGCTATCATGTCAGAATGGCTTCTGATTCTGTCAGTGGCGTTACACTGTGCTTGGCTGACGCTATGTGGTGAATCATACAGCTGTAACAACACACTCTCCTATTAAGGCATATACATCAAAAATTTCCAAAAAACATACAAAAATTATTGCAAAATATAATTAATTTAATATAATAAGTGATGGGGGGGTCCAAAGTCATCAACAACGAAACATCCGGTAGATACATTCGTTTCCAACAGTCTTCATCAGGTGTGGACCAACAATTTGAATATCTTCAAAAGTAATAAAAGTACTTCTACTATATCTGGCTGATTCAACAATGGCAATTTTTCAATTCACAGCATATCTGGAATACTCCTAAGTTAATGCATGTCACTGTAAAGCCTTTGAGTGACATGTATTAACTTAGGAGTATTCCAGATATGCTGTGAGTTGAAAAATTGCCATTGTTGAATCAGCCAGATATAGTAGAAGTACTTTTATTACGTTTGAAGATATTCAAATTGTTGGTCCACACCTGATGAAGACTGTTGGAAACGAATGTATCTACCGGATGTTTCGTTGTTGATGACTTTGGACCCCCCATCACTTATTATATTAAATTAATTATATTTTGCAATAATTTTTGTATGTTTTTTGGAAATTTTTGATGTATATGCCTTAATAGGAGAGTGTGTTGTTACAGCTGTATGATTCTCTGGTCTTAACTTATTCCATAGCTGTTGTTCTCATAGCTATGTGGTGAATGGCACTGTTTGTTGACGACCTCCCAAATCAGGGCACAGTGAGGTGATGCAAGCGCTCTGCGTAAAAATCCACTCTGGTATGGCAGCCAGTATTTCTGAGCGGCAGTATTTTTAATTCAGGGGAAAACCCAAGCAGCGTGCAACTGCGGCCATCATAAATGCTGCCATCATAAATGCTGGCTGAGGTGAGCGGGCCTTCTCCCAGTCTAAACTGAGGCAGTCGAATGCTGATCCTTGCCAGCCCTGCCTACGCTAGAGTCACCTTTTCCGTTAAAGATCAATGAAAAGATACGCTCGGTAATCACAGACCTATTGAGTAATACAACACTGGGCACACTTAGAAACCACTGTTTAAAGTTTTATTCCAATGTCAATTACAAGAAAGAAGATACCAAAGGGAAGAAGAGACAGCTTGAAGGATGCAGAATGAGACCAAAGCTGGGGAGACGGACCAGCTGGTTACGCAGGTGATCTGAGAGTGGAAAAGTGATGTGTCACGTTCTCCTCCACTAGGCTGGTGTGAAAAGCAAGGAGGCTTATGGGATTACAACATCTGTACCACAGCAATGGGCAATTAGATGCCCTGGGGCTTAATCCAGCAACCCTTCTTCCCTCTGGCAACCAGGGCAGCACTCATTTAGAAAGTGGAAGGAGGGCCTTATAACCAAGGATGAATATAAACAAATCACCAGTGCTTGTAGAGAGAGAGTTAGGAAAGCTAAAGCTCAGTATGAGCTCAGGCTAGTGGGAGATGCTAAAAACAACAAAAAAGCGATTTTTTTATTATGTTCAAAGTAAGAAAAAGAGCAAGGACATGGTAGGCTCATTGCGGGGACAGGAAAGTGAAACTGTAACAGGTGATGAGGTGAGTGCAGAACTGCTCAGTTTCTGCTCTTCTTCAGTCTTCTCTTGCGAGGGAAAAGGCGCTCAACATGGCAAAAACAGAAAATATGATGAGGGAAGGGAGTTGCAGCCTAGGATCAGGGAAGGGGTAGGACATAAACACCTAGTTTCTTTAAATGAAACTAAGTCCTCGGGGCCAGATGAACTGCATCCAAGGGTGCTAGAAGAATTCGCGGATGTAATTTCTGAGCCTCTGTCCATTATTTTTGAGAATTCTTGGAGAACAGGTGAGGTGCCAGAAGATTGGAGGTGGGCAAATGTTGTCCCCATCTTCAAGAAGGGAGAAAAGGAGGATCCGGGTAACTACGGACCCGTCAGCTTGACATCTATACCTGGGAAAGTTTTAGAACAAATAATCAAACAGACAGTCCTTGAGCATTTAGAAAGGATGGCTGTGATTACTAAGAGCCAACATGGGTTTCTCAAGAACAAGTCATGTCAGACTAACCTTATCTCTCTTTTTTTGAGAAAGTTACTACCTTGCTGGATCAGGGACATAGTTTATCTTGCTTTCAGTATGGCTTTTGATAAGGTTCCACATAATATTCTCGTTGACAAATTGGTAAAATGTGATTTGGATCCTATGACTGTTAGGTGGATCGGTAACTGGCTGACAGATCGCACCCAAAGAGTGCTTGTGAATGATTCCTCATCCTCTTGGAGAGGAGTGACAAGTGGAGTACCTCAAGGATCTGTCCTGGGACCTATTTTGTTCAACATCTTTATTAATGATTTGGATGAAGGGATAGAGGGAATGCTTATTAAATTTGCAGATGATACTAAATTGGGAGGGGTAGCAAATAGAAGACAGAGTCAGGATACAGGATGATCTTGACAGGCTGGAAAACTGAGCTAAAACAAAATTAATTTCAATGAGGATAAATGTAAAGTTCTGCATTTAGGTAGGAAAAATCAAATGCATAATTATAGGTTGGCAGTAGTATGTGGGAAAAGGAACTAGGAGTCTTAGCAGAACATACACTGAACATGAGTCAGCAATGTGATGTGGTAGCTAAAAAGGCAAATGTGATTTTGGGCTGTATCAACAGAAGTATAGTGTCCAGATCACGTGAAGCAATGGTATCACTTTACTCTGCTCTGGTTAGACCTCACCTAGAGTACTGTGTTCAGGTGTGGGCACCACAGTTTAAGAAGGATATAGACAAGCTGGAACGTGTCCAGAGGAGGGCAATGAAGATGGTGAGGGGTCTGAAGACCAAGTCCTATGAGGAAAGGTTGAAGGAGCTGGGTATGTTTAGCCTGGAAAGGAGACGGCTGAGAGGTGATATGATCACCACCTTCAAGTACTTGAAGGGCTGCCATGTAGAGGATAGTACAAAGTTGTTTTCTGTTGCCCCAGAAGGTCGGACCAGAACCAATGGGTTGAGATTAAATCAGAAGGGTTTTCGGCTAAACATCAGGAAGAACTTCCTGACAGTTAGAGTAGGGATTGCACTGTGACTTTGATAATGAACTTATGCTTTTTACACTGAATATTGGTCAGCCACTTCCAACATTTTAGCTGTGCCATAGAAGACACAGTAAAAGTGAGGTGTGTAAGAGTGTGAGGTCTATGCACAGTGGAGCTGAGTTTGTCCTACAACCCCCACACCAATACTGGATGTTGTGCTTTCATATGGCCTTCAGGTATAGTCCTGAGATCTGAAACCAAAATCATTGTGCAAAATCATCATCATCATCATCCATGGAACTATTATACAATCCAGCCTCTGCAAGAATGACATCCAACATACCCAGTGGTAAGAAAGGTACACCTGGTGGGCAGGACATGCAGATTCGAGTCCAGTAGCACCTTAGAGACCAACAAGATTGGGGGGGGGGGGGTTATACACTTTCTAAGATGCTGCTGGACTTGAACCTACCTGTTCTGCTGCAGACTAACATGGCTACCCTCTGAAACTGATCAACACAGCACTCCACTCCCCATCCACTCTTGAAAAGTCTAGAAAAGTCCCTACTCTTCCCCCTACTCTAGAAAAGTCAAGAGACACACAACATGTGAACCTTCAGTATTAAGGTGAATGTGGCCACCGGCTACTAACCCTTAAGGGACATAACAAGGGAGCCACTCTAGCCTCCCAGCTCTATGGTGAGCCCCGCATATGCTTTGCGTTGGCAACTGAAGGTACAAACCTGTTCCAATGACCAGGGCAAGTGCCGATCAAGACCACTCTGGAACCTGTCCTCCTTTGCCACCCCGCAGTGTGTGGACGCCACATGCCTTGTACAAACCACCCCACAGAGATGAGTTGGTTTAAGGGAAAAAAACCAACAACCACCCCAATACCCAAAGCTTGGTCTTAAGCAGATTTCTGGCAAAGTTTGCATAGGGGAGAAAACAAATCTCTCGCAGCCTGAAAAAGTAGCGCGTGCCTTTCAGTGGCGCACGGCGGCACGATTGTATTGTCCCCTCTGTTTGCACAGGCTCGAGCAAGCTCACTTGTGACAACAGCCCGAGAGTCAGAATAAGCAAGAGTCGGACAGCTGAAAAGGTTGCATGGGTTCCTGGCCACTGGCCTGCCTCACTACCGCCGCATTTATTTCCTTGGGATTGCGACAACCTGGGCTGCAGGCCTTCTGGGGTGTGTTTACACTCCAGGATCAAAGAGGCAAGTGTGGTTGGGCAAAGAACCAGCCCTTTATCTGTTTGCAGAGGAGGCCTGCATACCTCCAGGACATGATGTGCCCCCCCCCCCCCCCATTGCCTAACAACAACACGCAGCACTTTTTAAAATCACATTTCAGGTGTTCAAAGCACTTCACGTACACGGGGGGGGGGGGGGGGGGGGAGAGCCAGGGGCTAGAACTAATTGGTCAACAGTCAACTCAGGGAAGGGCTGGGGCTTCGCATTACAGCGCGGGCTTTGCATGTAGATGGTCCCAGCGTCCAATCCCTGCATCGCCACTTCAGGGGACTTGGGTAGCAGGTGAGAGAAGACCTGGGGAGCTGCTGCCCATCAGAATACATAGCACTGAGCTAGATGGATCAACAGTCTGTCTCAGAATAAGGCAGAGCCCTATGTTCCTATGTCTAGGAGCCAGTTTGGTGTAGTGGTTAAGTGCACGGACTCTAATCTGGGAGAACCGGGTTTGATTCCCCAGTCCTCCACTTGCACCTGGCTGGATGACCTTGGGCAAGCCATAGCTCTGTACCAGCTGTTCCCTCAAGGACAGCTTGGGAAAGAGCTCTCTCAGCCCCACCTACCTCACAGGGTGTCTGTTGTGGGGAGGGGAAGGGAAAGGAGTTTGTAAGCTGCTCTGAGACGCCAAGTGAGTGAAGGGCGGGGTATAAATCTAATCTCTTCTTCTTCTTCTTCTTCTTCTAGGTACCTCACCCCTATATAGTGGCATGGGGGGGAGGATATAGGAAATGGGGGTACATAACCTTTCCCCTCATTCTCCACTTGGCCTCCCCTTTAGCAGCATTTTCCCCAAACAGGGTTGTGTCTACTGTGCCCATTGAAAGGGGACAAAGAGTTAGACATCCATTGCTGCTTTTTCCAAGCAAGCCTCCCCTTGCCCCAGCTCTGATGTACAGCCACGGAGGCTGGGCATCACAGAAGTCTGCTGGCCACTGAATGCTCTGTTCCGGTCTTGAGGCCGAGAGACAGAGACCTTCTGTATCACTAAAAGCATTCCTCCAATTCGCCCTGGAACACAGAGTTCTAGTTCAGGCTTGCCTATAAAAAGGTTTCTCCTGGGTTACACAAACAAGAAGATCCAAGATAATTCAGCCACACCCCTTGCTTGCATCAGCTTGGAACCGGCTTGTGACACAGGGCTTTGTGCTGGCATTCGGTTAGAATCCAAATCGCAGGAGAGCTTCCAAGCACAGAACAGGCAAGACGTGGTTTGGGGACGCTTCTCATCTTCTTTTCCATAAATGCACTCCTATCTGACTGGTTCAGAGGCAGGTCCCAAGTCTGTCCATTTGGACATTGTGTCAGAATCACTGCAAGCACAAACTATGGTTTGCAAACTAGGGTTGCCAAGTACCAGCAACTTACCGGCGGGGGGGAGTTGTTCTCCCCCTGGGAGCTCTACTGGTGCGTGTGCTTTGCGCACGCGCCACAGCAATGTAATGACGTCACCCAGAGGTGATGTCATCACGTTGGGGGCATTGCCAGGGCAACGCTCTGGCAATCGCCCCAAAAAGGGGCGATTGCCAGAGTGTTGCCCTGGCAACGCCCCCAACGTGATGACATCACCTCCGGGTGACGTCATTACATGGGAGAAGTCGTCCTCACCGGACGACTTCTGGGGCGGGGTTTCCCCCGCCAGCCGAATGCCGGCCGGCAGATCGGGAACCCCTATAGCGGGGGATCCCCCGCCCCCCGGGCTGACTTGGCAGCCCTATTGCAAACGCACTTCGTCACCACAGATGCTGGTTCTAGTTTGCTGGCTAAATGTCACCTGTGGATTATGAATGCCACAAATTTGACCAGCACGAGCAGGACTACTAACCCCCTGTGATGGCACTCACATTTCTGCACAGGAATAAATGGAAGGCCAATTTTAACAGGTCACACTAGCAAAGACAAAGGCAAACGTATTCTGTATACTGTGGCAAATGTATTCAAATTTCTGCTAGCTGGTTTCTTCTTTCCCCTTGTTGTCACCCAGCCTGAGCATTCAGGATTTATTGATCAGATTCAACAGTGGGCCTCCCCCTTTCCCAAGGGCTTCAGATGGATGATACAGCAAAATGCTAAAGGAACAACTTCCCGCCCCAAGAGAACCTCAAATAAAATATCTCCATCTTTCATGATTTAAGCTGAGATGGTTAAGGAGAAGAATGAATAAGTAAAAGCCAACGTCGCACAACAGCTCAGCGGCTGCATGGGGCAACGAAGCCACCCATCTGCCATTCCTGCTCACATGGCTGCAAGCCCCATACTACATACATTTATTTATTTAATTAATTCCTTTGTCTCCTGCCTTGGTCTCCTGCCTTTCTCCCCAATCAGGACCCAAAGCAGCTTAAAACAGTCTCCTCTCCTCCATTCGAAGTTTATTTAGGTTTCATAACACCATGCACAATTTGGGTTTAATAGCACCATGCACCACAACCCTGTGAGATAGGTTAAGCTGAGACAGTATGACTGGCCCAAGGAGAGGGGTTTTGAACCCGGGTCTTCGAGATAGTAGTCCAATGTTCTTAACCTTTCCTTTCATTTATTAGCTCATTTGACCAAAGGTCTTAAGCATCATAATATCAACATAAGACATTGTGTAACAGCAGTTAAAACAACAAGCAAAACAAAGTCCAGAGGTTGATGATCATCACAATCCACACGAAGTAAGGGATCTTAAAATGTATATAGAATAAAACCTGATAAAATTAGGTTTTAATATAAAATATATATAAAATAAAACCTGCTTTCTCCTTCCCATGAAAGAACATAAGAACATAAGAGAAGCCAATGTTGGATCAGGCCAGTGGCCCATCCAGTCCAACACTCTGTCACACAGTGGCCAAAAATACCAGGTGCCCTCGGAAGATCCAGCGGTGGGGCCAGGATACTAGAAGCCCTCCCACTGTTGCCCCCCCCCCCTTCAAGCACCAAGAATACAGAGCATCACTTGCCCCAGACTGAGAGCTCCTATCTATACTTTGTGGCTAGTAGCCACTGATGGACTTCTGCTCCATATGTTTATCTAATTTCCTCTTGAAGCCATCCATGCTTATAGCCGCCGCCACCTCCTGTGGCAGTGAATTCCACATGTTAATCACTCTTTGGGTGAAGAAGTACTTCCTTTCATCTGTTCTAACCCGACTGCTCAGCAATTTCATGGCATACCCACGAGTTCTTGTATTGTGCGAAAGGGAGAAAAGGACTTCTTTCTCTACCTGCTCTATCCCATGCATACTCTTATAAACCTCAATCATGTCACCCCTCAGCCGTCGTTTTTCCAAGCTAAAGAGCCCCAAGCGCTTCAACCTTTCTTCATAGGGAAAGTGTTCCAACCCTTTTATCATTCTAGTTGCCCTTTTCCCAATGCTATAATATCTTTTTTGAGGTGTGGCAACCAGAACTGTACACTGTACTCCAAATGAGGTCGCACCATTGATTTATACAGGGGCATTATGATACTAGCTGATTTGTTTTCAATTCCCTTCCTAATAACCCCCAGCATAGCGTTGGCCTTTTTCACTGCAGTCGCACACTGTCTCGACATTTTCATTGAGTTATCTACTATGACTCCAAGATCTCTCTCTTGGTCAGTCTCCGCCAGTTTTGACCCCATCGTGTATTTATAGTTAGGTTTTTTGGGTCCAATGTGCATCACTTTGCACTTGGCCATATTAACCCGCATTTACCATGATGATGCCCACTCGCCCATCCTCGACAGATCCCTTTGGAGTGCCTCACAATCCTCCCTGGTTCTCACCACCCTGAACAACTTCGTGTCATCTGCAAATTTAGCCACTTCACTGCTTACTCCCAACTCCAAATCATTGATAAACAAGTTAAAAAGCATTGGACCGAGTACTGATCCCTGCGGTACCCCACTGCTTACCTCCCTCCACTGAGAAAATTGCCCATTTATACTCACGCTCTGTTTCCTTTTAATTAGCCAGTTTTTGATCCACAAAAGGACTTGTCCTTTTATCCCATGACTATTGAGCTTACCAAAAGCTTTCTGGAAGTCAAGGTAAACAACATCTATTGGATCCCCCTTGTCCACATGTTTGTTTACCCCCTCAAAGAACACTAACAGGTTAGTGAGACAAGATCTTCCCTTACAGAACGCATGCTGAGTCTTCCTCAATAGATTTTGTTCATCAATGTGCCTACTAATTTTTCCCTTAATAACAGTTTCCACCAACTTACCTGGTATCGACGTCAGATTGACTGGCCTGTAATTTCCCAGATCTCCTCTGGAACCCTTTTTAAAGATGGGAGTGACATTCGCTACCTTCCAGTCCTCAGGAATGGAGGCAGATTTTAAGGAAAGATTAGATATTTTTGCCAGGAGATCCACAAGTTCACATTTGAGTTCTTTCAGAACTCTCGGATGTCTGCCATCCAGGCCCGGTGATTTATTTGTTTTTAAGTTGTCTATCAGTCGTAGGACCTCCTCTCTTGTCACCTCAATCTGACTCAGGTCTTTCAACCCCCTCCCGAAATCAGTGGTTCTGGAGTGGCCAAGCACTTCTCATCTTCCGCAGTGAAGACTGTGGAAGATGAACCATAGCCCCTCCTGCCTGGAACTGAACCTAGAGCCACGGTTAGCCAAGAGAAAGAATATTATTCTTTATTAAATGTTTTTGTGAATTCAAGAAGAATGCAGTATTTCTAGATGAAAAAAATGGGGTGTAAAATCTTGAGGATGGCTGGGACTGAACTAAAAAGAAAAAAGAGTAAGATTCCAAAGGCCTGTTACAAGACAGAGCTCTGTGACAGGTGGTCTGTAGAAGCAAAAGGAAAAGGAAAAAAAGGCCAGCTATATACCACTGAACTTCATTATCCTTGAGATGGCTATCAAGAGAGGAGGTCCTACGACTGATAGACAACTTAACATTATCCTTGAGATAGCTTCTCAGCCATTTCCCTATCATCCTTCACTACACCTTTTACCCCATGGTCATCCAAGGGCCCCACTGCTTCCCTGGCTGGTCTCCTGCTTCTAATGTATTTGAAGAAAGCTGCAAAAACATCCCCACAAAAGCTGCCAAAAGATCGGAAACAGCTGAGCCTGCTCAAAAAAGCCCCTTTAAACAGCTGAGCCGTGCGGCGCAAACAACCACAGGGGCTGGCTGCCCAAGAAAGCCCCTTTAAATAGCTGAGCCCTGGGAGCAGGCTGCCCCCACAGCTCAGCTCTTTCCGATCTAAACAGCTCAGCTATTTAGATCGGAAAGAGCTGAGCTGTGGGGGCAGGATGCTCCCAGGGCTCAGCTGCTGAGTTTGAAACAACTGAGCTGCGGGAGCAGGCTGCCCCCACAGCTCAGCTGTTTGGGGCATGAACCTCACAAACCTCGTTTGGTTCCTATGCTAGCCAGTTTGTATGCGGGGTTCATGGTTCGGTTTGTGGTTTGCCTGCGAACTGAACTGCATTTTTGTGGTTCGTGCCCATCCCTACTCACAGGATCCCCTTTTCTTGATGATTTCTTAATGTTAGCAATGAAAGGCAAGCAATTAAAAAAAAACTTCAGAAAATACGAAGAAAACTGATGCAAAAATGTTGACCTATTCATTTACATTGCCTTCTCTTGCTCTCACTCCAAGTTCTCCTGCTCTCGGAGATGTCACTCTGCTCACTGCAAGACCCTAATTGGCTGCGGTCCCCTTAGCACAAATCCAGAAATATGAGAGCCCAGAAGGGAAAAACAAAACCAAACAGAAACATTGGGGGCGGTCACATTTCCCCCTAAACGTTCCTGATGGGAAATGGGGGAGATTTGGGGGAAGCACTGAAATACATTCCGATGAAATGTTTTCTCTTTTGGAATGAGTTAAATGCTTTTAAAGACAAGCTGGTGTTCACTCGAAATATGTAGCATGACATTTTTATAATTTAATTGTGTGTGTGTGTGTGTGTATAACTGTATTATATATTATTGATTATATTATATTATATATATAATAGAATTGAATTATATATATTTATATTATATTAAGACAAGCTACAGTGTTAGAGAATTATAATTACTACATGCATTGTAGACATAAAGTATTTCCAGAGATATATATTATAGTTCAAACATGAATTATTTGGCAAAAAGTAATATGCTGAAATGTGTTGGATGAAATTGCATTCTTAAACAGTTCAGTGTTTTCAATATCAGGTTTACCTGGATAGCTATATATACCGCCAGCACTATTGCAACTGTACATGAGCATTTCTTTCCAAACAGTTCAGTTTCTTTCGTCTACTCCAAAACACTGTTTCTAAATTCAGCTCTTGTTTTTCCTGCCACCTAGATAGTAAGGCAGCACACGATATGGCAGTTTGCAGCTCTCTCTATAGTACAGGGTATATTTGCAATTGAATGCCATAAACATGCCAACTAGTTAGCATATAACATGGTACTAAGTTGTAAATGATGTGTTTTATGTTGTTGAAACCGTAAAAAGAATGCTAGGTTTGATAGGAAAGTATCAGATATTTCAATTTTCCCCAATTTCACTCCCCCACTTCCTTTTCCCTATTTTTCCAAAAGCTTCAAAATATGTGGAAATTTTACATCTCCGTACTAACCTAGGATGAAGAAACTGGCAGGCAGAGAGAAACCACGACACTACGTATGACTGCAAGAAGGTTAATACTAATTTAAAAGGGCATGATCCAGCCAACATGCATTCGATTCAGTGGAAGAAAGTTTAGCATGTGAGCACAGGACACAGCCTCATACTGAATCGAACCACTGGTCAACCAAGGTACGTAGGTATCATCTACTAAGACTGGCAGCGGCTCTCCAGGGTCTCACAACGAGGTCTTTCATATCCTCTACTACCTGATCCTTTCAACTGGGGATGCTGGGGATTGAACCTGGGACCTTCTGCATGAACCCCACAAACCCAGTCGGCTAGCATACAAACCAAACCATTTAGCCACGTCCCCTCCCCTAATGGCTTCATTCCCTCACCAAAATGACAATTAAAAATGCTTAAGTACAACTGTGTCCAAAGTAATCCTCAGGAAACGTTTTTACCCCATCAAAAACACTATCTGAGCACTGAAAATAAAGACACATTATTCAGGGCAACCATAAGGTCAGCCCAAGTGCACAAGAACTGCCACCATATATTTGCAAACGTTGCCATCTCTTGTTCTCCTTGCAAGTTGGAATATTTTGCCTTTGGTGACATCATCTTGTTCACTACAGGATCCCTGACTGGTTATGATCACAAAGGGTGCTCCACTAAAACACTCGGGAGAATCTAGTTTCAGCGCTGCTCATTTGTGTCCCGACATTTTAACATGCCATCCTCATTCATATTCCAAAAAAGCTACTCTGCCAGAAGGCACTGGACAAGGTTTGCCACTGTGATGCGCAACCATCTTTTTATTGTGTGTGCGCTTCAAATACATCATTTGTCACAGGAGTTAAAATAAAGACCACCAAAGTTATCTCTTCAGGGAATGCAGCATGCAGCCACACCTACTATGCCACCAACAAAGAATGATATATTGACACACCATCAAACTTAATGCCCATTTCGAAAACTTTGGATTGCTGTGCCAGTGCTCGGATACCTTATCATTCACAAGATGACCAGGGGGGAAAAGGACTCTATCTGAGATGATCTACCTCTGACTTTAACGCAAGGAAAGCACCTGCTGAACATACACACATTGCCAGGGTAGCCAGGCCCCCACCAAAGGTGGGGCATCCCCTGCCCCATGGCCCCTCCCTCCAGGGGACTTACTGGCAGCAAAGGCAGGCCTCAGCTGGGAATCGCCAGCAACCTGACAATGTCACTTCCAGCACACATCAGGAATGGCATCATCATGTCGCTGGTGATGCAGGGACACTCCGGCATTCTATGGTAAAAATGATTCCTACCATAGAGTTTTTACCCAGATACCAGAGTGTCACAATGACATCACTTCCAGTGTGCACGGGAAGTGATGCTGCATCACCGGCAATGCCAGCCTAGACCTGCCTTTGCTGCCAAGTTCCCTCCCCACATCCCACTGGTTGCCGAGGAGTGCCACTTGCTGACTCAGATAAAAGACTCGTCGTTTTTGTGCCACTTACTTTGGCTTCGGTCTCCCCACGATGCAACGTGTACAAGTGATGGACGGCACTTTGCGAAGATGACCAGGGATGGGTCAGTATTTGAAACACATGGAAATCATGGCCCACTGTGTCTGTTGTGACCAGAAGCATGCCTGGGGGTGGAAAAAATGCGGGATCAATTGGCACCAAGAAAGAGGCTAACAGTCAAATCAACTATAGTGCTATATATTCAGTGCAAATAAAGGAGATCAAAATACCTTTGCCGGGGTTGCATCAATTATTTTACGTGCATTGTTAAAAGTCTGTAATTAATATTAAACATTGTTGGTATGGAAAGTGTTTAGAGAGGGGGTAAAGGGAACAGCATGGAAATATTCTGGAACATTTTTCTGTGGGCCAGAAACGTATTCTTTTTCACTGAGAATTGTTCTTAAATTGACTGATCAATTAAATCAAAACAAAGTTACATTTTCCCAAGTTACATCTTCCCAAGTCCCAAGTCTTCAACAGGGAAACCTTTCTGAGATAATGAATGAGGAGGAAGCACTTACAATTTGGTAAGTGAAAGCTACATCTTGTTGTTGGGCCATCTTCAGGAATGCACTCGTCAGCTCTGCCAAGGTCACTGAGCAACATCCTTTGCCAACAGCCAAGGGAGGAGTAGCCCTCCATTGCATAGTGGATTATCACAACTTTTACAAGGATCTTATTTTTATTATACTGCCATTGTGTTTATCAAGTGTAATTGTTTTGCCCATCAGCCACCTTAAGTAGAAAGGCAGGATATACATCTTACAATTTATTTACATGAATGTATTATGTTTTTATCCCATCCTTCTTGCGTGGGGTTTAAGGCAGCTTCTTGTTCCCCAGTCCCTAATTAAACCCTTTTAAACTGAGAGGTACCAATTAGTCCAAGGCTCTTGCCAATGAATCAACTAAAACTTTGCAGCTGATTATTCTGCCAATGAAAGCCATTTAGAGCTTGCAGTCTCATTTTTTTTTAAAGGACGCCTAGGTTCTCCAGTTGACAAATTTTATACTACAGCAAAAATGGAAGCGGGTGTACGTGTCTACACAAATTCTACACACCCATCAGAGACTCACTAACTGAATTCCTAGACTTTGAAAGTACAGAAGTTAAGAATTTTGTACATTCCATGGCAAATCAGAAAAGCTGTGGAAGTAGAACGTACTATGGATGATTTATGTGTTTGAGCCCCGTCAAGCTTCATGCTGAAGCCAGGGTTGCAATTATTCTCATTTTCGACCCTCTTTGCAATCGCGTTTAGTCTCCAAATACAACATAATTACCATGCAGAGGGTAAGCGAGTTGTCTGTGACTTTTAGACAGGACCAAATTGCTGTTGACTCTGCCCAAGAAAACCATTCTTAAATTGCTTGTTTGAATTTGGCATTGCCCTCACAACATTTTTCCCCGTCTTCACAGAGCCAAAGCATTGTAATTTCCACTCTCCTGCAAGAAAATGTTTTTGCACATATACAGTATCAGCCGTGAGCCAACCTCAGGAGTTCAGACCATTTTTGCCTGGCCTGACCGGGCTTCCAAAAATGAAGGTAAACTGCCCCGTGCAGCTTTTCTTGAGTTTAGCAGAGTCTGATACGGCCTTTGTCATATGGGTATCATAAAGACCAATCCAACACTTAATTACTAGCAAGGAAACTTCAGAGGTCATATAACGGAGAAAAACACCATATGAATCTGCCCAACCTCTACAATTGTCCTCGGAGACCCTGCTTCAGATGCCCCCACTTTGAGTTTAGACAGGTGACAACCCAAGACAGGGCCTTCTTGGCTGTGTCACCGAAATTGTGGAACTCCCTCCCCAGGAATATTTGCTGTAACCTTTCCATCACTCTCTTCCACTGGTGGGTGGAGACTGTTTGTTTCATTTGGAGTTACCCCAGCGACCTCTCCTTCCTGCCCTATATTTTCATTGCTCTTTTTAAAATATACACTAGCTTTGTGTTGTGTCTTATAATCTTTGCTCTTAACTGTTAGCCCACCTTCGCAGCCCTGTTCAGGCAGAAAGGTGGAGCTGAAATTTTGTAAATAAATAAAAGCAGAATCAGTGGGAGAGCACCAACTTTGCACACAGAAGGTCCCAAAGTTCAGTCCCTGGCATCTCCAGTTAAAGAAGCTCAAATAGCAGCCTCTGGGAAAGAGGGCATATCCTAGTGGTGGTGTACATGCTTTGCACGCAGAAGATCACAGGTTCAGTCCTGGTCAGCCATTGGTATCTCAAGCAGTGTTCCCTCTAAGATGGGCACGTGAGCAGCCGATTGGGAACACAGGAAGCCCCACTCTGCAGCAGTCTGGAGCCACACAGGGTCTTGCACTGCCCCTTGCCCATTTTAAGATGACAGCAGTTATATTCTGCTCAGGATGTGAACTGTTCAGTTCGGGGGGGGGGGGATCTGTTCTCAACATTTTCTCTTTTTGTCATGCCCTGTTCCCATGTTCTGATCTATGCATGCCCCAAAATGAGGTGGAAATAAGGTAGCAGACACCTGAGATGGCAGAATGGACCATACTTTGCAAGCCACCTCCTTCTAGCAGGTGCCTGTAGAGGCAGCATACAATTTTTTGAAAGGAACAAAATAAACACCCAAGCAGAAAATTAACAGAGGAGAGAGCAGACTAGGCGAAAACCTCTTTCTCCATTTAAAATTTGCAGGGAGTTCTTCCATGGGGGAAATGTTTGAAAAAGTGCCCTTGCCCACAGACTTCACTCTTGCACTTTCAGGACTCTCCCACCTAATCTTGCATGATGTGTCGACCAGATCCAAGAAGCAGAGCCAAGAGTGGAGCTATGAAGAGGAGAGGGCTGACCTATGTTAGATGGGGGAGGACTCATTTCACAAAGGGCTCTCTAGGACCAAGCAAAGAGGCTACAATGTGGGACACAGCTGGGAAGAGGCAAAACTTGTGTCTAGTTCAAGACACCAGAGCAGGAGTAGGCTCAGAAGAGGGAGAAGGGTTGGTTTTATAACCCACTTTTCTCTGCCTTAAGGAGTCTCAAAGCGACTTACAATCGCCTTCCCTTCCTCTCCCCACAACAGCACCTTGGGAGGCAGGTGGGACTGAGAGAGTTCTGACAGAACTGTGACTGGCCCAAGGTCACCCACCAAGCTTCCTGTGGAGGAGGAGTGGAAAATCAGACCTGGAGCTCCAGATCAGAGTTGGACTGCCAAGTCAGCCCGGGGGGCGGGGGATCCCCCGCCAAAGGGGTTCTCAATCCGCCGGCCAACATTCGGCCGGTGGGGGGAACCCCACCCCCGAAGTCGTCCGGCGAGGAGGACGTAATGACGTCACCGGAAGTGACGTCGGCACGTTGGGGGCGTTGCCAGGGCGACGCTCTGGCAACGCCCCCAATGTGCTGACGTCACTTCCGGTGACGACGCCGGGCGCGCAAACTCCCCCCCCGCCGGTGAGTCCATAAGACTTGGCAACCCTAGATCAGAGTCTATCGCTCTTAGCTACTACGCAGTGCGGGCTCTACTTTCCTTAGCTACTAAGGAAAAGTAGTGGAACTCACCAATCCGCCAGCCAGCACGATAGGCCTTTAGCTTTTAGGTGAGTGGACAGATGGAATTTGTTGAACTGCTGAAGCCAGCCATATCCTACACATTGGACATAGTTTATATTCAAACTTTCATTCATTCTGTTGGGGGGGGGGGGCGGGGGTGCACGGCGGTACACTTTCCTGGAACTAACATGGGCAAACTTCAAATAACATCCATCCAGCCCATTAAACGTATTCACTAAGGAACTCCGTAGGCGTTAGGTTTGGGCCACCCACATTCAAGAACTGTGGATGTTCTTTAGGTTTCCTTCTTTCCACATGGTAGACATCTGACTCAACAAACTGAGGTGGAATTTGTGTGGCGGGGGTGCGGGGGGGGGGGGATAAACTGCCATGGAAAATGGGCCTGCTTCACTCCTGTAAGGCCTGAGTGCAAAGACTCTCAGAGAGCCTGTAAAAAGCCGTAAGTACCTTGCGTTTCTCTCTTGGCAGTGAACGGTGACGCTATTAACGCTAAAAAAAATCTGTTCTTCTGTGTGGCGTTCAAAGTTTACAGACTGGGAACTGGAAGGGACCTCACAGATCATGAAAGTCTTCCTGGCTCCTCTATAAGATGGCAGAACTGGAAGTAGCCACCTGTTCTCCCTGCGGAAGCCATTTTACTGCAGGCTCCTTTGTTATCTCCCCCCGCCCAAGACCTTTCTGTTTTCTTTGCCTCGCTCTACCATCATTCTCCCAGTGTCTTGCTAGCCCCCTTTGCCTACTCCCTGCCACCTGCCTTTTTTAGTTACGCCACATCCACACCATCTTCCTTAACAGTCTCCTTCAAATTCCAAGGTTTTTCCAAGCCAAATTCAGGATCACATGCTCGCTGTGCTAAAATGGACAAGAGGAAACTAAAAAGACCCAAAAAGTACTCTGCTTCATAACAACCCACATTCTGTGACGAAACTTATTTCTGGGGTCCATTTTTTATTCCCCTTATTCAAGCCCTTTCCACCCTAACTTCACACCTATTTATTATTTACAGAATACTGCCTCTCTGGAGGGGTGGCTTCCAACTAAAAACACCATCAAATCATCATAAATTATTAAATATAAAAAAACTTACTTGGAATACCTTGTACATGTTTTTAAAATGATAAAACTTAGTATAATTAACTTCAAAATCCAATGAACTAACTAGGGTTGCCATTCCCCCAGCAGTGTCGGGGGGAAAAAACAACCCCATTTTCGGGGCTTCAGCCTGCTGCCCACCAACTGGCCGGTGGGGGAAGCCCCACCCCCAAACAGGGACATCATGCAGAAGACGCTCTGGTATGTGGGCAAACTCTATGGTTTTGAGGCCGAAAAAAACACAGAGTTTGCCCAAAAACCAGTGTCCCCAGTGCAATGTCATTACTTCAAGGTGATGTGATCACATCAGCAACATCCCTGCCCACCCTGGAATGCCCCTCAAAGTCCTCTGCTCCCGCCAAGGTAAGACCTGGCAACCCTAGAACTCACTAGTTTGGTGACCTCTACAGCAGGCCCAATGAAACATAGCTGAATGAAAGAAAAGGGACGCGAGTAATTCCTGGGCAGCCCAGCATTCTCTGTGGCCAGGAAGGACATTCAGGTAGGCACGAAGCAGAGAGAGGCTGATGTGACCAGGAAATGTGGCTGAGTCAGTACAACAATGAAGTGGCCCGTGGGTTCAGGGGCTCCAAGTGTCATGCAGGCAGTCGACGGTCAAGTCTGCCAGAGGACATTTCAGACTAGCTGGACTCAGGACCAGGAGAAGAAAAGGAGGAGGCCTGGGGGGGGGGGGATTTAAATCCCACTTTCCTAAGGAACCAAGGCCACACAGGGATGACTGTCTTCCCACCAAACTAAATGTAATATGGTAATATCAAAAAGACACGCTGTAGCAAATTGTAAAAAATCAACAGAATCCAAGATAAAAGTGTCATTTTATTACATTTCTATCCTGCCTTCTTTTTCCATAATAAAAAGCCCAAGGCAGCTAGCAAAGGAAATATCAATGGAGGCTGGTCCCCACGGGAGGGGTGGGTGGGGTGGCAGTCAATGGCAGGCAGAGCTAGCAGGCGGAGCCAACTAATTTGGAGTACTCCTGCGTCCTCCTCCTTTGCAACACTATGGAAGACAACTGCAATTTCGGAAGACATTCCAGAAACATTTCTCCGACTGTACAAAACATGAACGGTGATTCACCTCCAGGTGCCAACCTAATACAATCTCCCCTTCTGCAAAAGTGTTTCGAATAACAGTAGAAATACTACCCGATGCTGGACAGAAATCCTGCCACATGCCTCGGAAAAGAGACTCTCAGAAGCCCCAGCACCTTTGCGTTAAGGAGACCACATTTTCAGAAGCACCAGTAACAAAATGATTGTGAGCATGTGCCAAATTTCTTGGTACAAGCCTACACATGTTTAATCAGAAGGAAGTTATTCCATATTCAATAGGATTTACTCTCAAGCAAATGTGTAGAGGATTGCAGCCAGAAAGGATTTTAAGTCTGGGGGGTGGGTGGAAGTTTATATTGGGAGGGGGGAAGCTCCAACTTTCTATTCCAGGACTAAAGGAGTTCCCTCTCCCAACACCCTTTATTAAATTCTCAGCGCCAGGGAAAAGGCTGAATGGCATCTTCTTTCTTCTTCTTTGCCCCCGCGCTAAGGGAGAAGTTGCTGCTGCAGCAGCAGCAGCAGAATGTCACTGTGAGATACATACCTGTATGAAACCTCCTCTCCCGGGCTTCCCCTCTTACTAAAAGAAATCAGCTGCCTCCTTCTCCTATGAAGGGGGAGAGGCTACATGTCCTGAATGAAATGAACATGTGTTTTTTAAAAAAGAAAGAAAGAAAGAAAGAAAGAAAGAAAGAAAGAAAGAAAGAAAGAAAGAAAGAAAGAAAGAAAGAAAGAAAGAAAGAAAGAAAGAAAGCACCCTGGATTAATTCTGTTATATACGCCTGATTCTGAAGAGGGGTTGGAGTGGAGGCTTTCAATAGAGATGTTCAAGCTGGATTCAGAAAAGGAAGAGGCATTCAAAAGCATATTGCAAAGTTACACTGGTTATTGGAGCATATGAGAGAATTTCAGAAGAAAAGCAGCTTATGTTTCATAGATTACAGCAAAGCTTTTGACTGTGGATCAGGAAAAGCCATGGCTGGTTGTGAAAGAAACAGGTGTGCCGCAACATCTAATTGTTTTGGTGCCCAACCTATACTCTAGACAAGAGGCCACTCTTAGGATAGACCTTGGAGAAACATAATGGTTTCCAATTGGCAAAGGTGTCGGACAAGGATGTATTTTATCTCCCTGTCTCTTCACTCTACACTCAGAACATACCATAAGGAAAACAGGATTAGAATTAGATGGAGGTGGAGTGAAAATTGGTGGGGAGGAGGAGAAGATTTATAGTCTGCCCTTCACTTGGAGTCTCAGAGCGGCTTACAATCTCCTTCCTTTCTTTTTCCCACAACAGACACTCTGTGAGGTAGGTGGGGCCAAGAGAGCTTTCTTGAGGACTGCTCTTGAGAGGTTACCCAGCTGGCTGCATTTGGAGGAGTGGGGAATCAAACCTGGTTCTCCAGATTACAGCCGCTCTTAACAACTACCCCAAACTTGCTGGCAACAAAGAAAGACTGAAAGCCCTGATATGCAGATGACACCACATTACTGGCAGAAAACAGTGAAAACTTGAAATGACTACTGATTAAGGTTAAAGCAGAAAGTGCCAAAGCAGGATTCCAGCTGAAAAAAAGAAGACAAAAATAAGAACTACTGGGGGAATTACACAGCTTTAAGGTTGACCATGACCAAGACTTTTTATTCCTTGGCTCCATTATCCACCAAAAGGGAGACTGCAACCAAGAAACCAGGAGACTGAGACTAAGAAAGGCAACCATGAAGGATCTAGAAGAGATTCTTAAGTGTAGGGATATGTCACTGGCAACCAAGATCAAGTTAATTCATACTACAGTATTCCCCATTACTATGTACGGGTGTGAAAGTTGGACAGTGAAGAAAGATGACAGGAATGTGGTGTTGGAGAAGGGTTTAATGGAAACCATGCACTGCCAAAAAGACAAATAATTGGGTTCTATACCAAATTAAGCCTGACCTAGAAGCTAAAAATGACAAAACTGAGGCTATTGGTCACATTACGAGAAAACGTCACTGGAAAAGACCATAACGCCAGGAAAAGCAGAAGGCCCAGCCCAAGATGGATCGATTCGAGAAAGGAAGGCATAGCCCATAGTTTTCAAAACTTGAGCAAGGCTGTTAACGACAGGACGTTTCGGAGAACGCAAGTGACTTGACGGCATTTCACACCCACACAGAGATCACTAGAGCTTTGGTAATCCTAACATTGTTTTCCCAGTGAGAGAGCCCCTGATTAGGGTTACTATTTGCCAGCTAGGAGCAGGAGAACAATTGGGGGGGGGGATCATCAGCATTCTGACACAATGACCCCACATCTGGTCACATCAGAAGTCATGTCAGCACATAACCAGTGAGTCCCCGCTCACCCTCCTGGGTGACTTTCCCACCAGTTATCAGCCTCATCCTGGCAATCCCATCCCTGATTAGTCAGGTGGGGTTTTTTTTTAACTTCTCTGTTCCCCAGCAATGGAGAAAGATCGAAAACCCTGACTGATGGATCCTTGTGGATCCATTCACCAAACAGTGACTCAGAGGGAGCTATAAGGGCAGCTACCAGGGTTGCCAGCACCGGGTTGGGAAATTCCTGGAGATTTGGGGATGGGGCGTAGGGAGGGCGGGATTTGTAGAGGAACCTCAGAAGGGTACAATGTTATAGAATCCACCCTCCGAAGCAGCCATTTTCTCCAGGGGACTTCATCTCTGTACTCTGGAGATTAGCTGCAATTCCAGGAGATCTTCAGGTCCCACCTGGAGGTTTGCAACCCAAGCAGCTTCCCACCCAATGAACCAGTGTCCTGGTGTGGATGGGCCTCGCATAAAGGGGTAAAGAAAGCCCTCTGCCTCTGTGGTAGGGTTGCCACCCTCTAGGTAGCACTCAGAGACCTCCCTCTCTTGCAACTGACCTCCAGACAATCAAGATCAGTTCCCCTGGAGAAAATGGCTGCTTTCGAGAGTGGACTCTGAGGTCCCTCCCCAGGCTCCACCTCCTAAATCTCCCAGGATTTCCCAGCCCAGAACTCCCCCTACTCTGGGGGGAGGGAGTGGCTTGTTTGCAGTGGGGAGAAAAGCCAAGACAGAGCCTGACTCAGCTGGCAGCCTTCAATGAAGCCCCCTGGGTTGTCTGGTAGAAAGAGCAAGGAGGCAGGCAGGACAGGGTAGGGGTGAGAGAGACCCGAGGTGGTGGAGCACTGCCCAATTCACCCTAATAAACTGGCATCCACTGGGAAACATTAAATACTAACTGGCGATGGAAAGGGCTTTGCTGTCTCTCCCTCCTTTCTTGCTTTCTTGATTGGGTCAATCCATCTCATGTTGGGTCTTCCCCTTTTCCTGTTGCAAGAGCACATTACCAGAGAGCAATCTGTGCAAAAGGTGCAACTCCCCACCCCACCCCACAACAACTTAGGTGAGTGAAATGTGCTTGGCTATTTATAACTCAATCCAGATCCAGTGAACGATTAAAATGTGGAATTCACTGCCAGAGAATGTAGTGATGGCCACAGAAATAAACAAACTTTTAAAAGGGGACAGATGAATTCATGGAGGATAAGTCTATCAGTGGATACTAGCCATGGTGGCGGAGGGGAACCTCCACATTCAGAGGCACTAATCCTCTGAATCTCAGAGCCAGGAGGCAACATCAGAGGAAGGCCTCGGCCGCCGTGCCCTGTTGTTGGCCCTCCAGAGGAACTGGTCGACCACTGTGTACAGGAAGCTGGACTAGATGGACTATTGGTCTGATCCAGCAGGGCTCTTCTTATGTTCTGATGCTCTTTATTTCTATAGAGGCCTTGAAAGTCAACGTCAATAGAGGCCTTGAATGTACTGTTAGTGTTTGGAGAGCCAAAGTGAGCAACTTAAAGAGATGAGCCACAAAAACTGGAAACCAAAACTCCTCAGTGAGAAGTAATGAGAGACGGAAAATAGCACATAAAAGAGAAACATTATATATACCATTATGTGTGAAAGGAGACCAGTGTTCCAAAACCTCGGTGATTTATTATTTTGAATAACAATGTGGAGTATATTTTAAAGAATCTAGTAATCTTACAGGAATTTACTTGGGTGTGCTGTAAAAATCTTGCAGAATGGAAAGAGTTGTAGATCAAATGCAGTACAGATTTTTTTACAAACCCCTCTCCTCACCTCCTTGAGTCAACAGCTCTTGCGGTGCAGTCAGAGCAGCAATCCTGAAAATGGCCATGTTGACAGAGACTGCATTTGACTGCCGAGCTGCTTTCTCGCTGTTGGGGGTTAGCCTGCTGTTGGTGGGCCACTGCATTTCCCTGCCTTGCGGCCATTGTGTGGGGAGCGGCCACTCTGCAAGGCTTCTGAATTAAAGCTTGGCTCCTTCTGCACTCCACTGCAGCTGTACTATGCACTCCAAACGGGAGGAGGGAGACATTAATAACATGTCCCTGAAGAGTCTTGGTGATGTGGGGAATATACAACTCTAGCCGTGTCTGCCCGCCGCTTAGCATGGCTGCAGTGGAGTTCAGAAGGAATAAAAATCCATTCTGGTGTTCATCCCTGCTTGCTTTGGCAAAGGCTTTAATTTGCCGCCATTCTGTCAGGGTTTCACAGATTACCTGGAAGTCCAGCTGAAGTATCACTGGGTTCTTTTTTTAATAAACATAATTAATTTTCATTTGATTTTCCCTACTATATAGGGCATTTTAGGAAGGGCAGGGCATGGGGAATGGGATAACCACATATAGGAAAATTTCCCATCAAGCTTATGTAATAGCTGTTACAAAACAGTTTCCATCTTAAATCTTTGTTTCCAGATCTTTCATTTATATAATTTCTAAAGCTAATGAAGATTAATCAAATCACTAACATCTTCTATTATGATTCCGGGAAAAGTACATATTCTTTAGAGTTCAAGTTAAGTTTACCCCAAGGTTATAGTAATTATAACCCACTATTCATGATCTTCCCTTTTCACAGTTCCTTTTCGCCCATTCATAAAATGGTGTCCAATTTTCTCTCACATTTTGTTTACTTTAGTCTTTCAATGAGCTCGCCAATATATGTTCTCATGTCCGAGCTGGTTCTGTTTCTCGCTTGAGGCCTCTCTTCCTGTTTGGTCTCATGAGGAAAGTGCCATCAAGTTGCAGCCGATCTACGGCCACCCTACATGGTTCTCAAGGCAAGACACATTCAGAGGTGGTTTGCCATTGCCTGCCTCCGCATTGCAACCCTGGTATTCCTTGGTCATCTCTCCCATCCAAGTATTAGCCAGGGCCAACCCTGTTTAGCTTCCGAGATCAGACAAGATCGGCCTAGCCTGGGCCATCCAGGTCAGAGTTGATAAGCCCTATTACAACCTTTCTCCCCAGGGATTCCACCATTTAAGCATCAATGTGAGCCTAAACTCTCTCTTCCTGCAGCATCAGACAGTACAATACAGTCAGGTCTCCATTTGCTCCAACGCTCAGATCCTTTCTAGTGCTTTTCAATGGTCAATTTTATCAGCTTGATACACTTTCCTTGGGGTCTTTGCTCTCCTTCGCAGAGAATCTGACATGGTAAGAAATCACAGCAGCCAGGAGAGTAGTACTTAACCTCTTTTTCAGTTGTTTGCTGGGCTCTTGACATGTGCCCATCTAGGAGTGCTGAAGTGCAAGTCCCAGTAGGATCAAGACCAGAGTCGAGCCACAGCTTGGACTGAAAGAGAATGTGACTTCCACAGTCACTTGCCAGCTGGGGTCTGAGCCACAAAGCAGAGCCAAGAGTGACTGAAGCGAAGACTGTCCTGGAATACAGGCAGAGTAAGGCAACTGAGCTAGGTGTCAGCTAAATGCTGCCATTCCCAACGAGGTTCACGTCACGCCCCCCTCACCCCCACCTTGGGAATGTATCTCTCTTCTCACAGTCTGAATGTTATCTCTCATGCCTCCCTAACCTTGGGAATGGGGAACTTTCTCAACGACTTCGCTGCTTTTGCTTTTGCAGGTGTTGATTGTAACTTTTCCCACCTTTAGCCTGAGAACAAAACGTCTAACTTTATTTTTCAGGCACCAGGATTGGAGCCCCCCCCTTTTTTCATACCCAGTCTGAATGCACTATAACTGTAACCCCTCAACCCTTCCCTCTCATTACTGACTCAAGAATGTGTAAAAAACTAATTGATCCACTGGAATAAAGAACTTTCTAGTTAAGAACTTTGTTTACAGTTTGAAATCTCTTAGACTCTCACACTAGGCCACAGACAAGAGTCCAGTCCAGGGGTCAAATACTGGTTCAGCAGCAGTCAGAGTTCATGGGTTGTTCAGGAAAGCAGAGTCAAGGCAGTCCGAGGTCACTGATCAGCAAGGTTCAGGCAGGTCCAAAAAGCAGAGTGAGGATCAGTTCAAAGGTCACAGCAAGCAGGCAGAGTCTGGAGTTGTGACTCAAAGTGCACAGGGTTGTGATACATTGCTTCCACAATCTGCAGTTCTCCAGGTCTGATTTATACAGGCATTCCTTAGCAAGCCTGATTTACAGCCACCTGCTCAGAGGTGCTCCTGCACTTACTCAGAACGGCTATCATTAAGCAGCTGGCACTGAGCCAAGAGGCGAGCACTCTGTCTGTGTGTCCTTCAGTCTTGTCAGAGCTTTTTCCTTCGCTGTTCAATTAAGGAGGGGGAGCCTGGTGAGCACCTTCCTGCAGCTGTGCTTCGTGGGCTACTTCAGAGCTGTGGGTGGGTGGGTTGAGGTCAGCTGCGGTGATGAATCTCAAGGCTCCTGTATCTCTAATTCACTAACTGTAGCTAATTCAGAGCTGGCTGCATGTGGCTCCTCCCCTCCTGAGGAGTCTTCAGCCACACTGGACTCAGGCTACTCAAGCTGGCCCACAGCAAAGACACAGGCAGGCTGAAGGGCGGTCCAGTGGGTAGAGAAGCTGGCAAACTGGGATGGGAATAGGGTTACCAACTCTGGGTTGGGAAATTCCTGGATACTTGAGGGGTTAGGTTGGGGGGGGGCACAGAAGGGTATAATTCCACAGAGTCCACCCTGCAAAGCAACCATGTTCTCTAGGGGAGACAACAGCCACAAGAACAAAATGTCTCCTTTTGATCCTGCTCAGTAGCTTCAAGGAGCTCACCCCAATGTCTGTGTTTGACCTGAACTTTCAGGGCTTTCATCCTCCTGCTCAGGCTGTCCAAGGGAAGGAATATAAGATCAGATCGAGGGGTCAGCTCCTAGAAGAAGGCCGTTTTCCCATCTACCTTGAGAATGTTTCCCATTAGCAGTGCTGTCCCATCCATTGGGCACCACCCGTAGCCGCGAGGCCCAGCCAAGCTCTGCCTGCTATCAGACCAAATATCATCCTCACTATATTCTACCACTGGTCTACTGGGTACTTGCTCACAAGGTCTGCCTCCTGAGTCTCATGGTCTGAGCCTCAGCCTGCACTGGCTTCACAGTCCAGGAAGGCTCCTGGTTCGAATACCCAGTTATCCTGGATGCCTAACCTGGGATGGCTTGAAGCCTCCATTTGCATTACAGAGATGCTATATCACTTTTGGTTATAAATAGTAGTTGTCCAGCAGTTTAACATTTATTTATATATTAGATTTATAGCCGACCCTCCCCTGTAGAACAGGGCTCAGCGTGGATAACAACAGTATTCATAAATTAAAACTAATCTTCTTGCCATCCCATCTTAGAGCTGAAAAAGATGAAGTCCCGACTCCCAAGGAATGCATCAGGTCCCGAGTGGTATCATTTCAGATGGCCGGGGGAGGGGTGAATGCCCGAGCACTCATTCCCCTGCTTTAAAAGGGGATTCAACAGATTACTGGATGATAGATCCACCAATGGCTACTAGCCACGTTGAACAAAAGGAGCAAACAGCAGATCCCTGAATACCAGTGCTAGGAGACAACATCAGGGGAACCCTTTGGCCTCTGTGCTCTGTTTGTTGGCCTTTCGGAGCAACTGGCTGGCCACGATGTGAAATGGGATGCTGGAAAAGATGGACCACTGGTCTGGCCCAGCAGGTGTCTTCTTCTGTTCTTACAAACAAGTCCTACATACTCAACTAGCATGCCATGGAAAACCCCTCAGCCTAATCATTTTCCTGACCTGCTCGTTTTGTGAGTTTAGGAAATATTTAACAAAGGGAGTGCTCAAACATTCGGCCAAAGGATAGGTTGCCTGGGGCTTCTGATCAGTTTTAGTTATTTCACCATTGCAGGCAGAGCTTAAACTGAGGGCTGAGCTAGGTTTGTTGAAGAAAAGTGGCAGCTGAAGAACAAATTTTGAGTACTTGCCGTTTAATTCTGGGGTACAAAGTACTGGGTACTTGCCGTTTAATTCTGGGGACAAACTTGTGTGTGCACGCACACTTCTCCAGCTGTGAGTCTTCTTCCGTCTCTGCAATGACTAGAGGAACTTACCTTGTGTGGTCATATTTTTATAGTACACATTTTCTTGCTCCCAAACCTTTGGCAGTCAAAGAGCAGAACTGCTGACCTAAGAGTAGCAGTTCTCTTACAAAGGAATTTCAAAGGGAGATTAGAGAGACTGCTGAATTGCAACTGATAATGAAGCTTAAGACAATGCATCCACCTGGGCTGAATCGAGATCTAGGTTTCCTGTCTCATTACCAATGCTGATTTCTCCACGCCTACTACCCATCTGCATATCACACCTAATCCAACCACGCCTGCTATTATCATTCACCTGCTCTTGTCGTTTGCCTCCTAATGTAATTTGCCATCTGAAATCACTCCACTTCCCATTATATAGGACAGATGGACTCCAATCAAAGCTGTATCTGAAGAAGTGAGCAGTGACTCACAAAAGCTCCTACCCTGCCACAAATTTTGTAAATCTTTAAGGTGCTACTGGACTCTTGTTCTTTTCTACTGCTACAGAAAGACTAACTTGGCTACCCATCTTGAAGAAGTGAGGGTGAGGAATTGTACCACATTGTAATATCACAGCATGAAGAAAGCAGTAGTAGAAAGTACAACCCAAGACATGGAGCTAAATGCACAGCTGCCATTTTCAGCATCATCCATGCATTTAGGCTCTGAGCTTATCTAGCACCAAATCCTGGCACTGGGGACAGAGCAGTACATTCAAAAGATCTGGTATGTCAGGATACAACTCATCAGGCCCCCCTCCCAATAGCCATTAATCCCAATACCATTAAAAAAAAAGACTATAGGTCCATTCCCAACATACACTCCCCATATATACTTTTGGGATATGAACAGTCCAACACTTGAAAATGGGAGAATTCCCCATCATGCTCCATTTGTTTCTCAAAGTGGCATTAACTCCAATTACCAGACAATATTTTATACCATTTCCCAACTCTTGCATATGCTTAAGAGAATTTAGAGACTGGGTGGATAGTGCTCAGCAGACCTGTCGATATTTTCCGCTGCCATCACAAAGGGGGCAGGCTAAGTTCCATTCGTGAGCTCCGTTGCTTCTCGCATCCACAGAGCGGCAAAGATTCCATTGAAAAAGAATCACTGTTCTCCCACGCCTGCAAAAGATCCATAACCTCTCCCCCCCCCCCCCCCGGCCCCAATATTACATCAGGTTTGTCACACTGGAGAGATCCATTTGCTATAATTTACAACTTCCTATTTGTTACGTGCATAGTTCTGCGGCAGACAAAATAAGCTGCTTTTAAGGAAAGAAAGTGTGGGGGGGGAGAAAAATACAGAGGAGATATACATAAAAGGGAAAAATGGGTACAGATGTAGATTGTGGCTGAAGAGCTATTTCTGCAGTATCAGAAGACTAAACCAGAGTCTGGCCTGGCCATAAACTAAACCCACGCCCTCAACGAGGTGCCAAGCCACAAAAAGAATTTGCGTCAACTGGGAATACAAGGAAAAGAAGAACTTCTAATTATAGGGACTGGAAGCGGAAGCCTGGAGTGATTAGGAGTTGAGGCACTGCTGTATGTTTACTTGGGAACTTCCTCTCCTCTCTCCCCCTTGATAGATGAGGTTGGCCGAAAGGGTGGGATGGGAGCTGCTGATGAGATGCAGAAAAGCTCCAGCTCCAAAGCGAGATGGAGCTGGGCTGGCCTCGGCCTCTGTGGCCGTGTCGTAACATAAGTCTTTTCAACTAGGCGTCAGTTGGTTAGCCTGGGAAAGAAAAATTAAAGGGTAGAAGATCTCAGCTGGGTACTTGCCGTTTACAAAAAAAAAAAAAAAAGGTTAGGAAACCAGGACAGCTCAAACATCTCCGGTACATCCTATTTATAACACCTATCTAATTACAGAGCTGTTGACGAGATGCATATTGGCAGTTTTTGCCTGCAGCCCAAGCTTCCCTGAGTACAAAAATTGGTTTCCTCTGTGGGCTCCATTTTGGAAAGGAACTCAGGCCGTCCTGCACTTTCGGGGCTGCCTGTCAAGAGTTCAGTCCCCTTTTACAGGGGCATCCTTAAAGCCTTCTGTACCCACCCACAGAGGAGGCTCCCGACTGTCTTTCTGCACAATTCGCTCTTCTGCCCTCGCCTCTTCCAATGAGTTTTAATGAGCCAGAGGCACTGGACTGGGCCTTTTGCAACTGCTGACTCCGGAGGACAGGAGGATTCTGGGTTGTGAAGTGAATGACGCAGCTCGAACGGCATTCCATTTCCTACACGGTCCAGCAGCCCGAGTGGCACTGGCAACCCATGTACAATAGAGGAGTGTCTTTCTTTGAATCCCAGAATCCCAGAGGCTCTTACTGTAGACCCTGTCCACTTCTCTGCACTTATGAAGGCCACCTGCCGTCATGAGAGGGCTAATCTGCAAAACAAACAGTGATGTCGCAGTCTGATACACTGGGGGCATAACTGGGATTGTGACCCAGAGAAAGTCCCTGCAACTGGGAATATGCCAATCTTTCACTGCCTCTTTTATGCCCACAAAAACAGCCCTTCTTTGGGTTGCCAGGTCCTGCCTGGCCACCAGCAGGGGATGGGGGGGTAGGGTTGCAGGAGATTTGGGGGTGGAGCCTGGGGAGGACAGGGACCTCAGTGGGGTAACAATGCCATAGAGTCCGCCCTCCAAAGCATCCATTTTCTCCAAGGGGACGGATCTCTGTAGCCTGGAGATGAGTTGTAATTCCAGGGGATCCCCTGGTCTCACCTGGAGGCTGGCAGCCCCAACCCTTCTCTTTGGAAAACATGCTGCCTTCAAATACTTATAAACACACACACACTCCTCCACCACCCTCCGAATCCCCCATGCAGCGTGCTCACTTAATCTGTAAGGCATTATTTGAAGCTTCCCAACAAGCTCACAAGGTGTTCTTGCCTGCCCACTTACCCTGATAAATGGGAAAACACTTCTGCAGAGAAAATTCCAATTTAAACTTCTTTAACTATTAACCCACGACCACCATCATATTTCAATATACCGCATTTAACTAACCAGAGGAATTTCAGCTCTGTTAGAGGTGCAGTGAGGCATCCACCGGGGTACACAGTTTAATCTGTTTTACTGCAGGTTTAACATTAATTCTCCCTGTTATTAATGGGTGGAAAAGCACTTTCAGAGCCAGAGAGGGGATCGCTGTTTAAAATGTAGACGTGTCGCATTTCACAGCTCTCTGCTGGCGGGAGTGACGCCCGTGGAAGGAAAGATCAATTATTTACTAAATTACAATGGAGAAAACAGGTATTTATCAGGCATCAAGCAGTTTGAAAGTAAACTCAAACCTTCCGAGTATATTTTAATTTCTTGACTGAACGTGTTTCCTTCCTTTCCAATGAGTTTAGAAGTGCATGTGTTAGTCATTCTGAAAGTTTCCATGTCACCCATCTCCTCGAAACCCAACTCCAAACCTGTTTTTCAAATGCATCTGTACTTAAATAGCAATTGAGCACAAGAGCGAGGAAGGATAAGGAAGGCGGGCCAGACCTTCGGTCCATTCAGCCCAGAATTGCCTTCTCTGACCATTAGCAAGTTCTCTGCCAGCCCCACTACCCGAGGCCCTTTTCCAATGGGGATGCTGGCCTCTGAATACAGGAAACGGAACCCAAATCATGCATTCAAGGACTGAACTCTGGCCTCTCCCTGAAGTGCCACTGGGAAGGAGGTGGCACTCTTCTTCCAACAGGACGCTTACCACCAGCAGCCACGCAAGGACGTTAGGATAGCACAGAGAGAGTTGGAGACTGCCAGATGCAACACAATTATGAAACCAGTGGCCTGAGAACCAGGCCCGTAGCTAACACGGGGTCCACGGGCCCTGGCCCCCTAGCATTTCTTACGGGGCTCCTCCCTCCTGGGCTGGCCCCAAATAGAATTAATGCAATTAACTGTGATTCAATTAGCTCCCCCCCCCCCCCCAGAGTCCCCTTCCGCAAAAAATCCCTAGCTACGGGGCTGCCGAGAACCCGGTGCACGCTCCTTTGCTTGGGGATTTTCAGCTGCAAAAGGGACTGATGTCTGTTAATGATGCCTGAGGACAGGGACCGGACTCCACCAGGAGCAGTGGCACCCACACCCCAAAATAATTCCATAGGACCACCCTCTCCCCACAAGGACTTGGAGATTCAAGCGCATGCTCTATGTGCAGCCGAAGGCCACCAATCAGCTCTTTCAGCTCTGAGGGTAGACAGTCCTGGCTGCTGCCTGCTTACAGCTCTGCTATGCCCCTAGCTAGTGCCCTGGATGGCCCAGGCTAGCACGATCTCTTCAGCTCTCAGAAGCTAAGCAGGGTCAGCCCAGGCTAGTGTTTGGATGAGAGCCCACCAAGGAAGTCCAGGGTTGTTATGCAGAGGCAGGCAGTGGCAAACCACCACTGAATGTCTCTCGCCTTGGAAACCTTAAAGGGTTGTTGCCATGCAGCCACTTCAGATGGCATTATTAAAGGCTCATTAATGTGACTGTTTTGCTGGACTGTGAAAAGTGTGTGCCACGGCAATGGACAGAACTGTAGACCTAGAGAAGTGTCCTATGCTGGACTATGGAATATACACTGTGGCCAAGGGGAGTCTTGTGCCTAAGAAGCATGCCAAGCCAGATGTGGACCCGGGACTACAGAAGCCTCCTGCCCCTGCACTTCTGCATCCGCACAAGCACCGGGATGCAGACCAGCAGCCCTGACCTTCATGCATGCAGAGACAGCAGCAGATCAGAAAAGAAGCCATGCTCTGGTAAAGGATAGATGTTCCTGAACAGAAGCTATGAGGGAACCTCACCGCCATCACGCAGAATCCCCCCCTCCCTTGTGTGTTAACTTCACCTGGAAAATCACACATTCCTCTCCCTCCTGAGCCAGCCTCAAACAAAAGGATGTGCCCAACTACAGACAATAGCAGCCATCCAGCCTTCCTGTCACCCATCCAGATAACGCTGCTGTCAAGTATCTGATCGTTGATACGAAGCACCGGCAACGTGATTGGTTCTCTCCTTTGTCTCACCCCCTTCCTCCAGAGGTGTCGCTCCCTGCCGACCGTTAATTTTCAATTGCACAACTATTAATCCCTTTATGCCCCATCCAGAGTTTAAGTTTTTTCCTGGTACTTCCTGAGGACCAGGTGACCACATACACCTTTGCCGCAGGTCACATTTAGCTATTTAAGCTGAGCTCTCCCTGAGTTCCTCTCCTGACCCCACCCTACCTTGCTAGTTCCATTCTCGGCCAGTTTGGGATCAGTTCATACGTGTTGCTGGTCAACTCACAATCCCTTCCCCCTTGGTGTGTTTTATTATTCGTTGCATGAGTCAAGCGTCTTGTCAGACAGGTAAAGTATCACCCCTCAGTGACATTTCCTGCTCATGCAAACATCGCTATCCTTGCAACTCTGTTTTCCTAGAGCAGTATTGTGTGTGTAAATGTTTGATTATTGTTTGTATGCTTGAAGAACATTTAGTAAAGAAATCATTATTTAGCAACACAGTCTCTGCGTCTATTCGCGGGCTCTGGGAATTCCGACTCCCGTATACACAGGTTATGATCCCATATTTTATGCCTATTGCCAGTTAATATTCATAATTCCCCAAGCGTATTAATAACGTAAGGCAATTTGGCTAACAGGGTCACCTGTCTCTTCTTCTTTTCCCCCTGTTCTTAGACCAAGGTCTTGATCAATAAAACTGAGGAAGTGTGCATGTACATGAAAGCTCATAACCGAGGAAGAAAAAAGATCCTCCACTTTAAGATTTCTAAGAGATAAATCCTGTTCAAAAAGCAGAAGCCAGGGAGCCTTATAAGAGTCCCTGAGGGTTAGGCTTGCCAAACTATCTTCAGGGGCCTCAAAAAACAGATGAAACCAAAAATTAAAGGTACATAACCAGGCAAGGGTGTCTACAGAGCTAAGACTAAATTCATAATGAAGGGGCAGTGATGAAATGCACCGAGGGGCTTAATTCAGCTGTGACTTTCCACTACCACCAGGGCCTTCTGCTCTGCCCATTCTGTCCCCTCCTACTTCTCTGCTGCTCCTTTCACTCTCTTACCATCCATGTAGCTTAGAGCCATGCTTCATTTGTGTGGTCACTACACAACTGGAACAGCATCCTAACTGCAATCAAGCCATGAAACCCCTCCTCCCCCATTTCTCACAGGACTCTCAGTCACTTTCCTGCATCTCCAAGCCTGCTCCTATTTCCATGCCCATCTACATCATAAACTCCTGGGAGGGTTAGCATATGTTACGAGTCTACATAACCCTGGGCTCAACACTGGAGCTTCAAATGGATGATGCCAATTAGAGCCACGCCAGAGCTACATAACGGCTCTGTTCAGGTGTAACCAGAAAACCAGATTTATTTTTAAACAGACTGTCAAATCCGAGATTTGGCTTGCAGATGATCATTCAATTCCTGATTTGCCTCCACAAATGTTGGTTTCATTGCCTTATCTTTCCCTGCCCTCCATACAGAAATTCTAATTTGCTGCGTAGTGCTGTCACATCATTGCATTTATTCCACGACTCAACTGGGTGGCTCAAAAGAAAACAGCAGCAGGCAGGGGAAACCAGTGGTGGCAAAAGGGGGTGAAATATTTCAGTCCTTGCCCAAAAGGGAAAATATCTGAACCATGTTCATTTATTCACAACAACCCCCCCACCCCGAAAAAAATCTAAATATTACTTTCAGGATAGGGAACACTCCCCCATCAAACCTGCTAGTTTCTACCTGGGAACTGAAACTGGAGGATATTCGCCACTCAACTCAAACTGATGAAGAAAGCCACAAGAATAAGCGCTAGCGGCAATGCGGAACTTATGTTTATCTACCGCTGCACTAATGTTTAACTCAATCATAACATTTATAGCTCCGGGGTTAAGCTTCAGCATTAAAAATTGAAAGCTGAAATATTGCTCCTGCCACAGAGAGAACTGATCGGCTTCTGCTACGGCAGCTACTTCCACAGCACCGGTGCCAAGAAATTACACCGAAGCTCTCCAGCAGAGGATCACCCGTGGCTGCTATGGGGTGGGATGCCCGGCCTAAACTGCATTCACACTAAGGCTTAATCACCGCTCTGCTGCTAGGACCCTGGTGGGACACGAGGTTTTATTACATTTCTACCCTGCCCTCCCGGCCACAGAGGACTTAACGGCTTCACAGATGGCTTAGACAAGTTTGTGGGAGGAGGAAGCTCTTATCATGTCAGGCACTGAACGGACCCTCTGTTATCTGAGGCAATGTACCTCATTGCCAGACTGAAGGAAACAGGGCATGTCTATGCACTGTGTGTGAGTCTCGCCTGATGTTGGAGACGGGATGGGGGACTAGTTGGAATGTTCTGCCATGGTGTGAACTCAAAGCACTGGTGGTGTTATTCAGTGGGGCAACATGGGAAGAGACGGGCGATCATCTAGGCCAGGGGTGTCAAACATGCGGCCCGGGGGGCTGGATCAGGCCCCCGGAGGGCTTCCATCAGGCCCGCACTGGAACTGGCCATCACCTGCTTCCAGTTCTGTTGCTGCTGCTGCATCATAGCTTGCTTTGCCAGACTCTCTCAGTTGCTCAGCCACTTCATGTTTTCCCCTGGGTCCTAGACTTAGAACTCTGAGCATGAGATTTCTGTGGTGAAGGTCAATAAATCAAAAGTAGGTTTGCCGCTTACAGATACACACTTGAACAGCATACTCAAGATTGCAACAGCACAGACATTTTGATGCATAATTCAGAGCAAGAGGTGTCAGTTATCAGAGACCGTTAAATAAACAAAATATTACAAGAGTGCTAATGTTTTAAGCATGTTTTTATTTTAAATAAAAACAATCTTTTGTGTCCTTTATAAAGTTTATATCTCCACTACCTGGCATTATATTTTATGACACACATGGCCCAGCCCAACAAGGTCTCATTAATGCCAAAATCCAGCCCTCATAACAAATTAGTTCGATACCCCTGATCTAGGCTGTCCAAGCTGTTGGGAGCCTTATAGATCACTACCAAATGAAACCTGCATTCTGAAGGAGTTGACTTCTGGCTGCCACTGCTGACATGCTGAGCTCCGACAACTAAAATACTCTGTCATGAGGACAGCTTGGCTTCCTTCAAGCTGCAATGCCTCAAGTGCAGAATGTTTGGGGCAATCATAGTACATGTTCAGTAACCAGTTGTACTAATTTTGTAATAAATCACTGCATTCTGGGTGGCCAGGAAGCACCTTGACCACGGGAGCTAAGCCTCTTTCACTCAGGTTCTCAGGGAGGGACTTAACAAATGCCTTCCTTTCCAACTTGTCCAGTAATCAGGGAGCCTTGGACTACATACGTACCAAATTTCAACAGTTTCATGCAGAAACCGTAACAGGGCTTTCCCTGTTTGAAAGCAGAGACTGCTCAAACATCCTGTCTTCAGATTTCCATTGTCAAGTCGTTCTGGATAACATGCGTTCCTAAGATCAGGGCGGTCTGTGACGTCCCCCTGTCAAGGAGTCCCACGCTTCTCTGCAAGTGTTATCATCAGTGGCTTGAACTCTGCTGAAGAATAAAGGAAAGCCCAAGTGCAGAGATCAGAGATGGGCCACTGATGCTGCTGCAGTCGCAGTGATCACCTGGCTGTGCAAGAGCAACGCATGAAGTTGCCTTTGAGGGAGTCAAGCCCTTGGTCCACCAAGGTCAGTGCTGCCTACTCTGAGTGGCAGGGGGGGCTCTCCAACGCCCCGGCCAGAGGTCTTTCACATCTCAGGGGTGGAAACTAGTCAGAGGGTGAAAAATACTGATTTTACTGACCAAAATTCCCAAAAAAACCTGACCAAATACTGACAAAAAACTGAACAATTTAATTGTCAGCCTTATCAACTTAATTGATAAGTTAGCGTTTTAAAAGTAAAACTAGGACTTCATTAAAAATGATTATTATCTGGCCTCCACCATCCCCATCGCGCACCTTTTTATGGAATTTTTAAAATGAAGATAGGACAATATTTTCATTATTGCACAAAATTTAAGGCAAAAGAAGATTCCCCTTTTAAAAATAATCGCACACTGCAGATAATAAAACAGCAAAACATATTAAAAACCATACATAAAGTAATCATTATGCCAACAAAACATAATTACTGTAAAGTAAGACTTGTCTTCGCTTTTGCTTAATCTTTGGTTTTTTGATGAAAAAAGAAGTTATGAATGAACTCTTTCTTTTCTCAACAGTTTTCTGCACTGCACCTGCAAGCATTCTTTTCTTGTCCTCTTCCATTGCTTTCTCCACTCCTTCTAGCATGAGCTGTAAGTGTTGAATCCTGCAATATCCTTTTCCTCAGCAGCCTCCCTGACACGTGTGGTTGCATCACTTAGCAACGTTCGAGCAATCATCCCTTTCTTGTTCTGTTGTCTCCAGGGTCGTAGGGTTTTTAACTTACTGGGGGGGGGGCTTGTGTGCACGCGCCCGCTGGGATGATGCCGCTGTAAGAGCCCCCCCCGGGTCCGGCTGGCTGACCAACTGGCCGGCCGGCTGGCTCCCCTGAACTCACCGGCTCCCTCCCGGGGCCCCGGCATGATGATGTCACCCAGAAGTGACATCATCACGCTGGGATGGCCCCAGAAGGGAGGGATCTGGTGAGTTCAGGGGAGGGGAGCCCTACGGACGGACGGCTCTTTCGTTGTTGTCGGGGGGCCCCCCTGGGAAACTTCAGGGGTGGCCTGAGCCCCCAAGCCCCCCCCCATAGTTGACGCCTATGGTTGTCTCCGCTTTTTCAGTTTTGTTTCCTTCTCTTGTACACTATCCTTTTCACTGTCTATCTTCTTAAACCTTTCTAATTCCTCTGCCTTTTCCTTTTCTTTCTTTTCTTTTTCTATCTGCTCCTTCTTTTTAATGACATGCTGTTCATCACAATATTGCTTGTAATGAATATGAGCTGTTCTTGCCATCTGTAAAAGCTCCTGTGTGATATTAACATGGTATACCTTGTTTTCATATACATGAAAATAAAGTTTCTTTGACCATCAGGGGGGCATTCAAAATTCTCTCTGACATGCTGGCCCTTTCACTGGTCAAAATGTGTCCAGATTTTGAAAACCCTCTTTCTGTGTCCGCAGTACCATGCAATAATGATAATGCTGCTTTCACCACCTTGGTAACCAGTGCGTATTTTGGACTGCCAGATGGGTTTGCCTTTTCAAGGAACTGGTTCCAGTACGTATCTATGTGGCAAGTGCCACTGGCAGTTCCATCTTCAAGTCTTAAAACGTTTCCATTCATCTGCAATCATGTCCAGTGGAATATCCATTGGGAGTTCTGCTGCTACTTTCATTATATCCTTGCATGTTCTTTCCTTCACTCTCTGTGCTGGAGCTAAACATTGAAGATATCTGAGGATGGCCTTGTCCAAAGATGACTGGAGTAAAAGATGTTTGCAGGCTGCTGTGGAATGTTTTTCCCCCCCCCCATTAAAAAGAGTAGCTGTTCCTTTTCAGAAAGTTTTTTCAGTTAGTCACAGGTTCTACTTTCACTGATTATTTCTCTCACAGGTATGCTGTGCTCATTACTGGAGGCTTTAAGAGACAACGGTACTGAACTCTCTCAGACACAATCCATTATGGTTCTTGTGTTTTTACTGCACTCTGCATCACATGCACCAAAGGTTCTTCTTCCTGGAACACTCCAGTGAACTTTGTAAATAAGCGGGCACTCATGCAACAAAACGTCACCTCTGCGTTCGTTGTCTCATGTTTTAAGAGGTTAATTATGTTTCTATACTCTGTGGAAGATTTCACCCAATCACTCTTACCCTTAGGAACAAAGTCTTTAAAATACTTCATAACTGAGCTGAAAACAATCTGTCTTCTTACTGGGAAGTCATCATGTTTCCCCCAAAATGCAGTAATGAAAACAACAACAAAACAACAACAAAACAACAACAAAACAAACTGCATTCATAAAAATCAAAGAAATACTGACTTTACTGACCAGTTTTTTAAAAAACTGACGAATTACTGACCAGGATGAAAAAACTGACTTTTACTGATTTTACTGACCATTTCCCACCCCTGACATCGCCTACTCCCTGATCCTCTTAATTGGAGAGGCCAGAGATTGAACCTGGGACCTTTGGCTTGCAAACCGGGTGCTCTTCCACAGAGGAAGAGATGTTGCCCGCTCCTCCTAAGACTGCATTGGAAGGGTTGACTAACTGGCAAGCAATTTTTACTCAGCAAAGGTAGGTGACCAGTTTGGTGTCTATTTACAGCCCAGCTGATAAAAGTCCCAGAAATGCCAGCCATGTGATACCATCAGAAAAATCTTCGGAAATAAAGAGACGGGCTTGAGACACCTCTGCTCTTACAGCGCCACTGGCCTCTGCAGCAGGGTGGCCATTTGACAGTGGAAATCTGACGCTTACCAGCTTGCTGAAAGAACATGCCTCGCTGTATCACATTCTGATTATGGCAAATAAACATCTGGTATTCCAGTGACTCACAGGAGGTGCTGGATCGTGCCAAAAAAAAAAAGTGCTACTCCAAGGTCAGCTCAGGATGGAGAGTTTATTTTGGACCCTGAGCTGTCATCCTAACACTCACTTGTAAGATCAAGCCATGGGGCTGGCTGCCAGAAAACCAACTGGGTATGTTCCACTTGCAGCGCAAACCACATCACCTTCCTGCACGCAGGCCTCCCCGGCTACTTCTGCTCCGCTGGGCCCAAAGGATACCCCCGCCCTTGCATTCTTACAAGCGTGCTTCAGGCTTAACCCTTGGCTTGTTTTAAGGAATGGTGGTACCTTACACCCAGGTAATTCATAAGCCTGTCCAGATAGTTTTGAGGGAGCAGCCATCCTGCATTGAGACTTCCAGGCTCGAAAGTCTGGGGCTGCAGCCACACGGCCCTTAAATGCGGGAGGAAGGGCTATTTCCTCCCGCAATTAAAGGGGCCGACTACATGGCCCGCCCCAAGTCCTGCGCTGAAGAGGGCTCAAATGTGGGTTCCTCCCGCATTTTCCGACCCCGGGAAAATCAAGTGTTTTCCCGGGTGTTGCAGGAGGAACCCGCATTGGAGGTATCTGGACAGCCCTCTCTCGCAAGCATTGCGAGAGCAGGGCTGTCCAGATAGTCCCGCTGGCCATTTCCCCCCCACTTTTACACTTGGGCGCTTGGCCACTCAAACACCCAAGTGTACACTGTGCCCTTGTGGTGAGGCTGCAGAACGGAAGAAGAGAAGGGAAGTATCACCCAGCACAACCTCAGCTACCCAGAAAGCCCCTTCTGTTCCCCCACCCCCACCCCCCCAGCTGTTGATGCTTCCAGGGTCTTTGCCTGGGAACAGCAATCTCTGACCTTGGCTGAAGGGCTCCCCAATGAAGTATCCCCTGTCTGCCATCCTGCTTAGCCTTGAGATCTGTTCTGCTCCTCCGTCCTCCAGCCCCAATCTACCCACTTGCCGTCTTTGCTTTCTGTACCTTCACACCCGTTGATTGGGGTTCCTGGCTCAGACCCCTGTCTGCACTGCTCATTTCCTAATTTTATCTTATTTCCTTATTTCCTTATTGCATTGCCTTTCTCCCAGCGTGGGATCCAAGATGGCTTACAAGGCATCAATCCAAACAATGCAACAAAAGACACTGTTCCTCCAGCAGCTCAGCCCCACCCCCCGGCTGCTCAGGCCTGAAGAGGAGCTGCTCTCTGGGGCTGTCTGTGCCGCTGCTTGCCAGGGTAGGCTACTCAACCAGAGCAGGGTTACCAATCTCCAGATGGCACCTGGAGATTTCCCTCTATTACAACTGATCTCCTGATGACCACGATCAGTTTCCTTGGAGAAAATGACTGCTTTGGCAGGTGGACTCTATGGCACTGTACCCTGCTAAGGTCCCTCCCCTCCCCAGGCTCCCCCCCAAAATATTTCCCAACCCAGAGCTGGCAACCGTACACCAGGGGTAGAGTTCTTCCACCCGCTCAGCCCCACCTCCAGGCTGCTGCTTCTGTTTTATGACTGTATTGTGATTTTTAGATTTTTTTGTAACCCACATTGAGTCGTGCTTTGCAGAAAAAAAGTGGGATAAAAATATTCAACTAAATGTTTTCCTTTAAGAAATGCTTACACTACCAACATAACACAGAAGGACAGTTTAAAACCAGGCCAGGATCAGAACATTCTGTTGGGGCGGGGGGAGCAACTCTTGAATCCTGGCGCCTAAAATCAGACAATACACTTAGCAGACCTCCCTCTAGTGGGAATTCCATAAATGTGGAAGAACCTATGGAAAAGGCCTTTTGCTTACCTAACCCCAGAGGGCACCTGGACCTGGAGGGGGAGTGACCAAAGATGGCCTTGGCAATTTGGGGACAGGAAGGAGATGGTCATTCAGGAATGGTGCTGCTGCAACCACAATTACGCTTTGATCCTCCAGAGCTACCGCAACATGGAACCGCTTCCCAGCTCCCCGCATCATTCCTTGGTGCCTTGCTGGATCCTGACACTGCTGGGACACATCCTGATGTCATCCAAATAGCCCATCAGTTGTGGGTCAGATGCAGAGATTGGTTCAAGGCTGTAGGCAGCTAGCTGAACGGGTTTATGGACTGCAGTCAAGGCCTCTGAACACCACTTACTTCAGCAGGAAGACCAAGCGACCACTGTGGGCACAACAGATATATACCAACTATTTGCAGCCAGACCTATGAACCTAGCATTGTTTAGATGCTCGGCATGAGACCACAAGTGGGTTTTCTCCTCCTTCTTCGGTGTGTACACAATACAGTCTACTGGTTCAAAAGATGCAAAATGACAGACTAGTTTTCCTAGCACTGAACAAAGTCTTGGGGGGGAAGCAGGGTGCGTGTTTGTGCTAAAAATACATAAATTCCTCAAACAGATAGTAAATTAATAGTGCTCTTCCAGCTTTTGCATTAATAAAATTCAATTTGCAGACAGCCTTTGAAAGCACCCTGTCCCCCAATGGCAGATGAAAGGAAGAATCACAGCTGGTGACATAAAACGTAGGACAATTCTTTACTTTTTAAAATTTTAAAATATGTGTTAGTTTCTAAGGAAACTCCCATGGAACGTGCAGCTGCCCATACAAGAAAGCAGATCTTGTGCAGAGCTTCAGGGGAGGAGGGAATGTGGCCCTTAACTTTAACGGAGTAAGCAGTGCAACGCATTTAATTAACCCACTGTACTCAACAGGCTACTCTAACTTTACTCACACATGAAAACTCATACCTTGAATAAAACTTTGTTGGTCTTAAAAGTGCCACTGAACTCAAACTTTGTTCCCCTGCTTCAGACCAACACGGCTGTCCACCTGGATCTTTACTTGCTCCAGTATTACTCAAAGGTTGAGCTGCCACGACTCCCTGCTTCTCGTGAATATTTTTGGCAACCTGGACTCCCTTCCTGGCTTGCAGTTTCTGGAAGATTGCTTTTCTGCTGCTCCAAAGCGCCAGACTAGATCTAAAGAGGCTTAAGTTACAGGAGGGTAGATTTAAGTCAAACATTAGGAGAAGCGTCTTAGTGCTAAGAGAGGCTTGTCAGTGGAACCAGTTTCTGGGAAGTGAGGGGAAGTTCTCTCCCACTAGAGATAGGCAGCTCTCGGACAGGGATACTGAAACTTTGGATTTACCACACTGTAGATGGCTTGTCTAGATGGCCTATAGGAGGTCCCTTCCCAATTCTACAGAAAACATATTTTTAAAAAATGTTTGTCTTTTTAGGAGCACGGCCCTCACTCTTAACTGACTTTGCCTCAGTGATGTCAGCATGTAGTCCAATCTGACTGGCTAATTAGCAGGGGTCATTTCGTAGAAAAAGAGGTGCAGGAGCTCATTAGCACAACTCATTTGCATAACTCATTTGCATATGCCACACCCCCTAACACACCGGAAGTGTGTCAGAAGGCAACACCCACCCCTCAGGCTCCACTCCACAGGTGAGTGAAACTGACCTGCTCTTCCTCCATTCCCTTCCCCATCCAATACTTTGTGCAATAAAAAGAAGCGTAAAGAACACACCCTCATTCTCTTCCTGCTCCCTTGAAACCACCAGGTTTCAAGGAGACTTGAGATACCCAGGACATGTGCACCACCCATCCCTTCCCCTTCCCCTCCACACAACAAGACACCCTGTGAGGTAGGTGGGGCTGAGAGAGGTCTTTTGAGAACTGCTCATGAGAGAACAGCTCTGAGAAAACTTGTGACTGGCCCAAGGTCACACCAGCAGCTGCGTGTGGAGGAGTGGGGAATCAAACCCGGTTCTCCCAGATTAGAGTCCAACTCCTAACCACTACACCAAACTGATAAGGTGGAAGCTGCTGAAGGGTTGGTGAAATTTCTCCAGTACCTATGTGCCATGTGCCCAGATAAAAAATGGTATACTTAGAAAATTTATATGCCACCTTGAGCAAGTCTCTGGAAAAGCAGCACACAGTCATAAAAGGAACAATGATAAAATTATCAATATTAAAACAAAACATTAAAAACAATAAAGACCCTAGCAGGGCTTTCCCCGGGGCGCTGCGCCTCTGCACTGCTCGGGGAAGCCGAGGAGGGGGCGGGGCTTGGTCATGTGCCCGCCCCCTGGGCTCCTCACTCCCAGAGCTGCGCTCCTGTGCGCTCCCGCTCCAACGGACCCCTGCTAATTAGGATAGTGTTGCCAACCTCCAGATGGGGGCCGGAGATCTCCCATCCTGTTCTCTAAGTAATCCTTTATGTCTGGACTCAACCTTGTCAGTAAGCCAGGGAGGAGGAGAACTTGGCAAACAGAAGGAAAAGCTGATGATGAAGCAGCAGGGGAAATGACAGAAGCGAAGAGAACTGGGTAAAATATGTGTGTGTGCGAGAGAGAGAATTCTGTGCAGTCCCTAATCAACAATCACGTCCAGGAGCAAGTTTATATAACTTATATTCAACCTCGGCTTTAATCATCTTACAAAGCCCACAAGTCTTATATATCTGTCAAAGCAAACTATGGAAATACGTTAAGCTTTAAATAAAAATGTTCACAGTCCCATTTATTTTTCCCCTTCCAGGGCCCCCTCAGACAAAAATTTAAAGTGTAACCAGTTCCTCCAATGTAACCGAAAAATCCAGATTGAGAGATGCTTATCAGCTACATGATTTACAAGAAATGTACTGGGGGGGGGGGGAGGTTTCTCCAGTTGCAACAGCGTTTCCAGTCCGGAGAGACTGCCCCACACCACCCATACGGTGCCGGTCCAGATCACAGCGCCGAGCCAGGGGTGCCCACTGCCAATGTCGTAAATGCTGCCATTAAAATGTTTGTTTTAATTCTGACCTCAGAGTCACAGCTAATAAACAAAAAAGGCAGTGGGAAATTGAAAAACAAACTCAATGCAGCTGTCGGACTGGCTGGTTCACAACAGCATTTAACGGCATCCTTTAATTTCGGCTTCTATGAATAGAACCCTTAGACTGCACTTTGCACGCCAAGCAACCGAGAGAGCCGCGCTCCCCTCTCCAAACCATTTTTGTTTTTCCCCGCTTTTCTTTTTTTGTGTGTGCTAACATGCCGTACTTGTTCATTTTACAGCATTTTAAAATGTATCCCTCAGGACTGTTTCCAGAAAAGCGAAACAAGTCACTGCTTGCTACTTTAACAAGCTTCCTAGAGGCCAGGGGATTACCACACCAAGGGTCCATCTGACCCAGCCATCTAGCCCAGCATCCTGTTTCCAAAGACAGGATCACAGATGGGGGAGGGAGGATATCATTTGTAATGCTTCTTGTGGTTAGAAACACATGATGGAAGCAGAAAACTAACATATCAGAGAGAAAAGAATTCTAGTTCAGCCTTCTGTTCTAGTTTTCTAGTTTCAGGGAATTTTGTCAACATATGGGAGAGTTCCTGCTTCTGGAGTCCTAAGTGGTACAGCCCATGTCACACCTACGCATCCCACTACCTAATTTTGTTGCATGACCCAGAATGAATGCATGCTCTAAGGCTGCGGTCACACACACTAAATAATCCACTTTCAATTCACTTTCAGTGCACTTTTGAATTGGATTTTGCCAGTTCACATAGTAAAAATCCAGCTGGAAAATGCATTGAAAGTGGATTTAAAGTGGATTATTTAGTTTGTGTGACCGCAGCCTAAATGTTTCATATTGTAACTCTGCATACAAGAAGATCTGAGAGCAAAAGGGTTAACAACTCTCCCACTCCCCCACCCTCTCATCAGTTAGATGCCTCTTTGGTGTTGTTTGCCTTCTCTGTTTTCATCTTATATAGGACCTCTCTTCTCTCTCTTGGAGGTGGAGCAAGTTAACTTTTCTGAAGTTAATCTGTTCACAATAAGTTAAACATACCTACTTGAATTTGTCATCTGAGATACGCTTCTATTTTTGTAAGTAAAATTTCTTTCTGTTGTTACCATTGGAGTCAGATCATCTTTATAATTTGTTTGAACAGCGTTTTTTCTTCTTAACAGAGAAACACGGAGGATCAGGGATACTATGTAACGTTCTGTGTTTCCAAGGCAAGTGTGCTGGGGTTTTTTACATTTAACCCAATACTAAACACTTCCCAGAATCCTGTGCAACACAGGGGGTTTCATTGCAGAGGCACATGAGGTCCACAGCAGACAAGGTGGAACAGAAAGATTTGCCTCAGGCTAGATAGTCTGAAGGCCACGGGTCTATCTTCCTAGTTGGTAACTTCACAACTTGAGTCCCCTCTTTCAATCCAGTCCCTTAAAGGCATTCAAGCTGAAAAACTTGACTAGATTGGAGGATTAAATATTTTTAAACATATTTGGGGCTGACTGAAGAGCAGGATGAAAGAGGCGGACTTGTCATGAGAGGTCCAGAACTCAGAGGGGTTCCCATATAGCTAGAGATCTTATGACCATGGTATGGACCTAAATGCATATTTCACACCAGAGCCAAAATATCTGGTTAGCGCCCTGGTTTTACCAGAGCATTTCTGACAAATCCTAGAGAGTGATGTCAATGGTATAACATCACTTCTGAGATCAACAGCAATTTTGAACTCCCCCCCTCCCCCCCCCCCGGGCGCTCTACCAAGCAGCATTGGGGGGGGGGGTGAGTGGCTGCTGCCTGCCGGTCTCTGCAGCTTTGTACTCTGGCAGGAAAACTTGTCCATCTTGCCCTCATGACAGCTAAAAAGATTTCACTACCTTTGCAGCCTGGAGAGCTAGAAATTTTTGCTTTTGAAAGACAGAAACAGTACTCGGCATGTTGCATCACAGAAGATATCCAAACCCGGCCCCCAAACAACTGTGCAAACATGTCACTGCAAGGAAAAAATAAATGCCACTGAAATCTTCAGAGGTGAGGCAGGGGGCAAACAGAGGCAGGGCTTTTTCAGTGGTGGCACCTCAACTGCACCTATGGAATAATGCCCTTCCCCCCTTGAGGCTTGACAGGTGCCTACCCTACTCTCTCTTAGGTGCCAGGCCAAAATGTTTCTGTTTCCCCAGGATTTTAATTAAGCAGCTGATCTTTTAAAACCATTTCATAGTGTGTTTTTAGTCTGAAAACTGTTCCTCTTGAAACTGTTCAACGTGTTTTTTTTGCTCTGATGTTTTTTATTTTTATGCTGCGTTTCATTAACAACTTTTAATGTGCTTTATTTTAATGTGCTTTATTTTGTAAGCTGCCTCAGATGGGTTAGTGAGAGGCACTATTTTAAAAAATCCTAAAGACTGTACTACACAACTTGCTTCCCAGGATGTGTTTGGAAGAGCATTCCCATTGATGTCCGTAAAACGACTGCAATATCATTAAACTAGCATCACATCCCTAATTTGCAAGAACAACTGTCAGTGCTGAATTAACATGGCATACATTACTTTACAAATCTATGCCCCACTAGCAAGCCTACCAAAAGGATCCTGAGGTTTCCTACAAGAATTACAATTGCGCATACTACAAAAATGTAATCGATAACATTTTAAAATGAAAAGGAGAACTATATAGCCAAAATACTCCAAACCAGTTCAATAAGAACCAGAGATCCAAGTCACAGCCACCAGTCACCTCGCCATTTAAAACAAGAAGACCTGCACAACACTTGCCACAATATGAATGGAGTAACAGAAATTACCAAGTAGATCCAGGTGGTCAGCCGTGCTGGTCTGAACACTATGCTATATCAGGGTTATTCATTTATAAAAGAAGAAGCCATTGGGGAAAGGGTATGAAATTAATGTCATTTCACACACACAAAAGGTAAATTCAATCACACCGCATAATATTCAGCATTTAAGTAGCTAAAGGGCTGTAAGCACTTAACAGCTAGGGATGCTAACCTCCAGGAAGGACCTGGGGATCCCCTGGAATCAGGGTGGATAAAAATCAAGGATTCTTTTGAAAAAGAAAAAAATCAGATTTTTTAAAATTTATATTGAATTTTTTAAAATTTAAATTGGATGTTTTAAAACAAAATGCTTTTTGAGGAAAAATCTACCTAAAGATAGGTTTCTATTTAAGACACACTATAGTCCAAAGGTTATTCATCATGAAATAAGGATTAGTTTTTAATTATGTACCATGAGGCTGTATATTCACGCGATGTTTAAATCTGTAGGTAAATGAATTCCATTAATCCATTCACAATGTCATGATCTTCTAGAGATTTCTGTAAGATTATTGAGCAGTTTTTCTACCTGAAAGATATTATCACAGATGCTTGGTTTTACAGTTCTCAAAACTGTGCATTTGTGTCTGCAGAGATCACATGCCTCTTCTTCACAGCAAAAAAATTATAAAATAAACACACAAGAGTTGAGAAAAAGACCTTAATCCCATTGTTCCTTTGCAAATCTATGTACACAGAATCAACCCATTACCTCTTAAGTGCTATGAATAGAAGATTGTTGGGAGTGGAATAGATCCACACAAGAAGCTAAGTGTGAGGAGGGAGGGGCAAGCAGTAAAATGAAAGTGAAACCTTATGAGCAGAATACTCCACAAGTCTTTGGATCTTTGTGTATATAGCCTGAGGTTTATCATAGGCTGAGGACAGACTGGCAATCTGCCCCGGGACAGTTCCGCTTGGGAAGCGGGGGAAGGGAGCCTGTTCAGACATGCGCAGCTGTCCCTCGGCTCCCTTCCGCACTTACTCGCTTTGAAGCCGGGTTTCTTGCGCTTTAGAAGGACACCGGGAGAAACTGGTGTCCGGAGGCCGTCTTGCGCTTGCCTCCCGCTTCCAGGCAGTATGAACCGGAAGAAGGCGGGAGGCAAGCGGAAGTGGCAGTGCAAATGCGGCGTTTTGCCAGTTTGCGCATGAGCGCACATGCGCACATTGCCGAAACAGCCCTATCACGAGCTGCGGAGGCTGGCCCACGTGGGGCCCATCCACAGCAGTCTGAACGCTCCGTAATAGCATCCTTGCGCAATACACTGGCCAGTGTGAACAGCCAGCCCCGGGGAGTTTTCCCCCCGTGGCAGTTGCCTCCGCATTCATCCCGCTCCAGATTGCCAGTCTGTCCTCAGCCATAGTATTCTTTCCCTGACGGAGAAAACCTACAATAGGCCATGAAAGAGACTCAGTTTGGTAATATTTTAATTAAGTTCCTCCACCTATGGGTAAGGCAGGCAGGCATGCAAAATACAAACACTGCAACAAAGAAATGCAAGGCCTGGTGGCCCGAATGAAATATCATGAGAAGTGATTTGATGAAGACAACAAAAGGAACATGTTTGAGCAGGCAGGATCTTCAGGTTGGTAAATATTTCAATTTCATCATATTTCTTAAAGACTGCCTTGATGAACTGTCATGTTTGAGCAAAATTATATTTCTTCTTCTTCTTACTGCACATTGTTATGAAGAAATAAAGAGCTGAAACAAGCAAATATTCCTTTTTTGGATGGTACTGAATGGCAGTGAATGAGCAATACTAAATAAGCAGAAATGGTGTAAATAATAAAATAACAGCATTGACTTTTTTGTTTAGGGGAATCCATCATCAACATAAAGAATTATGGAAACTATCCACCTTTGAGATCACCAGCCTCCTGTTCTACAGTTTCAGTGTTATCTGAAGCTGCCCTGAGCCTGCTTCAGCGGGGAGGGCGGGGTATAAATCGAATAAATAAAATCAATAAAATCTGTCCAGGACAGTGTTTCAGTCACATCATATACATCACACATCCACAGTAGATCACGTAAAAGAAAGAATAAGCTGACCATCCAGGAACCACCACAGATAAGTTGGTGATAAAAACCAGCAGATTAGAAAAAGAGTTGATTGAAGAAAAACTGCCCAGTTTATTTACACAACAAACTCTTCTTTCCCTCTGATTGAAAACCTACACTTCATTGATACGGTTCAGTCACCGAAACCAGGATCCAGTCCATCCAGCAGAGCAGATGTTGCAGGGAAACTGCTGGATAAAGTGTATGACAGAGAAATGGAGCAATGTGCCACAGCTCTAGAGGGTAAAATTGTTAACCGAAGTCTCGGTGGGTGGAGTAATGCCCATGATGACCTTGTTGTATGTGCTTGTATAACAACAGAAGAAACAATTGATATGTCAGGAAATGCACACACAGCAGAATACTTACAAGAATTGGCAGCAAAAACCATAACAACATATGAACAAAAATTCAAATGTCTAGAAAGCAGTTTGGTCACAGACAATGCTGCAAATGTATCCAAGATGAGAAGACATTTAGAAGAGCAGGAAGCGAATACAAAGCTAATAACGGACGGTTGCAGTGCTCATTTGCTGCACATCCTAGCCAAAGACTTCAGTGTTTCAGAAATAAAGACTAATGTTGTTGAAATTGCTAAATATTTCCATTTTGCTGCAGCATCTCTACAAAGAATGGGTGGAATCAAGCTAACGCTCCCACAAGATGTTAGATGAAACTCTGTAATGGATTGTTTTGAGCAGGGCTCTTTTTGTAGAAAAAGCCCAGCAGGAACTCATTAGCATAATAGGCCACACCCAACAGCAGGAAAACTCATTAGCCTATTAGGCCACACCCCTGACAGTGCAGCTCCCTCCCAGGATCAGCTTCCCGAGGGAAGGAAGGCAGTTTCTGGATTGATTTCCCCAGATGCCCGCAGGTGCAGGGCGCCTGGGGAACTTGAGGAGGGGAGGGCAGTTTAAACTGCCTTCCCTCCCTGGATTGGCTTGGCTTCCCTAGGCAGCCCACAGCTTGTAAGGCACCTGGGGAACCCGGGGTGGGGGGAGGCTGTAGGCGTGGCCAACTCGGAAGCCAGCCGGAATTTCGTTCCTGTGCGTTCCTGCCCAAAAATAGCCCTGGTTTTGAGCAGTGTATCAAGAACTGGCCTATTCTGTTGACAGTTTGTGAATGAGAGAAAATAGATGGCATTGTCATGGACAAAATCCTCAACGTTGGGCTTAAGAGAAATGTTGAACATATGCTGAGCATCCTGAAACCCATTTCTGAAGCCTTAAACAAAATACAGAAAAATAGCTGTTTTATGGATGCTGCTGCTGAAATTTGAAAGGAACTTAAAAACAGAACTACACACTGACAGAACTAAATTACAAGCATTAAAAAAAACAAATGGGGCAAGCACTGTCTCCACCTCATTTTTTCGTAAGTATTGTCAATATCTGGTACCAGGGTCAAACCTTAAGTGCTGAGCAAGAGGAATTAGTTATGACATAGGTATCCAGCGATCATCCATCTGTAATGCCAAGGGCTAAGGGGGAACCATTCAAGAAATATATGTTTGCTGATGATGTTTTAAAGAAAGTCACACCAGTAAACTGGTGGAAAGTCACTTAAGCACTTGGATTTAGAGACTGTTGTAATGATTTCATTTTTAACAGCAACAGCTTCTTCTGCTGGCGTAAAAAGAATATTCTCTTCCTTTGGACTCATTTTAAATTGAGAAATCATTTGGGATCCGATAAAGCAGGAAGGCTTGTTTTTCTTTTCCAGATTATGAACAAACAAGAAGATGAAGATGAGTGAGCTACAGAAGGACAGTATTTTAATTTTTTCATGTGTGGACCAGGCTGACAGTCCAAGTTTGTTTGTTTTTTAGATATTTTGTTTCACCACATCAGTTGAGCATGGATGTTTAAGCAAATACAAGAATACATACGCTGTAATGTTATTGTTTTAGTTAAATAAAATTATTTAAATTGTTATTATTAAGGGAATGATTATTTTTCTCCTCCCAATAAAGTACAGCAGAAAAGTTGTTCAAAATATGAATGATTAACCTATTAAATTGGGGATAATTCACCTAGCAATAATTTCATAATTATCTATCTGCAATGTGTTTAACCAAATCAGTATTTTTGATATAACTGTAAAATTAATTTGAAAAGTTGTTATTCTAAAAATGCAACCTTCATCTGGTTGTAAATGTTAAGATTATACCAGCAAGAATGGCTGAGGACAGACTGGCAATCTGGAGCGGGAGGAATCCGGAGGCAAAAGCTGTGGGGGGGAAATTCCCCGAGGCTGGCCATTCACACTGGCCAGTGTATTGCGCAAGAATGCCGTTACGGAGCATTCAGACTGCCGTGAGCCTGCTCCGCAACTCACGCGGCAGCGTTTTGCTGGCGGCGTACATGCGCATAGGATAGGAGGCAGGGACAGCTGTCGATATATATGCAAATGCGCTCATGCGCAAATATCCGCGCCAGCGCATTCACACTGCTGCCTCCCGCTTCTTCCGGTCCACACTGCCTGGAAGCGGGAGGCATGCGGAAGACGGCCCCTAGACACCGGTTTCTCCCGGTGTCCTCCTAAAGCAAGAGGAAACCGGCTTCAAAACACGTGAGTACGGAAGGGAGCCGAGGGACAGCTGCGAATGTCTGAATGGGCTCCCTTCCCCTGCTTCCCAAGCGGAGCTCTCGCGGGGCAGATTGCCAGTCTGTCCTCGGCCAATGAGTCTTTATGTAGAAAACCATGATTTAAATCTAGTGTGACTGCCTACTGACTAGTAAATTTGATTTAAATCAACTCCACCCTGCCTGGAATTATAGCTCATCTCCAAACTAGAGATCAGTTGCCTCAGAGAAAATGGCTGCTTACATGCCAGAACACGGCCTACTACCTCAAGATCCCAGTTACATCCCCTGGCTCCATTTCTGAAACCAGACCATAACCTCTCCCGCACCACTTTCTCTTCTTCTTCTCACTCCACAATATCTAACCGCACTACCAAAGCAGGTTTTATATAGCTATTTGTTGTACACTAGATCTAAGGCACCACTCTTAGCTTATTTTCTAATTGATATGTTGAAATTTAAAGTTCGCGCTTATTTCTATAGTTTTTCACATAAAATTTGTTGCTGTGTGTTTATCTTATGTTTTCACATCAATTTTAAAAAATTTAAAAAAAAGAAAATGGCTGCTTTGGAGGGTGAACTTTATGGCTGTCAGGATCTTCCGTCACTGCCCCTGACTGTCCCCCCGAGGCCACTGTGCCGCACTTGCCCCATTGCCTCGTGGGGGATTCTATCCTGCACTGGGTTGGTGAAGCAGAGGCGAGAGGAAGGAGGAGGGAAGGTCTCAGACCTGGGGCTAAAAAGGGGTTAAGCCACCACCCTCTCGATCCCTTGCTGGTCTCCCGTAGCTTGACCACTGCTTCTCTCTATCTCTCTTTGACTCGCTGTGGCTCTACTGGGTTGTCTCAGCCTCCTCCTCAGCCACCTCCTTCCTTCCTTTTATCTCCTCCCCCTCCTCCAGTGCCACCTCCTCCCTGGCTGGCCCTTCCCATCTCCTTTCGGCCCTGCTGCCATCTAAATCTGGGGATGCCAAGCCAATCCTCTCTGGCCCTGCCTCCCTGCTGCAGGCTCGGGCTCCCTTGGGACTGCCCATCTCTGTGCTCCACTTCCTCCCAGACCCACAGCCCGCCCAGCCCACTCCAGCTCGGTCCAAGACGGCCCCTCCATGAAGTGGCCAGTGCTCTTGCGTCTCAGCACCCCCTTCCTCTGCTCCAGCCCTGGTGGCTCTCCCAGCTCGGCACAGTGTCCGGCCCTTTTCGGGGACACAAGGGTAGGTCCGGCCCTCTTCGGGGACACCAGGCTGTCTTCGCCATCGCCACCGGTCGGGACCTCCCCTGTCGTTCCCCAGGTAAGGCGTTGACCTGTGGGGGCCCCTTGCACCTACATATGTCCTCTGGCCCCTTTGGGGGTGCTCCACCAGGAGGCCCGGCCTGGGCTGGGACAATGGCATCGTACCCCACTGAGGTCCCTGTCCTCCCCAGGCTCAATCCTCAAATCCCCGAGAGTTACTCAACTTGGATCTGGCAGCCCTACCCCTCATCCACTGCTGGTGGCCAGGGGGGACCTGGCAACCTTATATAGCATTTCTCACTAATTGTACGACAACAGTTTAAAGTAGGCCACTATTCATTATGCTGACATTCCTAATGGAAAACTGAAAGAATAGGAGGGGCCCCACTGGATCCTCTCTTCGAAAGCCTGTGACTGTTGTCTGGCACATGATCCTGGCACATCACTGCACCGTTTTGTCCTTATTTTGCCACTCAGTGAGGTCTTTTAAAAGTTGTTACCCTGAAGCACCAAAGTGTGATGGCTTTCCTTGCATTCTTCCATCTTTGCAACTACCTACCCAGAGAGTAAATGTCGCTCACCATGTTTAAATTGCAGCTATTCTATAATTCATGCAACCAGATACAAAAAAGATTAAATATTCTGATAAACTTTTGCAAATTTTAAAGGAAACTCCAGAAGGCCAAAGAATAGAATATGTATTAAAAATGAATACAGATTACATTTTTAAATTTTTTATAGCCAGTTTACGAGCACACCTGATTCAGATGTCAGTGCAAGGCAGAGTGCATGGACCCAGTAGACAGAGAAAAGAGTGATGGGAGATGGTTGAAGGCTCAAGGCTGTGATTCTGTGGGGTTGTTAACTCTGGGTTGGGAAATTCCTGGAGATTTGGGGGTGGAGCCTAGGAGTAAGGGGAAGTTTGGGGAGGGGAGGGGCCTCAGCAGGGTGCCATGCCAGAAAGTCCACCCTCCGAAGCTCCCATTTTCTCCAGGGAAACTGATTTCTACAGTCTGCGAACCACTGTAATTCTAGAAGATCTCCAGATTCCTGCAGGTTAAACAAGAGCACCCCTATTTCCATCCATAAATCACCGGAGGATTTGGAATTGCAGTTTGCCTAAAGCCCCCAAGGTCAGCCCGGGAATGGCTCACAGTTCCTCCCTTAGCCATCTCTCAGCACTTGAGGCATAAGGAAGCCTTATGGCCATGTTTTATGGACTTCTCAAAACACACTGGAATATATTTTTAACAAGTAGCTATATTGCTTTTAAGAGCCCCATTATACAGCCTATGAAAATAGCTTGGCAGGGCCTGTATAATTACTAACAGCAAAGTGCTAATGGCATTATATAAACAGGCTTTGGTGGCGTTCTATTCATAAATGCTGCACACCGAGCAACAGAAACCCCTGCGAGATTCAGGGGCTCCGGGAGAGCAAAGAAAGGGCTTAAAAATCAAGTTGTGGAGATAATGATACGGGTTAGAGGTGGGGGAGAACAGTCCCATATGTGTGGGATTTATGAACCAGGGCTACATCATACATTACAATTTCCGAGACAGAAATCCAAATCTTTGAATGTTACATCCAACATGTATTTTGTATGCTGTAATCGCCATAATGACTGTGTTTGCGGAAGCTCTGATGTTTCCCCTGGGAGACCACCCATATCTCTCTTAGAGCAGGAGCAAGGAAGAGAGTCTAGGACGGATCCTACCAGAGCAAAACTCACCGAAGCAAGTCTTCCCTGCTCCTGTTGCCCCCCCCCATCATAATGCCCCTGGGGGTGAGCAAAGAGCCAGCATCAGTTTGCAGTTTGAAGAGGGAGGGGTGAATTGGTGAAAATCACACATGCCCTCTTCCACTGGCGGAAATATCTTCTGCCGGAAGAAAATACTGTTGGATTTACCCTGCATGGAGTCTTCAGATGCAAGTGCAACAAAGAAGAAATGGGAGGTTTTGAAGGCCTTGTGCTTGCCTCTCTCCCCCCCCCCCCCACCTCTGTCCTTGCAGCTCAGAGACTGAAGATTTTAACGTCCTCTGACAGTGCAGTTTGTCACAACACCCAAGTCGGATAAAATGACAAACAGACGCTCTGTTCTGATAGTTTCAGATGGTAGCCACGTTGAGCTGCAGTAGAACTGCTAGATTCAAGTCCAGAAAGGGGCTCTGGAAAGCCTATACCCCAAAGATCTTTTTTTCTTTTTTTGGTATTCTTTTGTATTTTCTGTGTGTGTGTGTGTGTGTGTGTGTGTGCGCGCGCGCACCTGGAGGTCATGATTGACCCCAACTGGGGGCCTGGAGGAAATTCAGAGAGGTGGCTGAATACAGCTTGCCCCCAAGGAGGTCTCCCATCTAAGTACTTGACAGAGTCGGCCCTGCTTAGCTTCCAAGACCTGATGAGATTGGCCTGGCCTGGGCTGTCCAGGTCAGGGCTACCCTGAAGATCTTGTTGGCCTCTTAAGCTGCTGCTGGACTCGAATCTAATGATGCTCCACTCTGTTGTCTGAAAACCAAGACTCCGAACTATGTTTTTCAGTCTTGATTTGGCACTGTGGGTTGTGGGCAAGGGAATAAAGCTGTGTGATGTGAGATGGTATTCATTCTCTCTCTTCAGGAAGAGCTAAGAGCCAGCACCAGCCAGCCACTGCACTCCATCCTCTCTCTTTGCATGTTTTAAAAGTTAGAGCTCAAAAAGTCAAGCAGGACAGTGCCTGTAAATTTTAAACATTCCCCACCTTTTGAGGGCCCATGTGGTGTAGTGGTTAAGGGTGTCGGACCAGTATCTGGGAGACCTCGGTTTGAATCCACACTCTGCGGTGGAAGCTCGCTGGGTGTGTCCTTAGGCCAGCCACACTCTCTCAGCCTAACCTACCTCACAGGGTTCTTGTGAACATTAAATGGAGGAGAGGAGAATATTTTAAGCTGCTCTGGGTCCCAAATGGGAAGAAAGACGGGGCAGAAATGAATGAATGAATGAATAAACAAAGACCCCATGGTGTTTTAATCTATGTAGCATTGATTCCGCAAGAGAAGTATTAAAGAGTTTCACAAATATTCAGGGGTCATTTCGTAGAAAAAGAAGTGCAGGAGCTCATTAGCATAACTCATTTGCATATGCCACACCCCGTAACTCCTGACCACTACACCAAACTGATGGGGTGGAAGCTGCTGAAGGGTTAGTGAAATTTCTCCAGTACCTATGTGCCATGTGCCCAGATAAAAAATGGTATACTTAGAAAATTTATATGCCTCCTTGAGCAAGTCTCTGGAAAAGCAGCACACAGTCATAAAAGGAACGATGATAAAATTATCAATATTAAAACAAAACATTAAAAACAATAAAGACCCTAGCAGGGCTTTCCCCGAGGCGCTGCGCCTCTGCACTGCTCGGGGAAGCCGAGGAGGGGGCGGGGCTGGGTCATGTGCCCGCTTCCTGGGCTCCTCACTCCCGGAGCTGCGCTCCTGTGCGCTCCCGCTCCAACGGACCCCTGCAAATATTACTTCCGTTTGCCTTTACTGCAACTATTCCCATACTGCAGCTGGGGACTGAGGGAGTGTGTCTCACCTACATACTGAGTTGAATTGCAGAGGCAAGATCTGAATTTTCTGGATTACAGTCTGATCTCTTAATAACAGCTATGCTGCTCTTCTATGTTATGTTTTGCAGATTATAATGCCCATCCTATTTAAAGGTGCCCATTGCACTTTGTTACAATATTCTCACAGGCAGGTGACATGCATGTCTATCAAAACCATAGGATGATCAATAGCTGTTTCTCTTATTGTGTCCAGTAGAGGGCTAGACCTCTCCCAGACTAAAGGGATCAGTTTCCTCAGAACAAATGCATCAAAGAGTAAAGGCTATGCCAGAGCATTACATTCCCATGAGCGCCTTCCCCTCCCTAAACTCTGCCCTGCTCAACAAGCGCCACCCCCCAATCTCCATATGGACACAGGTGAAGCTCCCTTAATACTGAATCAGACCATCTGGTCCATCAAAGTCAGTATTGTCTACTCATACTGGCAGCAGCTCTCCAAGGTCCCAGGCAGAGGTCTTTCACATCCACTCCAGCCTGGTTCTTCTAACTAGGACTGAACTTGGGACTTTCTTCATGCCGAGCAGAGGCTCTTCCACTGAGCCACACCCCCTCCCCTTTCTTCAGGAATTTCCCACTGGGGAGTTGGCATCCTTACTTCTCTGGTCACCTGTGGCAAATTGGAATTACCTTCCAGATTACCAGGTGGAAACAAGTAATTAAAGGGGGCAGGACATCCAGAGATAGTGCCAGGATTGCTCAAGCCAGCCTCACTTTTAACAATTCTTCTCTTTGTGGCTTCCCACAGTTTTGTGCAAACTGGCTCTTTTGCATGCCTAAGAAAAATAATCTGAAGAGCAGCAGAGGGCATGGCTCAGTGGTAAAGCACACACTTTGCAAGCAGGAAGTCCTGGGCTGAAGCCCTAGTCCTTCTAGTTAGAGCACATGGTGCTGCAAAATAAGTCAGAAGCAAAATGCCCATGAGAGATCACTGGATACCTTAGATTCTCTTTGCCCGCAACACCACTCAGTGGTAGGACAAGTGGACCTTAGAGGTCAGCCATCTGTCGGGACCAGCCCAGGAGAGGGCCACACTGCTTCTGACCTCCAACACTGTGCAAAGTGAAAACTGGTACTCCTGAATGGGGGGGAGTCTTTGCCATTCTTGAGCCCCCACCTTCTGCGATGGGCCCCTATCTGTGTCTTCCCTCTCTCACTCTCTTACGCCTCCTTATAGCAAGGCCTTCCTCTTCCTGGGAAGCCAGTGGAACACTGGGGAATTACCAAAACAGGTCAGAAACCAGCAGGCCACATAAAACCCGCGTCCTATTAAACCGCTTGTGAGGGAAACAGATGGGACAGACATCGTTAGCTTAATAACTTCTGCAGTTATTAACGCTCGGCGGCTTGCTTGGTTCCAACCTAAATTGCAGTGGGTTTTTTTTAATAATGTACACTCAATAATGCAGGAGTCACTTGTTTAGTTCCTGCAGACTGGAGTCTAGACAATCTCCAGTTTAGTCTAGGCTGGCCTAAGATGGAGCAATTGATTCCAGGAGACAACAGCTTAATCCTTTTCCCTCCTCTTCTTGTTATCACGATTACACACACTTAGAATTCCTGGCAGAATGTCGCATCCAACATTACAAGCGTGGAGGCCAATTCATAAACATCTTAATCATCCCCCCCCCCCCCCGGCTACGGTGTAGATTTCTTCCGCTCACAACGACCTCCCAAACAGCCATGCGAGGCGCCTTCAGCTGAGAAACCCTTGCGGATTTCATCTGGGCCGTTGTAGCAGCCATGGTGTTTTGTAAACTGTTTGGGCCTCTTTAAATATTTTGTACCGGGGTTGATTCTAGACTTAATCCCTTCTCATGCAACTTTAATGGCAAAACTGTCCCATGGTCGGTGGGGCTTGGACAGAGATCGGGCATACCGAAGTTCAAATCACCTTTGGACTCACTGGGTGGCCTTAGCTGCTAGCTGGTGTAGCATGTGGGAGATACAACTGAACGGGATTCAAATTTTCAGTGAAGTTCCCTGGAGGACTTTGGACTGTTCAGTGCCGGTCACCAGGGCTCTTGGGAAGATAAAACTTGCACAGGCTGTCCTGAACTTTACGGAAAAAGGAGAGGGGTACGGCTGCTAAGGTGATAAAGTGTCTTTCAGTCTCACTTTGCCAAGTGTGAAATTTGAAACCAGTAGGACTATTGTTAAGACCAGACAAGATGCATATTTTAACCCTCTTTGCCTAGTTAATGCACAATAATAATTCAAGGAGTCGTACTGCGTTGTTTGATTTGGGAGATCGCGCTGACTCCAAATGGGAAATGTTGCTTCCCATAAATGTTTGTTCTTGAGAAAGTAAACAGAGTGTTCAACTTTGGCAGACTGCCTCCCCTCGTGGAAAGAAGAGCTGACACCTAAACATACCATAAAGAGGAGTCTCTCTCTGCCCTCCCAGAGGCCTCTTGAACCCCTGTGTTCCTAAACAACAACTTCAACAGTACTGGTGCCAACATGGCAACAGTTCAAAGGTTAACAGAGAAAAAAAGCACAGAAGAGCCACCCAGTAAATCCCTGCCTAACTCCGCCATGCATGCCTGGGAGAATGCCCAAAGCCAGAACTCTCCACCAGCTGGGGAGAAGGCATGCTAGTGTGCAAAAACCTCCACTTCTCCTTGAGGAGGCTCCATGTGTTTGCATGCACTGTCCTGAAGCCACCTGGGGAATGGGGATATGGTTCTCCCATTGAGGTTCAAGAACCCCAGGGTCCCACAAATCGTTTGTGAGGATGGAGGGCAAACTCTTCCCGAGCTGGGTGGTGGAAAGTGCCATCAGGTTGCAGCTGACTAATGGCAACACCGTAGGGTTTTCAAGGCAAGAGACAAACACAGGTGGTTTGCCATTGCCTACCTCTGTGCAGAGGCCCTTGGTGGTCTCCCATTCAGGTACCAACCGGGGCCAATTCTGCTTAGCTTCCGAGAGCGAATGAGATCAGGCTAGCCAGGGCCACTCAAGTCAGGGCTTCTCAAGCTTATCCACCTACAAAGAACACGGAGTCCTCTCCGTTTTCTAAGAATGGGGACAGAGTCCGCTTCCCCTTCTTTCAAAGGAGGGAAGCTCACAGAGTTGCCACTGCCTGCAGTCACAAGGCTTCCAGATCACTCCAGGGTACATTCCAGAAATGCCCCTGACTGGTTGTTGGGTCTAATGGCTTAGTTCTAAGAACTCTGATTAGCTGGGCGTTGATAAGGAGGTACAGGCCTACTACAAGGTGGGTAACCGAGTTAGTCTGCCTGTAGCGGTAGAAAAGAGCGAGTCCAGGAGCACCAATGTGTGGCAGAGTAGGAGCTGGCCTGAGTCACTGCCCACTTCTTCAGATACCGCTAGAATGGGAGTCTACAGTTGCCATAGATACTTGCAGAATGAAATCGAACCGGTTTTCACTCTGTTTTTTAATGCAAAGGATTTCCCACGGAGAAGGTAATCTCCATTCATAACCAGTTAGAGCCAGTTCAGGTTTTCTGTGATGTTGGTCTTTTTCTGTTTCTGCGAGCAGCTCTGGAATTTTTCCCAGGCCTCTTTCCCTGTTGTCCAGCTAGGCTCCACCTGAATGTTACCACCCAATAAGGAATGTTCTTCTTTATTTCATTTCAAAGGGTAGCCATGTAGGTCTGCAGTAGGGGAGCTAGAGAGTCTAGTGCAGCAGTAGCAGAGACCAACAAGATTTTCAGGCTATAAGTTTTCAAGAGTCCAAGCTCTCTGACAACGGGAGTTTTGACTCTCAACAGCTTACACCCTGAAAATCTAAGGACTATCTATCTGTCTGTCTATCTATCTATCTCTGTCTGTCTGTCTATCTATCTATTTATTAGTTTAATTTATATCCCGCTCTCCCCGCCAAGGGAAGCAGTGAGCAGTGACTCACGAAAGCTCCTCCCCTGCCACAAATTTTGAGTCCAGTGGCACCTTTAAGACCAACGAAGGTTCATTCACGGTATGAACTTCCGTGCGCATGCGCACTTTCCCAAATACACTGGAATGGTAGATGAGGTTCTAAACTTATAGGCAAGGACTTAACAGCAAATAAACATGTAACATGATGATGTTTAAGCTATGCAAAGTGAAAAACTAAATAACAAGGTTATAAGGTCATTAATAAGCTTTACAACTATGTCAAAATAGCAGATAAATGTCTAAAGGTGTTTTTTTCTAATTGTGGGAAGTAACGGAATCTTAATTATCTCCTCTCAGGCATGGAGGGCACTTGACAGCATATAATGGCTAACCATCTGGAGCTGCCACGAATTTCGTTAGTCTTTCAGGTGCTCCTGGACTCTTACTCTTTTCTACTCCTACAGACAGACTAACATGGATACCCCTCTTGACCTGAAAATCTTGTTGGTATCTGCAGTGGAATCTAGCTCTTGTTTATTTATCGTCTGTCTCCCTCACTGAGACTCAAGGTGAACTACACAGTACGCGTCAATGCAATCGACACCATGAAGCATCTAATAAGCAATGTTATAGGACGCTTCTTCAGTCGAGAGGCAAGGTTAGTTAGATGTTGGGTTTCAGGATACAGCTCTATAGAACCAGCTCCTCTCTGAGACTGATCACGTACAGAAAATACCGTATTTTTTGCTCCATAAGATTCACTTTTTCTCCCAAAAAAAGTGGGGGGGGAAGTGTGTGCGTCTTAAACCCCCCTCACCTTTCCCGAGCCACAGCACCGAGCGGAGCTAGGTGCGTCTTATGGTCAGGTGTGTCTTATGGAGCGAAAAATACGGTAACTTTTATTTAAGCTTGCTTTTAAAGCGTCGCTGACATGGCTCTTGCTATTTCATTCAGAGGACACAAGAGGACAAAGGCTTCCAAAGGGCATGCATGACCTGCCACACACTTTGAAAAAGCGGCTGTCCAGTGTGTGTCAGGTACTGGCAGGTAAAGGCCACCTCTCTTCAGTATCAGAACTTTGGCAGGAAGGTGTGCATCCACCCGAAGATCTTCTGGGTTTGCAAATAGCTCTGTTACTGGATTTTCAAACCTATGAACGAAAACCTGATGGCGTTTCAGCCAGCTAAATCATCTGCCTGTTGCGCCAGTCCACCGCTGTGTCGGATGTTCCGATGAGGTGCTCCACTTGCAGTGGCCCCTGGTCCTGTTCCACCCAGGTCCTTTGAGGAGAGACAATGCAGAGGAGCCACCTGCGGGAACCCACATCTGCACTCTCCTGTGATGTTGCGCCAGAGGGCTTATGACTCTAAGCCTGAGTCTGTGGAAGTTTGTATGAACCCAATGCTCTGTCCCCATCCCTTGTGCCACATCATCCCGGAGGTAGGCTCCACATCCAGAAAGATTTGCATCGATCAATAGTTGGGGTGCCTCTAGGGCAGTGGTTCTCAACCTTTCTAATGCCACAACCCTTTAATACAGTTCCTCATGTTGTGGTGACCCCCAACCATAAAATTCTGCGAACACACACAACAATGAAGCTACTTTTTCAGATGTTTTCTCTTGCATGGCAGTTACCACCAAACAACTTTAATACAGACTTTAGACACACAAATATTTGCAAGCTATTCCCAACAAGACACAACAAACACTCAGGCTTTGGATTTACTCTTCTTCAACAGAAGATGCCATGAGAAAACGAAGGTAGGTGGGGGGGAGAGGCTGTTGCAGGTAGGGGGGAGAGAGAGAGAGAGAGAAAGGTGGAAGAGAGGGGGGAAGAGAGAGAGAGAGAAAGGGGGAAGAGAGGGGGGGGGAGAGAGAGAGAGAAAAGGGGGAGGGGGAGAGAGAGAGAGAAAGGGAGAAGAGAGAGAGGGGGAGAAAGAGAGAGAGAGAAAGGGGGGAAGAGGGGGGGAGGAAGGTAGGTAGGTTGGGGGGGCGGCTTTTGCCACTTTTCCTGGGCTCTGCGCCTCAGTGCGGAGCCCAGGGAAGGTGGCTGGGGGGGCTTTTGCCACCTTTCCTGGGCTCTGCATTTTGGCGTGGAGCCCAGGGAAGGCGACGACCCACAGGCTGAGAACCGCTGCTCTAGGGTTTCTTGGAGCGGCATCTTCTAAAAAGCTACCAGCCTACTGATTTGCCTACCTTCTGGGGAACTCGCATCATGAAATGTTGTTGAAAAGATTCAGGAATTCTCAGAAAATCAGAAATGGAAATCTGGCTTGTATCACCATATCACCACTTGCTGACATTCCCTGAAGCTGGGCCACCTCCAGCTCATCTGACTGTCACTTGTACTGGCTGTTCAGGGTAAGTTATTACTTTCAGTTTCCTCAACTGGGACTATCTTCAGATGGTTTGTTGTATTATGCTCTGTGTTAAAGTTTACCGTGTGCTGTGCATGCATATTAAGTCTTCTCCAGGTATATGGCAAATCCAAGATCTCTCATGTGACTGACAATCTTCTGGACATCATTCTAAGCTAATATCAGGGATGGGGAATTGACTAAAATATTGTACAGGGAGAGGAAGACTTCAACCTGCTGTAACCAGATTCATGCCAACCAGTGCTACCACGATCCTGCTAACCACCTTGACAGCTGATATTAAGCCAAAGGCAGGGCCTTGTGATGGCTTTCGGAAAATGCCTGTGGCTGGGCCTGATCAGAATATGAGGACAGACTTAACAGAAAAGATCTGCAGATGTTTGGAAATCTCTGTTCAGTGGGGCCGCCGCAAAGGAATTTAAGAGTCACCAGGTAAAAAAGCCTTTCACTTCTGAGTCCTCTGAGGACAGCACTGTCCTCACCGCTCCTGGACGGGATGAAACTTCAGAGAATCCCAGAGAGCCCAGAACAAGAGACACTTGACTGGCCATCAGTATCAAAAGATCTAGTGACAAGGATGTAGATGAATCTGCCCTTTGCCAGCTCCACACCATCTCCTCTTGAGACAGTCACCAACACTCCAACATCTGAAGGCACCTTCTGTCCATTTGTGGGAGGGGGGCTGGAGACAACTCCCCAATGATGCTGGAGGCCGGGGGGGGGGGGCATGTTCTGCTGGGACCATGCTTCTTCCCAAGCTTCAAAGATAGTGAGTGTTCTGAGGTTCCTTGAGGAATGAGTGACCAGTTCGTTTGGTTTGCATGTGGGCTTGGGAGCTGGAAAGGAAGACGGCAGTGGAGGAACCATGAAAGGGTGAAGAAGTACAGTAATGCCAGAAACTGGCACTTCTGAGAAACTGCGTCATATCCAAAAGAGAGATCTGGTCTGAGAGGGCAGGAGGTCATCTCGCCATGTCATCTTAGAAGTGGGTCTTGTCTTCCATCACCAGGAGGCATCTTCCAAAGGTGAAAACTACCCTCTTGTCTCTCTGAGGTGAAGCAGCCCACTGCAGCGTGCAAATCACAGCACCTTGTGCATACAGGCCCTGCATGGAAGCAGCGGTACATACAACCAGAAACTCAGCTAGCTCATGCCCCACAGTGAGACGGGAGCCTGCGATCAGCCCCACTCACAAAGCAAGTGCATGAGGGTCACTCAGCGTCTTAACTGTGTTTTTGGGTCTGTGTTGCTGACAGGCTCATGATGAGCAGAGCGAGCCCCACAAACTTTGCTCGGTACGAGGCTCATGGACAACAAGGAGAAGCAGTGAGCCTCTGAGATGACCTCATCCCCATCCCAGGTTCGCTTCAAGGCAGTGCTGATCTCAGACCTTCACTTGCCCCTAGTTACCTTCACCAGTTACCTTCACTTGCCCCAAAGCACAGCCATAAGGCCTTTGAGTGATTAACTCAAGTGGTTAAGTGCGCAGACTCTAATCTGGGAGAACCGGGGTTGATTCCCCACTCCTCCACTTGCAGCTGCTGGATGACCTTGGGCAAGCCATAGTTCTGTCAGAGCTGTTCTCTCTCTTTTTTTCCCCAAAATTTTTTTATTGGTTTTAGGGATAGGAAGGGAAAAGATAACTACAAAGGGGAAAAAAACTAACACAAAACAAAGATGGAGCATATACTCATTATCACGACTTAAATTTAACACAAATAGATAGAATCATAGTCTTATGCACCTAAACCAGTTTAACTACTGTTCCCTCAAGGACAGTTCTGGAAAGAGCTCTCTCAGCCCTATCTACCTCACAAGGTGTCTATTGTGGGGAGGGGAAGGGAAAGGAGTCTGTAAGCCGCTCTGAGACTCCGAGTGAAAGGGCAGGGTATAAATCCAACCTCTTCTTCTTCTCCTTCTAATCCAAACACATGAACACATATGAAGCTGTCTTCTACTAAATCAGACCCTTGGTCCATCAAAGTCAGTACCATGTGCCCCAGGGATCCCCTGATATGACACCCACCGACATCTTTGCTGGTGCCCACCAAGTGCTTTCAAAAAGCGGGCAGGGTCAGACAGGCTTTTTCCCAGCAAAATTTGGAGCTCTGACTGGCTGTGCAGATTTTAAAAAAATGTCACTTTGGAACCATAGCACAAGGATCTTCATGGTGTGCCTGAAGGTAAGTGCGGTGACAGCCATTTTGTGGCTGGCTCCGCCTCCTACAGCAGCCATTTTGTGGCTTTGCTCGCCATGTTGTGCCAGAATTCCAAACGTTCAAGCAGGCGGAAAAGGGTGGGGACCCCTGGTATACTCTGATGGCAGAGGCCTTCCAGAGTCTCAGGCAGGAGTCTTTCACTGGATAGGAAATCCGCCTCACTCAAAACTCACCAAAAACTGGTAACAAAGAAATCCATGCAAGAGGTTCCCGCTTCCTTAGGAAGACTGTGTCATATCAGAAGAGAGACAGTGTGGTGTAGTGGTTAGAATACTGGGTACCGGCATGCCACGAAACTCACCCGGGACCCATCTCTCTCTCTCTCTCTCTCTCTCTAGCCCACTTCATAGGGTAGTTGTGAGGATAAAACAGAGGAGGGAAGAACCAGGTACACCATCCCGAGTATGTAATGAATTAAATAAGCAGGACAGCAAGCAATGGGCGGTGCCAACACAAATCTTCCAAAGAATTACTAGTCAAGATCTACAAACACTACAATGAGAATCTGTCTAGGATCCCACCCACCCCAGTTTCCTGTCAAAAGCATTATGAGCCACGGTGCTCTGAACCCATGTGCAGTTATTAAGGAGTTCTGACATAACAGATGGGCTGTCAACCGTAAGTCTGACTGGCCACTCCAAGCAGGAGATCGGACATCCATTCCGTTTCTGTTCTTTGAAATGTGATTTCATCCCAAACCTCTTCAAGGCATTTTAATTCACTTTAGAACTCATTAATTTAGGCAAGCGGAAGCTCTTGATCTCCCCCAGCCCCTCTTCACTGACCGCCATGCAGTCAATCAAAAAGTTATTACTCTGTCGCAGGAAGGATAATAAACCAGTTACTCTTGTCGACTGGACAAGATTACACGGACAGGATGCATCCTACCTGCCCACAAGGCTTATTCAGCTGAAAGGAGGAAGCAGAGAGAGCAAAGGTGCTCTCTTTGAGGCTTTAAACGTTGTTTTCAGATCGTTTTCCTCATCCAACAGTTCTCCCCTCCCTCCCTCAGTCCAAAAACGAAGACTAGGAAAGGAATCTGTGTCCCCCCCCCCGACCCCCAGGCTAAGCATTAGCATAAGCGCAACAAGGTTAAGTGGTGTCAGATCTATGAGAATGTTTTCACAAACCTCAAGAAATAAAATATAATCTTTTGGGGGGGGGGAAAGGTTCCTTTCTGGAAATGCAACCAACGGGGAAACTTTCTATTACCTTACATTTCAGATGCACTAACTCTCTCAGTATTGGCAGTAACATCACAGCCCAGTGCCGTCGCAATGCTCCGCTTATTGTTATTACTCACAATTGTTATCCCACCCTTCTGCCAAAGAGCTCGAGGCGGGTTAGCCCATTTCATCCTCGCAACAACTCTATGAGGCAGGTCAGCAGTGGGGAAGCACACCCAATGAACTTCATGGCGAAGTAGGGCTTTGAATGCAGATCACCTTGGCCCAAGTTCAGCACTCTGACCAACCACAACATGGTTCAGAGGCTGGGACCACACAGTTCCCTCCCCTCTTGCAACAGATTCCTCCCTCCTTTCCCCTGATGGCCCTGGCCGAGGTTAAGAGTAACATCTGTACTAATGTACATGGGGCTGAAGGTGGACCCAGAAGCCGCCCATCACCTTCATGAAGGACTTGAATTCAGATCTCCAGGGTCCCTGTCCAATCAGAACCCCATCTGTGACTTTTACAACCAGCGTAAAGAAACAACCATGCCACCTCAGGCTCAATTCATATAGTGACATCCATGGTCTGTGACTAAAGTGTACATGTGCTGTTGATGATCTTGACTTCTGATCCTGGATCGTAATAAACTACTGATTGATCGATTCATTCATATAGTAAACTTAACCATGGTTAGCTTAAAATGTACACAAATCTAGGTTGTTGGCCAAGCTCACTTAACTCTCTCCTTGTCGCAAGTGGAAAAAATAACTTGTTACCTGTGATATATGAATGGAGATTAACGCCCCCCCCCCCAACTGGAATTCTAAGGCTGAGTTAAGGTCTAGTTTGATCAAGCAGTTGGTCCCCTTCCTTGAACGCAATGAACTGGCGACAGTGATCCATGTTTTGGTCACCTCAAGACTGGACTACTGTAACACCCTCTACATGGGGCTGCCCTTGTGCCAAATCCGGAAGCTGCAGCTGGTGCAGAATGCTGTGGCGCAGCTGCTGTTAGGTCTTCCCGTGCGGGAACATATCCAGCCCGCCTTAAAAGCACTGCACTGGCTGCCTGTAGCGTACTGGATAAGGTTCAAGGTGCTGGTGCTTACCTATAAAGCCCCATATGGCCTGGGACCTACTTATCTGAAGGACCACCTCTCTCCATATGTTCCCCAGCGAGCACTACGGTCTGGATCCCAAAACCGACTGGTCCTGCCAGGGCCGAAGGAGGCGCGGCTGGCAATGACAAGGGCCAGGGCTTTTTCAGTGGCGGCCCCGCACTGGTGGAACGAGCTCCCGGAGAACATCAGGGCCCTGCGGGATCTGTTACAATCCCCCAGGGCCTGCAAGACGGAGCTCTTCCACCAGGCCTTTAAGTAAGGGCCGCCTAATGTATACATCTTAGCCCTGGCCCAAGTCTATCTGCCGGCAAGTTTATCTGCCAGCCTGTGTGAACGCACACAGGGATTACATCTGTGTGCTGTTCTGATACACCTGTGAAGATAATTTGTAACGCTGCTGATCTTGTGGTAGAAGTTAATTATTTTAATTGATATTGTATGTATCGATTTTGTGTTGTGAGCCGCTCTGAGCCCGCTGTTTGCGGGGAGGGCGGGATATAAATCCCACGAAATAAATAAATAAAATAGTTTAGAGTCCCAGTTAGTAACAGACGGGGGGGAAACCTGGTCAGCATCCATGCCTGCATTCAAATGATACAGGTAGCCTGAATAGGTTTCTAAGCAGGGTTCATGCCCATTGTAACTTAACCACAATTAAGTTAGCTTAACTGTTTTTGAACTGCAGTTCTGGAGCACCACCAAGAAGGTTTCAAGGATTTCACTAATCTGAGCCAGCTCCACTACGTTATAGCATTTTGCTTGCTACACAATGCCCAAACAACGAAGGCTCTTACCACTGGGGTTGAAAGACATACAGCAGATGGGCTTCTCATGTGCAGGGAAGTGCGCCACGATTCCGTCACTATCTGAGTCCTCACTCACAAGCACCTGTGGGTAAAAGGAGACACAGCCGGAGGTGAGTTACATACTTTGTTTTGGGCTATGCTTTTCTCAGCATTCACAGCCAAAGTATTGGAGGGGAGGAACTGCCTGATTTTCTATCGTTATGCAAAAAGGAATGTTCAGTGACAAACTGAAATAAAAACCTACGTGGAAAGCAAAAAAGCTTACAGGAAGGTCACCATCTTCCACGCCGCATTTCATGCTTCTAACACAGGTGCTCTTTCCCACCATGCTAAACAACCTCGCCGACATAGGAGTTCGTAGGGTAGCCCTGAAGTGGCTTCTCTCATTTTTCCAAGGTTGGGGACAGAGGCTGGCGCTAGGAGAGAGTGTGTCTACTAGATACCCCTTAGTGCAGTGGCGGCAAACCTACGGCACGCGTGCCAGAGGCGGCACTCAGAGCCCTCTCTGTGGGCACGCACGCCGTTTGGGCACTCAGTCTCTAAAAGGAAAAAGACGACACAGACTCGAGGCTGGGCTGCTCTCAAACTTACAAAGTATGAGCCAAGGTTAGACAAATTATCAGCATGCATACAACAGCAAAAATCACAGTAATTGTTCAAAAGCATGCCAAATGCAAACTTTTACCTTTCAATAAAAAGTTGTTTGTATCATTGAAAGCTCTGTTATTGTGTTTTTCTTCTAAGACAAAAGATGTTAATGTATGAGTTCTTTTTTCTAAACGAAAACCTCAGTATTCAGGTTAAATTGTCGTGCTGGCACTTTGCGATCAATAAGTGGGTTCTGGGTTGCAGTTTGGGCACTTGGTCTCTAAAAGGTTCACCATCACTGCCTTAGTGTGTGTGGTCCCTCAGGGGGCAATCCTCTCTCCAATGTTGTTTAACATCTACATGGGCCCCCTTGCCCAAATAGTGCAGAGTTTCAGGCTGGGATGTCACCAGTACGCTGATGACACCCAGCTTTATCTGTTGATGGACGGGCAGCCAGACACCACCCCATGAAACTTGGCTGAGGGGTTGGAGGCCATGGTGGGATGGCTGGAATAGAGCTGACTAAGACTGAATCCTGCTAAGACAGAGGTTCCGTGGCTGGCTGGCTGGGAACCAAGATTTGGGGTACCAACTCCCGACTCTTGACAGTGTGCCCCTAACACTGGCACCTACGGCCAAGAGCTTGGGTGTGGTTCTGGATGCCTCTTTATCAATGGAGGCCCAAATCACAAACATTGACAGACTGGCGTTTTTCCAGCTATACCAGGTCAGGCAACTGGCCCTCTTTTTGTCTTACCCTGACCCAGCCACAATAATTCATGCAATGGTCACCTCCAGATTGGACTACTGTAACCTGCTCTACACAGGGCTGCCTGTGAGACTGATCCAGAAACTGCAGCTGGTCTAGAACGCATGGAATAGAATCCATGGACAGCACATACTCAACCAGGTGGAGTACCCAATCAGGTTCAAGGTTTTGGTATTAACAGGGGTCCTTTCGTAGAAAAAGAGGTGCAGGAGCTCATTAGCATAACTCATTAGCATATGCCACGTCCCTTGACATCACCAGAAGTGTGTCAGAAAGGGAATGTCAGTTTCAGCCTCATTATATCCTATGGGCCATTGAAATCAATGGCAAAAACTCATAGGGTATATGAGGGGCTGGAGGAAAGGGGGTTTGAGGGAGAGGCTCCAAACTTGCAGGGTAGCTGCTGGGGCCTCTCCTCGAAATACCCACTAAGTTTCAAGAAGATTGGACCACAGGGTCCAATTCTATGGGCCCCCAAACAGATTGTCCCATCCCCTCCATTGTTCTCTATGGAGGGAAAAAATGTTAACTTTTTTCCTACCATAGAGAACAATGGAGGGAATGGGGGCAACCTGTTTGGGGCCCGCAGAATTGGACCCCCTGGTCCAATCTTCTTGAAACTTGGTGGGCACTTTGAGGAGAGACCCCAGCAGCTACCCTGCAAGTTTGGAGCCTCTCCCTTAAACCCCCTCCCCTCCAGTGGCTTTTAAAGTTGCCACCGAAATTCGGCGGCAATTCAGCAGCGAGCTGAATCAGATTAGAGAATCTGATTCAGCCCGTGGTTGCCCTACTGGCTAGTCCTGAGCTGGCAGAGCTTTGCTCCGCCTCGCTCCGGCCCCAATGGACCCTTGGGTATTAATCTTTAAAGCAGCGTTGGACCCACGTATCTTTGGGATCGCCTCTCCTGGTATACCTCCCAAAGAGCATTACACTCTACAGAGAAGAACTTACTGGTCCTCCAGGCTACAGAGAAGAACTTACTGGTCCTCCAGCTGAGACGTCCAGCTGTCCTCAACCAGAGCCAGGGCCTTTTTGGCCTTGGCTTCGGCCTGGTGGAACCCTCTGCCGAATGGCATCCATGCCCTGTGCGACCTAATGCAGTTTTGCAGGGCCTGCAAGGCAGAGAAGTTCTGCCAGGCCTATGGTTGAGGGCAGCGATGGGTTTCATCTCACCTGCCACCACCTTTCCCCATTTCCCTGACTCCCCCTGTGAGGCAGTGGCACAATCTGAAACTTTAGTGCCACCTGGAAGTTTTAATTGTTTATTATATCGTTTTAATTTTAAATTGTTTAATTAACTTATGAATGTGCTTTATTATCGTCCACCACCCTGAGGATAGAGGGGAGGGCGGTTTAAAAGTATAATTTATAAATAAATAAATAGACCTCCAACAGAGGTGGAACCAGACATATTTTAAAAAAAATATCTATATGCATGGCTTTCTCCTAAGCATCTCAGGACTTTTACTGCCAGTCATGGAACTCCATCGGATTCTTCCTCCTCTCCTGAACTGTGGGAGGCTTCTGAATAGACAGCAAAAGATCAGACCTTTGTTGAATCTAAGTTCTTTATTGTCCAATGCTACAAACAGGTTCTCAATGTTTGTTAGAGATGCTTAATGGAATACAGACAGTGCTAATATACTCTCAGGTTTTAATTGAACCCTAGTCCTAGGCCAATCAGAACAGGAGGGTGAACGCGGGAAAAAAGACAGGGGACCGTTGAGGTTCCCACAGCAAGGTGAGAAAGTTATAAATTCCCCTCTTGATCTGAGTGACCCACATGGGTGAATCTAGGCACAACATTTCCAGGCACCCGGCCATAAAGAACGCTCAAGGTCTTCACAATAAGATAACATACGCTGACCCGGAAAAAGGGAGGAGGGAATGCAAGGAAGTAACAACCATTTGTTTTTAGATGATGCCTAGGAATGCGGGTTGCCATCTCCCGCCTAGACATTGTAACATAAACCAGAGCAACCAATATACTTCAAAGCGACATTTATAGCTGTCGAGAAGGAGGGGAGATAAGACAGATAAGGGGCACAAGCAATGGGTCCTCTGAAGCAAAGGAAACGAAAGCAAAATACAGAAAATACAGAGACACCATTGTCAGATCCTGACAAACTGGTGATTATGCAAATGTGTGGCGTGCCTTCATCACAAACCTGCACTTCCCTACCTCTTCTCTCCCCAAGCCCATCCCTAGCACCCAGTAATGTTGAGCAGAGGTGTGAAAACCACTCAGTGGGAAGACGTCACATCTTGGCTTCCCACAATTCCATTACAAGGAAACAAAGGGAAACAGAATGCATGGTTGCCAGCTCTACATGTCACTGAGTCCAGTTCTACTCTTGGATTGTCTCCCCAACAAATCCATCTCTTGATATTGCTGAAGACCTCAGAAAGCAACACCCTCCCCTCCCTTCCCCTCCCCCACATATAGTGTCAGCCGCCTGAGATCAACAAGCAGCCTGCCAATATACCAAGACAGACATTTAGAAAGGTAATGGAAATAAACACTGATTTCCATTAAGGGCCATGTAATACCCAATCACTCTTCCTCAGAACTGTCTGTACTAAGCACTTGTTCATCATTCCCTTTAGAACATGGTTTTTTTAAATGACAGCTACGCTCAACTAGGGATGGACACAGACTGGGAAAATGTGGTTTTGTTTGTGGTTCATGATGAATCCTGTTCGCAAACCATGGGCCATCATGGAGTTTTAGCTGCCTTACAAACTGGTTTGGTTTGTGAGGTGGTAGAACCAGGGCTCCGTTGGGGCCGGGGCGCGCCGGAGCGCCGCTCCGGGAGAGAGGAGGCCGGGGGGCGGGCACATGACAAAGCCCTGCCCCCCAGCTCGCTTTCCCGGCCCGCGCTTCGGCGTGGAGCCGGAAGAAAGCCTCCTCCCCGGATCATCGTTCCCCGGCCCGCAGCAATCGCCGCTGGCCTGGGGAGAAGGCCCTTACCCTCCCCCCCCAGCAGACCCTTCCCAGCCGAGCGGCAAGCGCCGCTGGCCAGGAGAAGCCCCTTCCCTCCCCCCCAGCTCACCCATCCCTCCCCCCACCCCAGCAGATGCTTCCCGGGCCTGGCGGCAAGCGCCGCCAGCCCGGGAGAACTCCCTCCCTCGCCTCCCCCCCCAGCAGATGCTTCCCGGCCGGGCGGCAAGCGCCGCCGGCCCGGGAGAACTCCCTCACCTCCCCCCCCAACAGATCCTCCCTTGCCTCCCCCCCCAGCAGATCCTCCCCCCCCAGCAGATCCTTCCCAGCAGATCCTTCCTGAGAAGCCCCTTCCCTCCCCCACTCACTGAAGCCTCCTCCCTCCCCCACTCACTGCTTCCGTCGCTGCGGCAGGCTGCCCGCTGGGAAGAACCCCCTCCCTCCCCCACTCACCTGTTCCTGGGGCGCAAGGGAGGGAGAAGCCGGGCCTGAGTGGCTTAATGCCACTCAGGCCCAAGCAAGGGGGGGGAGGGAGGGAAACACCAGCCCCAGTGGGGGGAGAAGCGCCCTTCCTTCCTTCCTTCCTTCCTTCCTTCCTTCCTTCCTTCCTTCCTTCCTTCTCTCTCCCCCCACCTACCTACCTTCCTGTTCCTTCCTTTCCCCCTTCCTTCCCCTTCCCCTTCCTCCTTCCCCCCTTCCTTCCTTCCTTCCTTCTCTCTCTCCCCCCACCTACCTACCTACCTTCCTGTTCCTTCCTTCCCCCCTTCCTCCCTCTCTTCCCCCTTCCTTCCTTCCTTTCTTCTCTCTCTCCCCCCCAACTACCTACCTACCTTACTGTTCCTTTCTTTCTTTCTTCCTTCCCCCCTTTCTTCCCCCCTTTCTTCCTCCCTCTTTCTTTCTTTCTTTCTTTCTTTCTTTCTTTCTTTCTTTCTTCTCTCTCTCTCCCCCACCTACCTATCTACCTTTCTTCCTGTTCCTTTCCTTCCTTCCTTCCCCCTCCCTCCCTACCTTCTGACACACTGCCCATGACGTCAGGGATGTGTGGCCTTTTGACACTTCCGGTGACGTCAGGAGGTGTGGCATATGCAAATAAGTTATGCTAATGAGCTCCTGCACCTCTTTTTTACGAAAGGACCCCTGGGTAGAACATCACCATCCCTGGCATGCTAGAAACATCAAACTTGCAATGGATCTCCGGCTAACTCTTCTCTAGCTGCCCTCCAAGTTATGGCCCCCAAAGAAGGTGGCCCCAGGAAGGTGCTTTCTGGGGACCACCAGCAGTCATTTTGACAGGTGCCAGTTCAGCAGGTTCAGGAGTCTACAGAATAGGTCCTGTGCAAGCTAGAGACACCAAACTCACAGAAGACCTCCAAATGATACTCCTCTACCCGCCCTCCAAGTTTGGTGCCATGTTGCTTGTACAAGATCCGTTCTATACACTCCTGAACCTTCTGCTGTCAAAATGATCAAGGTTCTGGAGTGTATAGAATGGATCCTGTGCAAACTAGAGACATCAAAGCTGCAGGGGACCTCTCCCCCCACCCCATGCTCATCTACATGCCCTGCAAGTTGCTGCTTTGAAGTTCTGAAAACATTTTGATTGAGTGGAGACAGTCTGCCTGGGAATGTATCTCCTCACGAACCATCACCAACCTTCACAAACAACTTCAAAGCTCACAGAAAGTTTGTGCCGGATGCCCTGCCATGAACCTGACTTTGTGAAACATGAACAGGGCAAAACCCATGATGAATTTCGCTTTGTGATTTGGATCATGCCCATCCCTACCCTCAACATCAGTTGCCCTGACCTGGATGGCCCAGACAATTTATTTTACTTTGGTTTTTTATTCATATTTATAACCCACTCTTTCCACGAGCAGGGTCAGGGTGGGTAACATCTCATCAGTACAATAAAAACAATATTTCATTAATACAATAAATGTCAAATCTTGGAAGCTGAGCAAGATTAGCCCTGGCTAGTACTTGGATGGAAAACCACCAAGGAAGCCCAGGGTCCCAATGCAGAGGCAGGCAATGGCAAACCACCTCTGAAGATCTCTTGCCTTGAAAACCCCTTGAGGGGTCACAGTAAGTGGGCTGCGGCTTGACGGCACTTTACACACACCCTCAATGTGCCACCCACCTGCTTGTTCTCCATGAGCTGCTTCCAAACAGCCCAGGAGGTATCACCTTTAAGTCTGCAGGGAGCACGCATTTGAAAATGGATGCTTCCATCATGCTTGTCTTGAAATCCCCTAACATTCTGTGGAGCCTCCCAGCATTGTGTGATTGGACCCAGAAAACGCGCCCCCCCCCCCGCCCCCGGGCAATCATTTTGTTATGGTGCCCACTGCCTGTTCTCCAACTTTAAAAAGCACCCACAGGCTTTGCAGGATTGAGGACACCTGCTGCATGAGTGAGGCAGGAAGATAATGGGTTTGATGGGACAACGGCAGCTGCATTACACTGCCTTTAAACGCTAGAGCGCAGCTTTTACAGTCCAGCTATTACAGTTCATTCTATGCCCTTCACCCTAGTTCAACAAGGAAAGGAGGCATTTATCCATTGGTGGGAGGCAGCCTGCGACCTCATGGTACCCTGATTTCAGTGCTCTTGAGATGCTGAGTGTTTTCGGATGCAGTCTCTAATTGGCCTCTCTGCTCAAGAACAGAGCCACAGAACACTTGGAGTAATCTATTGTACAGATGCAAGAGAAATTTCCGTGCACAATTGCTTCATCTCAAAAAGAAACGAGGGGAAACAGACAGGGAAAGCTGCAGAACGGAACAACAAAAATAAAAAAGGGCTTGGAGCTTTCTCCCTGTAAAAGAACATTAAGGCGTCTACAGATTTTTAGATTAGAGATAAGGCATACGGTGCGGGGGACATGACAAAGATTTAGAAAATTCTACCTGAGTGGAAGTGAGAACAGAGAGAGGAGGGGAGAATTTTGCTGTCCTCTTTTGTAATTCCAGAACTCGGGGCCATTCACTAAAGATCAGCCTGTGATTCAGAACAGGCAAAAGAAAGCACCTCTTCACATAAAGCACTTTAATACAACACAATTTAATAAAAGCCAGTGTGGTGCAGTGGTTAGAGTGCTGGGCTAGGATATGGGAGACCCAGGGTCAAATCCCTTGTCAGTAAGACACAGGGAGGGGAAAAGAAACTTGACCCAAAAACTGGAATCAAGAACCACAAGGGTAAGAAAGAAGTCTAATAAAGGGCCAATATTAAAAACCTAGTTTAAACTTATATTATACAAAAATACATGTATTTATTAGAAAGACAGTTAAAAACAAATAAGGGCCCAATGAAAGCCTCGCTAAAAAGTTCAAGTGGCCAGAACACAAGGGCCAATACAAATAACCTGATGTTTTCACCCTATTGGGGGTGTTTTCACCCTATTGGGGGCGTTTTCACCCTATTGGGGGCCTTCTTCAGAGGTCAAATAGTTTGAGGTACACGTTACAATCTCTTCTTATATATAACTCTGTTTTCAAGTGGCAACGTTCCATGTGCTCCCAAATCAGTTGGCTCCCTGAACTGCCACTCAAAAAGGGGTCCCTGGCCACTGGCTGTGTTGTCTGAGTCCCGCCCACAGACACAGTAACTGCCAAAATTCAAGTCAGAAGACAGCCTCACCTCAGTAGACAGGACAGTGACACTTGCCCTTCTGTTCTGTGCTGCAGCTGCTACCAGCCCAGTCCCAGTCTCCACTGAAGCCGGTGCCTCCTGCCACTTGACGCCGCTACCTGTCCAGGCCCCTCACAGAGCCCCAACCACTCACCAAGATAAGTTGGCACAGAGCTCAGAGAAAGGTCTCTGGACCTAAAAATACCATATCAGTGGTCAGGGCTCTTTTTGTAGAAAAAGCCCAAGAGGAACTCATTAGCATAAGAGGCCACACCCAACAGCAGAAACTCATTAGCATATTAGGCCACACCCCTGACAATGCAGATCTACCCTCACAGAGGAGGGAGAGCTTGTACCTGAATAAACCTTGGTCTTAAAGGTGCCAATGGACTCTTTTAGATTGCTAGCGGGGTGTTTGGTGTAGTGGTTAAGTGCGTGGACTCTAATCTGGGAGAACCGGGTTTGATTCCCCACTCCTCCACTTGCACCTGGCTGGATGACCTTGGGCAAGCCATAGCTCTGTACCAGCTGTTCTCTCAAGGACAACTTGGGAAAGAGCTCTCTCAGCCCCACCTACCTCACAGGGTGTCTGTTGTGGGGAGGGGAAGGGAAAGGAGTTTGTAAGCCGCTCTGAGACTCTAAGTGAATGAAGGGTGGGGTATAAATCTAATCTCTTCTTCTTCTTCTTCTTCTTCTTCTTCTTCTTCCCCCCACCATTCCTGGCCCGTGCTGAGGCACAGGGCTCAGGGAAAGGCCTCCAGACCCCCCCGCCTTTCCTGGCCTGCCCAGGGGTAAGTGAGCCCAGCCCACTGTGGCAGGCTCTGTCCTGTCTCCCCACACCCCTCCCTGTCTCCCCACACCCCTCCTCCCTGTCTCCCCACACCCTCCTCCCTGTCTCCCCTCCCTGTCTCTCCACACCTGTCTCATCCTCCCTTTCTCCCCACACCCCAGGCTACCTGTACCCCCTGCCCCACGGCGGGAGGGAGGGAGAAGAGAACTGGCTGGCAGGCAGCCTCCCCAGATGTACAGCTTCCCACGGCCCAGTCTAGAGCCTGTTCTATTGTTTTTACAACAGGCTTGGCTGCTAGTATTATATATTACAATAAGATAACCGATAAGTTAATACTGGACCAAGAAAAGAAAAGTTAAGCAGCAAGATCAAGAGACACAAGACAAAGATGTTTATGAGGCCTCTAAAGATGAGAGTCATGTGTCTGGTGCCAAATGCACAGCTACTGAATTGGAACATCTTCCAATTCTAGTCCAAAAAGCACCTGCGAGGCTATCTTAGAGCTAGAGTGTCCTCGAGCAAATAGCAGTCAAATCCCTCGTCAGCCATGGAAGCTCATAGGGTGACCTTGAATCTGTCACACACTCTCAGCCTAACCTACTTCAAAGGGTTGCTGTGACAATAAAATGGAAGAGAGGGGGAAGGCCATAAATTGCTTTGGGACCCCACTAAGGACAAAGCCATGTTACCAGTGAAGTAAATAAAATAATTAATGTACGGGATTCACTGTCACAAGAGACAGTAATGGGGCCCGGCTTAGATGGCTCAAGAGAGAGAGTCAAGGAACTTCTTGGAGGAAGGATTTATCAATGGGGATTGGCCCACATAGCTAAATAAAAACTCCTTCAGGCACAACAAATGAAGTGACCGCTTTAAAAAATCCTTTTTCAGCAAACTGCCTTGGAAAACAAAAAGAAGAGGAAGTACCAGGCAAACTGATGATGTGAGGGTGTTCCATAGGTGGAGTGCCACTGCAGAAGAGGCCCAGCTGCTAATGGCTGAGAACCCCCACCCACGCCTAGGGAAGCTGTGACTTCTCCCAACCCATCCCCCTTTCTCTAACTTGAGAGCCAGTGTGGGGTCACATGGTTAAAAAGCATCAGACTAGGATCTGGGAGACCCAGGTTCAAATCCCCACTCTGCCCATGGAAGCTCATTGGGTGACCTTGGGCCAGTCACATACCCCCAGCCTAACTTACCTCACAGGGTTGTGAGGATAAAATGGAGAAGAGGAGAAAGGTGGGGTATAAATGAATTAAATAAATACATACATACATACATACACACATAGCTGTGTTCTGGAACAGTCACATCTCATAAGTCCTACTTCCTTCCCCATAATACACATTAGGAGAGTGGACTATTCTCACTCCGACAACCGCCCTTTCACTAGCTTTCCCCTTGGGGGGTTGGAGGCTACCCTAGCTTTGTAACTGTACTGTCTACATACCAACCCTATCCCCCCCCAAGAAAAGAACGAATAAAATTCAAGTTCATGGTACCCGATATGATTTATTAGCACACCCCTGCATGCACTAGGAAAATGAGGAAAACCTCTGCAAGACCATGGAAAAGGAGAACACACCCAAACATCGCTGAGCTTCCATGAACTGTGGACAGAACCATAAATACCTTTTACTTTGATTCTGACATTAACAGAGAGCTCAATATTTTGAATCTGGATTACATTAGAGGAAGGAATTCATCTATTTAATATATAGCAGCATTTTTTTAAAAAAAATACACATTCTGTCATCAGCAGCACAAACATGCAGGGAAGAATTTAGCGGCGTGTAATTAATGAGCATACTGGATGGGTTTTGCTCTCTCCCATCCTTTTTAAGAGTGGAAATGCTGGCTGCCTTAACTTTGAAGTCCAGACGATCTGGTCTCCCTGGCTTCTCAACAGCTTTTTGCAATTGTCCGTAACTGTCAGTCAAAGACCTTCTCAGGAAGGAAAAATGAGAGGGCCCGTTAAAGCGAGGTCACCAAACACAAAGCAAAGAGCTAACGAACGCCACGAACACAAAGATATGGCCTCACATCTGCCCGGGAGAATGCCAACTTGAATCTTACAGTAAGGCTGTGCAGCTGCTGTGACTGGAGGACTGTCCCTTTCCTAAAGGCATGGATGGACAGGTAAAAGGCAGAGAGACAGGCAAAAAAGCAGCAGCCCTGCTGTTCTTTGCGGCTGCAGTTTTCCATGACTGGAAATCCCTCAGATGTTTCTTTTGAGAAGAAGCTGAAATGATCTTCCAGAGGGGTTGTCACATTTTTATTCCCGCCTTTCCTCAGAATGCCACACATGGTGCTCTCCTCCATCTTGCCTTCACGCCAACCCTGCAAGGGAAGGCTAGAGTGATTCACCCAAGGTCACCCAATGAACATCATGAGTAGACTTCCGTCTGGGTCTCTGCAGTCCACCACTGTAAACACCACGCCGCTGGCTCTCTGCTCTGTGTATCTTCACCCTCCAAGGGGAAGTGGATGGTCAACTCCCTTATCTCACAGAACAAAGCTTGAGTCCAGTGGCACCTTTAAGATCAACAAGTTTAATTCTGCGTATAAACATTCATGTTGGTCTTAAAGGTGCCACTGGACTCAAACTTCGTTCTGTTGCTTCAGATCAACACAGCGACCCGCCTGAATCTATCCCCTATTTCTTGTATGCTTATAACACCACAGCACACACTAGGAGCCTTGAGGGACCACAGGAGTGCTGGTTGGCTAATACTAGCCATATTTATCCAGTAAATGCCCACCTCCAGCAGCGTGCAGACCAATGTATGGATGCTCAATTATGCATCCAAACCAATAAATAACGTGAATAGGACTAATGGAGTGTAGAATTCACCCCACTGTGAAGAATGCTCACAGTTCAGAACATGGGGAGTTCATGACTAACAGGGCACAGCCTCAGTGTGACCCAGCTGATTCTTAACAATCTTTAAGGAAAGTGCCACACACATGTGTAGTAGTCTAGATAGAATTACAGAATCATAGATAAAGCAGTGAGTTTTTGGGTTGCCAAATCCAGGTTCAGAAATTCCTGGAGGTTTTTTTGAGGTGGAGCCTGGGAGAGCAGGGTATAATTCCTTAGCATCCACCCTCCAAAGCAGCCATTTTCTCCAGGGGAACTGATCTCTATAGTCTGGAGAGCCTTTGTAATTCCAGGAAATCTCCAGGCCCCACCTGGAGGCTGGCAACTCTAGAGAAACTCAGGTTCAAATACTTGTTCCGGCATCAGTCTTCAGGCAGGTCACTCACTCTCTCAGCCTAAGCGACTTCCCAGAGTTGCACCAAAAATGCAATGTAGTCAATGCATCTTAGGGTTACCAGTGCATATTCCCACTACCCAACATCCAATCTTAAATTAATTGGGGGGGGGGGGACAGGTTAAGACTAGGTCTGCTAGACCTTCTGGTTTATAATTCAGGTTCAGTGTGGCCCTCTGCACTCCGTCATGAGCTAAAAGATGGAGTGAGATGCCTCCACACACTCAGCATCCTCCCTGACATGGCTGGAATTTCCCCCAAGCGCATTCTTGGACAGCAGAAGGAGCAGAGAAAGGCCTCTCCACATTGGGAAGAGGTGAATATGTGAAGTTGCCTTATGCTGAACCAGACCCTTGGTCTATCACAATGTTGTCTACTCAAGACTGGCAACAGCTCTCCAGGATTTCAGGAAGGGATCTTTCACATCACCTACTCTTAGCTCCTTTAACTGGAGATGCCGGGGATTGAACAAGGGATCTTCTGCATGCCAGGTAGAGGCTCTACCGCTGAGCCACAGCCACTGGACCAGGGCTGCAGGGAGTGCTTGGGTGCTCCTGAAAATACATGTAAGAGAAACCACAGCTCTCATGATGCCAAGCTTCCTTGGATGCACTGCACAACCACAGGAGCAAACAAGGGTGCCCTGTGCACCACCCAACGTGGATGGGATCCCTGCACAGTCTCCATCCAGTCTAATGGAGCCAAAGCAATGGGCTGGGTTCTGAAACACTGTTCTGCTAGCATCAGGGGAAGGGCTCCTTCCTTCTATGGAAAGCAACTCTGCTAGCAGAGTGGGCCCAACAAGATCCAACCCACTGCCTCCTGATTTTTTAAGCTGTGCAAAGGAAAACCAAAGGGCCCCAGTAGAGAACTGGGGGAAAACCCAGGCTGCCCCTTGAAGCATTGTAAGGGAGGTCAAACATCAACGGGGAGGAGGGAGGCGATAAACCTGCAAGGGCATTAACTACCGCAGGCCTTTTAAGAGAATCCTGCCTCTACTCGGAGCAGCCTTTAGCTGGGTTCGAGCCATTAATCTGCGACAAAAATGTCTTCTTGACAAAAAGCAGAACCCCTTTAATAAAACTTAAGGCAGACTGTATTAAGCTCAGAGGGAATCCTGTTGCTTTTTTATATCAAGAGAATTCTTCCGTAATAAGCACAGATAAAAAACAAAGACAGAGAAGGGGTGGGAGGAAGTCAACGCCAAGGGTACTCAGACGGTATTATCATCTGTGAAAATAGCATTTTGCTGGAAATAAACACTGGCGACAACAGCCAATGTGGTCGGTTCAAGTTTTATTGTCGGGAGGTCATTCATTTGTTAAGAGCTTGGCCTATGGCCTACGGGTTGGCTTTTCTCATAGATCCTTGATATTCGATAACATCTTTCATTGCCCTCGGTTTTTAATCAATCCTAAACCAAATGGAAATTAACTTCGGACATTGCGGCAATCTGCCATTCCCTTCTCCTCGCTAAACTGTCTTCACTGTAGCAAAATGTTAATAAAGAACAGAGGGGGGAATGCCACTGAGAAAAGCATGATGGAACAAGGCCCCTTCCTAGAAGCCTTTTCCATGCACGGCTTTCTGCACAGCACATCTCACGCGCTGAGTCCCAAGCTGCTTTTTTAAACCTGGACAGCTTACACACACACCTATGGCAGTGCTGCCTGCAGTCATACAGTGGGTCACAGGTCTGAAAAGGCCGAACAAACTGCATTTTTATAGAGCCACATTCAGACCAAGCAGTTTTGGTGCACACTGTTTTGTGTGGGACTTGGTGCCAACGGTCCAAAGACACCCACTTAGATGGAATCCAGGAAAGATCATGACATGTGCAGGGTGGAAAGTTTTGATCCCATATAAATTTTGCATCTCACACAGATTCCATCTGGTTAGGGCTGCCAAGTCAGCCCGGGGGGCGGGGGATCCCCCGCTATAGGGGTTCCCGATCCACCCGCCGACATTCGGCCGGCGGGGGGAACCCCACCCCCGAAGTCGTCCAGCCTGGACGACTTCCCCAGCGTAGTGACGTCACCCGGAAGTGACGTCACCACGTTGGAGACATTGCCAGGGTGACGCTCTGGCAACGCCCCCAACGTGGTGACGTCACTTCTGGGTGACGTCACCGGGCGTGTGTGCTTCGCGCGCCCGCCAGGGAGGCTCCCAGGCGGCTCCCGGGCAGCGAAGGACTCCCCCCCGCCAATGCGTAAGTTCGACTTGGCAGCCCTACATCTGGTATAGCAACCCATCTGGGTAAATATGTCTCAGGAACGCCAGGGCTCAGACAAGAGATCCCAAGGCCTAAAACTGGGACTACTGTACAGTAACCTGGCTTTGGAGAGTGTGTACTGTAGGTTTTCAAATCCCCTTTCAGGCACAAAAAGAAAATGGGGGATTCAACATCATCCCTGAAATTGGTAGGCAATACAAAGACTTTGGACTGGACAGATCTGTAATAAATATGACTTGGAATTTCTGCAGTACTGCCCGCCGCAGCCATCCAGTTTCATTATTCTAATGAAAATGTTAACATTTCTCCCTCTCTTTTTAAAAGTTAACTTGTATTCTTCATCAGCTATATAGGATGTTTAGCAGGTTCATACTCAAAGCCCAACACAGCAGACATTTGAGAAAGATTGTTATTTCAGACTCACCCTGGGTGGTCCTACCCAATGAATTAATTAAGCCCAAAATCAAAGGTCAAAAGAAAACTAAAAAAAAAAAAACCCAAAAACCCCAGCCACTAAAAGTTTATGTGTTTAATTTCAATTAGGGGGAGGGAGAAAAAGAGGAAATCTGTATATCTTTATTTCTGCTCATTTCGACTAATTAATGGCTCCAAAGAAATGGCCATTACATCTAACTGAAAAGTTTGCTAACACTTCATTAAAAGGAAGCTTAAACAAGCTCGCAAACCTTGTTAATGCATTTCGGTTGACCACAAGGTTGTTTGGGCTTCTTGGTAATTATTTTTATTCAGCGTTCAAATATAAACACAACAGCCAAGCCCAATAATCCAACAATTCTACACTTTTAAAAAATGACACTACAGTCCTATTTCAAAAAGCAGCACTGCTTTTTCCGGGGGGAAGGGGTTTTTCCTAAAAAATGTAAAACTACTCTGTAAACAGCTGCTGCATGTGAAATTTCTCAAAAACGCTTGTGTTAATAAGGCTCACTAAAATATTTCCCCTGCAAATAACATTTCAGAGCTGGTGCAGCAGATTGGGGGGGGGGGGGCTGGACATGGATGCCCAGGTTTAAATCCCTGTCAAGGCTGTCTGTGGGCAAGTCGTTCTAAGAACAGTAGAGGAACCTTGCTGGGTCAAGACCAAGGGTCCCCCTCAGCCAGCAGCTGCCTTCCTGCTGTGCCCAGCCAGACGCCCCAGCAAGGAAACATAAGCAAGTGACAAAGTCCACTGTCATCAATGTAAAAAGTGGTTCACAAAAACCTGTAAGTAAATTAATAAAGGTAATGAATAGTTCATATATGCGGTTCACCGGCAACAGTACACTGCCCACAATTGTTGAACAAGGAGCATGCTGCAAGAGAACTGTGTGAGAAAGGCAGTGGCTTCACTAGTTAAGAGAATGAAACAACAGGAAGCAGATAAGGTTCCCCGCTGTTCTCTCTGCACAAGCCTTCTTCTACTTGGCTTCAAATGGATGCAGGCAATTCTTCCATGCCTCTTCACTGGAGGGAGCAGGAGATTGCAACCACGCCCCAGGGCAGAGATGCAGCACCATTAACTGTGCCTCTGGAGCAGATGGCGACTCCTCCTCAAAGTAAACCTCTTCCAGGCAAAACAGCGAAGTATGCCTTTGCTTTAAATTCAAAAAATAAGTGAGACTTGGCCCTCAGAAGTTCATCAAATATTGGCACAGAACTATAGACTGCCCTTCCGCTCTCTTGTGTGACATGAGTTTCCTAGGAAAGACAAAGTAAGAAGAGACACATCTTTTCCAGCCTTGTAACATCTCTGCTCTTCCTGTTTCAGGTACCTTATAAAATATGGGCGTGGTCGCAGGTACAAGCCTTTGGGAGCGGGTTGTGGGCCATGGTATGCAGCCTCTATCACTGAAGGAGCCAGCCATGGAGTCCAGGACTGGCCTGAGAGGCCCTTGTTAGTTTGGCTCTGTTTAGTTGCTCTGGACAGGTTTTTTTTAATGTAAATCCTTCCCCCCCCTCCCCAATTTTAAGCCAGTTAGGGTCCCCTGGAGAGAAAACTGGGGTATAAAGAAGTAAATAAGCCAGGCAGCTGTCAGAACTACTGAGAACGAACCAGAAATTATACACTGAGCTTTTCATACATGCTGAAAGCCCTCTGCACGCAGTATCTCAACAATCCTGACAACAACCTACTTAGGTAGGTTCAGGTGTTGGTCTGAAGCAGCAGAACAAAGTTTGAGTCCAGTGGCACCTCTAAGACCAACGAAGTTTTATTCTGGGTTTAGGCTTTCGTGTGCATGCACACAAAGTGTAGACCCAGAATAAAACTTCGCTGGTCTAAAAGGTGCCACTGGGCTCAAACTTCATTCTCCTACCAGGTAGGTCAATATCACGGTCACTGTACTGCTGGAGCAGGGGAGATGAGAGATGAATCTTGCCTAAAGCTATCCCATGGGCTCCAGACTGGCCCCAAAAGCGGAGATGGGGACATCCAGCCCATATAGTGTGTGCTTGTGACCATGAAGCTGCGTCAGCAGAGCAACGCAAAGGAGACGGCAACCTGCAGGAATCAGGAAGGCAGGGCTACAGCAGCAGTAGGGTTGCCAGCCTCCAGGCGGGACCTGGGGATCTCCTGCTTTTTCAACTGATCCCCAGCTGACAGAGATCAGCTCCCCTGGAGAAAATGGCTGCTTTGAAGGGTGGACTCTATGGCATTGTACCATGCTGAGGCCCCTCCCCTCCCCAAACCCCACCCTCTCCTGGCTCCACCCCCGAAGTCCCCAGGTATTTTCCAAGCAAGACTTGGCAACCCTAAGCAGCAGTATTGTTTCCTTTCACGAGAAGTACATTGCAAAATTCTGAGGCCCACCCTTGGTACCACCAAAGTATTAAACTGTTAATTCCAGCAGCGTTTCTAAATCCCAAGACGCAGCCCTACAAGCACCACAGTGTTATTTCTGGCTTGAGAGGATCCGAGAACAGTGTCTGCACCTCGGTCGATGGTTAATCTGCGTTATTTGGGGGCTTCAGACAGAAAGGGAACCCTCCGCTTAGCAATAACATCTTATTTATATTTCAGCATGTACTTGAGTAACTCCAGCGCCATCCCTTTTTTTTTTTTGCAAAAAAAAAAAAACGTAAAAGAAAAAACACAAAAGAAAGCCAAGTTTTTCATAGTATCCATTAAGTAGTCTAACTCACGATTACTGCGAAGATCAGAGGCCAAGTTCATTAAAGACAAAAATCCTCTAAATCATATATAAGGCAACTTGAAAACCTAAGATAAATCATTTTATTGCTAAAGCTATTGCAAGAGGAGTCTGGGAGCAGACACTGAGCGTCAGAAATAATGACTGTGTTTTTTTTTTTAAAAGGGCTTCATGAGACATTTATGAACTAGAATTTCTCTCTCTCTCTCTTTTTCTGGCATTGCACGAAAAGCCAAGAGAATATTTTCCAGGAAAAGAATAATAAACCCCAAATGGACTAACTACCTTATTCTAAGAGAGCTGAACCTTGTAAAAACTTAAGTGAAATATTTGGTAATTTTCCCCTTCTTTCTCTGTTATTTTGTGTTTAACTCAGCATGGACTTGAAGGCCAAATTAACAACTGCCCTTATTCATACTCTTATGCAAAAGTATTCCTTTGAACTGGTTCATGAAAAATAATCTAAAAAAAATATTTAAAGTTCACATGTCAGTTGTTATTTGTGCAAAATGTGTGTATATGTGTGGGGGAGGAAGGTTAAAACATAGGGTTGTTTAGCCTAGAAAAACGGGGAGCGAGGGGAGACAGGATGGAGGTTTATAAAATTATGGATGGGGTGGAGAGAGTGGACAGGGAGAAGCTTCCACCGAAGCTGAAGAGTGGGAGAATCAGGGCAGACAAAAGAAAGCATCTCTTCACACAACGCATAGTTAAGTTGTGGAACTTGCTGCAACAAGATGAAGAAGAAGAAGAAATTGGATTTATACCCCGCCCTTCACTTGTGGTCTCAGAGCAACTTACGAACTCCTTTCCCTTCCCCTCCCCACAACAGACACGCTGTGAGGTAGGTGGGGCTGAGAGAGCTCTGAGACAACTGTCCTTGAGAGAATAGCTGGTACAGAGCTATGGTTTGCCCAAGGTCATCCAGCAGGTACAAGTGGAGGAGTGGGGAATCAAACCCGGTTCTCCCAGACTGGAGTCCGCGCACTTAACCACTACACCAAACTGGCTCTGTGGTCATGGCTCCCAACTTGGAAGGCTTTAAAAGGGGAGGGGACAGATTCACCGGGGGGGGGGGGGGCGGGGGTATCACTGGCTACTAGCCATGGTGGTCATCTACTGCCTCCAGCACTGGGGGCACTATGCCTCTTTGTACGAGTCACTGGGGGCAGCCCTCCTGCTTTTGGGCTTTCTAACGGCTGCTGGTTGGCCACTGTGTCAACAGAAGGCTGGACTAGATGAGCCTGGGTCTGATCCAGCAGGGCTCTTCGTCTGTTCTTCTAATTACCAGCAAAATCAAGCTTATACAGCCCAAACTCTAGCTGAGCAAAGCTGTATGGATGCACTGGCTCTCAAGCTTACGTAGCCACTTGCCTGGTTGTCTATGGCAAGCAAGGATCACCTTATGTTTAACAAGCCCTTCCTCCAGCGTGCTCAGGGAGGGGGAGGACATTCACTTGCCCCCGCCATTTTATCCTCACATCGGGTTTCCAACGCTGGATTGAGAAATTCCTGGAGATGCGAGTGTGGACCCTGTGGAGGGCAGGGTTGGGAGTTTTGGGGAGGGGAGGGGGCTCCAAAGGAGCCATTTCCTCCAAGTGTCTGTAGATCAGTTATAACTCCAGGAGATCTCCAGGGCCCATCTGGAGGTTGGCTACCCCCCGATCTTCACAACAACCCTGTGAGGTGAGCTGGCTGAGAAAGAGTGTGCCTGGCCTAAGGTCAGCAAGCTTCCAGGGCAGAACGGTCCCCACTGTAAGTATTAGCCAGGGCTGACCCTGCGTAGCTTCCAAAATATGATGAGATGAGGCCAGCCTGAGCTATCTGGGTGAGGGCTGGGGTGGACTGGGAGGGGGACAATACAACTCTGGGAAGGGGCCCCACCGCCTCCTGCCACTCCACCCCCTCCTGCTTAATGGAAAGGCGAAGAGGACCGGAGGGAAAGGGGGTGCCACAGGGCTCCTTCTTACCACCCGCACCACACCCGGGCAGGCACAGCAAAGCCAGGCACCCTCGTGTTCCTCCACGCAGGCCCCTCCATGGGGGGCAGGTACATGTGGGCTCTGGAAGAGGTGGCCTTCCAGGGCAGCAGCTGACCAGGGTTTTTCATGGCAAACAGCTAATTTACCTCTGCTTCAGAGGCTGTGGCTTGATGAGGGTCATAATAAAATGCTGACTAGGCTAAGATACTCTGGAACTGGTTGGCCATTGTGGGAGACAGAATGCTGGACCCGGTGGACCACTGGTCTGACCCGGCAAATGTCCTTATGTTCTTAATAATATTCTTATGTCCTGAATAATGTCTTAATGTGGTGGAAAGTGCTGTCAAGCCACAGCCAACATATAGTGACCACCTTGGGGTTTCCAAGGCAAGAGACATCCAGAGTTGGTTTGCCACTGCCTGCCTGCATATCGCAACCCTGGACTTCCTTGGTGGTCTCCCACCCAAGTACGAACCAGGGCCAACTCTGCTTAGCTTCTGAGATCTGACGAGAGCATCTATTGCTTCTCACTGAAAGGACACTAACGTACCTACCATACACACTTGGTTGAGCAAATTGTGGGACTTGCATGTGATGAAAGAATGGCTGACAAAATTGCTAACTGCTCAATAACCCCTAATACAACCAATTGTTGGCCAGCAAGGCACTTTTAGTGCTCTTATGAATTGTGATATTCATAAGCCTGAACTTTGGGTTGCCTATAATGGAAGGGCCATGTGCTTTCCTCATAATAGGAGCCAGCTCCAGCCCATGCCAGGAGGCTGACACCCTAGACAGTTCACCTGGAACAGAGACAAAGGACTCCTCTTGCCATGAGGTTTCTCTCTCTCTGTTTCAGTACTCTGGTCAACCCCTGCCCCCTCCAACGTACCTGCATAGTTATGCTAACGCAGTTGCTTAGCAACTAATGTTCCGGCCATCACCCAGTCGGCCAAAGTCATTGACTAACAATAGATGTGGCCAGGTGAGTCATCGGACTCCAGCCCAGGTGTCCACTTCCTGGTGAGATCATAGTTTTGCAACTTGGTCCATCCCCTGGCCCTCCTCCCTTTGTCCACCTTTAACCTATGGAAAGGCCCCAGAGGGATGGACCGCCTAGTAGGTGTGTTAGTGGAATGTGGTCTCCGCAGCCCGCCCCAAGACCCCCTTAATAAAAGACCTTGAGCAGAGGCATTCAGTCTCTTGAGCCATCGTCCCCTATCTGCTTTAAAATACCTCTTCAGTCCAGCTTGCTGTACCCAACCCTTGCCTCCATCTTTAATCCTCTCTCTCTGGAATCGCGATCCAGGAGAACCACATGGTCTCGCAGGTTCGAGCCTCGTGTCCCCATAGCCTTTCTATTTTCTCCCCATCCAATTCTGCCATCGTTCAGACAACGCACCCAAGGTAAGGCACTGCTTCCCCACCAACGAATACCTGCTCATGCAAACGTGCTACTTTCTGTCTTTATTTCTTAGGCCTGTGTGAGTGTGTGATTACGTTTTTGGTGTGATTGAACAACATTGCCCAGTAAACTACAGTATTTTTGCTGATTGCTAAACGTAAATTAAAGCAATTCGGCTAACACTTTCTTGATGCGAAAAGGTTCTACATAATGCCGCTCAGTGGGATTCCTCGGGAGTAACTCTGCACAGGGCTACGCTCACCGGGGAATCGCAACCTGTTTTGATGCAAAATGGTTTCCGATACGATTTCCTAGCTAAGCAAAATTTTATTACTCCTGCATCAGGTCAGAGCAATATACTGTGGTATATCTTCAGCCCAACACAACAAAAACCCTACCTTGCTAATACACAGCAACAAAATGCTGAGCACCGCCAATGAGATTTACAAGTGGGACATGCAGAGAGGGGCAAGACGTTCAGTGGTTCTTTGGTGTGAAGACGGAAGCATGCCATGTGCACCAGAGCAAAACTGGTTTCATCTGTGAACTGTTGGAGGGCTCACGCTTGCTGAAGGCCCCTGACCAGTTCATTCCTCCACGCACTTCCTGGCTCACTAATGGGGCAGCCAAGTCTAGCGACAGGGTCTTCTAGGAGCCAGCAAGTCTTCCCAGCAGTTGCTCCAAGCCCTCGGGTCCCGCTCCATTACAGAGTCATCACCACAATCAGGCTGCCCCTGCATTACGGGCAGTCACCGCAAATCAATGTCAGCGTCAGGCGAACCCAAAGATGACGCAGAGTGACACTTTGCGCTTGGCATTGTCACAAACGTCACTTTCACGAAGGCTCTCCCACTGCACACAAGCTGGCTCATGTTCATTCCCAATTAGTCCTTCCTGCTAGGAGAAGTCCATGCCACCCACAATCAATCTTAGCCTCCCTTCCCCCTCCCCCAAACTCAATCAAGGGCTGTAATTTTGAAAAAAGTACAAAAGTATTTATTAACGCCTCCACTTTTGTCTGGGACATGATGATTGATACAGGTCTGCCACCCCACAACAGCAACCCTGGGTCAGGTTTCTCACCCATCCCTACTAATGTTCAGCTGTTTGCGCCAGAGTCACAGTTCTGCCCATGCCTGCCAGTAGCGTCCCATGATGAGAAACAAGGATGTGAAGTCTGCCTAAGTATGATGGGGAAAGAGGGGAGAACTCAACGTGGGACTGCCGTTTTCAGCAACCTCCCGGACTGAGATTCTTGCCTGCTCGTGCCCTTAGCACAGTGATTTTCAAACCGTGTGCCAGAGAACCCGGAAGTTCTTCAGAAGCTCCTCAGATGGCTTCCTTGATGGGACCAGTAATGAAGGAACCAAAAACAAAGCAGGGATCACAGTAACAGGAAATATGTCACATAACAAACAAGCCCTGTGATAAAATGACAAGAACAGTCCAACATCCTCTTCACATTTAATAACTCTTATAAATATCAATTATTGTGTTAGAAAAGTACAACATCCTCAAATATCAATTATTTTGTAAGAAAACTACAACATCCTCTCAATGAGCACCCGGTTATCCACTCATTTCAACAGTCTTCCTCAGGAGTAGTCCTATATTAAGTAAAAGGTGTCAGCCTCTGGAATCTTCAAATTTTTAGAGCTTAAGTCCTTTTTAGCTTTCTTTTCTTCTGGATCCAATTTCAAATTACCTTCAAATTACCATGGAATGGCTTGCTCCTATGATAATTTGATGAAAGCTGAAAAGAAGGTAATTTGAAATTGGATCCAGAAGAAAAGAAAGCTAAAAAGGACTGAAGCTCTAAAAATTTGAAGATTCCAGAGGCTGACACCTTTTACTTAATATAGGACTACTCCTGAGGAAGACTGTTGAAATGAGTGGATAACCGGGTGCTCATTGAGAGGATGTTGTAGTTTCCTTACAAAATAATTGATATTTGAGGATGTTGTACTTTTCTAACACAATAATTGATATTTATAAGAGTTATTAAATGTGAAGAGGATGTTGGACTGTTCTTGCCATTTTATCACAGGGCTTGTTTGTTATGTGACCAGTAATGAAGGGCCAGCATCTCAGAAAGCCTGCCTTTCTATCACCACGAACCTTCTCCTCTAGTGAGTATCAAAGAGCACTCATAAAAGGAAGGCCTGCTGCCTTCATTAACTTGGTGACCTGCAGTGCACCCCTGACCCTCTCCAAACCCCCAGGGACTTCATGGCAAGCATGGGGGGGGGGTGTTCCTGGGCAGACAAATCAATGAAGGAAAAGTTACCTAAGCAAAAAGAGTTTCAGTACCCCTAGGTTTAGCGCCTTCCTCCAAAAAATGGGTCTTACCTGTCCCTCTCCAACCGTCTCTGTATCAATGACAGTGACGACCCCAGGCACCAAGGGGCTGCGGCGAGTATTGCTGTGAGCCAAGATCTCTTCTTCCGTTGCTCCCGATGGAAGAGTCCCCGTCAGCTGGGTCACAACTTTCCCAACCATGGTAAGTCCAGTTTTTATTGTCTGGGGAGGGGAAAAAGGACAATCAACCAAAAACTCATTCTCTGTTGCAAACCATTACGCCAGGTTTGGCCCTTTGACGTCCCTAAAGCTGATAAAGCCCGCTTCCAGGAGGTGAAACACTTGACAGTTGTAAACTGTTTCTGTTGAAGAGCTGCCCCAAACCAGAAGGAGAGGTATGAAGCTACAAATACGAAAATACCACAGTAAATACCAAATGTTAATGGCTCATTTGCAGAATAATTTCTCTTTCCCCGCCCCCGCCTTTTGCCATGCTGTATCACATTTACAGCATGAGGTGTAGCAGACAGCTGTGCTTTTACAGTCAAAAGGAGGACAGAAACCTGTGTCCTCTGTAGTCATAACCTCAAACATCTCAGAGCCATCCCGGATGCAAAACCAGATTTTAAACCATTTCCCCTTACCGTAATACCCTCTAATATTTCACGGAGGCAAGTAGACATTAAGCATTGCAGGTACGTAATTCTCTTAACAGGAATTAAGCCAGACTAGGACATTCTGGGTGGGTGGGGGTGGCTTTGGAAGGATGCTGCAGAGACCCAGAGAGGGCAGGAACACCAACAGTGACCCTGCCCACCAAAGCGTACCGTATTCGAGGGGGTCCATATTGGGAACAGCACCAGCAGAGGGCAGATTTCACAAATCAAACTGGAACGTCACCCTGGTATTTCTAACGTTGTGCTCAATCCCACGCTATGCGCATGGCTTTAGTGGTGGCCAAGTCAACAGGCATGGAGACCAACACCTTCTCCTAAGGAACCACTCATCCCAATTTTTTTGGAGGGGGGCACAATGCAGCAGAAAGTTTCCTGTTGCCCCACCAACTTAGCTGCTGCCTCTCTTTCTGGCAGAGGAGAAGGGGAGGGAGAGGACAGTGGCAGCAGCATTCACGCCAGGGCAGCACCAGCGTGGTCTGTTGATTAGCGTCGGACTGGGACCTGGGAGTCCCGGGTCCAGATCTCTGCTCTGCCATGAAAATTGCTTGGCTTTCAGTCATACTCGCTCAGCCTAACCTTCTTCTCAGGACGGTTGTGAGAATAAAAGGGGAGAATTATGTACAGTGTCCGAAGCTCCTTGGGGGAAGGGAGGGATGAAAGCATACTAAACAACTAGATGACAGTGATGCCAATGAAGTCAACTTTGAAGCCAGGCTGGTAAATAGTTACTTGCTTGGTTATCTGCGGTGAGCAAAAATAGCTAATGGGTAACCAGGTAGGGAAGTCTTAAGTGAATGAAGAGAGAGTTGATTCTTTTTCTTCCAAAAAAATCTTTCAGGCCACCAATATTCCGCTGATTTGTTCTAGTTACAAATGACTAATGTAAGGACATGTTGCTACTGGAAAAGGGGTGGGCTAGTAACTCTGGCATATGTGAACAAGGAATCACAGCATGTCAATGGGCTGATTTGCAAAAGTGTTGCTGAAACACCACTTCTTATACGTTGCATTTTTATCCTACCCTTTTCCCAAGGGATTCAGAGTGGTGCAAGTGTTTCTCCCTTCCTCAGTTTATTCTCACAACACCCTGTGAGGTAGGTTAGGCTGAGAGTGAGAGACTTATCACAAGATCAGCCAGTGAGCTTTATGGAGAAGTGGAAGCCCCACTGTCTCTTGCCCCACGTACACCAAGAAATTTCAGTTTCACTTTGGAAGTCACCGGGTGCTTTGGAAATTCTCCCAAGAAAACGAGGCTGCCAGGGCAGGGCTAATCAGTGGTCACAGGCAGTGGACTGGAGCTACGTGTGTATACTGGGGGGTGGGGAGGTATTCTACAGACCACAGTTACGCAAGTCAGTCGCTGGAACGAGAGCTGGGCAGCAGGGCTAAAGCGAAGTGCAGCAGGTAGAAGGTACTCTTTGGCAGAACAAGCGGGGCAGAAATCCAGACTGCCGGCATTTCTCTCAAGCCTAGCCAATCCAAAGGCTTCATACTGCCCCCAGATAGAGGGACTTATGTTGCACACTCCACCTCTTTCCACTGATTCAGAAAAGCTGCAAACACCCCTGGCTAAATTCCGTTCCCTTCCTCCGAGCTCTGCCCAATGGGCAAGCCCATCTCCATTGCCATGGCCACTGTACCTAGGATCTCAGCCAAAGAACCCCACCCAGGCTGCAGGGGACACCTGGCTGGGCTTGCTCCAAAGCTGTTTTAACCTCTCTCTCTCTCTCACACTCACATATACTGACAACCATGCACTAGAGAGTCCACGCCACCCAATTGCTCCCAACACCAGCCTGCTTCCAAGGACACACTGAAGGAGCTCCTCTAGGTGTGGCATAAGCAAGGCCAGAGGAAAGGGGCAGGGGAATTGGTCCAGGAATCGATGAGCGAAGCTCCCTGTTCAAATCCAGAAAAGGAGAGAGCCGAGGAAAAGGAGAGGATCAGTTCAGATCGCGGACTGGAGCAGAAGCCACAAATCAATGGCAACTGCTTTGTTTAGTGCTAAAAACTCAAACTGCAGTGATTAGAAAACACATTAGTGTTCATCAATTAGCAGCCGAGCGTTCGCTTGAATTATTCATGGGAAATGACTTACACACCAGAGTCTGTTAGTGCGTTGTCAGGAAAACCTCTGAAGGGCCAACGGAATCAGGCGCCAGTGTGTATTGACGGCGCCGATCCAGCCAGGAAGCCCAATTAACCTCTCAGATGCCTCCATGGATGTACTTACCCCATTAATGCTAATGGAGATGCTACCGCTAAAAAAAAAAAAAAAACACAAGACAAAAAGGAAGAAAGGAAAGTCGGAGCCAAGCCTTTATCAAAGGAACCTCTTTGTGTTACCATGTCTCTCAGCAATAGACATATCCTGTCATTTGTGTCTTATTCTCTCCCCTCACACACACCCCATGGCCTTCTTAAATTCCCACAACAAATGGAAAGAAATAAAACCCTTAAACAACTGGCATGCTTACAACTTCTGGGAGGGGAGGGAACACAGAGCGAGCAAGAGAGATGTTTTATGCATAGCCTCCATGGGCCTATTGATCTGATTGGTTGTCCAAGGGTAGCAATCCCAGAAAGCTCTTCAGCCTCGAGGCTGCTTATGTTCAGATCTGCGGGAGGCTGCACCGAAGTCTAGACCTAGAAGCGGAGTTGCCAGCTCTGGGTTGGGGAATACCAGGAGGTTTTGGGGGTGGAGCCCGGGGAGGCTTCCAGAGGGGAGGGACCATAGATCCCACCCTCAAAAGCAGCCATTTTCTCCAGAGGAACTGGTCTTGGTTGTCAGGAGATCAGCTATAACAGCAGGAGAACACTGGGTGCCACCTAGAGGTTGGCAAGCCTACTGAGATGGGTGTGCACTCCGGCTAGGGGGCAGCCCATGGAAGGGGAAGGCTAAAACAGGAAAGCTGCAGTGCAGTGGGGAAAACGTAACAACCTGCTGACTAGGGAGGGCCAGAAAGTAAGGCTCCTAGGATTTACACAAGGCAGAGCCAATCGAGACGCTTCATATACCGCCAGCCCATCACAGGTGCCCATGCGGCAGACCTCCATTCCCTTCCTCTATCAGATGTCTAAGTGTGTGCAATGCGTGGTTATGGCCGTGAGCTGATCTGGGGCTGGAGACCCCGGATGAGGACTAGCAGATTCTCCCACCAGCTCAGCCGGCCACAACTGCTTCTCTAAGAGAAGGATGTCGCCTTGGTTATCCACGCTTCCACAGCCTCTTGCATTAATTTCTGCAACATGGTCCATGTGCTGCCTCTGAAGAGAGTTCTGATGCTTCAGCAGGTGAAGAACGATGGAGCACAGCAAAGAGCAGTCCCTTCTTCTTTATGTTCCTCAGGTCAGAGGGTGAGGTGCTGCTCCATGTCCAACCCACCGTGGGTGTGAAGGGCCGTCAAGTTGCAGCCAAGATATGGTGACACCAGCAAGTGGCTTCCGAGGCAAGTGAGAGGCAAAGGTGGTTGGCCACAGCCTTCCTTGGCGGTCTCCCTTCCAAGTACCAACCATGCTCAGCTTCCAAGATCTGATGAGACTCGGGTCTAACCTGCCGCCTTCCCTCCTGTCCAACCCACTGAAGAGCAGGAAACATGAAGGCACAGAGCCATGCTTTGTCCATGAAAGCACTCCCTCGGCGGAAGCCTCTGTCGCTCAAAGCATGGCTGGTGACATCTTTCTTGGCTTTCTGGTGCTTAGTCAAAATGGAGCTTTTCCCAAAACTTTCTTCCCTGCTGGGGCTTGTGTTCAAATTTGCTGTTGTTTTAATGCCTGTCTTCAAAATGCTGATATTTGTGTGTACGGGGTTTTTCCCCTTTTAACCAAGCTGGTCACTGCTTTGGGTACCACATTCATGGCAAAACATGTGGGAATACCAACATTGAGAATAAAGAGAGACATATAAAACAGTAGAGGCTTGTGGCACCTTAAAGGCTAGCAAATCCGTTGCGGCAGAAAGCGTTCATCAACCGAAGCACAGTGGAGCAGATGCATTTATGCACCGGAGGAGGTGAGCTCTCTGGCTCATGAAGGCTTCTTTCTGCCACAATAAATTTGTTCGGCCTCCAAGTGCCACAAGACTATTGTTTGGGCTTTACGAGACTAACCCTCTGGAACCGGTAAGACATTATGAGCAACCCAAGGCAGGATAAGAGGCTCTCAGTTTACTTCTGTTCCCTACCAAAATAAGAGCAATTAAAGAACTGCAACTTTAAAAACCCAGCAAGGCTGTTGTTTCTTGCAGTGCTTTCCTCCAATTCTTCAGAGAAATCTCACTGAAATGAACAGGAGCCGCAACAAGCCATGACAGTGCACCGGCCCCTGGCGCATCATCGAGGTTTGTGCATAAGAACTCCTCGTGGGATTGGACCCCCAGGGTCAGGTTTGGCTGCCCCCAGCTTTGCTGACCTCGAGGGCTTCCAGAATCTGCCCCTGGAGAGAGAGGAACTGTTCAGGAGAAAAAAAACACGCCTTTGCATAACATGCAATCCTGTAACACCCAACCTAAGCCTTCAGGACAGGGCGGAAGCTAGCTAAGAAGAAAGGGAAGAAGTGAATAGTGACTCACGAAAGCTCATCCCCCTGCCACATATTTTGTTAGTCTTTAAGGTGCTCCTGGCCTCTGGCTCTTTTCTACTGTAAGAAGAAAGGGGTTCATGCGGTAATGCCTGTGCAGTACAGCCTTGTTGGGAGAAAGTGCGTGTGCGGGGGGAAATAAAACATTTCCTATGTGCACAAAAAACCCCACACTAACCATCTGACAAGACATTAATCACTACCGTTTTATAATCCACAAGCGATTAAACAAATGTCTGTAATTGCAAGCAGACGCAATACTCTAGGCAGCAGGAAAGGAACTGCATTAAAAACGCACAGTAAATTTTACATAGAGAGAAATCATCTGATCAGAGAGCAGCTTAGAAAGAACTTCATTTAATTTATTCATGCAGATGTAACGTGCCCTGTTTGTGGAGGCCTAGGAGCACATCACAGAGCACGCGAGAACACGACGGCTCCGGGGGGTTTTGCCACTTAACCTTCAGAGGCATTCGGCAGCATGCACAGTTAGATAAGATTTCCTGGCACTTCATCTACCCCATTTTTATCCAACCCTTCCTCTAAGGAGCTCAGGGCCACCTCGCAGGGTTCTCCACTCCTCCCTTTTATCTTCACAACAACCCTGAGATGTAGATTAGGCTGAGAGTCAGCGACTGTCCCAGAGTCAGCAAGTGAGCTTCATGGCCAGGTGGGAATTTGAGCTTCTATGTGCTGAACTGAGGCAGAGGCCCATGAGCACATCCATCTGGCAACACAACACTCAGACAGGCCAGGCTGAATCAGCTGGTGGGGGGATGTGCTCCGGAGAGGGGCTGTGGCTCAGCGGTAGAGCATCTGCATAGCATGGAGAAGGTCCCCGGTTCCGTCTCCGGCATCTCCAGTTAAAAGGACCAGGCAGGAGGTGATGTGAAAGACCTCTGCCTGAGACCCTGGAGAGCTGCTGCCAATGAGAGTAGATCAGGGGTGGGCAAATTGCGGCCCGGGGGCCACATGCGGCCCGCCACAGAGTTTTTTGCGGCCCGCCAAGAAGATTTCAGGACTTCAAGAAAATTGAGCCTAAATTCAATTTGCTCTCTTATCCCATCACTGCTGATATTGATACAGCACCCGAGGGGCTGCAGCTTGAACTTAGTGACATGCAGTCAGATCACACTGTGAAAGAAATGTTTAATGCTGTGACATTAGTTGACTTTTACAACTTTTACAGTTGTCTGCTGAAAAAATTTCCATGTGTGAAGAAATTTGCTGGGAAAATGTTCTCTATATTTGGGTCTACATATATTTGTGAGCAAAGTTTTTCTTGCATGAAGATCTACAAGAGTAAATATAGATGCTCTCTGACAGACATTAACTTGCAGGCTGTGATGAGAATCTCAACAAGCAATCTCACTCCGGATTTCAAAAAAATTGTAGAAAAGTGTGATAGGGTACATTTGTCTCATTAAACGCATTCTAAAATTAAATGTGCTTGCAGCTACAGATGATATGAAATTAGCACAATAAATAAATTAAATAAAACTACCACTATTTTATTTAATTTATATTTACTGATTTTTATGATACAACTTATACCTTTTCTGAAATGCAAAGTTAACTAATGAATGCAATCATTTTAAAAGGTGCGGCCCTCCGCTAACCTCCGCTCCCACAAAGTGGCCCCCGAGCCAAAACAATTGCCCACCCCTGGAGTAGACAATACTGACCAGAGTTCCCTCTAAGCTGTGTTAGTGGTAGCTAGCTCAGTTTTTTAGCCTCCGGCTCACACGTTTTTGTCGTCGCTCAGGACAAATTGCCCCAGAGCAAACTTAATTGATGCAGTAGCCAAATCGCCTGCTCACAACTTTAATGCCAGTAGCTCACAAAGTGGAATTTTTGCTCACAAGACTCCGCAGCTCAGAGGGAGCACGGATACTGACCCTGATGGACCGAGGGACTGATTCTGTATAAGGCAGTTTCATGAGTGTCCTTGTGCTGATTTTTGTGTGTGCATGCACAGTGGGAGCAGGGTCTAAAAACGTGAGCCATTTTTCTGATTATAAGCCAATTAAAGCTCACTGCCCTAATGTTTTTACAGCAAGAGACAGATCAAGGAAGCCTTCCTTCTCAGTTCCAGCCACTGAACAATAACGCAGACAAAAAGGTTTCTCAGCAATTTTAAGATATTCACCTTTGTGACTGATTCAGCCACGTAACAAACGTGAAACAGAAGATGCTTTCAGAAATTAAAAGCAGAGTCCGTGCTTATTTAAGCAATAACAGGAAACGGCTGCCAGACAGTGTATCGGAAGGAGAGAGCAAAAGAACCCCTTGCTACTACGTGCCTTATGCCCCCAAAAGTGGATTCCAAGTTGACCTAGTCCATTAGTCCGTAAATGTCCCTACAAAACCATGATGCCACCGATCCCTCTCCTGCTGCGTGCATGTTTGCAAAAACTTCTTTGGTAATCTTGAACCTTTCCCATGCCACATCGGCTGTCCTCCCAATCCATTAGCGCTAATGGCTTTGCTCTCACTTTAGCAGTTAATGCTCATTAAGGAGTTATCAGGTAACAAGAGAAAACAGATGCCCTGGCTTTGCTTTCTGTAGTTATTTTTCTTCTAAATCACTTCTGCCAACTTAGAGTTTATAGAGGGGAAGTACAGATTCTATTAGCTGAGCAGGAAACCTGGGGATTTTTTGTTAGAAGTGGCAATACCACACCATCACAAAATATCTCTGTGTACAACTTTTTACCATTTCTGATGACACGATACTGAGTTGTTGAAAAATGTGGAGGATCTGAAACATTTAGCTGACTTACAGTAAGAATCCTAAACAGGATTAACATCCTTCCAGGTTCGCTGAAGTCAATGAGTTTAGAAAGTTGTCACTGTTTAAGATTACACTTTAATTAATAAAGTGTTATTGATTAAAGGGAGGAACAGATTGTTTTAATCTGAAATTATTTTGATACAATTTCTTACAAACACTAAAGGTGACAACTGCTATTTTAGAAGAGTCATCCCCCCCCCTTCTGTTAGTGGTTAGAGAGTTGGACTAGGATCTGTATGACCCAGGTTCGAATTCCAACTCTGCTGCAGAATCTCGTTGAGTGACCTTCGGCCAGCCACTCTCCCTCTCGGCCTAACTTCCCTCAGTGAGTTCTTGTTGTGAGGATAAAATGGAGAAGGAGAAAGTGACGGAGTGAGCTGTTCTGTGTCCACAATGAGTAGGAAAGAAGAGTAATATCTAAATAAAACATAAAATATTGTAGCACTAGATCCAAAAAAATGTGTGTGCTTCCCCCCCCCCCCTGAATTATTTCATTCAGTTGCTTCCAATTGCTTTCTTCCTTTCTCATTCCTCAGAGCAGATTCTGGAATAGCCAGGTTGCAAGTCCGGATCCTGAGTGCCAGTCAAGGTTGGTCTGGCTGTGATAGATAAAAACAGCACTCTGGTAGTTGGGAAGGTGACCAGGCTCTGGGTTCCACCTCTGCTCCTGTTATGGCTTTAAAATATCCTCAAGGCCGCAAATCACCAACCAATAACACTGCCAGAGGATGGAAGGGACTGCCAATGCAACTGTTCTCCTGCGAGGCCCTGGGTGAAGCTGTAGCACCAGCGCAATGCCATGGGCATCCCCGTGCCCCCGATCTTGCAAACTGCAAGACAGTCCCAACCAGTGCTGCCTCTAAGCTGTGGGGTCTCACGAGCAAACATTCTACTGGGTGAGCTACTGGCATTAAAGTTGTGAGTGAGCGATTTGGCTGCTGCATGAATTAGTTTGCTCTGGAGCCATCCTTTATGAGCTAAGACAAGAATCTGTGAGCCGGAGGCTAAAAAACTGTGAGCTAGCTCACACTAACTCAGCTTAGAGGGAACACTGGTCCCAACTAGAGATGGGCACGGACCCACAAATGAACTCTGGTTTGAGCACGAATTGGGCCAGTTTGTGGGTTTTTAGAACTGGTTCGTTTGGTCACGTAATCCCCAAACCTAAAAATGAACTGCCTTTTTCCCATGGAGGTTCAGGTGGTTCATTAGAGTGGTTTGTTCTCCAGACGGCCTGGCGCTGGTTCAATCAATACCTAGGCAACGCTGGGGGTGGACTTGTGGAGAGCCGTAGAAACAGCCAAAGCCGTTGTCCATAGCTTGACTGGCAGCTCTGGGAGCCAACCATGAAGCTCCCATTCGGCTCTATGGGAGCTGATTATATACCACGCCCTGTCTCAGCTGCTTTCACTTTGCAGCACTAGGAGAGAAGAGTTAGTTGTTCTGAGAACAGAAGAAGAATTGTTTGCTCCATGGCTGATTTAGGGGAGGCTTTGAGGGACTCCTTTCCCCCCCCATACAGTGGGACAATTTTTTAAACACCTCTCCTGGCTGGGAAAGTGTTCCTTGCTGTGGTTTCAGGGACCGAATCTGAAGCTAGAGTTGAGCTTTCCTGGGGGCACCTGCTTTGGGGGGCTATAATTTGGACGTCCCATATTCAATCCTCACCAAACTTGGTGGGTAGGTAGAGGAGCATTAGCTGAAAACTCCCTGTGCGTTTAGCGTCTCTAACTGACAAGAGGGCAATTCTACCACCTCCTGAACCAAACAAACCACACACCAGTTCAGGAAATGGAAAAGTTGGTGTCAGTTCATAGTCCCTGCACATGAACCATAAAACAACACCAACCACCATTTTCTCAGTTTGTGTCCATCCCTAGTCCCGACACCTGTACAGTCTACATAATATCTAGATAGTATTTTGATGTCTACAAGACTCTCTTGCCAAGTCAGGTGCCATGGTTCTGGCAGCAAGGCACTGGACAAAGACTAAACATACTGGCGGATCTAGGCTTGCCCTCCTTGGAAGCGTGAGAACACAAGTGCATAGCTGGTACTGAACCTGGAGACAAAAAGGTGGGAGGCCTAGACAGAGTAATTGTTCCAGGACCTGAAGATCAACTAACCGACCCAACAAAGAAGTTTCTGCACTGAACGTTTCCAGGGCTATGCCCACACATTGTTGGATTGCTCTATCATGGTACGGTACCAATCGATTGCAACTGGATGGGCTTGTCCATGCAGAGGTAGATCCAGTAGCAAATGACTGCTATAGCACAACATCCAACAACTGTGGATGCAACTCTGGGCGAGCAAGCTCCTGAGTCTGAGGCAAAGGAGGAGGATAATCCCCACTCCTCTGTGGAAGTTTGCCGGATGACCTTGGGCCAGTAACACACTCTCAGCCTAACCTACGTCACAGGGTTGTTGTGAGGATAAAACAGAGGAGAAGAGAGCGAGGCAAGTTGCTTTTGGTCCCCACTGGGGAGAAAGGCAAGGCATAAATGAAATGAGAGAACTATTAGAGCTGGAAGCTACATATACTGCCCCTCCTCTCCCAGGCACCAAGAATCCCATGACAGAGGCTGGGCTGAGGTCGCCGTGGGAGGTCCACAGCAGAGCCCAATGCTCCGACCACTACACCAGCCCTTCTTGCCGCTCATCCCTTCCCATTCCTTGCTGTGGCCCCCACTTTGTTTCCACCCCGTTTCACTTGACCCCAACTCAGTCTTCACTTCTCTTGAGGAACCCTGCTTCCCTCCCCCCCCCCCAAAAAAACACATTCTGGGATGAATTTCTGCCGTTACCTCAGCTTTCTTCACTAAGAATCCACTCCCACTTTCCCCTCCAATGAATGCCTTCAATTACTGTGTGAAAACCCAAACTGCTGAACCCCAAGGTCGCCTGAGGAAATGATATATTTATGAGCCAGTTCAGCCCCCCCCACACTTCCCTTGCAAGTGATAAGAGGAGAGAATGAAACAAAAGGCAGCTTCTTTAAAGGAAAGTAACACCTCCGTTGATCAAAGGGGCAGAATCCTAAACCATTTCACACTGATAAGGGATATCTGCCTGCCTAAATGGTAGCTTATTTAAGCAAGCTAGGACATATAGGTCTTGCGGTGTGGGGAAACAAGAAGGGCAAAGGACAGGGGGATGTTTAGAGAAGAAGAAGAGATTGGATTTATACCCCACCCTCCACTCCCCAAGGGAGTCTCAGAGCGGCTTACAAACTCCTTTTCCCTTCCCCTCCCCACAACAGACACCCTGTGAGGTAGGTGGGGCTGAGAGAGCTCTTTCCCAAGCTGTCCTTGAGGGAACAGCTGGTACAGAGCCATGGCTTGCCCAAGGTCATCCAGCCAGGTGCAAGTGGAGGAGTGGAGAATCAAACCCGGTTCTCCCAGATTAGAGTCCGCGCAGTTAACCACCACGCCAAACTGGCTCACCAGTTTAGAAGCACAAAGATCAGGGGTCCACAAATGCACTTGCCACCAGAGCCCTGGAATCTCTTCCTGATGACTGCATTTCTACACAAGGCCAGACAGAGCAGCGGACACGAAGGTCTCTCGCTTCACACTGGCCGGGAGGGACGGAACCTGCCACCCTCGATAGCACAAGTCACCTGGCACAGAGACAGCAGCCCGTCCTCCACTCTCCTTTTAATCCACGTTCACTGTGGTGTGCTCCAAAATCGAATTCAACCTTCTTTTTAATTCAGGTCCCGTTCCCCCCCCCCCCCCCACTAAAATCGAGTTCAACCTTCTTTTTATTCCGGGTGTTTTCCCCATCCTGCATGACACTAGCTCCCTTCAGTGGTCAGCCTGGGGTTGTGTGAATGCTGTTTTGCCCTGGACTTAAATTGCCTCAACTCGAATACAGACAATCTGGAGCGGCAGGCAAATGCGGAAAGGACTGCTGCATCTGACTGAGCGTGAGGGGCAGTTAAAAGGAGCAAGACCCTCTTTTCCTGCAAGGATTGCCAACTCCGGGTCCAAGTGTCTCGGAAGCAGAGCCTGGAGAGGACACTTGCCATGGATGTGCGGTGCGACAGTGTCTACCCTCCAAAGCAGCTGTTTTCTCAAGGGGAACTGCTCTCTGTCTGGAGATCAGCTGTAATTCTCTGCAGGTCGGCTGCCCTGCCTCCTGCTTCTCTTCAGCTTAGCCTGTGCCCTCCTACCAAACCATCGACAAAAGGGCCCCATGCTTGGGACCCCTGAGTGAGATTCTAGCCACTTGAGAATGTCTCCCAGCCTGATATGAAGTGCTGACCCATTCCCAGATGCTTGCCAGTCAAATTAGGGCACAGGAAAGATCCGGAGGGACCACAATCAACAGCTGGCAAAGCTTCACCATTCCCAGAATCTAGCATTCAAAACAATGTCTGTGGAGCTTAATTTCAGAGGGGGAGCCATAGCAGAATAAAACAGAAGTCCAGTGGCACCTTAAAGACTAACATTAATTAATCCAGTATGAGCTTTCTTGAGTCACAGGTTACTGCTCACTTCCTCAGATGCCGTGGGGGCTTAGTCATTTTTCAGAATCCATTACGCATAAAGCTATCCGACCCCACATGCAGGGGGACAGAATGAACTGTACCACTTCAGCATGGTGGTATGTGCGCAGGGGTCACATTTCTTTTAATGCTCTCCCGCATTTTAAAAAAGATCCACAAATAGAAAGCCAGCACAGCAGGCAAAAAACTGGGCGAAACCATTTCTTCCAGAGGGGCTTGTTTTCTACTTGCGGAAACTGTTTCTAGCAAGGAGCACTGCCACGTGGCATTCCCCTCCCTGCCCCTGCAGCGCGAAGTGGCACAGCCGCCACCTCATGGGGCTGTGTCTGCAGACCCAGCCATACTATTTTGCGCAAAAAGGAAATTCCCGGGCACAGCATCCAGGGTGCTGAACATCGAAAACTGGCTCATTATAACACTGGCCAGTCTGTCTCAGTGCCAACTACTGTGATGGGCAGCGGCTTCTCCAGAGTCTCCTTGAGGCCTTGGAGATGCCAGGGATGGAGCTTTGGCCCCGATGCCTGAAAAGCGCCTGCTTCACCACTGAGCCACTGCCCCTTCTCCCCGAGGAAGGCTTCTTTGACAACTGCAGGAGAGAACGAATTTTAGTGCACGAAGCCTTTCCCCAATACGGAGATGTAGCTGTAGCAGGGATCCCCAGCACGGTGCCCCTGGGTACCACATTACCTGCCCACCCCTTTCCTGGTGCCTGCCAAGAGTTTTTAGAAAGTGGACAGGGCCAGGTGTAGCTTTTGCCCAGGAAGGCATGATTGGCCGCTGGGAATCTGATTGGCTGTGCAGGTGTGCTTGTTTTTTTAATGTTGCTTTGGCAGCAGTTGCCACCAGAGCAGAGGGACCTTTACTGTGTGACTGAAGGTAAGCTGCGGCAGCCATTTTGTGTCTGGCTCTGCCGCCTGTGGCTGCCATTTTGTGTTAGAGTTCCAAAGGTTCCCCCCACCCCCCCACAGGCTCAAAAATGTTGGGGACCCCCTGAGCTGTAGGAACACGTGAAGCTGCCATATACAGAGTCAGACCCTCAGTTCATCGAACTCAGTTTTGTCTGCTTTGACTGACGGTGGCTCTCAAGGAAAGAAAAACTGGTCCCAACCTATGCTCCCTCTAAGCTGTGGAGTCTCGTGAGCAAAATTTCTGCTTTGTGAGCCACTGGCATTAAAGTTGTGAGCAGGTTATTTGGCTGCTGCATAAATTAGTGTGCCCTGGAGCCATCCTTCCTGAGCTAAGGCAAAAATGTGTGAGCCGGAGGCTAAAAGACTGTGAGCTAGCTCACACTAACTCAGCTTAGAGGGAACACTCCGGGTGTGCTGACCCCTGCGATTTCCCCAAATGCGGGAAACTCGACTGCATAATTTGTGGTAGTGAAGGCCCTCAGCCTTCAAAGCTCTCGTTTGAATATTTGCTACTACCATCAAGATCTGCACCCGCGGCGGCTCCACCCGGGCCCGCGCCCTAGGCTTCAAGGCCCACTGTGGTGGCCCTCCTACTCGTCGCGGCGTAGCCCCCGCGGCCTGCATCGCCGGCGACAGCCGGGTATGGGCCCGACGCTCCAGCGCCATCCATTTTCAGGGCTAGTTGATTCGGCAGGTGAGTTGTTACACACTCCTTGGTGGATTCCGACTTCCATGGCCACCGACACCTGCGACCTGTAATCCTTTCACTCGAGATGCTGGGAACAGAGGCTGGAACCTCAGGTAAGCAAAAGCAGGTACTGCACGGCTGCCAGAAACCAAACGGGCAAAGCCCTCTCCCCCCCTTCCATGCTCTGAGGCCTGGACAGGCAGAGTCGCATGCCAGCTCCCTGACTGAATTCCAGCCTCAGAGCACGCAGCTCCCCAAGCAAGACCCAGGAAGATGGCGCCAGCAGCAAAGGCAGGTGAGCCTGCCCCAATGTAGGGTAGCCATAGGGCCCAGATGGCATTCTGACCTACATTACGGTGAGGGTGGAATCACTGAACAAAATAAAACACGAGTCCCACGGCACCTTAAAGACTAACAACATTTATTCCAATATCAGCTTTTATAAGTGAGTCACAGCTCCCTTCTTATTCAGACAGATGGGTGAAGGGAAATTGTACTGGAAAACATTAATGGAAACGCTGAGAGGAGACAGCGCTACCCCCTTGGTAATCTTCAGTGAACAGCTAGGATGTCTGCATCCATGTATTTACCTGTTCACTTTATTTACACCCCACCTGTCTCCTCATCAGGGATCCAAAATGGCATACGTCGTTCTCCTCTACTCCATGTTGCCCTTACAACAGCCCTGCATGGCAGTTGGGTTGCATCTGTAAAACTGGCCCAAGGTCACCCGGAAAGCTAACCGCCGCTGTACAACACTGCAGCTACACTACCCTAGCTAACCACTGTACTACACTGCCTCTCACATGATATGAAACCACAGCTAAGACCATCTGCAGTTAAATAAGCCATCTTCAACCCATGAGGTTGGGTCCTGCAATCAGACATCCTTCGGTGTTCCCTCCCCCGGCCATCCCCAGCAATCCCTTCCAGCTCTAAGAAATTTGATTCTCAGGGATGTGGGGAGACCCAAGGGGACAAATAGCCATCTGGCTCCAGAGGTTGTACTGAGGAGGGGGAAGAGGGCAAAACCGCTGCCTCCTCCCATTTCAAGGAGTCCCACAGACACAAGGGAACCCCCTTTTCCATGCACCCTCCTGACCCACACGGCTGTTAGCCTATGTGGATCCTGCAATGCTTGGAACCGACTTTCCCAGGGTAGGAAGAGGTAGGCGGGCACAGGAAGGATCCCCAATAATTAGAGCCTTCGGCTGATGGATCATGGGATCCAACTCCTGGTTTCTGATCCTGCTTTGATGCATGCCAACCAACCATAGTCAGGGGAGTGGCCAGCATTTTGGGCACTCGGGCTAACTATAGTTACCTTAATTAAACCCTGGTTATAGGTGATGCCTGGACAGTGCCTAAGAATAAAGGTGACCGTGTTCAAATGACAATGAAATTAAGGGGGAAACACATCACTTCTCCTCTTCAGTCATGGCAAAGGAATTTATCACAGACCGCACAAGTTCAACAGAGTGCTCCTGGGGCGGAGACCTACATCTGTCTCTAGCAAAGCCAAACCTGTGATTTCTCCCTCTGCCCAACCGCAGCTCCGTTGGCATTGACACCCATCGTTACAAAACACACACTTCTTTTCTTTTCTGCTCTGTTTGTTCTTCTGAAGGAAATGGCATGACCTCTGCTTCCCTTCCCTTTGTGGGTTACTTTAAGCCCTTGTTTTGTTGAGGGCTCTCCGGCCCACCAATTTAAAAACTCCCTTTGCAAGCACTCTTATTGCAACCGCCGCATTTGTCTCACAAAGGGAGAGGCTGGCGAGAAAGTAGAGGTTTGAGAGAGAGTGCCGAGCTGCTTCAGGGAAGAGAATGCACTGGGATGGCTGGAGGGATCCACGCACTCCACAGCAGTAGGGGTTGCGTTCGGCATGGTCAGACTGCATTTAATTTAAAAAAACACACACCACCACCCAGTTTGTAGCCTTCGTGGAATGGCCTGCCAGAGGAGGTTAGGAAGACTCCCACACTCCTATTATCTGGCCAAGCAAATAAAATGGAATTCCTTCAGGAGGGCATTTTTAAAAGGAACAGGGCTACATGATTCAGGGGGCTGCTTTTGGACAGGGACAGGATTGTCTGTTCTACTGAACATCACATGTATTATCGGTGCGCTGTGTGTACTACCTTGCATTGTTGGGCATTTTGTGTCTAACACTTTTTGCTTCTTTCAGATTTCTGTATCCCTAGTCCTACTGTATTGCTTATTCAAGATCTCATCCTATTGATTGCATTGGTTGACACTGTCTAGCTCACCTCGAAACTTAATGAGAAAGGCAGGCTATAATAAGCAAACAAAATGCCCATTTATTTGCAGTTCCCCTCAGAAGACAAACGGGGATTGAGTAGGAGTGGTGGTGAGGTGGGGAGCTTGGCCTGAGGTCCTAAACGGGAAGCCTTAGGAACTAGGTTGCGAACTGTGATTGGCAAAGGAAGGTCAAGCAACAAAAGCATCTTGGACAGTTCTGCTCTCAGTCTCGGCAATTAAGAGTAAATTAAATGATCATATGACATTGTGTGTAGCATAGCCAGGAGATCCTAAGACTGTCTGGCAGCCTGAAGTTCTAGCTCTTTTAGGCAAACTAGACTTATGGGGAGGTGAGAGAGCTCTGAAAGAGCTGTGACTGACCCAAGGTTACCTGGCTGGCTTCAGGTGGAGAAGAAGAAGAAGAAGAGATTGGATTTATACCCCGCCCTTCACTCACTTGGAGTCTCAGAGCAGCTTACAGACTCCTTTCCCTTTCCCTCCCCACAACAGACACCCTGTGAGGTGGGTGGGGCTGAGAGAGCTCTGAGACAACTGTCCTTGAGAGAACAGCTGGTACAGAGCTATGGCTTGCCCAAGGCCATCCAGCAGGTGCAAGTGGAGGAGTGGGGAATCAAACCCGGTTCTCCCAGATTAGAGTCCGCGCACTTAACCATTACACCAAACTGGAGGAGTGCAGCACTGAACCAGGTCCTCCAGATTAGAGTCCGCCGCTTTTAATCACTACACCGCACAATGAGGATATCTGACTCACTTAGGGGCAGGTCCATCAACAGCCATTAGCCCTGAGATGGCTGGATGGGACCTCCATGTTCAGAGGCAGTATACCTCTGAATGGAACCTGCTGGGAGGCAGCTGCAGAGGGAAGCTTTATTTATTTAATTTATACCTCGCCCTGCCCCAATAATGGGCTTAGGGCGGCTCACAACATAAAACCAATAAACAATAAAAACAGTAAAATAACAAATAGCAACAGCAGCTAATAACCAGAACCCAAGTCTCATATCCGGCAGAGCTAATTTAACACACACACACCCCTCAGTTCCAGTGCCTAAGTAATATCCAGGGCAGCAAGGGCACTGGAAAGTTGCCACAGACAGGGGAACCAGAATGGTAGCACGCCTGCAGCCTCAACCAAAGGCCTGGCAGAACAGCTCCATTTTACAAGCCCTGCAGAACTGTAAGAGGTCCCGCAGGGCTCTGATCTCAAATGGGAGCATGTTCCACCAGGCCGGGGTGAGGGCTGAAAAAGCCCTCGCCCTGGTCGAGGCTAAGCGGACGTCTCTCAGGCTGGGGACCTCTGTGTGCCGCCATGGACCTTCTGTGGCCTCTGGCGGATCCCCAGGCTGCTCAGCCACGTTCCCCCCCCCCCCCCCCCCCCCGGTCTCCACAAGCTAAATGTCAGACATGGGGAGAGAGGTAATCAATGTATCTTGCCTCTCGCGCGCACACGTGCAAATGCAAACATGCAAATGTTAAGGGGGTTCACTGCCGGACGTTTTCAGACGTGCCAGGGCAAAACTCCTTTGGAATGGAGAAGAAAAGTGACACGACCACCATGGGGAGAGGGGAGCCAACAGGCACACACACCCCCCAGTTGCCACGCACCACAGGAGCTGCGTGTACTGACTTTCTCTGTGTAATCCCCTTCAAGGGAGAAAGGAGGACGCTAAATAACAAAACTCAGGAGAAACAAAGAAGTGGCGCTTCTTAGGGTGGAGCAGGAAGGGGTCAAGCAGGAGGGAGGGGGGAGGCGGGAAGATACAACTTGACACGGCTTCAGAGGGATTGAAGCAAACTCAATGGTCAGCTGTAGCAGCACCTTTAGGGTTTTTCCTACAGTGTGGCCCACCTGTGAGGTTGGAGAATGCCCAGTGCCACTTCAGGCTGTATACAGGAGATGCCCTTTTTAAATGCTCCAATGACATTTTAAACGAAACCCTTCTGGCAAGAAAAAGAACCAGCACAGGAGGAGAGGGAGACAGGGCCTTTCTCTCCACAGTGCTAATTCTCTACTTGTAGGGGAGGCTTATTTATGATTCACACAGGCGTATATAGAGACAGAGACCAAACAGAAACGAGCACGCTCAAACACACTCTCAGGGCCAGGACTAACATAAAGAGAATCCTGGCAATTCCCTTTTGCTCCATGATGGAAGGGACATCACATGTAAAATGCAACAACGGTCTCGGTCCCCTTTTCCCTGCCACCTGCAGTGTGAAGTGGCACAGTTCACTCCTCCTTCTCTACTGACTACCAACCACCCTCTTCTGATGCAGGCACAAACCAGGCCTGGATAGCTGACGAGGAAGAGACGGAAAGGAGAGGAGTCAAAGCACTGCTCTGCTGGGAAGGCAGACAATCGCTCCCCCTTCTGACGCCGAGCCGATGCACTCACTTTGGCTGCGCTGATGACTGTGGCCGTGTAGGACTGAATGTTGTCTCCACAGGCCCCGCCGCGGGACTGATGGCACCGGATCAGCTGTGAGGAGAAAGAAAGAAAGGGAGCCAGCAAGTCACTCCTCGTCAAATGTGCAACAATCTTTCTAAGCCAGCGGGACGTCTCTTGCGGGTGCGAGGTTCTGCCCCCCTCCCCAAACAGACTGCAACCCCCCCCCCATAAGATGCCGTAACCATTTTTTTTTTCATAAATAATCTTCTGGGTGCCACCCAGACTGTCATGTACTCGGCTTTTGGTTTTCAATTATAAGCTGAAGAGTCCCTTACTGTTTATAAACTTTAGAACAGGGAGGTTTGGAAGAGCGGGTGAGGGGAGAGCGGGTTGGCTGCCCTCCCGCAAATAAATTTGAACAGATATAATCAAAGGCTTCATGCCGTGTCAACACAAAGCCGTTGACAAGCTAAGGATCTGGAAGCAGAATGTCAGAAGTAGACAGGCATTTTTAGGGAAAGAAGGGAAATGACTCATGAAAAAAATGAGAGAGAGCGCATGACGCCAAGAAACTGAGACCTAACGATGAGAAGATGTGGCCTGGTTATCGGAGGATCTAAGCGACAGACCTCTGATTACCATGAGCCGCCCCCTTGTCCTGGCTCTCACCCTGTCACCTGTCTGCTCTGTCACGGTTATTACTAGTGAAACGGCTGTTTTCATGACAGGCTCAGAATGCATGGCGGGTAGAGTTGCCAAGTCCTACCTGTTTGATGGCGGGGGACTCCTGTCCCCGGTCCGGGACTTCCACACGCGCAGAAGTGACATCATCACGCTGGGCATGTTGCCAGGGCGACGCTCTGGCAATCGCCCAAAAACTCTATGGTACCATAGAGTTTTGGGGGCGATTGCTAGAGCGTCGCCCCGGCAACGTGCCCGGCGTGATGACGTCGCTTCCGGGTGACGTCATCACGCTGGGGCAGTCGGCCTGATCAGGCCAGTTCAGGGGTGGGGTTCCCCCCGCCGGCCGAATCCGGGCCGGCAGATTGGGGACCCCTTTAGTGGGGGATTCCCTGCCTCCGGGACGACTAGGCAGCCCTAATGGGGGGAGGGGGCGACTGTACATTGCACAGAGTCCCAGGGGAGGCTGCAAAGGGACTCTGCAGCCCCATAGCATAACATGTTTTGCATGTGGAAAGGCCCCAAATTCAATCCTGTCTAAAAGAACTCAAGGTTGCAGAGCGGGGAAAGGGTATTTGAAACCTTGGAGAGTCGATGCCAGTCAGAATAAGACTGCCCAACAGAGGGCCTGGCCTTTGTGAGTCCGTGGGCACCTTCGGAGTTGGCACACAGGGTGGTGGGTGCAAACACAAAAAGGCAGAGGAAGCTCAAGTGCAAGGAGAGCAATTTTAAAAAATACACTGTGAAAGCAGAAAGAACATAAGAATAAAAGAAAGCACAAGAAAAGAATAAGAAAGAATGAAAAGTTCGCTGGGGTGGCAGCTGCCACTGACGTGACATTATTTTATTCTGCATAACCAGTCAGGTCTCCAGTGGCCAATCAGAAGTCCTGCTGGGCAGGAGCCTCACCTGGCCCAACCCACATCTGGTGGGTGCCAGGAAAGGTATTGGTGGGCCCTGAAGTGCTCATGAGTGCCACAATGGGGGCCCCTCCTGTACTGGCTCGGTCCTAGTAGAAGGTGGCCTCTGAGGTACATTCACACCTGTTCTATAGCAGTAACAGGGCAATGGCATGACAATCACACTGCAGCTGGATGGTTCAAGAAGGCACTTTTATAAAGAGAACAGAACTTCAGTCTATGCTGCTAGACATGCGTTTGCATTATCCACCTGTTGTTTGTATTATCTTGCTCTCACCATGTTATTTTATACTTTTGTAATGACATGTTCTGCATTGCTTCACAAACCATACTTTTTTTGAGCTTCTGGATCTTTAAAAAATATTTTCTAAAGTTTTCTAAATTTTGTATTCCTAGTCCTACTGCATTGCTTATTCCATCTCCCATGCTATTTAATTATAGTGTTTTACACCACGCAGTCTGCCTTGAGTTTCGGTTATGAATGCTGATTATAAATGAAGTAGATAAATAAAATATTGGTCAAGAGCTCCAACTCTGCCACCTGCGATTGCTCAAAGGCCTCCTGCACCCATAGACGGTCCCACATTTCCTTCACTTATCCCCAGAACACCTAATTCTGGGTCATTCAAAGCCCACTTCTTCTGGCAAACTCTTGAAACCAACTGAAACGAAGCTGGAGTATGCATATCTCTGTTTGAACGTCCCATTGCCTTTCTTTCCCTCCTTTTTAGCCATTGAAACATAGGCTGAAATCTCCCTGGAGCAAAAACCCTGGGGTTTGGGGGTTGTTGTTTTTTTTTGCCATAAAGCAGGGTGCCCACTGAAAATGTCAGAAAGTGGGCGGGGCCACTGTAAGGCAGGGGATGTTATTGGCTGCCCTCATTCAACTTGAGGGGTTCCCCCCTGCAATAGCAGCCATAGCCACTATAGGCACAGGCAGGACTGGAAAGCACCTGCACTTTCCTTAGTCAGTGTGCAAATTAGGGTTGCCAGCTCTGGGTTGGGAAATTCCTGGAGATTTTGGGGTGTAGCCTGGAGAAGGTGGGGTTTGCAGAGGGGAAGAACTTCAGCGGGCTATAATGCCGTCGAGAGTCCACCCTCCAAAGCAGCCATTTTTTCCAGGGGAACTGATCTCAAAGTTCCAAAGGTACCTACAGTTTCAAAAAGGTTGGGGACCCCTATAGTAAACAGCCACAGGGCAATAATTAATTATGCCACCAAAAAAGATGTTTCGGAGGCCTGCCCCCATTGCCCAAGCTCCCTCTCTGTTCACAGAATTGCTCATGAATTGACTGTCTATCTTAAAAGATTTTTTTGGGGGGGAGGGGGATCAGTGCCTTACCTTGTTTTCAGCATAAGCCAGCCACCGGCTTCCCAGAGCTACAGGGTTCATGTTTGGCCCCGGGCAAGGGTAGCAGCCTGAAAAATATCCAAAGAGTAGCAGTGATAAATATTGGAACAGACTAAGAATTCTACTTCCTGCCAAGAGAACAAAAAGGCTGAAACGAAAGAGTTTATGTGGGCTGCTTATATAACTTAAAGGATACTTTCCCTGCTTTGCAGAAAGGCTGAGGTTAGAGGAGAGGATGTCCGTACTTCTTGCCACTTTCTGCAGTGCCGCTCAACAGCTGATCAGCCGGTAGGCAACCCACACTTTTCAGCCAGACGTCCCAGGCAGCAGAACTATGAGCCACAATCTGACAGACTGCACAGTCACTCCTGGGGGCTCAAAGAGGCCTTTGAGCATGTGTGTTGCTCAACCAACAGCTCCCCAGGCCCCCGGGCAACCCGTTTTTAACACTCTGGGGTTGTTGTTTTTTTAAGTAGGCTGTGAGGTGGTACGTGGTGAAGCTAAAGCTCCCAGTGAGTGTGCCTAAGGCCTTGGGGACAGTAAAGTAGCTCTTTAGGTCTTCTTAATTCCCAGCCAAGCAACCATAATTTTAAGGGAAGTTTGCAGGAAACTTTGCATACGTATGGGACTTTGGTGTCCTGTTTTCAGGTAGGAATCAGTGAGATCCTGGGACTCTTTGCACTCTTATTGGGGCTCGAGGAGAAACACACTTGGGACGGACAAGTTTCCTGGAAAGATGGCTGGCCCACCCCAATCAGCAGCCCCAGTTCAGTTTCCAGGGCAGTCCAGGGCACACTCTCCATTCATGCAGAGTGAAAATGAGGCCCAACTGGCCTGCCCAGCATTAGGCCTGCATGTCCTAAAGCATGCCCCAGAATCCTTTGCAAAACTCCCATGGCCACCAGGCAGAGGCTCCTGGGAGGATAAAGTGCATACCATGGAAAGGGTATCATGAGCACTAACGTGAGCAGTGGGCAAACAGAGCTTCTTTAGGAAGACACGCTGGCCTTCCGACACCAGGAATGGTATAGCTTGTACAACTTGGCTCAGCTTGGCTCTGTGCTATTACTTTCTCACGTGTGCCAAGCCCCCCCTTATCCACCACTTTCTGCCATCTCCCTTCCAACTCACTCTCGTGGACTGCTTGGTCTTCCTTGCTCAGATTTTGGGGTGCTGCTTGTGATGGGTCCCCCATGCAGAAAAAGTGGGTGGTAGCACTGTGTATCCCCCCCCCCCCCCCGGGAAATCTTTCAAGATTTACACATTTGAAGACAAGTCAAAGCGCTCATTTGTTGGACAGACACATCTCCATTTTGGACTGCCCTGTAAATCATTACAGTGGGCTTATAGGACATTTTGTTCATTGTTTCAGCATGCAACATGAGTTAATGCATGCTGATAAACTGAACAATTAAAAAAAAACCCCTACATTTTATATTGTTCCCTACTTGCAACATGCAATTTATAAGGCTTTTTAAATGCATGCCAATGATATTTATCTGTCTTTTCATCTCATCCCACTTAGGCTGGGTTTCTCTCAAAAGCCCCTGGCAAATATTCCTCGTCCATCCTTCCTACGAAAATGTCTAGGTTTGGGGTTCTTTTCTTTGCTCGTCTTAAATCTGGCTGTAGTGGATGTAACAATGCTTGCTCTCTTAACCATGGTTAGTAGATTGGGGGCCAGCCACCAGGCTTCAGTGCTCCCCTTGTACAGGAATCCCGATCCTTTCGGTTTGGGGACTAACCATGGCCACTCTGACAGCAGCACTGGTGCTTTTTCGCTAACCATGGTTCGTTTTAAACCACACATTGTGAACCTTCTTTAACCATGGTAGTAAAATGTGGAGCTGTGGCAGGCAGGAAAGGCTTCAGCACTTGCTTCGGAAATGTAAGCGATGCGGTGAAATCCCTGTGCAAGGGAATATAGCTGCATGACCCAACTGCAATGCTGAGACCTCAGGAAAGCATGCTGGCCATAGCATTCAGGCATTCCAGGGTTTATTTAGAGACCTTGGGGCAGAAGGGGCCTTATGGAGATAAGAGTTCATTTGCCCTTCGAGAATTTCACATTTGAGAGCATGAGCTGGGGGGTGGGGTTGGAAAACACACAGATGGCTTTCCAAAAAGGTTAGACTAATGAATGGAGGGTGAGAGCATCAATGGCTGTTAGTATACCAGTGGACACCAGATGTAGAGGGCAAACAACCCGAGGGCAATGGCATTCACAGCCTCTTTATGGCCTTTCTGGGGACATCCAGCTGACCAAAACTGGAGACAGAATTCTGGATTAGGAGGATCCTCAGTTTAAATCAGCAAACCAATTATTACCAACTTGTAAAGCCGTCTTATACCAAGTTGGACCCAGAGTCCATCTACCCCAGTAAGAACATAAGAGAAGCCATGTTGAATCAGGCCAATGGCCCATCCAGTCCAACACTGTATCACACCACAGCCAAAACCCAGGTGCCATCAGGAGGTCTACCACTGTTGCCCCCCAAGCACCAAGAATACAGAGCCACACTGCCCCAGACAGAGTGTTCCCTCTGTTCATTGTGACTAACAGCCACTGATGGACCTCTGCTCCATATGTTTATCCAATCCTCCCTTGAAGCCACCTAGCCTTGTAGCCGCCGCCACTTCCTGCAGCAGTGAATTTCACCTGTTAATTACTCTTCGGGTGAAGAAGTACTTCTTTTGATCTGTTCTAAGCCTACTGCTCATTAATTTCATTGAGTGACCACAAGTTCTCATATTGTGAGAAAGGGAGAAAAGTATTTCTTCTCTACCGTTCTCTGTCCCATGAATAAGTTTGTAAACCTGAGTTCTGTTTCTTCAGATTAGAAGTAGATCTCCAAGGTCTTGGGATATGTCTTTTTTTAGTTCTGCTACCCAGATTGTTTTCCCCCCCGGCAATGGTAAGAGTTGAACATGGGATCTTCTGCACGCAAAGGATGAGCTCTACCACTGAGCTGTGGAGAGGGAAACTCACAGGACCACCTATTAATGAACAGGTATGCAGAATGAAGGAATCCAAACACACTATTCAAGTGCCATTTTATGGGACCTTCCGAATGCAAAACATATGCTCTACCATTGAGCTGTGGTCTCAAAAGACATTAGATTCTCCCACGGAACAGATAATTTGTGCCGAACTACAACAGTTTATAGAATCCCACGAGAATAAGAAAGAAACATTTTGCATGCAGAAGTACACAATGACATAAAAGATCAAAGAACTTGCTTTTCCTCCTAGGAATCCACCACCCCACAGCTAGATTCTCCAACCAAAATGGTAACAGATCGAGACAAACAGAGGTGTAGTGCAAGGCTGAAGAGTAAATAAAGGATAGGAGGGAACGCTTTGTTGTATGGCACTGTTTATTTCCAGAAGATGACAACAAATCATTCCGTTCTTTCAAATAATATTTTGTTTGTTCCTCACACAAAAAAACTAAACTTGTTTATAAAAGAACATGAAGTAATATGGTTTACAACATTGTTTATAGATTCTCCTTTGAGATGACAACCCCCAACAAAAAGGCCATGACTCTCTCAGCCAGTACCATCATCCATTGTTCTTAACTTCCTCCAGTTTAGAGCCAACCAAGGACTCCGACGGAGGCTCCAACAACACGAGAACAAGACTGAGCACAGTGGGGGGGATCAGGTGGAAAACTAGACATTGTGAGAAATATGGTGCTACTGGTGAAAACCACATTCCCTTGCAGAGTTTGTCTTTCCATAATTAGAAGCACAACTTCACCTATGGTCTAAAGTCACCCTGTTGTGCCTTTCCGTGCCCCACTAGCAATGACCAATGATGTGGATTGGGGGAGAGCCAGGAAACCCATAAGGGCACCATGACAAGCTTTCCTACATGTGGCAGAGGGAGCAAACCCCAACACAGGGCTGCCATTTTTGACGGCAGCCCCAACTGTCTCACTACACGCTGTTTTCCTTTACAGTAAACTCCTACACAAACACCACATGAAGATGCAGGTACCCTCTAGCAAATGGAAAGCATTATCTGCTAAGTGTATCTGTAACTAAAACATACCTCCAAGAATGCATTCATTAGGAAGTACTCTTCAACTGTGACCGCCACTATGGTGAAGTGACGACATGGGTTCATCCCAACTTGGCCATGGAGTGGCGCTATGCTTTTTGCAGGATTCCATCACTTGGACAGTGCACTGGTTTCAGCACACGCCGAGGGGCCCCTCTCACTGTCACTGGCCCAGAATTCTGCGAGAAGTTCCCCCTTTCCAAATGGAAAACCTTACATCTTTCTAAGCAGACGTGCTTGTCAAGAGTGAAACTGCCTACCCGCAGAGGAGCCCACCCATGATTCTTGTGAATCACAGTTCTGGGCATGCTTCCTTAAGAGCTGGTAATTTGGCTTTGTTGCTGCAGCAGGAGAGATCCAGCAATCGCACAATGTTCAGTACAGTAGGACTGCCCACCTCTAGTGAGGTCTGGCTGGGAAGAAGCCTGGCTAGAGCAGCAAATCATGCAAAAACTCCACTGGCAGCTTCTTCCATGCATTGGTAGTTTGGGAACACAGGAGCCTTAATTTACTTAATTTTCTGTAACCAAGAAAATTTGGGTATCGCGGTCCTGAGCAGACTTCCATAGTCTGTTTTATGACAGCAGCATTGAGCTTCTGCAGGCAGCAGCTGAGGTGGCAGGGGGCCTTGGGTGCAGTGGACCGGAAATGTGATGGAATTCTGCACAGCTGGGCAGGCAGACAGAGGGGGGCACACCTCCGAAGCCCAGTAGTTCCTGCTCTTGCACATCCTAAGAGCAGACTTTTTCAGGGGTACAAGAGAAGTGTGTCTCCAGTTCAAACATGGAAATGAAGCATCCTTCAGCTATTAAGGCTCTGGGAAATGCTAAACAGCCCTGAGAGCAAAGGACGTGAGCCTGCCGCTCAGTGGTGACACATGCGGCTTGCTGGCAGAGCATTTGTTTGGCATGCAGAAGGTCCCTGGTTCAACCCCCAGCATCTCCAGTTTGAAAAAGGACTGGGCAGTAGGTGATGTGAAATCTCTTCAGCCTGAGATTCTGAAGAGCCACTGCCAGTCTGAGAAGACAAGACTGACTTTGATGGACCAAAGGCCTGATTCGGTAGAAGGCAGCTTCATGTGTTCATGTGCGTGGCATGGAGAAGGTCCCAGGTTCAATTCCCAGGGTCTCCTGGTAAAGGGATCAGGTAGTAGGTAATGAGAAAGTCCTTCTTCTCTGCCTGAGACCCTGGAGAGCTGCTGCCAGTCTGAGTAGACAACACTGACTTTGATGGACCAAGGGTCTGATTTGGCACGTGGTATTGTCCATGTGTTCTTCTGTGTGTTTGAGCTCTTTGAGGGATTAGGCAGAAATGCTGCAGGAACATTTCCAATTCTACAAAGTGTGTTTAAACCAGGCAGGATGCTCTGTGCGCGCTCTTCTTCTAACTGCTTGGCTGCTGGTGACAAAGCCTTTTAAGACTCGAAACGAACAGGGCAAGTAGGGTTTAGTGGAGCTCCCTGATCAAAGGCAGCTGCCTTGCGAAGCAGCACGAGCACTCGCCCCAGTGTGCCGGGCCAAGCTGAAAGGCAAGCTGTTCCGTCTGCATCAGGGCTTTGCCTCTGAGCAGGCCAACGTGTTGAAGCGGTCGATCCCCCTTTCATGAAGAGCTTCAATCGGTGTACAATCCAATTGCGCAGTTATTGCCACTGGCTGGCACACTCACCGGTGCTTCAGGGTTTGCACTGATCGCTGGTGTGATTCAGGGGGAGCTTTTTAATCTAAGGGCGTGGCTCTTGAAGTGTGAAGGGTCAAGTCTTGGAAAGGGGCAGCGTCCTCCTTTGAAGGATTCGGGCCACCCAAGGGTCCAGCAGCATGGCAGACGTTCCAAAACAGCAAGAGCCAGACTGAGGCATCTGCATGAGGTAGATGGTGCCACCGGGCAGCCAAGCTCAGATGAGTCCCAAAAAAGTGGTCCACGCTGGCAGGACGAGTTGCAAAAGAACTGGTTCTCAAGACCACTGGGGCCAAGGAGCAGAGAGGTCTGGCAAGAATATGGAGCCGGGCAGGAACAAGTCCAGGCATTGAGCCTCGGCTTCCTAAAAAGGAGGCACTTTTGGGCACAGACAAAGCCTGCTGTAGCTGGAATAGAGGAAGGGGAAGGTGGCGGCCGATCATGTCTGGGATGGGCAGGTTATGGCTGAGGACTAGTAACTCTGCTTGGAGCTCAGGAAAAAGTCACAGGTCTCTAAGGAACAGGGCTTACAGAAGATGCCTGGTTCAAGACCTTCCCATAGCCAGAAACTACGGCACACAGTGGGCTCAAGAAAACATTGAGAGAGGGTATGACATGGGGAAGAAATAAAGAAAAATGAAAGAAAAGGAATTAAACATGAGAATGTTGCTGGCTCACGTAGGTTTTCAAAGGGGGGGGGGGGAATCAGTCTCCCCCTGTCCTGCTCCTCACATGAAGCTGGTTTCCAGCTTCCAAACTGGTCACTGATTGCAAACAAAGAAATGTGGAGGGACCAGAACAAACATACACCTTAAAAAAGGTGCAGCTGCTCCTGGTATTCGACTTGACATCCCCAGGATCTGTTGGAGACTGAGTTCCAAAGAACTAGTGAATTCCATGCTTTGTCTTGGAGCCTCCCCTTCTATTGTAGAGACAACTTTTAATATTGCAAAAATCTGCTATTCCCGGGAAACTAACAATGCAGTCTTAAGCAGAGTTACAGCCTTCCAAGTTAATGAGCTCAGAAGAGGGTGACTCTTCTTAGACTTTACTTCAAATGCTCTTCTCTCCCCCCCCCCCCCGCCCCGATCTCTGAGCAATTTCCTTTTTAATACCTCATTTTTGTCATCCATTTATCCTCCGACACACAGACTGCTTGGCCTCTGCAAATATTTACTGGGAACATGGTGGCAAATCCACCCAATAACAAAGCACACCATGCAAAATCTGGCTATGTATATTGTAGAAAACTTTCATAATAAATGGGACACCTACTAGAATACATACAAAAATCCTACAAATCCACAAATACGATTATGGCATACAAAACTATTTCCCGACATCAATGTTATAACACCATGTAGATATTCTACCATGTAAACAAAGACAACATGCTCTCATTCAGTACTAACAGACTTGAAACAGCAAAGGGTGATGTGGCAGGTCTTAAATACCACACTCTTTAAAGGGAAATCTCTTTATCAATTTTGCTGATAAGCTTAAAGCAAGTAAGTCCAGTAACTTGGATCTTTAACACTTCATTTTTCAAAGGGAACTCCCATTCATGATTCAGTGGATAGCCACAGTCTTCTTGCCCATTTCAAATAATATTTTTCAAGAAAACTTCAAGAGTTTTGTATGTATTCTATTAGGTTTCACATTTATTCTGAATATTTCCTACTATACATGTAGCCAGATTTTACACGGTGAGCTGTGTTATTGTGTGGCCTCTGCAAATGGCAGAAAGGCATTGGTGCATATCACATTAGAAGACATGAAGAAGAAGAAGAAGAGATTAGATTTATACCCCACCCTTCACTCACTTGGAGTCTCAGAGCGGCTTACAAACTCCTTTTCCCTTCCCCTCCCTACAACAGACACCCTGTGAGGTAGGTGGGGCTGAGAGAGCTCTTTCCCAAGCTGTCCTTGAGGGAACAGCTGGTACAGAGCTATGGCTTTGCCAAGGTCATCCAGCCAGGTGCAACTGGAGGAGTGGGGAATCAAACCCGGTTCTCCCAGATTAGGGTCCGTGCACTTAACCACTACACCAAACTGGCTCTCAAACATGCATGCAGTGTGTTGGGTTTCACTTCTCACACATGCTTGAGGCTAGGGACTACCTGAGGCAAGAGAGTGGTGGACACCAAGGAGGCCTGTGGACAGTGCCAGGGGAAGAATCCCCCAAGTTGCTCAGATCAGAGATGAAGCCTGACCGGAAAAACACCAGCAGGGACAGAAAGTACTCAGTGGGGCCATGACTCAGCAGGGAAGCATCCTCTTTGAATGCAGAAGGCCCCAGGTCTAATCTCCATCCAGCACCTTCCATTTAAGGGTATCATCAGGAGGGTTGCCAACTCTGACCTGAAAGATTCCTGTAGACTTGGGGGCAGTGTGAGGGGAGGGGGAAATCTGGGGAGGGATCTCATCTAGACTCTATGGTATACCATAGAGTTTGCCCTCTGAAACCACAATTTTCTCCAGGAGAACTGGTCTCCGTAGTCTGGAGGTCAGCTGTAATTGCAGGAGGACTCGAGGCCCCACCAGGAGGCTGACAACAGGTGGCCAGTGTCGGGAAATACTTTGGTCTACCGGAGGCCCTGACCCTGTATAGACTCCTTTCATGCAAAGTGATCAGTGGATATACTTTGCTTATTGAGATTTCTTTACTGGTGGGGGAGACAGCAGCAGAACAGTGGAAAGAGGAACTCAGAGTGAGAATCGCTGTTGGGGGGGGCAATCTGGGAAGCGGGGGCCACATGCAGAGTTCTGGCCTGGGCCTTACGATGTCCCCCACCCAAAAATAAAAATAAAAACCAGCACCAGTCCTGCATTATCGTCTATAAATAAGTAATGGGTCTATACAATTTGACGTACCAAGGGCAGAATCATCGTTTTTAATATCGGACAGAGGAAGCACGCTGAATAAACTGTTCAAGAAAAGAGCCTCTTTGGGGACTCAACAGTACTTCGTCAATAGATACCTGGTGCCAGATAATGGCTGCAATCGCTGTCTTCCTCCCTGGAGACCCAAGAACACATCAGCACGAGGATGACAAGAGTCCGAGGAAAATGGGCCCATCCCTCATTATTGGACAAAAAGATCATGCCATATCACAACGTTAATTCCCCTGTTCCTTTTCAAAGGGAAAGAGTCATTCGCCTTCGATCACGCATTTTAACTTTCATTTTAAAACAAAACTAGGCCTACCGGAATGAGCTGTGGTGCAGGGTGGGCAGGAGAAGGGGGGACCCAACAGTTCCTTGCTGGGGAAGGGCTCACCTTATTGGGATGGATATCTTGTGTTTTATCCCACATGACTACTCCCTTGTGTAGTATCCTCGTGATAACACAGGAAGGCAGGTTAGCTTGGGAGAAGATGACTGATGCAAGATCCTCTTGGTGGGTCACCGTGTTGGTCCGAAGCAGCAGAGCAAAGTTTGAGTCCAGTGGCACATGGTGTATCTGAAGCATGCACGTGGTGTATCTGAAAAAGTGTGCATGCACGCAAAAGCTTATACCTTGAATAAAACTTTGTTGGTCTTAAAGGTGCCACTGGACTCAAACTTTGTTCCACGATCATCCTGTGATGTTCATGGATGAGCAGGGGTCTGAACTATGGTCTCCACAATCAAAACCCAGCACTCCAACCATTACGCTGACTGTCCCGTACCTTTCCACGTCAAATTACAGTATCAAAGCCTATGCATGCTGCCTCTTCAGCTGACTGATCCCATTGATTCAACTGATAAAATCATTTGTGCTCTTGATGCCCCCTCCCCAAAGCAGGCAGCAGGCAGAGAGCCAGTTTGGTGTAGTGGTTAAGTGCACGGACTCTAATCTGGGAGAACCGGGTTTGATTCCCCACTCCTCCACTTGCACCTGGCTGGATGACCTTGGGCAAGCCATAGCTCTGTACCAGCTGTTCCCTCAAGGACAGCTTGGGAAAGAGTTCTCTCAGCCCCACCTACCTCACAGGGTGTCTGTTGTGGGGAGGGGAAGGGAAAAGGAGTTTGTAAGCCACTCTGAGACTCCCTTGGGGAGTCTCTTCTTCTTCTTCTCTACTGACTGCAGAAATAAAACCAATTCAAGCCAGCAAGTTTCCAGCTCTCACTAAGGTGAATATGAATATCAGCACTGAGGCATACGCCAAAATCACAGTTGAGCATCTGGGATGTGCTGCGGGCAAGGAAAATACTTCTTGAGTGTGGTGATCTAGGGCTGAAGCAAGTGGGAGAACTTGGAAAGCCAGCAATCATACCAAATGACGGGAACCGGTGGTGATTCACTGTGTTATCAGTCTAGCATCATGAACTGGCCCTTAAAAACAGACTGTTGAAAGCCACAAAAATCAGCTGAGCTCTTGAATGAAAGCTCTCAGAATGTGTCCAATGTAACCACAATTAAGAATGTGTTTTAAACCCCCCACCCAAAAAAACCACTCAGATTCAAAACATTCATTCAACTACAACCTGAAAAAATTATGATCTCATACTGAAAGCTGAAATCCACCCCCTTGCTCCCTTTGCACAGACATCCAACTTCTGTTCATCTTGCTTAAAATTTATTCAAGAAACCCGTGCAGGAAAATCAGGAGGGCAGGCAAGCGACTGCCCTATGCAGATCTGATTTCAGATGGATGCAATAAACAAATGAATGAATAGCAGCCGCCACGAAAGAGCCATCCCGCGCCTTCAAAATCAAGTCTGCTAAAGAATTCCCGGGGATGAGAAGGCCATGATGTGGGGCTAAACTGACACCTATTGGTTACTTTCAGATTACTCCACAAACAGTATTATTATCCCCCCCCCCCCCCCAAAGCACAGAAGCTGCTTCCAGCTTTAAAACATGCAGAGGCAAATGCAGAATGCTGTAATGCAAAAGTCCAGTAAATTGAAAGCAATTTCCCCCCCATTCAGTTTTTAGCAAGCTTGGCTACAGCTTTCCTTTTAAGGAGAAAAACGTCTTTCTAGCAGAAGCCTGGATTTCAGCATCCTTCAATGGGGGGGGACACAACACCCAAACAAATCCACATCAAGGGCAGCAACGTTAACCCTGTTCAGAAGACTGGAAGAATTTAGGTTTAACATCTGGGCGACAGAAAGACAGACAGAAAGACTTCTGCTTGCAAAAGCAAAGTTGGCACTTTTTGGGCAGGGCCATTGTCTGTCTCCCTTTTTCTTGGAGTCTGTTGCCTGTCTGCCACCTCCATCGTTGCCCCGATCCAGCTGACTACTGTGCTCATGCTCAGGGGCATCAAGTTGTCCATTTCCTGGGGGGGGGGGGGCTCCTGTGCGCGTGCGAAGCGCATGTGCGCCCTGAAACAATGTCCTCACTGCCGCCTCTCCCCGCCACCTGGTCACTCCTCCCTCCCCCTCCCTCCTGGGCGAATGCCCAGCGTGATGGCGTCACCCGGAAGTGACGCCATCACGCTGGGGATGTTGCCGGGGTGACACTCTGGCAATTGCCCTGAAACTCTATGATGCCATAGAGTTTCAGGGCGGTTGCCAGAGCATCACCCCGGCAACATCCCCAGCGTGATGGCGTCACTTCCGGGTGACGCCAGCACGCTGGGCATTCGCCCAGGAGGGGGAGGGGGAGGAAGGAGTGACCAGACGATGGGGAGAGGCAGTGGTTTGCAGCGGGCAGCATTTGGCGTGGCAGCCTGCTGGCCAGCCTGGAAAAGAAGGGCGCCTGAAAGGGGCCTAAAAGGCGCGGCGGTGGCAACGGTGGGCAGGCGGCCCAGCGGGCGCTCCGTTTCGCCAGGGGGAGCTCATTTCCCCCTGGGAAATTTCAGGGGAGGCCTGAGCCCCCGAGCCCCCCCCCCCGTAGTTGACGCCTATGCTCGTGCTTAATTTGTTATGAGGGTTCTCCCTTCCCTTTAGAGAGAAGCACTTATCTGCACCCATGATGGGAGAAGTCTCCCTGGCACTTCCTTCCTTGTGAGTGCTTCCATCACCCCACTGGGCCTTGGTTCCAGAGGAAAGGGGGCTCCTGTTCCCCTGTTTCTTCCTCTCCAGCCAGCCTTCTCCAGAGGCAGTAGGAAGTCTTCCTTGGCCCCAGGGTGCCCTGTTTTGCATACCTACTGGCAGGCTTCTCTGAGCCCTGGCTCCTAAAGGGTGTCCGCACAGCCACCCCTGCAAGCTTGTCACTTGTAAACCCACTGGCCCTGCGTCTTCTCTGCAATTTGTATTCCCAGCAAGACAATCTGCTACACCATGGCTTAAAATGGGAGGCTTGCGTCTCTAGACATTCAGAAATATCTCCTTGCCTAAACACACATGTGTAAGAAAAGATCCTTCAGTGTACGGCGGTGTTGCTGGCAACCAAGATCAAGATAATTCACGCCACAGTATTCCCCGTTACTATGTATGGATGTGAAAGTGGACTCATCTGAAATGTGGTGCTGGAGCAGAAATTTACAGATATCTCAGATCAACAAAAGACAAATCTGTGGGTTCTAGACCAAATCAAGCCTGAACTCTCCCTAGAAGCTCAAATGACTAAACCGAGGCTATTGTATTTTGGTCACGTGACAGGACAAGACAAGCTGGAGAAGACAATAATGCTAGGAAAAGCTGAGGGCAGCAGGAGAAAAGGAAGGCCCTAGCATGAGATGGACTGACTCAGTCAAGGAAGCCACAAAGGCTGCAGGACCTGAGCAAGGCTGTGAACGAGAGGAAATTTGGGAGGACATCCATTCACAGGGTTGCCGTACATCGGAAGCAGTGTGATGGCACCTACACACATACACATCCAGGTGCATGTGTGCATAATTTGTTCAACTGATTCCCAAGTACAATGTGCACACAAGTCTCTGTGCCGCTGCAGGATAGTCCAGTCCACACTGCTTTCTAATGTCTCACCCACCTCACTGCCCAGTCAGTCAGGGCTCAGGGAAGGGACTGTGTTTTGCTGAGCCATGGTGGGGATGCTGCTGGAACTCCCCCATAACTGATAGATGACCTACACTGCCTCACGGAATCTAAGTGCATCCTTACTCCTTCTCTCAGTATCACACAAGAAGAGCCCTGCTGGATCAGACCAGTGAGGGTTCATCTCATCCAGCCTCCAGTCTCAGGCAGTGGCCAACCAATGCCTCTGGAGGGCCAAGAACAGGGCAGAGAGGCCAAGGCCTTCCCCTGACATTGCCTACTGGCTCTGCGATTCAGAGGTTTACTGCTTCAGAATGTGGAGGTTCCTCATGGCTAACAGCCACTGATAGACTTACCATCCATGAATCTGTCTAATCCCCTTTTACAGCTAGTCTGGTGTAGTGGTTAAGTGCACAGACTCCAGTCTGGGAGAACCGGGTTTGATTCCCCACTCCTCCACTTGCACCTGGCTGGATCACCTTGGGCAAACCATGGCTTTGGCACAGCTGTTCTCTCAAGGACAGCTCTGGAATGAGCTCTCACAGCCCCACCTACCTCACAGGGTGTGTGTTATGGGGAGGGGAACGGAAGGGTTTGTATGTCCCTCTGAGACTCCAACTGAGGTATAAACAGCACCTCCACCACCTCCTTTTCCTCCACCTCCACCACCGCCACCGCCACCACCACCCAGGGTCAGAAAGTTATGGATACGCTCAACAAGTAGACTCTTGAAGGCCACAAAGATCAGCTGACACACAGCTTTGAAACCGCTGAAGGGGATCTGGGTGGGGGAATGAAGTCAAAAGCCATATCTCAGGTCAGCATAAATCAAAACGCAACATTTACAGCTCGTCCCAGCAGGCCAGTTGGAAAGGAAGAGGTTTTAGAAGGGCCACCCACACAGATTGAGGGAATTCTGATGAGAAGGGGTTCCAAAGAACAGAGGATGCCACTGAAAAGTCCCTGCTGCCAATAGTCCCCGGTCTTACCTCTGATGCTCATGGAAGCTGCAAAAAGGGCTCCATCGTAGAGCTTAGAGCATGGAGGTGGGAGTGCATGCTTCCACGATCTTTGTCATTCACAGTTTTTACCCAAAAACTCCTTCCAAGAAGCCCAGATCAGTATATGTGTATTCATTGCCCCCCCCCCTGCTCACAGCCCAAAGGGGGAGGTCAGACCGAGAAAGCATGACTAGCCCAAGGTCCTCCATGGGTGAGCAAGGATTTGAAATTAAATCTCCCCAGTGCTAACCCAGTCCTCACAGCACAATCCCAAACAGAGATACACACTGCAGAAACTTCAGTAGACTTCAAAGGGCATAACTCGGCTTCGAACTGCAGCATCAAAGTGCTACACCACCCTGCTGTGGACAGTGTCTTGGCTGTACAGGAGTGAATTTCTCCCGTGCAAATTCTCAGTGAAGTGAAAAGTTATTCAGAGTATAATGGGACTCTTTTCATTTCAGTGCGATTTGTTCCTGCGATACTCAGCACACTGACAACAACTTGCGGATCAAGTCCCTGCACAAATGGAAGCCAACAGCGTTTGATTCCTAAAGGCGTCAACATCCAATTCGCTCACCATTCAGAGGAAATCAAGGCTGGGAAATGGAAACCAACAGAATACTTACTTGTGACGAAGAACTTTTTGGTGAAGGTGCAGCTGTCGAAGGCAGCAATTTTTTCCTGCAAGACCACAACAAGGATCCTGAAACAGAAAAACGAAACGTGTTTATGGACTGATGTAGATACCATGGAAGATGCAAAGGCTGCTGCTGCTGAAAGCCGCAGTGATGAGCAAAGTCTAGTGAAGCTCCAACACACAGTGAGACACGAGTTCAGTTTCAACAACCAGCAGCCTGGAGGAAATTCACAGCTTACTGCTGTCATGCCACAGAGGTTGCCAACCTCAAGGTAGAGCCTGGAGTTCTCCCAGAACTACAACTACAGAGATCAGTTCCCCTGGAGGAAATGTCCACTTTGGAGGGTGGACTATTGGCATCACATCCTTGCTAAGGTCCCTCCCCTCCCTAAACTTTGCCCTCCCTGTGCTCCATCTCCAAATCTTCAGGAATTTCCCAGCTCAGAACTACCAACACAATGTGACATATTTCTCCCAACCAGCAATTCTTAAGTGGTGTCTATGTGTCCGTCCCCGTCCCCCCCCCCCCCCCGGGGGGGTTACTATGATAGGTTTGACAGGAGTGAGAAACATCACAAGAAAAAACACGGGTACATAAGACCACATTTTTTACTTTTTGTTTTTTTACACAATGTATGCTTGTGTGTGGAAGGGCACAACAGAGACCTGTTTCATTTATTTAAAAACGTTTACAAGACGCCTTTCTTCCTTACAAAGCCCAAGGCAGCTTGGTGGCGTACAGTACCGTCAAATGTGGTGTACAGTACAGCCGACTTCTGGCGACCCTGTAACGTTTGGAAGGCAAAAGACATTCGGAAATGGTTTGCCACTGCCTGCCTCTGTGTCGTGGTCTCCCACCCAAGCAGGGCTATTTTGGGGGCAGGAACGCACAGGAACGGAGTTCCGGCTGGCTTCAGAGTTGGCCACGCCTACAGCCTCCCCTCCCTTGGGTTCCCCAAGCCCCTTGCAAGCCATGGGGCGCCTGGGGAAGCCAATCCAGAAACTGCCTCACCTCCTTGGGTTCCCCGGGCGCCCTGCAAGCCGCGGGGCACCTGGGGAAGCTGATCCTGGGAAGGAGCTGCGCTGTCAGGGGTGTGGCCTAATATGCTAATGAGTTTCTGCTGTTGAGTGGGGCCTATTATGCTAATGAGTTCCTGCTGGGCTTCTTCTACAAAAAAAGCCCTGCGCCCAAGTACTAACCAGGGCTGACCCTGCTTAGTTTTTGAGATCTGATGAGGCTGGGCTAGCCGGGGCCATCCAGGTCAGGGCTCTATGCAGCTCACAGCTGCACAATAGATTAAAAAATTGCTAGTAAACTTAACCAAATCCAATCCTAAATAAAACCATGCACAGGGGTATGCAAACATGTACCATGCCAGACTGTAACTGGAAAGGGAACAGACTGTAACTGTTCATAATTCCCGATACCCACAGTGCGCCATCACCAACCTTTCCCAGCTAAGTCAAGGAATACCTCCATTGCCAATGTTCCCTCTAAGCTGAGTTAGTGTGAGCTAGCTCACAGTTTTCTAGCCTCTGGCTCACACATTTTTGTCTTAGCTCAAGAAGGATAGCTTCAGAGCAAACTAATTTAATGCAGTAGCCAAACTGCTCACTCACAATTTTAATGCCAGTAGCTCACAAAGTAGAGTTTTTGCTCACAAGACACCACAGCTTAGAGGGAGCATTGTTCGCCTATAACAGCCTGATGTGTGTTGAGTACCCTATAAGCCAAGCAGGAAAGAGGCAAAAAGAGGGGCTCTGTTGTGCATGGGGGCACTGCACCTGCAGAAAGAAGGGCCATGCCCATAACTTAAGCTCTCTAGTTTTAAAAACAGAATTCTTGAGTTAGAAATGTGTGCTGGTTTGGCCTCAATCGATTTCTCACCTTCCAATCCAATCTTACCTTTTAGTTTATTTGAACTGTCCAGAACAACACAAATAAAAAGACTAATGCAAAAAATAATCACAACTAAAAATAAGGAGAGATGTGATGGAAAACAGCGTACAGCAATAAGATTGTGGTGCATGTCTAGCCTCGGGTTGCACTCAGATGTCACATTTGTGGCTGTGAAGGTGCCTCAAGGCCTGTGTGGCCCTTCCCTCCTCTGCTTGTTGCTCTCCTTGTTGGTATTTTGTCCCTCCTTTATGATATTCGTTTAGTGAAGATCCCACAAACAAACTGGAGTTCCTTTATGAGGAGTGGGAGCCAGCTTTATTCCCGAGCACGTGCGCTTGTTTCCTTGTCCCCTTTCGGCACAAAACTACAACTGCAAACTGCCTGATTTAGGCAATGTTTGATCTAACTCCAGTTGGCTGTGACATGCAAATTCAAGCACCTTTAACAAACTGGGGCTTGTTGCTTTCCCTGTAACTGGAACTTGGAGGTTTTTTCAGTGGCTGCTTCAGTTTTGTGAATCAGTCTTCCTAAAGTTGTCAGAAGGCTTCTAGTTTGTTGAGATTCCACAGGTTACTCAAGGCAGAACTATTCAGGAGGGCTTTTGACACTGCCACTTTTACATGTGTTTGTTAGTTTTAATTAGGGCTGCCAACCTCTAGGTAGGACCTGGAATTACAATTAATGTCTAGACTACAGAGATCAGTTCCCCTGGAGAAAATGGCAGTTTCAAAGGGCAAACTCTATGGTATACCATTGATTCCAAGTGAACTCCACCCCACCCCCAAAGTCCCCCCCTCCATAGGCTCCACACCCAACCCTCTAGGAATTCCCCAGACTGGAGTTGGCAACTCTACTTTTTTAAAAAATGTATTAGTTTCTTTATAATTGCAGCTTACCTTGAATCTGGTTTTGGTGAAGGGCTAAAAGTGATCCAAACAAACTAACTGGGATTCAAAACCAGGATTAAACTGGGGTTACTGAACAAGAAATGCCCTAAATCTGGGATGATGCAGCCAACTGGAGTTAAATCAGCTAGGCAGACTTCAAAAGCAGTTCTCCATGCAAGGACTGAGAGGAGGGAACTAGCATACGGGCCTGAGAATCAAACGGGCTCTTGGCTGGTCACTAGGGTTGCCAACTTGCAGGTGGGGGCTAGAGAGCTCCCAGAATTACAAATGAACTCCAGATGACAGAATTCAGTCCCCCTGGAGGAAAGGGCTGCTTTGGAGCGGGGGCTGAATGGCACTATACCCCACTGAAGTCCCTCCCTTCCCCAAACCCCAGCCTCTCCAGGATCCCCCCCCCCCCCAAATCTCCAGGGATTTCCCAAAAAGGAGTTGGCAACCCTACCCAAAGAAACTCAAACTTCTTCAGGGCATGCGAACAGACCTTCAGTCAAGCAGTACCATAAAGGAGGAAGAAAGTATTAAGAGCAGCAGGAACAATTTAAGCATGTTGTCTTAACTGAAGAACTACTCCGCAACAGTTCCTTCTCCAGAGACTGCCTGTCTCCCTGCTAACAGCATCTTCAAGAGGTCGCCTGCCCGGGACCATGTGGAAAAATGGAAGCCAGAGCTGCTTCGTGGACTGCCTGCCCATGATGCACACAACCCCCCCAACCCCCCCCCCCACCACCACCACCACGTTATACCTCCTGTAATTTACATTTTAAAAATAATTCACTCTCCCCAGTGACTCAAAGTAAAATCCGCCACTGGCACACAGCATATTAATCTAAAAAAGTGTTTCATCCTCGAAAATAATCACATCGGTGGGCTTTTTTATTACAAATCTGCCAGACGTAACAACAATGCTTTATTTGCTGAAAATGCGCCCCCCCCTCCCCCGTGCAATGGAATTATAGAGGAGGAAAAAAATAGGGTTTATATAATAAATCACTTCGCATGATTACCAAGATGAGAAGGGCAAGGGCAAAAAAACAACATCAAGCAGTGAGAATTCACCAGGACAGCGATTTGCCAGTAATTGGGAAGCCATTTTAGATTCTGGTAACACAGGCAGCACAACACAAAAGAAGGGTCTGAACCAAGCTGGTCCCAGGGGGTTTGTGGGGCTCTGTCAGTCACAGCCATGCCCCCTCCCCACCAGCAGCCGGCCCCTCATTCACTGCTGCAAAACCTCCACCTTCCGTCTGGTCTTCAGCACTGGGGTTGCCAGCTCTGGGTTGGGAAATACTTGGAGAGTTTGGGGCTGGAGCCTGGAGAGGACAGGGTTTGGGGAGAGACCTCAGCAGGGTAGAATGCCACAGAATCAACCCACCAAAGCAGCCATTTTCTCCAGGGGAACTAATCTTTGTAGTCTGGAGATCGGTCATACAAGCAGGAGATCCCCAGGCCCCCAACTGGAGGTTGGCAACTCTACTCAGGGCTTGCAAGCAAACAGCACACTCCTGCCAAGGGCAGGAAGCGCTGCTTGGAACCAATGACTATACTCTCCCAAGTCATGCCAGGCAGAGATCACACTGGGTCAGCTGGACCCTCCAAATCCTCGGGGTCTCCTGGCATCTGCCTGGTCATGTCTAAATAATGCCGCAAACCAAGAACCACAGGGGGCTTTTAATTTGGTTGTATTAGCCTGGGGCCTATCTGCACTTCCAACATGGAAGGATTTCTTTTTTTTCAAACACACCCTGCCCCAATACTGCATCCCCACTGCATCTTTTTATGGAGAGCCACAGAGTCCCTCCAAATGTCACTGCATTCTTCAGCTGCTGGCAGACTATAAGCCGTTGGGCCGATGAAAAGCAGAAGGTGCAAGATCCTGGAACTGGGATGGGGTGAAGTGGGGCAGCAAGGAGATATCCATCGAGCCAACACAGGAGAACAATGCGCAACAGATGACCAGCAAGGGTCTAAGAAACGGAGTCTGAACAAATGGAGGTGAGAAGGAACATGGGAAAAACAGGATTGGGGGGCAGGCAGGTGGACAAGGAGACCAGGCGGGTAGCTCACAGTGTGAACAAACAGAGATATCCCAAGAACTATGAGGAAGGCACAATGACAACCCCAGAAGTTTTGTGGGGCGGAGGGGGAACAAGCCTGATCCAGGAGCATTTATATCCAGGCCCGGATCAGTGGAAGCCAATGGAGAAAACACCAGCCAGCTCCTCCTTCCTCTGTGCCACAGACTCAAGCTGTTCTCCTCTGCAATATGCAAACAATACTGGCCTACCTTGCAGGGCTGTAGAAAAGGTTATGCTGATAATGTACATAAACCACTTTGAATATTGAAATGCTTAATGTTAATAATTTTAAGGGTGTGAAGCGGCCCTTAAGGGCAAGTCCCTCCCTCTCTCTCAGCCTGACTTCACTGTGCAGTTGCAGCAGTACCATAAGGTATGGACATTCCTAACAAGCTTACAGAAGTTTCTCTTTGAGAGGAATGATGGCAGGGAGGTTTCCTGAAACCACTGCCGTGATTTCTGATCTTCCCTTTTAATTTATTTATTTTCAAAATTTACACCCCACCTCCCTGCCCTCATCTGGGACACCAAGACAGCTAACGAATTAGAAACATGCCCAGTAAAAACAGGTCTTTAAAACCATCAAACACAAACAGAAACATATAATTAAAACAATTAAAACGGACAGTAACGTACATGTGCATAAACATAAAAGCAACAATTAAACCACACCAGACAAAACAAACAGGTCTTCACCCACTGGTGAACGATGGCAACAGAAGGGGACAGGTGAGTCTCTCTGGGGAGAGAGTGCCAGGGTTTTGGTGCCATGACCGAGAAGGCCCTCTCCTGAGTTGCCACCAACCTAATCTCAGAAAGCAGGGGTACCCAAAGCAGGGCCTCAGAAGATGGCGACATAGATTAGGTAGGGAGGAGGCAGGCTTTCAGTATACTGGTAAACTGGTCCCAAGCCACTTAGGGCTTTGAAGGTCAATGCCAGCACCTTGAATTGTGCTTGGAAACAGATGGGGAGCCAGTGGAGATGGAACAAGACTGGAGTGATACAGTCCCTATGACCCACTCTAGTCAACATGCTGGCTGCATCATTCTGCACCAGTGTTTCCAAACGCTTTTCAAGGGCAACCCCACATGCATGCACTCATATATGCTTGGAGAAGTCCCAGTTCAGTCCTTGGCACCTCCCAGTTAAAGGATCCCAGCCTGTAGGAAAGGCCTCAATCTGCCTGCAGCACTGGAAGATGGCACCATATAATTGGCACAGGCATTCCATCCGTCGTATTTTTATCGCCCACCCCCCACAAATCTGACCTCCTAGGTAGGGGATTTCAAAATGTGCTCTGAGGTGCCTTGCAGGCTTTATTGCCACAGAGTGGGGTATGGGGAAATTGCAATGCATTACTTGCCTTGCAGTAATCTAGTCTAGATGTAATCCCTTGCAGTGGACAGGCACAGGAGAGAATCATGGGTGAATCTAGGATGCACTCTTGGTTCATGTTAGGGGTGTGCTTGCAGGTTTACCCGAACTGAAAATATCCCCGAAAAACACCTTATTGGTATTTTTCGGGCATATTTCAGCTTCCCAAATGTACTGGGATTTTTCAGGGGGAAAAAATCCCCGAAAAAAACCCTCGATGTATTCAGGAATTGTTAGCAAAACTGGGCTACTCAGCAGAGTACTGCTGGGCTACTCAGCAGAATTGCCAGTCTAAACTGGGCTGCCCAGCAGAGCCCTAGCGGAGCCTGTGGGGAGAGTTCTCCCCACAGGATGGGCTTCTTGGCAAGCTCTTTAGGGCAGTTCAGGTTAAAGGGACCGCCCAAAAGAACCCCAGCTACGCCACCTCTCAGGTGTTTTTAGCGGATTTGCTGCTGCTTTTTTTCCCTCCGTGTTTTTTGGTTTGAGTCTATTAGACCCCCAAAAATTCAGGATTTCCAAAAAAATCCTGGATCCAAATACTTTAACGGTATTGGGATCCAGGCTTCTGCAGGAATCCCGAAATTTTTTCGGGTCTGATAGGCCCGAACCAAAAAATACTGAGAGAGAAAATTGCACATCCCTAGCTCATGTGAAAAGGGCCGCGGTGGCTCAGTTGTTAAGACGCTGAATTGCAGACCAGAAGATCAGTAGTTCGGCAGTTCGAGACCTGAGTGCCGCGTAATGGAGTGAGCTCCCATCTCTGATCCCAGCTCCTGCCAACCTAGCAGTTCGAAAGCAAGAAATTGCAAGTAGATAAATAGGTACCACTTCGGTGGGAAGGTAACAGCGTTCTATGCACCTCGGTGTCTAGTCATGCCGGCACATGACCATGGAAACGTCTTTGGACAGCACTGGCTCTTCAGCTTGGAAACAGAGATGAGCGCTGCCCCCTAGAGTTGGATTCGACTGGCTTTTGAGCAAGGGAAACCTTTACCTTTTTAGCTCATGTGAAGCAAAGGAGATGGTCAAGAAGCCTGGCCCTACGAGAACTGGGTAAACAGAGCCAAGATCCCAGGGTATGGTTGGGAAGACAGTGATGCAGCAGTGCTGCTGAAATTTAATAGGTCTGGGACTGGTCAGTGCCTCAGTGGGAGACCTTCTGAGCACCCTCATGTGTCCTGCCTTAAGTTCCATGATGAAGAAGATGGGATATAAATGAATAAATATAGCAGCACTATAAACATATTGCAACTCTGAGGACTGGGTGGGCAGAAAAGAAAACCAAATAGCGGCACTTACCTTTTGTTGCAGTGGAGATCATAAATAGGTGTTTTGAACTGTATGGATTTGACCATTTCTCCAGTACGCAAAGAGTGGAGGTCCACACAGCAGTACGGGGGGCTGGTGCTGCAAAAGAAACAAGAGCTCACCTACTGCAAGTCTAGAGGACAGCATGATTCTACAGGAAAGCAGGAAAAAAGCACATCATGTGGTAGGGAAAATATGCAGGATCCAGTCTTCTGAGACTCCCAGCATCCACCTGTAAAGAAATCCACAAACCTCTTGCTTTTAAGATGAGCTCAAAAGAATGTGGTAAGGGCAGAAACCAGAGGGATTACGATTTGCAGTGGTCAGAGGCCTGTGGGGGTGGGGATCCACATCAATTCCCATGACTGGCAAGGCTGGAACATATTACTTACAATAGTGAAAAATTAAGAGTAAGTTATGCAAAGTATCTACACTGTCGCTGGATTCAGCTTCTGGTTGCACAGAATGTTACGGTTTTTCGCAGCGAGGATGCTTAGTCCTGGCTACAGTGACTTACTTAAAGTCGTTCAGAAATTCTGACTTTTTGATAATGGAATTCAGCAAGCCAGAGGGCCCAGTGGATGGCCTGCTGGCACCCTGAACATTGCTGAAGTTAAACGAGAATGGGTCAATATTATTATACTTCCACTCTGCTTGTCTGCCAAGTCTGCTTGGCTTTCAAAGCAGTCAAAATCGGAGACAAGAGGCAGGTGTCAAGAGGAAGCGGGGGGGGGGTGTATGGCATTGTCTTCTGGAGCCTGGCCACGGGTGCTTTGGCCCACGTTCCAGGCTCTCCTTTCCAGAGGGAAAAGGCAGAAGGAGCTGCAGGAAGAGCACAGGGGCTGACCAGTGGCAAAGACGCCAAGCTGTAGAGGCAGCCCTCCCACTGATCTGCGAATTCTGGCCCCTGGAAGTTCAGCCCAGGATCCACCAGGCAACACAGAAGGAGGATAAAATACTGGCTTGGTGGCAACAGGCTGCGTTTTTCACCTGTTCCCAGTGCAAGCAAGTTTTATTATCACTAATACGGTTCACAACCAGCACAAAATCAATCACAACAATGTACATGAACCTTATAATTTTAAGGAATATAAAATACTAAAATTACTATGTAGCCTACGGATAGGGAAAACCACAGAACAGGTGCTTAACAGGTTTTTAAACGAATTTTACATCTAAATGTCATCTTTTTACGGCATTCTGTGTTAATTCCCTGCGAATTCAACAAACATGCTCCAAAAAATCTGACGCAAGAGAGTGTGAGTTGAGGAATCCCAACTTTCCCAGCTCCACACGGGCAGACCCTTTCTGCTGCTGGGATCTTTCTATAATGGCTCTCCACAACCACAGAGGGAAGAATATCCCATCTAACCACAGAGAAAGCCCTGTGGTGGGACACCTGATCCCAGTGCAGAAAATGTATTACTGTTTTATGGGCTAGCTGCAGCTTCCCAGGTGTGGCCACCAGCATAGCTGAAGACAGCTAGCCTGGAAGATGCAAACCTCAGAGGGTTGGGTTGCCAATCTCCAGGTGGGAGCTAGAGACATCCTGGAATTACAACTGATCTCCAGACCTCAGTTCCCAAAGAGAAAACGGATGCTTTGGAAGGTGGACTCTTTGGCATTATAACCTGGTGAGGTCCCTCCACTCCCCGAATCCCACCCTCCCCAGGCTCCACCCCAAATCTCCAGGAGCTGGCAAGCCTATCCAGGGCCTGGTACTTCCAGGGAAGAAGGACTGTTTCCTCTGGGGGCGCCACACACGCAAACAGGCAACAGCAACAGCAAATATTCTGTCTTCTCTTGACCACTGCAAGTCTCACACGAGTGTCTTAAGGATAATAAATAAATACCTACTGTAAAATGCAAACATAGTAGAAGACTGGTTTTCTGGCTTGGATCATGCCCTGGCCTGAAGTAGGTCACAACAGTAATGCTACCATTCTCCTCACTGCAGGATCCTTCAAACATAAACCAACTGTTTTCTCTTCTGCGTGTCCCCCCCCCCCCCCCAAAAAAAACCCAGGCCATTCAGGTTAAAAAACAGAAGGACAGACTAGCTTCCAAAGACTGGAGATTTCATCAAAGAACATCTGGATTTTGGACACCCGTATGTTATTCATGTCCAGCAAAATGCACTGCTGGATTTAGAGACTGTGACTGAAACCACAAATTATGGAGACGGTGGCACTGAAAGCAGCAGTCCCATGTCTCCCCTCCCTGGTATGGAGAGGCAATGTGGCTTAGTGGCTAGAGTATCAAGCTAGATTGTGGGAGGACCAGGTTCGAATTTCCACTCTGCTGTGTAAAAATCTTGCTGCGTGGCCTTGGGCTAGTCACATACCCCCAGCCTAACCTACCTCACAAGGTTGCTGTGAGGATAAAATGTTGGATAGGGGAATGATGCAAGCTGCTCTGAATCCGCTTGGGGTGAGATGCAGGGTATGAGTGAAGTAAGTAAATAAATGTGTAGTAAACAATGCACCTTTATTCATCTGCAAGAACTGTTTATCCTTTTTCCAAAAAAGGAATCAAGTTACAGTGATTTTTTAAAATAGAGCGGGATGTGCCCTGACCTGGATATCCCAGACAAGCCCGATCTCATCAGATCTCGGAAGCTGAGCAGGGCTGACCCTGGCAAATACTTGGAAGGGTGACCTCCAAGGAATACCAGGGCTGGGACGCAGAGGCAGGTAACATCAAGCCACCTCTCTAAAAACATTCTAGCCCCAGTAAGGGCTGCCGGAAGACACCATGACTTCCAGGCTCGCACGCACACACACATAAGGCTCACAAAAAATAGAGCAGAATGTATACCACTGTGAACCAGGGTTGCTATCCTCCAGGTGGCTCCTGGAGCCACTATTACAATTGATCTTCAGATGACCAAGACTAGTTCCTCCTGCGAAAATGGCTGCTTGGAGGGTGGACTCTATGGCATTATAATCCACTGAGATCCCTCCTCTCCCCAGACTCCACCCCCAAAATCTCCAGGTATTTCCCAATCCAGAGCTGGCAAGCCTACTATGAACATACAGTATGCATTATCTGCTTGTTGTATGTATTACCCTACTCTTGATGTATTGTTTTCTACTTCCTTTTTACTGCTTTCTACTTTCAGGTCAAATACTTTTTGCTTGCCACAGAGTTCTCTAATCCTACTCCTATTACATTGCTTATTAGATGTCACCTTCTCTTGATTGCATTGACACACTAGGTAATCTGCCCTGAGTCTCAATGGGAAAGGTAGACTATAATCATAAATAATAAATGAAACAAAAAATAATCAAAACCTACTTACAGCACAGAATAAAACAAATTCATAATGAAAACCTTTATGTACCAGAAGGGCCATCGAGATCATTCTGTTTTGCACTGTCATTCCACTACTCATGAGCTACCCTGGAAGAAACCTCTGGAGTGGGCAGGTGCTGACTTTGTCTGCTTGCATTAAATCTGAAGATGTCGCCCAAAAGCATACTGGGAGACACAGTCCTGAGGACATGTAGATCCTAGTCCAGGAAGGACTTTAGGTCATATAAGGAGCAACTTCAGTTGGACCTAGCATACCAAATGGGCAGCCAATGCAATACTGTTTAACACTGGTATAATATGAGGACTGTGACTAAGTTCAGCCAGTCAATGAGCCACAGCATTTTTTAGTATCTTAGATTTACAGATGTTGAGTGTACTACTACAGTACAGTCTTAGCATGGATCAGAATGGCCAGATCAGCCAAGTTAAGGTGGGAGGCCAATTTCTATATCACACCAGGCCTGTAGCTGGGATTTTTTTTTTAAATTCAGGGGGCCTTTAAATAAGTTGGGGGGCACCCTGCACACACACTCCAAGCAAGTGCCACAAATAAAATAAAAAATTGGAAGTTGGGGGGGCCTGGGCTGGATGGGAAGTGGGGGGGGCTTGGCAGTAAGTCAGGGGGCTGGGCCCCGAGAGGCCCCACTGTAGCTATGGGCCTGCACCACACACAGAGAGTGGAATGTGTTTTTTGGCGCTACGTTAATCCGTCTCAGCTTTAGAAGAGGAGGATTTAACAACATCCCCAAACTCTTGACATAGGTAACTATTAAAAGTGGGCCATGCTATCCCCTCCAGAACCCTAGTCTTGCCAACCAGCATGACCTCCACCTTGTCTGGATTCGCACGGTCTTGATCTCCTCGTGACTGCTTCCCCTCCCACCCCCAAATGGCAGCACATGAAATGGCTGTAGGGCAGGAGGGTAGAGAAATGAAGAAATGCAACATCACATTGCATGTTTTAATTTTCTAGACATTCTTGGGGGGGTGGAGCTGAAGAGGAGACACAGGGCTGCTATTGCAGCTGGACCCGTGTAGTCTCTCTAACATCTAGTTTCGGCCTCAGTGTTTGGACACATGGACAGCAGGATGCTGGGTGGCCCAGGATCTTGAGATTTCCCCGCAAAACACACACATAGCTGGAATGGATGTTCCTATCTTGGCGGACAAACAGCTGAACGCACAGCTGCTCGTGTTATCCAAGTACAAAGAGCCCACAGTCAGTTTTAATAAACTCCTTATTTGCTTTAACAACAACAACAAAAACCCATAAGCAGCACGTGCCACTTGTATCATTTTAATATAAATAAGGTTCCCCAGCTGGTCCTTCAGAAAAAGCCGGCTTTCTTTCAATGGACAGAGTGTAGAGCGCAGCCCAAGAGGCTAAAAGGATCGGAGTAGGCACCATCTTGCAAAAAGGCAGAGAACAGCTTTCATCTGGCAGGTCATTCCTGCAATAACTCCCCCCCACACACCCCCCCCCCCAAGAGTACACTGAAAGGTTGGCTGTTCTAGGACCAGCACATGGGGAGTTGCACAAAATGGCCAGCTGTGTAAACACATATCAATAATGCATTTTTAAAAATATATATTGAGGAAAGAGGTGTTCAGCTGTGGCCATGTTTATAGAAACAGCTGCTGGGGTGATAAAACAGGGTATGTAGCTGGACTACTTCAGACTGCAGGGTCATCGGTGGGACCACTTGGCTTGGATGCTTCTCCATATATCAAAAGAGAAGAACCAAATGGAATGACTCCTTGCACACTGACCAAAAGCCTACATGCTACTCAGAAGCAATTTTTGGCCTTTCTCCGCCTGCTGGTGAGCACATGTGAAAAAGAGAAAGGCAGTTCTAAACATGGTTGCGCTGATTGTCTTAACTGATTGACACTAATTTACAACTGCACTTCCAGCATCCGCCTCTTTACAACACACATGCAATTTCTGTTTAGGGGGGTGAAAGAGGAACCTAGGTCAGCGGTGGGCAAATTGCGGCCCGGGGGCCACATGCGGCCCACCACAGAGTTTTTTGCGGCCCGCCAAGACAGTTGGCCATGTGGTGTGATAGGGTACGTTTGTCTCATTAAAGTGATTCTAAAATTAAATGTGCTTGCAGCTATAGATGATATGAAATCAGCACAATAAATAAATTGAATAAAACCACCACAATTTTATTTAATTTATATTTATTGATTTTTATGATACAATTTATACCTTTTCTGAAATGCAAAGTTAACGAATGAATGCAATCGTTTTAAAAGGTGCGGCCCTCCGCTAACCTCCGCTCCCACAAAGTGGCCCCCGAGCCAAAACAATTGCCCACCCCTGCCCTAGGTCATCCCCTTGATAGCTTTCTGTAAGGAGGAAAACTCTTTTTCAGGGGGAAACATTCAACCTGGAAATCCTTGTACTATCTCAGAAGGGGACCATGGTCCCCCACATCTGCCGATTATGTGGAAAGTACTTCTGTGACTTTCATTCATTTACTTACAGCATTTAACTCACTATCATACTGACAGTGTGGTGCAGCTGTGGCACTGGGAAGAGCTGAGTTCAAATCCACAGTGATCCCTCCCTCCTTCCTTATCGAAGTTTTAATTGTTGTTTTTATGTTTTGAACATATGCTAACTCTGTTTTTAATTGTTTTAATGATGTGTGCTTGGGAGTGGGTTTGGTTTTAATGGTTTTTAAATATAATTATTTTTTGTATGTTTAAAGATGTTAGCACACTTGGTGGCCCTTCTAAAGGCAGAGAGGCAGATATAAATGTTGTAAACAAAAAAAATTAATAGAACCAAAAAGCTCACTGAGTGACCTCTGACCAGCCAGTAGCTCTCTGCCTAACCTACCTCACAATGTTACTGTGAGGTTAAAATGGAAGAGAAGTGAAATGGTGTGTGATCTGTATTCTTTGGAAAGAGGACAAGATAAAAACGAGACAGTCAGATTAAACAGTCTCAATGCAATCCTAATCCCCCCCCCCAAAAAAAACTTGTGGGCACTCAATGAAATTGCTGAGCAGTCGGGTTAGAACAGATAAAAGGAAGCCCTTCACCCAAAGAGTGATTAACACATGGAATTCACTGCCACAGGAGGTGGTGGCGGATACAAGCATGGACGGCTTCAAGAGGGAATTAGATAAACACATGGAGCAGAGGTCCATCAGTGGCTCTTAGCCGCAAGGTATAGATAGGAACTCTCAGTCTGGGGCAAGTGATGCTCTGTATTCTTGGTGCTGGGGAGGGGGGACAACAGTGGGAGGGTTTCTAGTGTCCTGGCCCCACTGGTGGACCTCCTGATGGCACCTGGTATTTTTGGCCACTGTGTGACAGTGTGTTGGACCATTGGCCTGATCCAACATTGGCTTTTCTTACGTTCTTAAAAAGAAATAATTATTGGAGAAGTAGCTGGGCAAATGTGGTACATTTAAAGTCTGGCATCCTATGGTGTATCAACTGAATTCCCTTTGTAATAATTATTTACTTGGATTTTTTAAAATTGACCTTGTCCCCATTTTAATATCTAGATATTACTACACAGCCTAAATATGACACCCCTGCCCCAAGGAGCATACACTCCTAAGTCAGGAAAAGGGCACCAGGGGTCAAGGTACAAGCTTACTGCCTACTTGTTTTTCCTATAACCAGCTAAAGTCTGAACTACATGAGGCACTTTCCCATGAGTTGGGTCGGGGTTCTCCTGACCTGACTTGCATTCCCCACAGCCATATGGAAGCTACAGGGAATTTATTTGTCCATGTGCTGCAGGGACCGGTTCCAAATGTCAGTGAGACTGTCATTTCCCGGTCGGGAGGTGGGATGGGCCATGGCAGTCCGCGCACGTCTTCCCCCCTCCTTTGGAATGTGCTCCTCTCCCTCGCTCTCGCCTCTGCTTATCTGTAACCTTGGCTTGAGTCTTCTCACAGAGTTTGTTGCTAATTGGGTTTTTCCTACAGGTGCAAACCGCTTTCCTTCCCGCGTTTCTATCTGGGAACCAACGGCCGATGTATTTGGGCGCCCTTTTTCTTGCCTGTTGATTGGGGGGTTTATTTGCTACACCATGGTTTGAATACACTATAACTGTACCCTAACATGCCTCCTTCCCCCATTACTGACTCAAGGAGTGTAAGACCAGTTGATCCACTTTCAAATAAAAGAAGTTCTTGTTTAAGACCCTTTTTTTGGAGTTTGAAATCTCTTGGGACTCTCACACCAAACAGGACTGTGGCATGGGGGCGGGGAGTGAAGGGATTTCAGCCAGTCCCACTCTCCATCCCACCTGCCTGAACCAAAACAGCCCAAAGAAAAGGATGCTTTTTTCCCCACAGGGGGCAGAATATGCAGACAGCAAAACATTCTGAAGAAATGCTCTCTGCTAATTTCACTTGAACTGTTGGTGAATGATGGTACACAGGATACCTCTCATGATATTTAGCAAAGTTGTCCAGGGGGGATGGTGTAAAGAAGCAGAGGGAAACCAAGAGAACTTCCAGAAGCAGCAATTGCCAAAAGTGTGTGAACAGAAAATAGAATTCTTGTAAAACCTAATGCAAATTGTGAGGTACTTGGAAACACATGCGCCAATCATAGACATGTGCTACAAAATCTAGTGACATTCAAATGCGATTAAGATACAGTTTGGTGTACTGGCCCCGAACTGATCAATCTAGACAAGACATGTGACATGCCAGCATGGAAAGGAAGTCCCAAGTCCCTTCTCCCCCTACACCACAGTCCTGACCCTAATTCACGACATGGAACATTTTGAAAGATTAGTGCCCCAAACTCACATGTGATTGCAAGTTGGGTTGGGGACTCTAACCTATTACCTTCTCTGTCCCTGAGCAGAAGGGGCTGAGCTCCTCTTTCACTTCCTCTGGAGAAAACAGCTGCTTTGGAGGGTGGACTCGATGGCATTCTATCCTGCTGGAGTCCTCCCCCCCCCCCAACCTCCCCCCACAAATCTCCAGAAATTTCCCAAGCCAGAATTGTCAACCCTACACTGCACGCCTCGAGCCCAAGCACACACATAATCCTAGAACGGGTTCTGGCATTTATCAGAGAGCCCTGGATCTCTGGCGCTTAGTGTCTTGCTTAGTTTCATAGACAGTCCAAAATGAGAGTGAAAGAATAAACCCAAATGAGGGTTAGCGACTGTGCAGGAAGGCAGCGTAGCGTTAATCACGCAGCAAGCCCATTGCCTAGTTGATTCAATCAGCTGCAACATTTGAAATTGGCCAGTCTCCACCAGCCAGACAGGAAATCATACAGCTATACAGCAATCTGGCTCTGGGAGACAGCTGCCCGTCTGCGTTGGAAAGCATGGAGCTGAGATGTACTTGGAAAGGCTAAAGGCAAAAGATTGTTACTGCACAGAAGACCAGTTGGTTCCACACTGTCAGAGCCTCGGCATCTGGCACTAAAGATCCCAGAGAAGAAAGTTTTGTTCGTGAGTTTTTTAAAACACAAAAGTGAGAAAACATCTGAAAATACCATTGACAAACCTAGGGTCCAATCCAAAGTTAAGCACTTCAAAGGCCCAGTGATTTCAACAGGCAAAGGAATTAGGGGCTCTGAGTCTTTCTTTTCCACTGAAAGTAACGCACTTAGTTTTGATTGAGGGCCTTTTCAGAGTAGAATGCGCACACCTGTGTGTGAGTTCAATAAACATGCAGCTGTTCATTTCTGGGGCTCGGGACTCCTGATCTTTCTACTCGATACAGAGCTGTTGCCGAAGCCTTCCTCCAGGAAGCTGAGGATCATGCGCTTGGTCCTCCCTCTTCTCCATTTTATCCTCACAATCATCTGAGGTAGATTAGGTTGGAAAAATCGAGTGACTGGCCTGAGGTCACCCTGGGAGCTTCATGGCTGAATGGGTACTTGAACGGAGGTCTTCCCAGTCCTAGAGTGACAATCCAATCAGCTCCGCCATGCTGGCTCTCAGTTGTGTCTGTAGCACTAATATTAATCAGATGAACTATTAACAAAATGAAATGTTACATGGGGAAAGCAGATACCCTCGCTAGACCCAAAAATGACCACGAAAGAAAGAACTGGAACTTCTATTAATTGACAGAGAGACTCCTACTCGGGATTGCCAGTTCCAGGTTGAGAAATTCCTGAAGAATAGAAGGCGGAGCCTGGGGAGGGCGGGGTTTGTAGGGGGGAGGGACTTCAGCGGGGTATAATGGCATAGAGTCCGCCCTCCAAAGCAACCATTTTCTCCAGGGAGGACTGATCTCTGTAGTATGGAGATCCATTAAAATTCTGGGAGATCTCCAGTTCCCACCTGGAGGCTGGCAATTCTACTTCTACTCTGCAACAGTATTTAATTCTACACTTTTCTAAAAACAGGCCTACAAAGAAAACTAGATAAGCGCAGTGTTTTGAGATGTCTCATGTTAGTCATCACAGTACAATCTCTTTTGCATCTTTGAGGTACTGCTTAAGTGTGCGGACTCTAATCTGGGAGAACCGGGTTTGATTCCCCACTCCTCCACATGCAGCTGCTGGATGACCTCAGGCAAGCCATAGCTCTGGCACAGCTGTTCTTGAAAAAGAGCAGTTTCTGTCAGAGCTCTCTCAGCCCCACCTACCTCACAGGGTGTGTGTTGTGGGGAGGGGAAGGGAAAGGAGTTTGTAAGCCGCTCTGAGACTCCTTTGGGTAGTGAAGGGCGGGGTATAAATCCAATCTCCTCTTCTTCTTTTCTCCCCAATCCCATTTGAATGGTGAAGGGCTCAGTCTGGTGTTCAGACTTCAAATGGAAACACGTGTCAAGTGGACATACCAAGTTTCATACTGATCTTAATGCTTAAAAGAGAACTCTCATTGCCAATCAAACATATGTATGTGGTACTAAACCTACAGAAATTCACAAATTCTCCTGAGAAGAATCTAAGCGATCCCTCAGCATTGCAATTGATGTTAGCTTCATATTTGTTGGAATTGAATTAGAAAAACTGTACATCTTTCTGTAAGTGTTCAAGGATTTGACTTCCACATTTGAAATTTTTGACATCTGTAGCTATAGTGAAACACGATTTTTTTTCTACTGGTCCCCATAGTCTTTCAAGCGTCAGTTCATCTCAGCATCTTACGAAGTCCTGCGTACTTTAACATGAATTGATGTAGCCTGTGAGTTGGGCTTGTACATTATGTTGTATACTGTGTTCCTTGTACACCAGTTACATTGTGCAAAGTGTATCAGGCTCTTACAGCCTTTGTTTAAGCCTAAGATTGAGTTTGTTAATTATTTTGTTTAAGTAATACACCGTTTGTCACGGGCTGGGTTGCCAGTAGGTCAGGAGCCAAGCCGAAGTCCAGGACAGTCCGAGGTCAAGCCAAATCAGGAACGAGTTATCAAGTCCAAAACACTAAGCCAAAAGCAGAGTCAGTCCAAGCCAGGGTCAGAGAGGGAAACTCACGAGCAAACCAGTCCAAGGAGTCAACCAAAGCTGAAGTCAAACAGAGCCGGAGTCACAAGCCAGAGGGTCCAGAATCAGGTTAGCTATTTTGAGAGCCGAGTGGGTGCAGAGCTTAGCCAAAATGACTTGTTGCTAGCACAAGTTGGTAGTCTCTGTGCTGTGCCTAAATACCCAGCCACTTCCTGTGCTTGTTAGCAGCTGGCAGTGAGGTCCCAGCTCCTCATAAAACTCAGGGCTGAGTGATCTGCGACCACGCATGCGTGCCTCTTTTCCCCAAGCAGTTAAGTCTTGCCGGTATCGGGACCTTAGACGTTCCACCCGAGGAGGTGAATCAGGTAGGCTCGAGCTTGGCTGTGGCTCAGCTGCTGCTGGTGCTGAGGTAACACCCTGGGAGGTGCTTGCTTGAGCCTCATCTGGTTCAGGTGAAGGCTCCTCTGGAGCTGGGAGCTGATCCTCCACATCACTTAGGTCCGCAGGAGGCAGATCCTCAGAGGTGCTCACGACACCATTTCAATTTCTGGAAGTGCTAGCATCCTTTATTGTTGATAAGTGTCTGTATACAATTACAAGACCTTTGAATGGGATCATACACGGTGCCTGACCATCTGGAGGTTGGCAACCCTAGCTTCAAGCCTCTATTGTTTCTTTTATTGCATGGGAAAGTCTGACAGTAGGATATTTTCCACACTCCCAAAGTGGTTAAAAGTACTTTACCTTTTTCAGTCAGAGGGCTGAAATGTGGCAAGCACTTTGGTACAAAATGCCCTGTTTCTACAATGTTCTAAAATAAGACGTTTTTAAACATACAAAATATCATCCGTGTTTTGGTCCTCTCCCAAGTAGGGCTAATACTCTAGCACAGAACAAGCCAAAGGGGGGGGGGGGGAGAGAGAGAACAAGCGACAGTAAGAGTTAGGTTGACTCTTCAAACTGGCCTTGGATTAGGGAAGTGAGGATTTCAAGTTTGCAGAATGGAGGCTGTACACACCAGCATTTGATTCCAATGGCCTCTGGTTCCCAGGAACAGTTCCAGGCTTCCGGTCCCACGAAAGTCACTGTCATTATTCCCGCTGGCTGTCCCGCCTGCACTATCTGGACATAAACCGTCTTCTAGAGTCACAACAGACTGGACTACGAGCATGTTCTTATTAAGGTGAACTTGGTAACACTGGAAACACCGACCTCTAATAACGTATTATAAACACATTATAGTGCATTATCTGTTGCAAGAAATATTTACATGTTGTATGTGTCTAAGAGTGAGTGTGCGTTTTTTCAGTGCTCCAGAGACCTTTGACTTTTTATGCTGTCCACTGGAATGAATGCAATGCTTTGTGAAATGATTTTTTCTCACTTCAAAAGACACAAATTTCAGAGGAGGTTTTTTTCCCAGTGCTCTTGAAAATTAAAGTCCTCTGACTTCTTCACATTACATAATTTGAACATGAAAAACCTTGCCTCATGAAGAGTACTGGACTCAGGAGACCAAGAACGGTGAAATCATGAAGCCTTTATTGACTGATTCAGCATGCCCAGTAGATGGTCAGAACAAGCATGCTTCCAGGGCTCCAGGGCCCTCATTATATGCTGGCCGGAGCCACACCTCCGGCCGCACCCAAAAGACCTGATAGGGGCTTAGCATATGCGCATGTTTGTCATAGGTTCCCTGGAGGAGCCTTTGATTGCGTTGGCTCCCCAGGGAGAACCTCGGTCCCACATTGGTGGAGGCTTTCAATCCGGACGTCTATTGTTCCTCCAGATTCAAGCTCCCCTCTCTGCCTGACCATGTGCTCTGGCCATGCGGCGGGCGCCATTACCTGGGAGCACATGGCAGGCTGGTTGCTACACAGGGCATACTACATTACACCTCAAGAAGCATCCTACATCATAGGAAATTTCTTTTAGGGCTCCCCCAGCCCCACACTTTCCCATTCTTCCGTCAGAAAAATTTTAAAAGGTCTCAGAAAAAAAAACCCGCCCCCCCCCCCCCCCAAATGTTTCCATTTTTCTTCCAGGCCTTCACATCTCCAAGGCCAGCAGTGCTAGAGGGAGCCCGAGAGAGCCGCTGTTCCATTTGCTTTGCACAGTTTCTCAACCAAGAAACAGCAGATCCTCCCAGAAGCTCCTCCAATGTCAAGGGGCTCTGGGATGATCTCCCCTTTCTTGGAGGCAGATGGGTCAGGTTTCTCTGACTGGTCGTGGGCCTCAGCAGATGCCCACCCATGCCGATTCCAGGTGCTGGCCCTGAAACACACACACTAGTTTGTTCAGAGCAATGCATGCTATTGCAGAGTTAACTGGTAACGCATAATTTAGCAGTTTATAATGTGGACACAAAAAGGGCAGCTAATGAACCAAGGCATGGTATGAGTACAAGGTTGCTGGCCAGTATACAATGTAGGTCCCTGTTTTCATATATGAAATAACAGCAGGTACACACGGCACACACACACACATTGTTGTTGCTATCTGTGTCACGTGGGCATCATTTCTCACTGAAGGGTAAAGGGCAAGCCTACACTCCAGCCACAGTCAGCTCCATGTCTGAAAAATCCAGGATGTGGCCTGCTTTCCTCTCCACTGAGGTAAGTCACATGTCATCAGATACCCCCCCACCTCATCACATTTTGCATTACTTAACATAAAGTACTTAATATAAAGACAAAAAATTCTGTTTTAATATGGACTAAGAGATTACAATACAGATCCACATATTGGATTTTCATATCCCCTCAGAGAGCTTCATTCTAAATCCATAATATTTCCCCTCCCCGCTTCCCCTTTTCTAGGGTTGAACTTGCATTGTGAGTTCCAAATTAGCCAAATGCTAAGCAAAATGACGCTGTTCCACAGATGGCTGAGGGGAGCGGGATCAGAGGTGAGGCATAATCCAGGAAATAAAGATTAATTTCCCTCACCACCACCACCCCAATTGTCATTATGTCCAAGGGTAGCCATCTCAACAAGCAAAATGCTGGTTTTTCCACAGAAGTGCCACAATGTCTAATCCAGCCCTGTAGGCAGACTTTGCCGCACCAGGCCCTAACAGATCAGCACATACAGAAAAAGAATGAAATCTACGATGGAGACAAATTTGAACAGGTCATTGAGAGACCTGAAGTTAAACTGTCAAATGACGGTCAGCTGCTAATGCCCCAAAGCAAACAAGCAAGTACATTGGGCAGAGAAGCTGCCGAAAGGCCGGCCATTCAGCAGCACAGAGGGAGAACCGGGTGGGTTTTTACTCATCAACAGGTTCTCTGGGCAGCCCTGACCTGGACAGCCCAGGCAAGCCCGGTATCGTCAGATCTCGGAAGCTAAGCAGGGCCAACCCTGGCAAGTACTTGGAAGGGAGACCTCCTGGGAATACCAGGGCCGGGATGCAGAGGCAGGTAATATCAAAGCCACCTCTCTGAAAACATCCGAGCTCCACTAGGGGTCACCAGAAGTCACTATGACTTCCAGGCTCGCAAGCAACCACACACACACACACACTCACCAAAAAACCCCAAACAAGTTCTCTGGGCTGAGGAAAGGCAGGAGAGCTGGGAGTTCTGTGCCAACCAGGTGCAAGAGTTTAGCCCTCTGGTGACAACTAACTCCACGCGCTAAGAGGAATCTGGGCTCTTGTGCCACAGCTCAACTGAAACTGCTGGCAGTTTCTTCCTCTGACCTCTATCCTAAGCGGCACAGACAACCAGGAACCTTTGCCTGGCCCACAAAGAGCCCAGTCTGAACCCTGGCGTGCTTAACATCCCATTTCTTCTGGGATTTAATAGCGCCATCTGCATTCTGATAGGCTCTCCCCAACCAAAATAAAATCTAAACTGGCCAATACATTAAATTCTGGTGCAAGGCTTGCTTCCCAGCATGAAGGTACTAAACAATATGCATATGCTTAAAAGGGAAATTTAGCTGGCTCAGGAAGTTTCGCTCATGTCTCCCGAGAACGAGAGAGGGCAGGCTTGTGGTTGACCAAGGAATGGGACACCCTGTTCAGTTCCGCTACAAAGACCCCTATTGGGTAAATGCAAGAATTCCAACAAAATGGAACCTGCAGCCAGCCAATCAGATAAAGGATTACAGCTCATTCTGTAAACAAACTTGCCACCATAACGGAGAGACTAAAGGAACTCAGGAAGAAACCTCTACTTACATTCTAGACAGGATTTAAAAAAAAAAGCCAACAGCCATCAAACAAACAAGGCTGCATTCTGCACATCAAGAGAGGCAACCACATGCCACATGGTTTAATAGAAAGTTTTGGGGTTGCTGAAAAGTTTGCAGCCCCGAAAGCTGGCTCCAGCTCATCCCAGAAGACTTCCATCAGCAGCCAAACTTTTACCAAGCGAGCGTAGAAGGCGAAGCGCTGCAATTCTGCCGAGCCCCTTAACGATGTTAAGAGACCCAGCTGGCCTGTGTCTTGGATGGCCGGCCAAGGAGTCGGAGCTGCAAATCAATTTTTTTTTTTAAATGCTTCTTCTGCTGGGTTTCAGAACAAGTTTTAAAAGACCATTATTTTTGTCAGGAACATTTGAGAAATGCATTCAGAAGACTAGGAAGGTTAATACAGATTCCTGCTGGGTGATTTCAGTACAAAGATTTTTGCATTTGTCTCCTGAGTGAAGAGTGAGAAAGAAAGAGGTGACGGTTTCAAAATAATAATAATTCCTTTCCTTCAGACCACAGCAACAAAGCAATAAGAACATTAGATCGTTCGGACTCCTTAGATGAGCTGCATTCAAACATGCTGTCTGCCCTTTCTGCGCTGGTGGGACACCTGATGATCTTTCGCAGAACAGAACTGCTCCGCAGTGCAAAGGATTCCGGTGCATGCTCTTCCACAAGCATATAGGAGTCAGCCAGGCAGTGTATAACCTTTTCTGAAGAGGTTTGCTCATCATCGCTAAGATTCAACCTGAGAAATATTGTCCGAGGAACCGCTTCATTCCCTGGGACTTGGTTTTGAAAAAAATCACTGGCATAGATGATGCAGTTTATTGTGGAATGTGGTTTTGGGGACAGAAGAGGCAGAAACTGGAGAGGGAACATGGCAGGTATACTATCCAAGATCCAAACTGATACACAGATGATCCTTCAAGATAGGTAGTTGCGTTAGTCTCTCTGACTGACAAAATTTGTAGCAGGGGATGAGCTTTCGTGAGCCACTGCTCACTTCTTCAGGTACAGCTAGAATGTAAGTCCAGCTGTCCTTATAACTTGGAAAGTGGAGAGATTTCAGATGCTGAATGACAATAGCAGGCAAATGACAATAGCAGGCATGATTAGATTAGGTATGATATGCAAAGGGGTAAGTAGGTGTGCAGAAATCAGCATTGGTAATGAGACAGGGAACCTAGGTTTCGATTCAGTCCAGGTGGATGAATTGCCTTGAGCTTCATTATCAGTTGCAATGCAGCAGTGTTTCTTTCTAATCTCACTTTGAAATTCCTTTGGAAGATAACTGCTACTTTTAAGTCAGCAACTGAAAGTCCTGGAAGATGCTCCTTGTAACTGATGCAACAACCTTGAGGCAGAACCGTCTGCCCGGAAACTCAGAGAGCCCCTTGAAAACTTACTGGCAAAACAAGTAGATTTTGAGGAGAAACATTTTTTTTAAAAAAATTCTGTTATAAGGTACATAATAATCCTCCCTTTAGTATTTTTGTTATATTATTTATTTGCCAAAAGTAGTAGCGAGTACACAGAAATGTCAAAAATATGCAGTACTGAGTATGCAGCAACAATGAAATTAATAATTCAGTTTAAAAACAGATTAGTTACGAAATTCAAAATGTAAAATGTGGAATATAAATTATCCCAACTGAAGTTTTATAGTGTTTTATGAGCAGTGACCCAAAAACCTTTCAGTGTAATGAAGGGGGTGTTGGGGAGAAATATTTTCTATTTGATATATTTTGTTATATATAATCACCTTTTGAGAGAGAGATTTTGCAATATGTAATCAATCCTTCTTTTCTATAGTTTCTTTTTATTATCTCATTGTTTTCTAAAAATAAAAAATACAAAACTTGCTGGAGAAACAGAAGAAACTGTCAAACCTTTTCTAACTGCTGGTCTGGCACTGCACTGGAAATTGGCAGCAGACAATAGGCTTGGCCTGGCTTTTTAAGAAGCACAGGGGACTATCGCGGGAAAGGTGGGTCCAAAGGAACCCTGATGCACATGTACATTGCTTGGGACCCTTGCCAGTTTCCCCCACATATATAAATGACATACTCAGGCTTGTATTTAAATTGTCCCCAGATATGAGAAGACAATGCTTCCATTCTTGCAAGGGGGGTACCCTAATTAGTTTTAAGAAACAACAACAAAAACACCTGCTAGCTATACTCCATTGCTCCAGAGGATGTTCCAATTTTCAGGAATCGGGGGGGGAGGTTTGGGGGTAGGGCTGCCAAGTCAGCCCGGGGGGGCAGGGGAACCCCCGCTACAGGGGTTCCCGATCCGCCGGCCAGCATTCGGCCGGCGGGGGGGAACCCCACCCCCGAAGTTGTCCAGCCAGGACGACTTCTCCAACGTAATGACGTCACCCAGAAGTGACCGTTGGGGGCGTTGCCAGGGCAATGCTCTATGGCAAACTCTATGATACCATAGAGTTTTGGGGTGATTGCCAGAGCGTCGCCCTGGCAACGCCCCCAACGTGCTGACGTCACTTCCGGTGATGTCACTGGGCACGCGCGCCGAGGAAGCTCCAGGTGGACGGAGGACTCCCCCCCACCAGTGAGTAATACAGACTTGGCAACCCTATTTGGGGGGGACAAAGGACTGCAACAGAAAAGGAGATGGAAAGCTCTGATGGTGCAAGCAGAATTCTGTTTGCAGTGCTTGGGACACAAGCCTTTATATCCCTGCCGCTCATAAACACAGGAAGCTCCGCTTAGCAGCAATCCAGAGCCACACATGATCTTGCACAGCCCGTGGCCCATTTTTGGATCACAGCAGTTATATTCTGCTCAGGATGTGAACCGCTCCACTCAGTAGGGGAAAAAAATTAGAGGGAACATTGCCTCCTGGTCCCAAAAAACAACTCTTAGCTTCCTTAAGTACTTTCAGCCACCCTTACAACAATCCTGCAAGGCAAGCCAAGGTTACCACCTCAGTATTGCAGGCAGTGGGGCAAGTGGCGCTAAAGAGACAAGGGCTTGCATACCGCCATCCAGCACGATCATGAATGAGATCTGAGTCTCAGGACTTGTTGCCTCATAATGCACACTGTTGACTACCAGGTCTTGCTGTAACCAACAGAGATATGCTGGAGGACAGATTAGAGTGAAGGGAAAAACTAGATTTAACAAGGCTGCCTCACACCTCACACAACAACACAACACACACAACCAAACAGAAGTCTCATTATTACTGAATAATACAGCTTTTGCTGAATAGTTACATTGGAGTGCCAGTGGCTGATGACACTACAAATATCAAGTACCGAGGAAATATCGTCTCAGTGGCTATGAGTGTTAGGACCACAGACAGGGGAGATCTGGGTGCAAATCCCCACCCACTCAAGCTTTCGTGGGCATTCTAGGGAACGTTCTAGGGAAGTCACTTCCTCCAAATCCTCCTCAATGGTTTAGTGTAAAGATAAAATGGAATATATGACAGTGTATAATATTATGAGCCCCTTGAGAAGGATGGATTTCCAACGTGGATAGATATTTTCTAATGATTGACCCGCCCCAAGTTCTTGAGTGAAAGTAAGATCCAAACCTTAAAAGAAACCTAACACACCATTCCAGGTAATACTTTAACATCTTACATGCTGCTGATCGGCTTTAAAAAGGAGGGCCACTTTAGTAGTATATTACCAAGACTGGAATATTTGTTGACAACAAATCATTTCGTAGCAGCTAATTTCTTTTTGGCTGCTCTCAGATGTGGCCAGAATTACCTGAAGTCAAAAACGTTGTACGGCCCTATTGGTCTGTGCAACATCCAACACCAAGAACAAAACCTGTGTAATGCCTGCGCCAAATTAGCACAAAACTCTGAGCAAGCTTTCAAGCTCACCAGAGGTCTTTGTCAAGCTTGATATTACAAAATTTTAAAAGACAGAAAGCTCGACATTAGAAAATTTTAAAAGAACGAAGGAGAATCTTGTAACAGCAAGCCTGGTGAACTCCAAAGTCTGCAGAGTTTTATGTTAATTTGATTGGTCAGGGGTGGCCTGGAGATGTCCCAGAATTACAACTGATACCCAGAAGACAGAGGTCAGTTCCCCTGGATAAAATGACGGCTTAGGAGGGTGGACTCTATGGCACTATACCAAGAGCCACCATGGGCCCTCAGACAAAGATTCCACCTGGGTCCCCCAATATGGCCCTGATCCAAACCAAGTATCATAAAAAACCACTTTGCTTCCTGTTACTGTGAATCTATGGTAATACAAGAATTGGCCTGTCGGCCCATCTGTCCATTTATGGCAGGCATAACTCATCAGAGAATAAAGCCAGGAGATTCAAAATTAGCCACCAGCTTCAGGATGGTTGTAGGAGTTCTAGGGCCAAATTTGAAAGGCATGGGACTATCCTGGCCCAGGTGAGACACACACCCCGTGCTATTTGCAACAGAAGCCAAGGATCTCAGTTTGCATCAGGCTGAACTCACCAGAAAACAATGCTACCCATCGGAAAACCGACCACCAACTCCAGAATGACGATGGAGACTGTGGTGCCAAAAATGAAGGTAATGAAGACACCCTGAACCAGGTTATCTTCATGATGGGCAACATGTAATAAGAGAGCTGGACTTGAGCAACCTGTCGTGTCTCTAATACTCAGACCCCCAGTCTACCATAGAAGGTTGCTGGGGGACGCGTTCTGAGCTTGGACTTACCTCAGAGGGCAGTTGTGAGGATAAAATAGAGGACAGGAGAACAATGGAGGTTTGGGCCCCCATCAGAGAGAAAGACTGGGTATGACACGTTACAAGTTTAGTTTTTCATGACATTAAAAAGATAACGTCATTTGTCATATAGCAAAGAAGCCATTACAAATGGCCACTAGAGCTTCCCTCAACACAATAATCAAGATAACAACCCAGTGCCCGAAACTGGGAGTTGTAACTTCTGTGCCACATGTATAACCACTAAAACAGATCAACGTTCCACTGCTATGCATGCAAAAGATGGGAGCGGGGAGGGAAGCATCCTTTTACTCCTTGGTTAGATCTTGGGGAAATATTACCATTCCTACTTCTGTTCATAACCTTGACAGAGGTTTTGCTGCTGTGCTGCTATTAAATACATTCTGTTGGCAACCAGGACAGGGGTGAGAAGACCAAGGCTTGAAAATAAATGGCTGGAGGGACATGGGAAAATTAGGCGGAGAGAGAAATGAATGAGAAAAGAGTGAAAAAGGGGGAGAAATTAAGGAGAAGAGAGGGAAAGGTCGTTCTATCTTGCTGCATCTTTATTCTGCTTTACGCCTTTTATCGGTCTTTACTCTGCTCAGACTGCCCTGAGCCCCTAGTGGCGACAGACAGAGCTGCATCAAAAGGAAAACTGGAAAGGCATCTGGCCAGATGCAGCATGACACTGGCTTCAGGAGCCCTCCAGTTTACTTGTCCTCCCAATTTTGTCCCGCAGTCCCCATACCTCGCAGCGGTCCCACCTGCCTCAGGCTCCACCCTCAATTTTGTAAGAATTTCCCAACTCAGAGCTGGCGACACTGGGTTGGTTTAAAAAACACCCACACACTACACAGATTTTGGTCTTATTTTCAGAGTCACCCGGGCCACCCTTGCCTCAGACTGCTAATTTGACATAAGGTCATTAGTTACACGCTGTTATGAAATTCTGGGGAAATGCACACCGTTTTCTTGCGTGGACTCACAATTCCGCGCATGTTGCAGCCGTTTGTATATTTTTACAATCCTCACTTTGGGGATGGCTCAAGGACAAGACAAGCCGGAACCTGACAAAGCCCTGCAAAGTATTTTGCTGCTGTTGTTCAACCTTGCGCAACAGAGATCCGTGAAAGGCCAGGCAGGAAAAAAGATAGCACCAATTCCAAAACAATCAGGGGGAGAAGGAAGAGCCCGCTCTCCAGTCTGTCACGTTGATTTATAACAGCTATTCCAAAGGCAGACAAAAACACACAGATGCAAACAATTACACTATTTTTGTAGGCAACAAGTGAGGTGGGTGGTAACTGAGAGAAATTTCGGGGGGGGGGGGGGGAAGAACCCTAACCCTGTCGCAATATTCCAGGGGCTTCCCCCCCCCACTTCCCCCTCAAGTAACCTCATCACACAACAAACGGCTGGCCACATCAGAGGCTTTCCAGGGCCTGAAGGGCCGCTTTGATTCCAGACTGCTCCAGGCATTAGCTGGGACGTAATTAGGGTAAAAAGTTCAACCACAGTTCCATGTCTGCAGAGCTGCCAGAAATAAGATTTCCTCCCATTCGCCAGCCCGTTTCTACTGTATCCCACCCCTGGACAAAACCCATATTGAAAACACATTTGTCCTGGTGGAATCTGTTCTTTTCCTAATAAATTTGATAGCATTTACATTAGTGAAGAGTGGGGAGGTTTTAAAAGCTGTCCCTGGGCCAGCGCAACAATGGCCCCTCTCATGGCCCTCCGAATTAGCAGGGTCCACCCTCCTTGCTCCCTATGAACCTCCCTTCCCAGAAAACCAACAGTATGCCGCCGATGGGTTCATCTGGCTAAGGGGAAAGCTTCAGATGGACGCGCTCCTGCAAGTTCTCTCCTGCGGATGGAGAAACCAGGCCACACAGCATGGGGCAGCGGTCCCTGGGTGGGGGGAGTTCGGCCCACAGACAGTGGCAGATGTTGCACACTTCACAACCCAGTTCTCGGGAGCATCCTGCCTTGTTCCTCCCACCCAGAATTCCACACCAAAAGTCTTATCGGCTGAGGTCTAAAATTAAAACCCTTGGTGTATTTCTGAGTAGCAGAAATGTTAAGAGGGATGTGCGGAACTTAATTTTCATGAATATTTTTGGGTTATCTGCAAACACAATTTCCACAGAACGCCGGCTGGTTCAAACTGGACGCTGCCCGGGCAAGAGGCTCTTTGTTCTTTGCAGGAGGAGGGAGTTGCTGGATTCCTAGTGTAGTGGTTTGGTGCGCGGACCAGTTTGGTGTCGTGGTTAAGTGCGCGGACTCTAATCTGGGAGAACCGGGTTTGATTCCCCACTCCTCCACCTGCACCTGGCTGGATGACCTTGGGCAAGCCATAGCTCTGTACCAGCTGTTCCCTCAAGGACAGCTTGGGAAAGAGCTCTCTCAGCCCCACCTACCTCACAGGGTGCCTGTTGTGGGGAGGGGAAGGGAAAGGAGTTCAAGACTCCAAGTGAGTGAAGGGCGGGGTATAAATCCAACTTCTTCTTCTTCTTCTTCTTCTTCTCTCTGCTGAGCTCTAGTGCCACCCCTGTGGATGGCCAGAGCATGGCACTGCAACTATCAGTTCAGTCAGGTGACTCCCAGAGTGCCAGTAGGGTTCCACCGGGCTCTGCAAAGCTGCTGACTCTGGTCTGGGCCCTCAGCCTGAGTGACACAACAGCCCAGAAGAAACTGAGCCCTCAGACTGCCTGTCTCTACGTACTTGTGCTGCAGAATTGCTTCCCGCTTGTTTACCTACCAGCCTACCTCTAGACGGCCAGTTCTGGCAGTTCGCGGCATTTTCCCACAGAAGCTTCAAAAGCCTTCCAGATGTCCTTTCCTGCCTTCCTGACTATATTCAATTCCATGTGGATCTGGGAGAGGGCTTCCCAAGCCATTCAGGCATGCCCAGTGTGGCTCAGAGCACCCCAGCCAAATTCCACATGAATTGCTGGGTCACCTCCAGTGATAGGAAGTCCTTTAATGCAGCCTTTAATGCAGCCAACTCATTAGCACCTGCTGGTAGTGTTTCTCTTGGAGGGACTCATAGCTCTTGAGCATAGACTTTGCATACAGGAGGGCCCAGGATTTATCCCTGACAGTTCCAGCTAAAATGGATAGGGAAGCAGATGCTGAGAAAGAATACTGAGCTGGGTAGATCAACAATTTGATTTGTAAAAGGCAGCTTAATTTGAGTGCCTGGTATACTCACAGCTGGGTAACTGTCTTTTGTGGACAGGAAATTAATTATTTATTTCACTGCATTTATACCCTGGTCTTTCTCCCCAGAGGGGACCTAAAGCTACTTATATCGCTCTCTTTGCCTCCATTTTATCCTCACAACACTTCCATGGGGTAGGTTAAGCTAAGCATATGGGACGGGCTAAAGGTTCCATGACAGTGAGGATTCAAACCTGGGTCTCCCAGGACCTAGTACAACACTAACCACTACACCACACTGTCTCTACCTGTGTGTGACACTGGGGCCCCATAGGATACATCAGGGGTGGCCAAACTTGCTCAACGTAGGAGCCACATAGAATAAATGTCAGATGTTTGAGAGCGACAAGACATGAACACACACTTGTAAATTGAAAAATATGCACATTTGCGTATTAAATTAAAGAGACAAATGCCTTCTCCAAGCCAAGCCAGCCTGGTAGTGTGGCAAGGCTTGGAGAATACATTTGATTTTAGATGGGGAAGGAGGGGAGAAAAAAAGGTGGAAAGAAAGAAAGTGGAAAGAAAGTAAATAGATGGGGGGGAGGAAGGGAGGGAGAGTTGGAAAGAAAACAACTTTAAATGCATCCTCCAAGCCCTCCACACCCTCACGTCAGCTGGCTTGGCTTGGAGAAGGGATTTAAAGAGACAAATGCTTTCTCCAAGCTAGCCGGCAGGGGGAGGGCTTTGAGAAAGCATTTAAAGTTAAAAGATTTCTTTCTCTGCTCCCCCCCCCCCCAGGCCTACCCAGGGAGGGGAACACTAGCTGGGGAAGGGAAGACTGATCAGGGAGGCAGGTCTCCCCTTTGCTTCCCCAGCTGCCCTGCTGGGAGCCACAAAATATGTGTGAAAGAGCCGCATGTGGCTCCTGAGCCACAGTTTGGCCACCCCTGGGATACATCAAGGCAAACTGGCAAAAACGTGACACTTTTATTCTTACGCTGAAGCTATGGGCATATAAGAACAGGTAGTTGCCAAAGGTATTGGGGGGGGGGGAACCCACAAACTACCTTCTAAATTTCTCCAAAGTGTGAAATGGAAGGCTTGGTGGAAATCATTTTTTTTAATAGACGGATTCGGATGCTGGCCATTTGCTGGAATGAAGGATTTGGCTCTCCATCTCATTTATGAACAGATTAAAGCTGCCTTGTGCCGAATCAGACCATTGTTTCAGGTAGCTCAGTACGGCATACTCCAGACAACAGGAAATTTCTGGTGCCCAAAAGAGAGAAAAATCTCTCTTGGGATCTGCTGTGCCAGAGATCCCTCACCTGTCAGTATTAGGGACCAAACCTAGGATCTTCTGAACACAAAGAACGTACTCTACCACTGAGCCATGGCCACATTTAAATGTGACACCTCTATCTTTATATCCAGGAATACAGATATCTAGTCACCACTGCTGCTTTTTTTAAAAAAATGGCCCTTGGATTACTAAAAGAAGACAGGAAGCAGATTTCTGCTCCTATGTGAGAAAAACAAAGTTGCACTTATCTGTAACTGCTGTTTTATTTGATCCAATTTTATTTATTTGATTTGATTCCATTTTTATCCCACCCTTCTTGCGAACAGGAAGTATCTTCTGTGCAGGGACACATGGGACTGTGCGTGCGCCAAGTCTGCCATTGGACAGGTCTTTACAGCTAACGCTTGCCTACCCTCTCACCTGGGGGGGCTCAGCTCCGAAGATTTATTGGGTGTCTCTGATTCCAATGCTGCGGCTTCTCCCTTGATCAGAATGGGAGAACACGGCCTACGCAATACAGTCATTGATGTTGGATCAGATGAGACCCTCGGGGGGCAAGGGTACAGACACATCTCTAGGCCTAGCCAAGTGGTTGTCCTATTCTTCTAGATACCCCAGCAACATGACATACGAATGTGATGGTCATCGTAAAAGATGGGGTTGAGCCCATGGAATTGTGGCCATTTGTTCTGTATCGCATTCTGGGGGGACCTGGTCTTGTGGCAATCCAGCACCTCCATCACCATCAGATATGGAGAGCAGAGGAGATCTCTGTCCCAGAGACCGGGTCTTGGTTTTCTCCTGCAAGATCGGCAATAGTTCCGCTATACTGGTGATGGGTCGGAAAGAGGCACCAATTTACACTTCTCTTTTGTTTTGCTCTCAGGTTTTTTTGCCGGAGGTTCACGCAACACTCGATGGGCTCAAGGACAGCATGACTGAGATCGGATCCACTGGGACAAGGATCCGGGCAGTGGAGCCAAGCACATCGATTCCGACAACATGGAGTTAGGAGGGTTTTTCCTGAACCAACTTGGTCAGGGGTTCTGAGGCTTTAAGGGCTTTTCCCCACAACTCTGCCTTAAGTTTCAAAGCTCTATCACCCCACGCCTTAGGGGTGAAGCACTGGAAGGCCTTACACGTGATGGCACTATGCCCCTCACCCAGACATAACAGACAAAGGTCGTGTTCATCGGTCTGGGTCAGTTTCCCTCCGCATCAGGAACATTTCTTAAATAGGGTCTTCTGAGCCACGATTACTTCAGGTGGGGGGACTTACTAGGAGAAAGAGAAAGGCCCAGGCCACACTGCTGTCGTTGCACAGGAAGTGATGTAAGGTTGCCAGGTCTGGATCGGAAAATACCTGGAGACTTTGGGGGTGGAGCCAGGAGAGGGCGGGGTTTGGGGAGGGGAGGGGCCTCAGCATGGTACAGTGCCATAGAGTCCACCCTCCAAAGCAGCCATTTTCTCCAGGGGAGTGGATCTCTGTCAGGTGGAGATCAGTTGTAAAAGCGGGAGATCCCCAGGCCCCACCTGGAGGCTGGCAACCCTAAAGTGATGCCATCATGCCAGTGACTTCCGAGAGACACTCTGGGATTTGGGCAAAACTTCTATGGTAAAACTGACTTCAACCATTGAGGTTTTGCCAAATACCAGAGAATCACCTGGAAGTCGCTAGTGTGATGACATCTCTTTCTGTGCAACACCAGCAACGTGGCCTGGGCCTTCCTCTTTTTACTGATAAGTCTCCTCCACTGGCCAGCTGACCGGCAGCTGGGGGGGGCAAGGCCTGGTGGGGGATCTGGCAACCCTCAACTCTACAGTTTCCAACCATGCAGGAGCCCTGAGACCTCTCCATTAAGCACAGCCTGCAAGGAAGGAAGGAAAGAAGAGGAAGAAACCAGAACAGAACCTTGCCCTCACCAGACGCCTGACACCACCTTTCAGTCCTTCCTTCCAAGATGGTCCCTACAAAGTTGGCAAGGCTTCTGAGTTCTTCGGATGTTTTTGCCATGCTGCTAATGGCTATCTTGCTCCCAACTGTGCCCATCCTTTCACATTTCAAAAAGCTTTTCAGTGATTTCAGAATGCCATACCATGGTAATTTCTCCAGCCTTCCCAACCACCCAACAGTGCAAGCAATCCAACCTTCCCTTTGAGGTGAGGCGGGAGAGGAGGGATGTTCACTGGTTTCCAAAGAGTTGCCTCGGTTTATTGCTGGGGCAAAGTGATTGAGATATTAGCATTCCAGAACTTCCTGTTTACTTATATTTATGGCCCCTCCTGTCCCAAGGGCTTAGGGGTCGTTCCCACATCACTTAAAGAAGCCCCCCCAATAATTCCAGCTATAGACATTTTATTAAATATAGGCATTCAACATCATTTTAAAAGCCCCCTTTTTTCTTTCAGCCATACCTGAACCACAGATGAAAACGTCTGAAAGCAAATGGAACCTGCGGTCTGAGTCAGCCGCTGCTTTATGTTTTAATTGGGTTGCTTCCAGTAATCCAAAGCAGACACACACGCGCACACACACACACACTGATTTCCCTATAGGTCCCCAAAGAGTGTTTAATATTGGAGAAAGGGGGCAAGTTTTAATTTAAGTCTATTTTTAGGCCCTGTAATGGACTGGGGTGGGGAGGGGGAGAATAATGAAAGCTCTCAGGACAGTGGAGAATCACATCCCAGTTCATGAGAGTCAAGTTTGCAAATGTTTTATCATGCCTATTTGAAGTTGTTCCATAGGGGTAGCCATTGTTAGTCTATTGCAGCAAAATAAAACAGAAGTCCAGTGGTACCCTTCAACATTTATTTCAGCTGGTGGGTCAGAACTCAGTTCTGTGAAGTCCAATTCATAGAAACGCCAGCTTAAATAAATGTTAGTCCTGAAGGGTGCTCCTGGACTTCGGCTTCGTTTTCAGAAGACCAGTGAAAACTGGGACTGTAGAAAATGGAACTGGGTAGCGATTTAGTTAGGAGTGATTTATCACAAATCCCTATAAAGACAGGCCTACTGATGGAGCCCACAAACCGAATCCAGCGCCGCCACCCACCACAGGGTGGGGGAGTAATTTTAATTAAGGCGTGTGGTCCAATGTTCGGCCATGATTCCACTGATAAAGACAAATGGATTGAAATATGAAATAAAGACGTATGCCTCACCATTCTACATTACATACCCAAACGCCGAGGGAGCTGTATCATGTATGGAAAATATAAATGCACTTAGGCATTCCCAAAATGCCATGCCAGAACATACACACACCATAACTGCTACATGGCACCAATTTCCTAGCGGAGTCTGTCAGTTCACAAGATGGCCAGCTCATGCAGACGGAACAGATTGTGTTACAGGGACTAGGCTGACAATTCAGGGAAAAGAGAAAGCTACAAACCTACCATTCCCTAGCAGTAAACAACATTCCTAAGCATGCTCAGGACAGCCATTTCTGGTTTAGAAGCTTGGTAGTACTGGACCTGCAAACCAGGTAAATCCTCTCCGCTGATGGTGACCTTCCTCCAAGAGCTGCCAGCCTCCAGGTGGGGTCTGGAGATATCCTGGAATTACAACTGATCTCCAGACAACAGAGATCGGTTCCCCTGGAGAAAACGGATGCTTTGAAGGGTGGACTGTACCCCTGCTAAGTTCCCTCCCCTTCCCAAACCCCACCCTTCCCAGGCTCTGTCCCCAGGTCTCCAGGAATCTCCCAACCTGGAGCTGGCAACTTTACCCCTTTATCACAGGTAAGAGTTCCTTGGCCTAAAAAAGGAAGGGCTGGGCCTCAGTGGCAGGGCATCTGCTTGGCATGCAGAAGGTCCCAGGTTCAAACCCTGGTATCTTCCTGTTCAGGATCCTGTCCAGAGTCCTCAGACTTTTGGAGCCTGCAGGTGCCTCTGGAATTCTGAGAGAGGGTGGTGGCGCAACTACTAAACACCAAGCGGTGGAAAGTTGCCGTAGAGACCCCTTGTATAGGATCTTTAAAAGAGATCACTGTAGGACTGTTTACCTTGAGAAACTAACTACCCTTGATCTAAGAAGGGCTTTTACCACCCTAAGGTTTCATGCCATACCTTCAATGGTCTGTATTGGTCGCTTCTTGGGCTCCCCTGCTGTCTCTAGAATATGTCAGTGTGGCGTAGGAGAAGTGGATGATGTCGAGCATTATATTATGAGATGCTCTTGGCATGAATCACTTAGGCAAAGGTTCATTTACCCCATTATACCTCTGCATAATGGAATTTCAGATCTGGACATGACTGTTTTTTTGCTCTCTGATAATGACACATATATTACCAGCAGAATGGCGCTGGTTGCACTGGCGGCAAAAAAGATAAGACTAAGTCTGGGATTTACAGAAAGTTACTGAAGGTGTATTTTGGTGTATCCCATTTTGGTGTATCCCATTTTGGTGTATAATGTCTGTTGTATTTTGTTTTATCTGTTTTGTTTTCTTTTGTTATGGCCAATGGCCGAGACAATAAACTTGACTTGACGTGACTACTAAATGCCTACTGCAGAAGGCAGAGCCAGCCACAAAATGTCAGGGATCGCTCTAACAGAACAGAGTTGGAGTCCAGTGGCACCCTGAAGACCAACGAAGTTTAATCCTGCGTATAAGGCTTTCATGTGCATGCACACCATGCACACGGAAGCTTATACCCAAAATAAAACTTTTGTTGGTCTCCAACTGGTGCCACTGGACTCAAACTTTGCTAAAGACCAACACGGCAATGCGACAGACGTAACGCTAATAGTAACTCTTCAACAGTTCAGGGAGAAACTCTGTTTATCGGGGTGCCTTTTAAAACGAACATACTGTTTAAAAATATTTCCTCGCGTACACACAGCTTCCCTTCAGTCACAGAGGGAAGATCCCTCTGCTGTGACGGCAGCTGCTGTCAAAGCAACTTTTTAAAAGTCCACACAGCCTCTCAGAACTCCCCACCTGGCCATGCGCTCTTTCTAAAAACAGCTGGCAGGTGCCAAGGAAAGCTGTGGACAGGCACCATGGCATCCACGGACTCCATGCTGAGGACCCCTGGATCAGGTAGCAGGTGTTATGAAAGACCTCTGCCTAAGACCCCGAAGAGCCCCTATCCGTCAGGGGAGACCACTCTGAACTTGATAGTCTGACTCAGTATAATGCAGCTTAATTTGGGGGGGGGGGGACACACACACAAGTAAGGTATGCTAGCTAACAGCAAACCCAGCCAGTCCCAGATATGAATACACTTTTAGCTTTCCTAACTTGACACGTAGTAGAACGAAGTGTGAGTCCAGTGGCACCTTTTAGACCAACAGAGTTTTATTCTGCTGCTTCAGACCAACATGGTTAACCATGGTTAACTATTGACATGGAGCGAACTTTTTCATGTTTCAGGAGTTCGTATTCTGCGAATGGCCCCGGATCAAGTCTGCACAGTTCTCTTATCCTCCATTTTGGCTGCCTCCAGCTTCAGAAAATCAAATCACTGTATTTGGGGTGAGGGGGGGATAACAGTTTAACCCTATGCTGCTCCTGTAAACATTAAAATGGAGTAGAGCCAGTGGGATTTGGCTGGCAGCACTCTAGTCTAATATACAGAAAGGTGTACTCCACCCTGATGACGAGGGTGTGCTTCCTCGCACACTTGGAGACTTCTGAGTCAGCATCCAAAAGGATCTGGCAGCTGCTTGGCATGAGCACAGCCTTTGCAAAGAGGTGCCACTTTTAAAAATGCAAGAGGGCGCATTACTCAGAGCTGCCACAGGAGAGCTGTGAAGAAGAAGTTCATTCATCATGATTAATTCCCTTCTCCCGGGTGAACCCAAGAGCAGCCCTCCTGTCTGCTACTTCCAAGTTATTCCACAGCTAGATACTTGGAAAAAAATAAAATAAAATAAAATTAACCCCCACAGATTCTTGAGAAATGAATACTGGAGTCTGCTATCAAGAGTCACCGCTGCCAGCTGGCCTAAAGTGATGGCAGCGGGTTCATATTAAATGTAAATTTAATTATACACACACACACACACACACATACTTATAAAATCATATATATATATATAATGAAAGATGGTAATAAAGTTCCACTGTAAACACAGGCTATTGGGGAGGGGGGATATTTTGCTTGTTGGAATGGGCTTCTTTAGCCAAACCATTAACACTTCCATCAGTGCCCTGAGACTGAACCAGGCTATTAAGGATAACATGCCGCAAGCAGTAACAAGCTCTGCAAAATACCCCAGTGCCAACTTTCGCTCTTGCAGATACTAAGCTGAGACACGGACAACTGAATGCACGCATGATCTGCCATCGCCTCCTCCTGGCATATTTCAGATTGTAAGCTTCTCAAGGCAGGGAACGTGCTTTCCCCGCTGTCTCTACGCCTCTCTAAAGCATTATTCATTAGCACGGCTATGCAGGACTAGGCTGCCAAACAACAATGACAACAACACCCCGCCCCAATTTGTTGAGCTTTCTGTAACTTGTTATGGCATTTGCCATTTCAGAACTTTCACACACACACACACACAATTTATTCCTCTAGAAGATGTCATTCATTTGGGAATTCTTCCCCTGCTGTCAGCCCTCGCCCCACAACTGTCTCTGAGCTGCATCTTGTTTACTTCCTCCCAAAAGAAAAGCGATTACCATTCACTACAGTGCGGGGGGGGGGGGGGGGGGGATAAAGCACAACACTTTTGATACAAAGTATTTATAGGTGTTTCCACTGTCACTTCATCCACACTTGTGTGAACTGATTTCACTGTTGTTTTAAAACAGTCTGCCACTAGACATGTGAAGGCCCGGTGGGGTGGGATGGGGGGGACAGGAATCAGGAAAATGACCGCAATCACCACCCGGGCCTTTTCTCAGTTTTCCAAACAGAAAAATTGGACATTTGGGGAAGCACTGAAAAAGATTCTCATTGATTTTTTTTTAAATTTTGAAATGCGTGGTATTGCTTTGTAATGCAAGGTTTGACTGACTCAAAATGTCTAGCATGAAGATGTTTATGTGTCAAATGCTCGAAAGGTTTTTATAATCCAAGGCATTAGGATAATGCTAATTTCTATGCAAATCATCGATACATGTGCTGTATTTTCAAGGATATCTGTATTGCTTAATTGCAACCAATTTATTTGCAATTACCGTATTTTTCGCTCCATAAGACGCACCTGACCATAAGACGCACCTAGCTCCGTTCGGTGCCGTGGCTTGGGAAAGGTGAGGGGAGTTTAAGACGCACACACTTTCCCCCCCACTTTTTTTGGGAGAAAAAGTGAGTCTTATGGAGCAAAAAATACGGTAATATGCTATAATGTGTACAGTAGTAATGCACTGTTGAAGAGTTCAGTGTTTTCAGTGTTACAAAGTTTAACTCTATATTTGAAGATGCTGCCAGCCAATGAATGAATGAGACTGTTTCTGTCCAAGCAACAGCATTTTCTCTTTGCTACAAAAATTGTTTTCTCTATTTTCAACTCTTTATTCTTTTTTACCACTCAGAGAGCAAATATTAAACACCAAGTTTTATCTAATTAAAATAGGAAAATTGTTTTAGGCTCCATGAGTATTGCATATATTTCTTTTTCTTTAATCCTTTAAAGCTCCCTGATACATAGATCTTGAGCAGCAGAATTGTTTAAACTTTTTGCTTAAGGGACATAAGGACTGAAATAAATTTTGCAGCTGACACTGTAACTTGAGGATCCCTGTCACTCAATATTACCTCAGATATAGACAATCCAGACCAATCAATTAAAAGAAAAGTAATGTAACACACTGCATATATATAACTTTCTCCACCATACACACACACACTTTTCCTCATGCTTTCCAATTTCCAGAAATTCTACATCTTTACATGATGCCATTATCGGTCCTTTTTTTACAGAAAAGCAACTAATACCATAAACCTCGCAAACAATTTTTGCTATGAAAAGTCTACCCTGGCCCAGTTTCCAGCAATAAGGAGCTTGCTGTAGACCATCTATGCATTTCTACACTGAGATGCACTGAGCATCTATAGAGAGTGCAATGCAATATATATATTGTGATCTACCTTGAGCTTTTAAAAATGTTTCAATTGCTGTTTTTACTGGTTTCAAGCCGTCATACTGTGATCTGCCTTGAGCTTTTCAAAAAAAAACCCTTTCAAAAAACAAATAGAGGACAGGGTATTATACTCAGCAATCAGGTCTACTCAGACTACTACCCAGAGGAGCTTACTCCCAGGACAGCATCCATAGGATTGCGCTGTCAGAGACCCAGGTTCAAATCCTCACCCAGCAGCCATGAAGTTCACTGTGCGATCCTCCTCCTGGGTTAGTCACACACCCACTGTAATTGACTGCTGAGGCTATAGCAACCACACCGCAATCACTGCATTGAGCTCCTTGAAAGGTGCAAAGGATAAAAAATAAATAACATTCACAGATCAGATTCAGCATCAAGATTTGAAGCTCAGCACATGCCTAAGCACCTCCGTTGCCGTTTTAACAGCTCCAGTTAATTTTTTTAGGCAGTTTCCCTGCTCCTCCACACTGCATTATTCATCACGCTGTCTTTATTTCATTGTTCTCTAATGGTGTGATTCAGTTTTACTGCATTATTAATGTCTATTATTATATTGTTATTTAACTACAGTGGGATATATATTTGCAGGAGTTACATAGTCTCACCAACAAAACCTGTTCTCCTCTGAGCTTTGAAATGCCTGTCACTGTAGGTAGGATGGCTCCGCATCTATCCTCTCTGCAAGTGCCACAACTACGCAGAGCTTTCTCTTTAGCCGGATGCAACGCCATGCCACCTGCCACTCTATAGGGCAGATTTAATAAGACAACATATGCAGCTAGACATTGCCCCTGTAAATCTAGATGTGTTGAGACGATCTCACATGTTTTGTTGCACTGTCACTTTTATGTAAATATACACTCTCAATATCTACTCTACATTGGCCAACATGATGGGGTTTTCTCAGATTCCCACAAAGTTTACAAACTTTTGAATGATTCCTCTGTTGAAGTAACTGTGAAGGTGGCTAAATCCCTTCAATCCACCATGCTGCTGTGCCAAGAAAAAGTACAGCTGTAATCTACGGTTTTATTTAATGAATTTGTAATACAAAGTCTCTCTAGTTGTATATTTTTATAATGACTTTGATCTACTGATATATGCCAATAAAGGCTGATTTGACTTGACTATATTTGCAGTTCACCTTGCATCTCAGTGGGAAAGGCAGACGATAAATGGTCTAATGCAGGGGTGGGCAATTGTTTTGGCTCGGGGGCCACTTTGTGGGAGCGGAGGTTAGCGGCGGGCCGCACCTTTTAAAACGATTGCATTCATTAGTTAACTTTGCATTTCAGAAAAGGTATAAATTGTATCATAAAAATCAATAAATATAAATTAAATAAAATTGTGGTAGTTTTATTCAATTTATTTATTGTGCTAATTTCATATTGTCTATAGCTGCAAGCACATTTAATTTTAGAATCAGTTTAATGAGACAAATGTACCCTATCACACTTTTCTACAACTTTTTTGAAATCAGGAGTGAGATTGCTTGTTGAGATTCTCATCACAGCCTGCAAGTTAATGTCTGTCAAAGAGCATCTATATTTACTCTTGTTGATCTTCATGCAAGAGCAACTTTGCTCACAAATATATGTAGACCCAAATATAGAGAACATTTTCCCAGCAAATTTCTTCATACATGGAAATGTTTTCAGCAGGCAAAGATTTGTAAAAGTCAACTAATGTCACAGCATTAAACATTTCTTTCACAGTGTGATCTGACTGCATGTCAATAAGTTCAAGCTGCAGCTCCTCAGGTGCTGTATCAATATCAGCGGTGATGGGATAAGAGTGCAAATTGAATTTAGGCTCAATTTTCTTGAAGTCCCGAAATCTTCTTGGCGGGCCGCAAAAAACTCTGTGGAGGGCCGCATGTGGCCCCTGGGCCGCCATTTGCCCACCCCTGGTCTAATGAATAAAAACAATACTATCGATTTGTATTGACAATGAAACCATTGTTCTTTTAGAAGCATCATCAGTGAACATCTTAATAAAACCAGCGTTTTGGCTGACACACATTATTTGGGGCCAACTGAATTTCCTTGTTTAGGATTATCAAGGCTTTCAATATTTAGTCGTCTTCACTGCAAGATTCCCAACGTGTCTCCTTGTAAAGGAATGGTCAGCAAGACTCAGCTAGCGCTTCCTCTTCTTTACATCCCACACGCTCTTGCACCTAATTGAACACTTCCTGCATTGCTGGTAAAGTAATTACTTGGGGGTGTGGGTAAAAAAATCACCCAAATTCTATTCCATGGATTTTGAAGCTGAGTCTTTCACCACTTAATATCTTTCCAAGCTGTTCAAGGAGGCATCAGAATGTTCTTCCTGGTCTTTCCCCATTGACTGCCTGCTCTGCGTTGGTAGTGCAAGCGCGCCTCTCCAAGGTCCCACAAAACCAGAGTTTCTGCAGATGTTCTTCCAAGGTTTTTTTTTTTCTCCCCTTCCCTTTTAGGGGTTTTGCTTTAATTCACAAATCTTGTAATCTAAGGCCCACGTTAGCTGAAGCAGCAACTAAACCAGCCCTGCAACCTCTGCCAGAAGAGACAATCTGTTTCCTATTTGTGCATCAAGGCTGTAACCTTTCTGGTGGTTGAAATAGGAGCGCAGAGCTACCAGGATGCAGAAGGCCATGAAATGGAACAAGCTCATTTAAGTGCATTGTACAGGCTGGCTTGGGTGTGGAAAAGCTGCCAGGATTGGAGCCCAGAACGAGACGAGTCAAACTGGGAAGTGGAAGGGCATCTACCAGTCCTGAAACCCACATGGGAGGTATTGGAGACACTGGACTTCCACCTTGCTGCAGCAGCCCCCCAAAGAAAGCACCTGTGGCAAAGCCCATGCAGGTCCTCAGAGTGGAGCCGTGGTGAGCAGCACGTCAGGGTTCAGGCCAGGAGCAACGACATGGGCACTGCTGAAGCAATGGGAGGCAAAACACTGATTGAGAGAACGTAGTCAAAGTCCGGCCTGAGGGTCGAGCGCAGCGTCAGACAGTTGGTGAAAAGCAGGTCTAAAGGGCAGTCCAAACACAGAGTTTAGCAGTCCAAGAGTCATCCATGAGCAGATTCAGGAATCGTAGTCGGGGATGGGCGAGTGGGCATCAACGTGGCAAATGGGGCTCAGTGTGGCCAAGTGCAAAGTGATGCACATTGGAGCCAAAAATCCTAACTATAAATACACACTGATGGGGTCTGAACTGGCAGAGACTGACCAAGAGAGAGATCTTGGGAGACGTAGTAGATAACTCAATGAAAACGTCAAGACGGTGTGCGACTGCAACGAAAAAGGCCAGTGCTATGATGGGGGTTATTAGGAAGGGAATTGAAAACAAATCAGCCAGTATCATAATGCCCCTGTATAAATCAATGGTGCGACCTCATTTGGAGTACTGTGTACAGTTCTGGTCGCCACACCTCAAAAAAGATATTATAGCATTGGGAAAAGTGCAGAAAAAGGCAACTAGAATGATAAAAGGGTTGGAACACTTTCCCTATGAAGAAAGGTTGAAGCGCTTGGGGCTCTTTAGCTTGGAGAAATGACGGCTGAGGGGTGACATGATCGAGGTTTACAAGATTATGCATGGGATAGAGCAGGTAGAGAAAGAAGTCCTTTTCTCCCTTTCTCACAAGACAAGAACTCGTGGGCACTCCATGAAATTACTGAGCAGGCGGGTTAGAACAGATAAAAGGAAGTCCTTCTTCACCCAAAGAGTGATTAACACGTGGAATTCACTGCCACAGGAGGTGGTGGCAGCTACAAGCATGGACAGATTCAAGAGGGAATTAGATAAACATACGGAGCAGAGGTCCATCAGTGGCTTTTAGCCACAAGGTATAGCTAGGAACTCTCAGTCTGGGGCAAGTGATGCTCTGTATTCTTGGTGCTTGGGGGGGGGGGGCAACAGTGGGAGGGCTTCTGGTGTCCTGCCCCCACTGCTGGACCTCCTGAGGGCACCTGGTGTTGTTGGCCACTGTGTGACAGAGTGTTGGACTGGATGGGCCACTGGCATGATCCATCATTGGCTTCTTATGTTCTTATGTAGTCAAGAGGCAGTCCGAGAAGTCACAGCAGCAGGGCAAAGTCCAGTTCAGTGACTGTGAGGTTGCAAGGTAGGTTCGAAGTGGGCACAGGGTTGGGAGTGAAGCTCCTCACTGCTCCCACCGCTGGCTCCTCACTTATGCTTGATTCCCAGCCGGCCCACGTTAGGCCAGTGCGTGGGCGATCATCTTGGCTTCTTAACTCCAGGTGTCTCCAGGCTACTAAACCCATGCTTCATCTCCTCTTGAATGGTTTGTGCCTCGCCCGTCACCACCGGCATTCCAGTGGCTCCAGGGATAGAGGCAGTGAGGCGGCCTGTGGGACCCTGTCCAGTCTTGAGTCCTGAACCGGGGTAGCCGGAGCACTGCCCTCAGTTGGCTGTTCCTCAGCTTCAGGGGACCAGCTGTCATTGGTTGACTGTGAGCCGGGGCCTGGTTCTGCTGCCCCTTTATCACTTTCTGCTTCGTCTGAACTGGTCAACTCGGGTTGGCTCAAGACACAGCAGAACCGATGGTGGTCACCCGGAGAAGGAGAAACCCAATTCACTGTTATAGAGGGAAGCTTCGCAGACACATGGGTGACGGCTATTGGGGTTTACAACTATCATCCCCCAAAGACCACCCATGGGTCTTTAACAGGGGTCTTGACTACAATCAGAGAACAGGCCCAGTCCTGCAGTGGACAGAAGGCGATGGCCCACCCCACCAGTTCCTCAAGAACACCAACAATGGGCCAGGTGGGATGTGAATGCCTATTGAGTGGCCCAGGGTCTACCCCACGCCCCACAATAGCATCGGCGGTGCCAGTGAAGAGAGAGGGATCCAGTAGGTCCGCGGGAGCGAACATGAACGCAGAGAGCTGCCTTATGCCAAGTCAGATGACTGGTTCCACCCTACCTCAGTACTGTCTACTCTGACTGGCAGCAGTTCTCCAGGCTCCTGAGGCAGAGGAAGTTCCCAGGGATCTTTTTAGCTGCAGGTGTTCGGAGCGGAAGCCAGGACTTGGGGCTGTGGTGTCCAGCACCTTCTCAGGGTCAGAAAAGATTCTTAAGTGTAAAGATGCGTTGCTGGTGATCAAGATAACTTACGCCATAATATTCCCTGTCACTGTGGGTGGGTGTGAAAGTTGGACAGTGAAGAAAGCTGACAGGAAAAAGAAGAAGAGAAGAAGAGATTGGATTTATATTCCACATTTCACACACTTGGGAGTCTCAGAGCGGCTTACAAACTCCTTTCCCTTCCCCTCCCCACAACAGACACCCTGTGAGGTAGGTGGGGCTGAGAGAGCTTTTTCCCAAGCTGTCATTGAGAGAACAGCTGGTACAGAGCTATGGCTTGCCCAAGGTCATCCAGCAGCTGCAAGTGGAGGAGTGGGGAATCAAACCCGGTTCTCCCAGATTAGAGTCTGTGCACTTAACCACTACACCACACTGGCTCTGGAAGAAAGCCAATTCATTTGAAATGTGGGGTTGAAGCAGAACTTTACAGATACCATGGGCCACCAAAATGACGAATAAGTGGGTTCTAGATCAAATCAATGCTGACCGTTCCCTTGAAGCTAAAATGACTAAATCTGAGGCTATCATACTTTGGTCATATTATGAGAAGAGTCACTGGAAATGACAATAAAGCTAGAAAAAGTTGAAAGCCACAGGAAAAGAGGAAGATACAATATGAGATAGACCAACTCACTCAAGGAAGCCACAGCCCTCGGTTTGCAAGACCTGAGCAAGGCTGTTTATACTGGGATGTTTTGGAAGGAATTAATTCATAGGATTGCCGTGAGTCAGAAGTGACTCGACAGCCCTTAACACGCACATACTTTCTCAGCACCCTGTATACTTTAGCGATCCCTGCAAGCACCATCCACGAAACCCAACATCATACACTTCCTTCCTTCTGACTTTGCCCCCGCTCTTTGCCAAAAAAACTTTCACACTGTTTGATAGCCTGGATTCCCCGGATGCTTTGATCCAGCGCCTTCCTTGTAGTTTTGCAGGCCTGGCAGAGAAGAGGAAGGCGACTGAGCGCCTCGTGGGTCACTACGTGTGGCTGATGAGCTGTGTTCCATTTGGTGAACAGCAACAAGATGGTCCTTTTAAGATTCATCAAAGGCGGGTGAGGAATGGACGGCGGCGGCAGCTGTTCCTGGAACTGCGAGTGATGGTTATACAGTATATTAACATGTTTGTAAATAAGACCCTCTCACACAGCACACAGGAATGTGCGTGGAGTTCTCAAGAGTTTAAACCGGAGACATTTTCCCAGGGTTAAGCAGCGCCCAGGATTGCATGTGTCAGAGCTTACCCTACTTCCACCCCCGTAAAATGCAGTGAACACACACAAACAAAAAAACACATGGCCATGTATAGTCTTGAGAGTTTATGATGAGTCGCCTTTATGAGAGCCTGGTTCTTTGCCCGACACCCACGCACAACAGCTTCGGATCCTGCACGGGCAAGGAAAGGAACTCCATGAAAATGCATGGGCTGAAGGCATTGGCTGTTAAGGAATGCTTCTCACGTGGTTCTGTACGTATCCATCAAGTGGTTAAGATGCTGAACTGCAGACCGAAAGGTCTGTAGCTCGGCAGTTTGAGACCCGAGTGCTTCATGACGGAGTGAGCTCCCGTCTCTGGGCCCAGCTCCTGCCAACCTAACAGTTTGGACGCAAGAAATTGCAAGTAGATAAATAGGTACCGCTTCGGTGGGAAGGGAACAGCGTTCTGTGCTCCTCGGCATCTAGTCATGACCACGGAAATGTCTTCAGACGGCGCTGGCTCTTCGGTTTGGAAAAAGATATGAGTACCGCATCCATAGAGTCATATTCGACTGGCTTCTGAGCAAGGGAAACCTTTACTTTCACCTTTCTCCCCAATGGGGACCCAAGGCAGCTCATGTCATTCTCCTCTCCTCCATTTCATCCTAGCAACAGCCCTGTGAGGTGGGTCAGGCTGGAGGGCGTGCTTGGACCAAGGTCATCCCAGCAAGTGGTGTCCTTGGCAGAGTGGGGGTTCCGGTGTCCCAGATCCCAGCCTGACACTCTAACCACTATGGCATATCGGCTCTTGCTTATTGGTTACTACTTGGTTAGTGCTCAAAATAAGCTGAGCATTTAATGAATGATGTTTCTTCTTAAATTCCGTGCAAATGCTTCTCTGCGTACTCATTCCCAGAAGCGAGCATTTATTGTAATTCTGCCGAAGTGCAAAATGTGACAATTGCAAAAGAACTTTGAGACGCTCCACTGTTTAATTTTTTCATAAAAATAACAAGTTTCTAGCCCCAAGGACTGAGAGTATACACTTAGAAGTATTTCCAGGGTATAAGCTTCCAGGAGTCAAAGTCCACTTCATCAGGCACCAGAGAGAGAGACAGAGAGGACGAGGACAAGGAGGAGATTGGATTTATATCCCGCCCTTCACTCACTTGGAGTCTCAGAGCAGCTCACAAACTCCTTTCCCTTCCCCTCCCCGCAACAGACACCCTGTGAGGTAGGTGGGGCTGAGAGAGCTCTGAGATAATTGTCCTTGAGAGAACAGCTGTGCCAGAACTTCGGCTTGCCCAAGGTCATCCAGGAGGAGTGGGGAATCAAACCCGGTTCTCCCAGATCAGAGTCCATGCACTTAACCACTACACCAAACTGGCTCTCAAAAGCTCAGACCCAGGAGATCTTGTTGGTCTCTTAAGGCGCTGTTGGACTCGAATTGTGTTCTTCTGCTGCAGGCCAACACAGCTGCCCACTTGAAACTTTAACATACATGAGCATTGCCTGGTAAATGTTCACAAGCCAGAGGGACGGCATAATATGACTGTAGGGGGCTGGGGCTCCTTCCTCTTTCCTATGAGTAGCCAAAACAGACTAAAATTATGCAAAATAGTTTTAAAGTGGCAGGAGTGCCACCTTGCAAGCGTTCTTAAAGGGGTTTGTAAAGCTAATGGTTTCATCTGCTGGGGAAGAAAGTCTGGGATGCTTCAGAAGGTTATAAGGGTATCTTTTTAAGAAAATCAGTAATACCAGACTAGCTTCCTGGACGGAGAGCTTGCCTAGCTGTGATCCATCTCCCATCCTACAACATACAATTTCAGGGCCTGTTTTCATTGCTCTCATGGCCAAGGGGGAGGCCCAAGGAGCCTTAGCCGGAACCTTCCTGTACTGCTACTGTACGCATGAACATTCTCAATAAGCAGGGTTGCCAACCTCCAGGTGATGGGTGGAGATCTCCGGGGATTATAACCAATCTCCTGGAGATCAGTTCACCTGGAGAAAATGGCCACTCTGGAAGGTAGACTCTATGGCATTATATACCAATGAGGTCCCTCCCCTCCCAAACCCCGCCCTCCTCAGGCTCCACCCCCCCAAAGCCCCAGGTATATCCAGCCCAGAGCTGGCAACCCTACCCAGAAGCCCTCTGCAGTGCACAGAGGTTCCTCAGCACTCAAATGAGCAGAGCCTTCACCATTTAGAAACCTTAAGAGCTGGGAATTAAAAGACATTTTTACCAGCCAGTGATTTAAAAGCTCAGACCACTTTCCTCACGTGCTAGGGCTTGTCTCAGCCTAGGACAAAAATAAGAACGGCATTTTAAGACTGTGAAGATCATGTACAACGCGCAAGCGCCAGGCTGCAAAGGCACCAGAGGCGGCTTGCAAATGCAGTCGGGAGGCGTGCAAAACGACAAGGAACACTTAATCTGCGGGTTCCCGACAGGACCTCTTCCAACAGCTCCATCTGAAGACTATTTGTGAAGAAGAGCCGAGCCGAGAAGCTTTGTTTGTTTGCTTGCTTGAGAAACGTAACATAACGTGCCGACTTAGTAATCTCAGGCCATCATGGAACTGGCCATTATTTCTGCAAGGACAGACAGCAAAGCGCCATCCTTGGCTGGGTTATGCTGGGTCAAGGCCGAAGCACAAAGCCTTGCGAATGCTTGCTCTGCTCTCTTCTCTCCCTCCCAGTCGAGTTAAGGATTTTCAAACAGTGTGCTGGAAAGCCTCAGTGACACGATCAGTAACGGTGGATCAGCTTCCCTGCAAGACAGGTCTGACCAACGCCACCCGCCACCAGTCCTCCCTCTGCAACAAACATCGAGAGGGGTTTCCTCCAAACTGTGCCCAGAGTTTGTGTGAAGCCCTGCATAGCACACCGAGCTAACTGAGCACGCCTGCAGCAACATGCCCCGGAATCTTCTGCAATGTAACAGGTTTTTTTTCCATACCAAATATTCAGGGCCAGGTCAGCAGATGAGTCTGTACGGAAAAAGCCCTTTCAAGGTAACAAGCTGAAAGAAACTTTTTTAAAAACCTAATAATCAGGGGTCATTTTGTAGAAAAAGAGGTGCAGGAGCTCATTAGCATTACTCATTAGCATAACTCATTTGCATATGCCACACCTCCTAACATACCAGAAGTGTGTCCGAAGGCAACACCCACCCCTCAGGCTCCACTCCACAGGTGAGTGAAACTGACCTGCTCTTCCTCCATTCCCTTCCCCATCCAATACTTTGTGCAATAAAAATAAGCGTAAAGAACACACCCTCATTCTCTTCCTGCTCCCTTGAAACCACTAGGTTTCAAGTAGACTTGAGATACCCAGGACATGTGCACCACCCATCCCTTCCCCTTCCCCTCCCCACAACAAGACACCCTGTGAGGTAGGTGGGGCTGAGAGAGGTCTTTTGAGAACTGCTCTTGAGAGAACAGCTCTGAGAGAAGTTGTGACTGGCCCAAGGTCACACCAGCAGCTCCATGTGAAGGAGTGGGGAATCAAATCCGGTTCTCCCAGATTAGAGTCCAACTCCTGACCACTATGCCAAACTGATGGGATGGAAGCTGCTGAAGGGTTGGTGAAATTTCTGTGCCATGTGCCCAGATAAAAAATGGTATACTTAGAAAATTTGTATGCCACCTTGAGCAAGTCTCTGGAAAAGCAGCACACAGTCATAAAAGGAACAATGATAAAATTATCAATATTAAAACAAAACATTAAAAACAATAAAGACCCTAGCAGGGCTTTCCCCGGGGCGCTGCGCCTCTGCACTGCTCAGGGAAGCTGAGGAGGGGGGCGGGGCTTGGTCATGTGCCCGCCCCCTGGGCTTCTCACTCCCAGAGCTGCGCTCCTGTGCGCTCCTGCTCCAACGGACCCCTGCTAATAATGTTTGCCCTCAGCTATCCAGAGCCAGGAAATCTGCAAGCACAAAATTCTGCTATTCAGTCAAAGGCAAGCTGGGGAGACTGAGCCCCAGCAGAGCCCATGGCAAACCCAAAGGAACAGGAATCCCCAACCACATCCCACAGTCTTTATAAAATGATTTATTTATTTATTTATTTGGATTGGTCTCCCGCCTAGCCAGCATTAGCCAGCTCAAGGCGGCTGAACACGATGCCCCAGGATGATGCAACCCAAGATGGAACAGTCACCTGAAGATGATTTCAGCCTTCCAGGGGAAGGAGGCAAAACGTTTCCTCAGAGGCTGTAAGACCACTGGACCATGTAAACCAGTACCGTCTCCTTTTATTGACACCAGCTGCCCCAGGGTCTCAGGCAGAGACCATTTCTAGCTCCTCTCCTGAGATCCTTTAACGGGAGACTGAACCTGGGGTCTTGAATGTGCAAAGCACGAGCTTTTGTTTGTTTTATAAAGAAGTCGCAGGCTCTACTGCTGAGCTGAATGAAGCTGCATTCACAGTGAGTCAGGTTGTTGGTCTATATAGCCCAGCACTGTCTACTCTGGCTGAAAGCAGGTCCCAGGTGAGAATTTTCCCCAGCTTGGCTGCCTAAGATCCTTCTCTCGGCAGAGGTCAGCCTGTGACCTTCTGAAAGCAAGGAACATGATCCACCACTGCGAAATGGCCTCTTCCCATGGAAGACAACTCTACAGCAAAGACAGAGAACCAGACTGGCAGAGATCCAGGTGGTCAGCCATGTTGGGTCTGAAGCAGTGGAACAAATTCAGAATCCAGCGGCACCTTTAAGACCAACAAAGGTTCATTCAAGGTGTGAGCTTTCATGTGCAAGGCTCATACCTTGAATAAACCTTTGTTAGCCTTAAAGGTGCCTCCGGACTCTAAATTTGTTCAGACTAACAGAGATTAGGCCTGCAGACTGAAACCCACGTGCAAAACCAGCTTGGACTCCTGACGCAGAGACTTCCTGGATTAGTAAACTAAACAGTGCAAGTGAGCCAAATGGGCTACAAGCAACCACAAAAGGATAAAGAGAGCTGAGATATTAGAAACTATCACAATAGATAGACACAATCAACAGATTTGTAACAAACAAAGAATCATAAAGACTACTTAGTCCTGGGAAGGAAGGCGGCATGTTACAGTCTGACGTTGCCACAGCTTGGAAGCTAAGCAGGGTCAGTACTCGGAAGGGAGACCGCCAAAGAAGACTCTGCAGAGGAGGGCGATGGCCAACCACCTCTGCTTCTCACTTGCCTCAAAAACCCCTTGCTGGGGTTGCCAAACATCGGCTGCGATTTGACGGCCCTTTACACACACCCGTAGTCCAATGCAAGAAATCCCAAATGAGATAATCCCAGATAGAGGGCTATCATTTTTTTAAAAAATGTTGTGTTCCTAACTCCTAATGCTATGAAAGAGCAACCTGAGAAATTCTGCATGGGCAACCTCAGAAACCAAAGGATACTCTCGGTGGGAAGACCTTGTGCTTCCCCAGTGTGAAAAGAACAGCATCGACGGGGACAACGAAGGATTCATTAAAACTCCAGGACTGAAACAAGCTGCAGAATTCATCTCCCCTTGACGCAGGATTTTGACTTCTTAGAAACACAGAATACCTCTCCACCACCACCTCTGTTCTTCACACCCTTGCCCTGTGAGTCAAATGCCCCACACTTTCCCCCCAACTGCCACCCTGAAAAGTGGACGTGCTGGATGTGAGTTCATGAGCAAAGCCCGACAGAGAACCGGGGAGCAGCGTTTGCAGGCCGAAGTGTACGTGCAGCCCTGTGGACCAAAAAGGCTGCTTGTGGGATTATAAACATCCTGACAAGTACAGAATCAACAATGTAAACAGCACTGTGAGCTGTAAACAGATCTGAAAGGATGACGTTTTAACACAGTGCATGTTAGACACCCCCCCCCCCTTCCACTCGCAATGCAGGCGCAATCCACTAAGCGAGTCTTGCGTGCACGAACCATCAAAGTGGAATGAGAGCTACACAAGTCTACAGAAAAAGTTGTTGCTCACGGCCAGAGCAGCTATATGTTAGAAAATGCAGAGAAAGTGCGGGGGTGGGTGGGGGTGGTTCTAGCTCTACGAGGAAGGTGTGAAAGAATCTGACCAATGCCTATTGAAACCGCAGAAGCCGGTGAGGCATAGTGGGTTGACGGGTTGGACTAGGGTCTGGGAAACCCAGGTTCGAATCCCCACTCGTGCCACAAAAGTTCACTGGGTGACCTTGGGCCAGTCACATCCTCTCAGCCTAACCTACCCCACAGGGTTATTGTGAAGTACGGCTGACAAGTCCCCCCAGGGGGCAGGGATTCCCCCGCTAAACAAGCCCCTAATCCGCCGGTCTGGATTCGGCCGGCGGGGGGAACCCCACCCCTGAAGTACCATAGAGTTTTAGGGTGATTGCCAGAGCGTCACCCTAGCAACATGCCCAGTGTGATGACGTCACTTCCGGGTGATGGCATTTCTGTGTGCACGCGCAGGGCTACCAGATGAAGAGGAGGACTCCCCCACTTTTTCCCAAGTAAGACTTGGCAACCCTATTGTGAAGATAAAACGAAGGAGAAGAAAATGATGCAAGCAGCTTTGGGTCTCCACTGGGGAGGAAGATGGGATATAAATAAATACTAAGAAAAGTTTCCAACAGACAGGTTTCAGCAGGACTCATTTTGTAGCAGGAGCTCCTTTGCATATTAGGCCACACACCCCTGATGTAGCCAATCCCCCAAGAGCTTACAGTAGCCCCTGTAAGAAGAGATCTGTAAGCTCTTGGAGGATTGGCTACATTAGGGGTGTGTGGCCTAATATGCAAAGGAGCTCCTGCTACGAAATGAGCCCTGGGTTTCAGTGTCCTGCCAATGATCAGTGAAGCTAAGATAAGTTATGCAAATGTGCTTGCTTTGATTACGTTTATGCAGGTAGCACAACTCAAATTTTTATTGCACAGAATCTGGGCGAAACAATCTTGCATTTAATAGTGACTGTTGTATTTGCTCTGTGTAGTGGTAAAACTGATTCAAAGCACCAACTTCTAATATTTTTTTCTAGAGCAGTGAAAGTTATTAAAACAGCTTTATGTAAGAGGAAGCAATTAACTAAATCAGGTTAAGCTAATTTAAATGCTGCAGAAATACAGATGGAACTCCTTTATACAAAATTAGTCCACCGATTAATCTAGCTCAACATTTTCTCTGCCTAAAACCTCGGTGAGCTCGATTAGACAAGTCTTTCCCAGTACCTGCTACCTCAAAAGCCAAGGACTGGGCCTGGGACCCTCTGTTTGCAAAATAGGTGCACTAGTGCTGAACCAAAGGATCTCCAAATTTATCAGCCCTATTGTTATGATGACCTCATAGGGAGGCCAGCCTCCAGGTGGGGCCCGGGAATTTCCTGGAATTACAGTTCACCTCCAGACTACAGAGATCAGTTCCCCTGGAGAAAATGGACACTTTAGAGAGCAGAGTTTATGGCATTGTACCCCACGGAGGTCCTCATCCTCCCCAAGCTCCACCCCCAAATGTCCATGAATTTCCCAACCTGGATATGGGAACCCTAATCCCCCACCAGCGACCGGGGGGAGGGATCTGGCAACCCTACCTCAGAATCCAGGATCCACCTACACACTTACTAGGGTTGCCAAATCCCCCCATGGGGCAGGGAAACCCCCACTCGATTGGTCTGTTCCCCGCTGGCCCAGATTGGGCAGCCGGGGGGAACCCCACCCCCAAACTGCCGGGCTGCAGCGACATGCCTAGGTGACGTCATTGCGTCGGGCACATTTGGGGGGAAGGGGGGACACTGTATAATTCGAGGGAAAACTCTATGGTTTTCCCTCAAATTACAGAGGTCCCGCCCCAACGTGCCCGACACAATGACGTCACTTCTGGGTGGCGTCATTGTGGCGTGCGCACTTTGCACGCACACCAGAAGACTCCCGGGCCAGGAAGGACTCCCCCCCTGCTTCCGAAAACATAAGACTTGGCAACCCTAACACTTATTTTTCTTTAATTCAAGTTGCAGCCAACTTATGGTGAACCCGTAGGGTTTTCAGGGCAAGAGACATTCAGAGATTATTTGCCACTGCCTGCCTCTATGTAGCAACCCTGGACTTCCTGGGAAGTCTAAGCGCCAACCATCTTAGCTTCTGAGATCTGACGAGACTGGGCTAGCCTGGGGTATCCGGGCTGAGGGAAATCATGTTCTGCAGCTGATTCAATGGGCACTGGCCTACGAAAGCATCTGCCATAATAAATGGGTAAGGTGCCACAAGATACACTGTTAAGTGTTTTGCAACAGGCTAACATGGTGGATTTATCTAAAAATTCCCAGCTTACCCGGAAGATCCAATGCTTTTGCACATGGCAAGGAGAGGCCTCTTCTCAGCAAAGCTATCACACTTCTGAGGACCTGATGAGAAAAGAACAAAAAAACTGTTAACTTCATTTTTATTGAACTTCAGGGGTTCAGAATTAAAACTCTGAAAGTTAGAATCAGCAGCAACCACCCCATCTTTGACACATCAGCAGCAGCTACAGAACACTTCCAGCCCCTGCAGTCCAGCTCTGCAAAAGCGTGGATAACGTATTTCTCTTCAAGACCAGAAGGCGTCGTTTTAACCTAGAAAGGAAGGACTTTTATGGAACACTACGGCTGCTAGTTTTAATAGTTAATAGAACAAATGCTCTAGCCTCTGTACTGCTCATGGATAGGCTTGCCCAGGGGTCATTTCGTAGAAAAAGAGGTGCAGGAGCTCATTAGCATAACTCATTTGCATATGCCACCACCACCCCCAACATACCGGAAGTGTGTCAGAAGGCAACACCCACCCCTCAGGCTCCACTCCACAGGTGAGTGAAACTGACCTGCTCTTCCTCCATTCCCTTCCCCATCCAAAACTTTGTACAATAAAAATAAGCGTAAAGAACACACCCTCATTCTCTTCCTGCTCCCTCGAAACCACCAGGTTTCCAGTAGACTTGAGATACCCAGGACATGTGCACCACCCATCCCTTTCCCTTCCCCTCCCCACAACAAGACCCCCTGTGAGGTAGGTGGGGCTGAGAGAGGTCTTTTGAGAACTGCACATGAGAGAACAGCTCTGAGAGAACTTGTGACTGGCCCACGGTCACACCAGCAGCTGCATTTGGAGGAGTGGGGAATCAAACCCGGTTCTCCCAGATTAGAGTCCAACTCCTGACCACTACACCAAACTGATGGGGTGGAAGCTGCTGAAGGGTTGGTGAAATTTCTCCAGTACTTATGTGCCATGTGCCCAGATAAAAAATGGTACACTTAGAAAATTTATATGCCACCTTGAGCAAGTCTCTGGAAAAGCAGCACACAGTCATCAAAGGAACAATGATAAATTATCAATATTAAAACAAAACATTAAAAACAATAAAGACCCTAGCAGGGCTTTCCCCGGGGCGCTGCGCCTCTGCACTGCTCGAGGAAGCTGAGGAGGGGGTGGGGCTTGGTCGTGTGCCCGCCCCCTGGGCTCCTCACTCCCGGAGCTGCGCTCCTGTGCGCTCCCACTCCAACGGACCCCTGGGCTTGCCAACCTTGAGGGGGGTGGGGTGGAGAAAATGGCTACTTTGGAGGGTGGACCTCTATGGGGTTACACTCCACTGAGGTTCCTCCCCTCCCTAAATCAAATCCTCCCCAGGCTCCTCCCCCAAATCTTCAGGAATTTCCCAACCCAGAGCGGTCATTCAATAGAACCACGTGGCATCGCTCCTACTGGGCTGTAATATTTCAGATATGCAGGGCTCGAATGCACCCTGCATTAAAAAATAATAATAATTCCTTACATGTAAAAAACTAACAAATCAGGGAGAAGCGTTCTATCCTAGCCTCTTGTATGAATGCTGGTTTTCTATTTAAAAAACAAAAGCAGGATGCACATGAACACCTGCCCCAGACGGATGGCAAAAGCATCATAAGAGCCAATCAGCTACATCAGAGCAAAGGCAGGTTGTGCATCCAGTTTCCAGCACTAACCAACTGGAGGCCACCGAGTAAAACCCACTGGTAGGGCATCAAGGCAGCAGTCCTCCCCAGCTATTGTCTCCCAGCCACTGGCCACCTTGAGCCATGGGGAAAAGCAGGGTATAGATGTTTTATTAAATAAATGAAATGTGGCAATGAGAGGGTCTGTGGCAGGAATCGTGTGACGATATGGTCAAGCTATTATTAAATACAGGGAAAAGGGAAAAACTCTCAAAAATTATGTATAGGTGGTATTTTACACCGGAAAGGGTGGCAAAAAGTGTTGGCAGGTATTTGATGGCTTGCTTGCTGGCTCAAGATTTTTGGAGCAGCAAATTTAGGGAGATAAATAACACCTTAAACAGCAAAACAACATGCTTACCTAAGATAGCCCTGTTAAGTATTTTAGTGGAAGGTATTTCAAGGGAGAGAAAATACGCTCTTAAAAATATGCTGGCTGCAGCCAGACAACTGTTGGCACGAGGTTGGAAGCAACCATATTTGCCTGACACAGAGGAACGGATTCGTAAGATACAGCGCATGGTACTGATTGAAACAAATTACAGCATGCAAGAAGATTCAAGAGGGCAAAATCAATGCTCAAGAAAGGCTTGTTGAGATTTGGCTTCCATTTATTCAGTACTGGAACTGACATAACGCAAATAAAATGAAACTGAAGATATTTTGTAGCAATCTTAACAGTTAATTTGGAGTCTTTGTTTTAGCTACATGTGATTGAAGTGTTTGGGGTCAATTTGGTTGGTCCTAATAAAAAGTATTGAATAGATTTTGGTCTTGTTTTTGAACTAACAGCAAGGCCAGCATTGGAAAACACATTCCTCAGATACAGGTAATCCTGGAATGAACAGGTAACTTTTCCCCAGTTTTCCAAGCTCAGTATATGAACAGTAAATGAATCCATATTGCTCCATCATTTGTCGAATCCCCCTTTTGAAGCCATAATACTTGAGTGGGGGTGAGGAGAATCCACCTGCAAATATAGTTTTCAAGAAGGAACTCGTGAAGATCCCACAATGTAACACCCACAAAAACTCAGTTGACTTTAACTAGGAAACATTCCATTCCCTACTGAAAACATAAGCATTCACCCCCTTGGCAAAAACACAAAGGACAACCTTTAAAAAGCAATGACATCTGCAACTGCCCTCAGCGATGCTGGAGGAAGAGGAAGAAGCAGAGAGGCACCCTGGTCCAGCTTCACTGACCACTCTGCTCCTCCCAGCTACCAGCTCTGGCCTTCGGTCAGGCCAGAGGGAGGAGAGACAGTGGGCACCCTCCAGCGTGCCCCATTCCCAGACCCAGGTCTCACTCAGACCTCACCAAGAAACCACTCCTCCTTGAGCATCTTTTACAGTTATATCTAAACAAGTGGAGACCTGCAAGAAACTTGTGGGATGGTTATCCCATTCATCACACTTTTGCTTCCTCTCTTCTCCCCTCAGTAGCACTGAGTTACTGCTCATCTCCAGACTACAGAGATAACTTTCCATGGAGAAAATGGATGCTTTGGAGGAGAGAGTTTATGGCACTGTACCCCACTGAGGTCCCTGTCCTCCCCAGGCTCCACCCCCAAATATCCAGGAGTTTCCCAGCCTGGATCTGGATCCGCTGCTGGTGGTTGGGGGTGGGGGGGGGGTACTTGGCAACCCTAGACTGCTGCCAGTCAAAACCCTGCCTTTTACTGACAGAAACAGTTAGAACCTCCCCCCTCCCCCAAACATTCTAATCTCCTCACAGCTGACGCCTGGAGTTGAGGCCATTTCAAAAAGTATTTTTGGGGATTCTACGGTCACTAAAGGTTTTTTTTAAACTTTTCGGATTTTTCTGCACACGGGGGGAGTGCCCCCCATGTGTAGGAAAACCTCCCTCCCCCCAAGTGCCCCCCCAGCATGGATTTAGATATCCGCACAGAGGGGGGCACTTCGGAATTAGATATATAGATATGGTATTTTTAAAAATGGATGTAAGCTGCTTTGGGAGTGTTTTCATTATTACTTTTTGCCTTTAAAAAGTGGGATAAGATGCAATTAATCCACAGGGTTGCCGACTCCAGATTCAGAAATTTCCGGAGATTTAGAGGTGTTGTCTGGGGAGGGTGGGATCTGGAGAGGGGAGGGGACTTATCGGGATATAACACCACAGAGTCCACCCTCCAAAGCTGCCATTTTCTCCAGAGAGAAAATCTTTGAAACCTGTAATTCTGGGAGATCTCCAGGGCTCACCAGGAGATTGGCAACTCTACCAGTTCATCAAGCAATGTGTCTGGCTGTTGGTTTTGCTCCTCATTAGAATCCAGGTTATCTGATCAACACAAAGTATTGCAGGAAAGCTACTCCCATCAAGGCTTCTAAACACATTAATCTGAAATAATCTAAACGGAAAACTATTACACACACACACTTTGACTCAACAAGCTCTCTAGAAGATTAAACAGGACGAATACAATTTAAGCAAGGAAAAGGTTTTACAATCATATGAATCTTCTCTTCCCAATTGTGGCTTGGCTTATTCAAGATTTAACGGCTCACATTGATGATTTCAGCATCAACAATGCCTTCCACATTTTCATCCCACAAACCAAAACTGTTGATAAACATTTGAAAGCCTTTCAGAAACTTGGCAGCCAAGTATTTCTCCCTAAAAAGATCTAATGGACAAGCCCGGGTTTTAAATAAATGTAGACATAACAGAAGAAAGAAGCATCAAGTATTCTGTACACCAAAAAGAGTCATGTTCTATAACGTGGGTCTTGCTTATAACAAATATTGATTCTAATGTTCTAAGTTGCCATGAGACCCTCTGGGTGAGTGGTGAGTAAAAAATCTAATATATGGATAGAGGATGGATGGATGGATGGATGGAAGAGGGAGGATGGATGGAAGATGATGAGAGAGAGAGTGAGAGAGGCTAAAACAGAGGCAGAATTTAGATGTCATGAGCAAACTCTGGTTTCTCCATGCTGAGAACCTGCCAAGAAGCCTCCAGGCTCATGAGCATGCACCTCCTCCCTCATGTGCCAAGCTAAGACTGAAGACTCCATGGTTTGAAAGAAACTGGAGCTTAAAGCACTTAACAGAGCACTTCAATAAATGTTCATGTCTTATATACAGCCCAGGATTAAGCCATGGTGTAGAATCCCAATTTGTACGCAAGGAACAGACTTCCTTCTGTTGAACTGCCCAACTTATACTTTACCAAAACGGAGGGGGGGGGGTGTCTTTCCAACCTGAAAGTCTTCAATCGCAACTCCACACAGAAGGGGAGGAGGGAGAGAGCCTGCACGCATGAAGATTTCCTGGCTCCTCCTCCTCATCATCTCAAGTAAACTGCAGACTGTTTGAGATATCTGGACGTAGCCAGAATTTTATGGGAAATATTGAGAAGGAGTTGAAAATAAGAAGGCAAGGATGAGAATGACACAATAGAAATCTGTGAGGCCGCATTTCTAAATATTGGGTTGGATCTAGACTGGATTTTCTGCTAATGGAGGGCACTTCCATCAGCAGAACAGAACTTTCCTGAATCGAGGGGCCCCGTTGGGTCCAAGAACCCCAGTCAACTGACCCCTGCACCTGCCTCTCTCCCCTGCTCCCCCCTCCCTCCCTGCTCCTCTGCCCCACAGGATTTCCCAATGCCCCACCAACTAATGTTTTCTGGCTACGCCCCTACTCTGCAGTGCTGAGACCTTTCTGCTCTCTCTGGTCCTCCTCAGTCACTGACTCCTAGGGATTCCAAGTTGGAATCACTGAGTAGACAGAAGGGGGTCATGACATAGCTGTGGAGAAATGCATCTTTCTTTGGAGGTCTGGACTGTACAAAACCTTCGCCTTGAGTTTTAAGATGTTTTCTTGGGGCGGAGGGTCAACTGCTTTCCAAACACATCCAACCAGTTTTCAGAAATTCAGATGGGCCTAGTCAGATACAGGGAAGTAGTCAGCTCATACCTTCTGCCATTCTGTTCAGACATGTGATTTGGAAGACTTAAGGTGCTAGAAAGTAACCTCCTGGAGACTCCAGGAAAAACTTCTTTGACTTTCAGGGGGTGGGCAAGAAGAGATAATAACACTCCTTGGCACTGAGGGGAGGGTCTCTTTTTGCCTGATCTCATCTAGGAGGAAGAAGGTCTTCCACCTGAGCTTCTGCTGAAGGCAGCTGTTATCATGCAGTGGGCTGCAGGCCTGAACAAAGACTCCAAGGTAATGGAAACCTTTTACAGCCATTGTAAAATTACAGCCATTGTAATTTTTAAGTTAAAGAGCCTGCCTTAAAATAACATCAGCTAGGACAGGTCCAGAATGAGGAACAGAGGAACTAGGTGTTTACACTTTTGTTTTGGGTCCTTTGCTCAATCTGCTGCTTTGCTGAGAGTACGAACATGGGCATTTTCTTTTTAATAAATGTTTTATAACTTTTAATGCTAGTAGTTGTTTTCTGTAGCACATAAACCTCTACCATTTGAACACACTATTTTAAAAAGAGAACCACAAAAAGAGAAGAGGCAGTCAACTGAGGTTGCTATTTGTCCAGTGGTGCACAAGTGCAGTAAGCTGTCTCCGTGGTAACCAGGCACTGAGTAGTAGGAGACACAGGCACAAGGCAAGGCCTTAGAACAGCAATGAAGGGAAGAGAAGACTGGGGCCCTGGTCCTCTCAGTGCGTAGTTCTTACAAAGGCCAGGTGGTGGCAGTGATTAAACTGAAGAGAAAAATGCCCATTGGGAGTCAGAGAATCACAGAGTAGGAAGGGGCCATACAGGTCATTTAGTTCAACCCCATGCTCAATGCAGGATCAGTCTAGAGTAGGGGTGGCCAAAATGCGGCTTGGGAGTTGCATGCAGATCTTTCACACATATTATGTGGCTCCTGGCAAGGTGGCTGGGGAAGCTAAATATCATTAGCAAACAAAATCATTGGACAAATAAATATCATTATCAATATCTGCTTTTACCCTGTTTGTTATTATTTTTGGCAGTCTCATATAATTTTAATAAAAAGCAAATCTGCATATTTTTCAATAAAAACTTGTAATATTTGTTCATGTCTTGCGGCTCTCAAATATCTGATGTTTATTCTATGTGGCTCTTACGTTAAGCAAGTTTGGCCACCCCTGGCCTAGAGCATCCCTGACAAGTGTTTGTCCAGCCACTGCTTAAAGACTGCCAGTGAAAGGGAGCTCATCTGGACAGCTGATTCCACTGATGAACAACTCTTCCTGTAAAAACATTTTCCCTAATATCCAGCTGGTACCGTCCTGCTCTTAATTTAAACTGATTATTGTGAATCCTGTCCTCTGCTGCCAACAGGAACAGCTCCCTGCCCTCCTCTAAGTGACAGCCCTTCAAATACTTGTCTCCCCTCAGCCTCCTCTTCTCCAGAGCAGCTGAGTGGGTGGCACATACTAGATGGAGACATTGGATGGCCGCTGGTACCCAAACACCTCAGACGACTGTTCCACCACAACAGCAATAAACATTAGGGTTGCCAAGTCTTACCTTTTAAAAAGCGGGGGAGTCCTGGTCCCTGTCAAGGAGTCCGGCACACACACAAAGCGCACACCATGATGACATCACCCGGAAGTGACGTCATCACGCTGGACACGTTGCCAGGGCAACGCTCTGGCAATCATCCTAAAACTCTATGGTACCATAGAGTTTTCAGGGCGATTGCTTGAGCGTCGCCCCGGCAATGTGCCCAGAGCAATGACATCACTTTTGGGCACGTCGGTCTGATCGGGCCATTTCGGTGGTGGGGTTACCCCCACCGGCTAGATTGGGACCAGTGGATTGGGGACCCATTTAGTGGGGGAATCCCTGCCCCCCGGGGGGACTTGGCAGCCCTAATAAACATACACAGTCTGATTCCATAGCAAACTCAGTTTCACACATAGGTATCATATGACTGGTTGTTATTGAGGCTGCGATCACACGGACGTTTATTGCGGGCCTCGCGGCTGTTCCCCATCGCAATTAAAGGGGCTGACTAGACGGGCCGCATCTGTCTCCCGTCTCGAAGCCGCCCCCCCCCCCCCCCCGCACTCGAGCCCGCTTTTCCAACCACCAGGAAAAACAAGTACCTATCGCGCTTGAAAGAGCAGCGCGGGAGAACCCGGGTTTAAATGCCCGTGTGATCGCACCCTGAGACTCGGATCTAATATAATTCTAGCCCACCTTCTCCATGAAGCAGTTCATGGCAATGTATGTTGTTCTGCCCTCCTGGGGCCAAACATACGGTCCCCTTAAGTTGTATTATAAACAACTTCTGCTCTCGTTTTTATTAGCATTTTATGTTCCAGGGTTCTAGGAATATTTTAAATGCATGTTATTTTATGTTTATGTGCCCACGACAGGTTTTAATTGTATTTATGGGGGATTTTATGTAAGCCGCCCTGAGCCTGCCTTGACAGGGAGGGAGGGGTATAAACCGAAATAAATAAATAAATAAAACTGCCACCACCCCCCACTCCAATACCATCAGCAGCCAGTTACCATACAGAGTGGGGGAAACAGACACACAATACCAAGGCCCCTTTCACTGAGCAGCAATATTCAGAAAAACTTCTGTTTGTTCCTAACTTTGAGAGCCAGTTTGGTGTCGTGGTTAAGTGCGCGGACTCTAATCTGGGAGAACCGGGTTTGATTCCCCACTCCTCCACTTGCACCTGGCTGGATGACCTTGGGCAAGCCATAGCTCTGTAGCAGCTGTTCCCTCAAGGACAGCTCTGGAAAGAGTTCTCTCAGCCCCACCCACCTCACAGGGTGTCTGTTGTGGGGAGGGGAAGGGAAAGGAGTTTGTAAGCCGCTCTGAGACTCCCTTGGGGAGTGGAGGGCGGGGTATAAATCCAATCTCTTCTTCTTCTTCTTCTTCTTCTAATCTGGGAGAACCAGGTTTGATTCCCCACTCCTCCATTTGCACCTGGCTGGATGACCTTGGGCAAGCCATAGCTCTGTACCAGCTGTTCCCTCAAGGAGAGCTTGGGAAAGAGCTCTCTCAGCCCCACCCACCTCACAGGGTGTCTGTTGTGGGGAGGGGAGGGGAAAGGAGTTTGTAAGCCGCTCTGAGACTCCAAGTGAGTGAAGGGTGGGATATAAATCCAATCTCTTCTTCTTCTTCTTCTTCTTCTTCTTCTTGTCTGTGTTCACTGTAAGCCATCTTTAGAGCAAAATTGCTGAAGGATGTGGTGCTTTACGGACTATTCCACTGAGAATAAAGGACATGGAAAACTGGAACACACGGAGAAAAACCAGATTTTTTCGGAATCAGAGCCACCGTCAACCAAGCAAGAAACCAGTTCAGGACAAAAAAGAAAGCACTGGGGGGTTGACGGTCAAGACTGTCCACTCACTTTTAAAAATTTTAAAAAAAATATGATCTGCCTCAAAACAAAGTACAAGTCCAGCGGCCCCTTTTAAGTTTATGCCTTGAATAAAACTTTGCCATAAAGGTGCCGCGCTGGATTTGAACTTTGCTCGGCTGCTTCAGACCAACCCGACTACCCACCTATCTGCTTCAGTACCAGATGTCTGGGGAAGAGAAAGCAGCCCCCAATTTACTGCAGCTCTCAAAGAATTGATTAGAATGAGAGACTCTGCTGCACGTCAGTGCAAGTTAACAGAAATCCTGCTCATGAACGAGCCGCAGGAGTTGGTCGCCCCCACACTTAACACAGCCAGGGAACGCTTGCCTACCCCACCAGACAAGTGGTGCGAGCGGAGGACAGGAAGGGATTTAATCCTTTCAAAGTTATAGTGGATTAGAGGGTTCTTCATATAGATAAAAATCATGTTCATTTCACATGTGTGACACGGCCATGCCACACACCTGCTCTGTAAAGTGTGTTTAACAGAATGCCAAATGGCAATTCAACGAGAAAAAAAACATTTTTTTAAAAAGCCCCCAACAAGCTCTCTAAATCCATCAAATCCAAAAGTATGGAAATCCTGTTGCAAAGGCCTCTTTCTTAAACTCTTTTCGGTCTAAATCCTTTTAATTCTGTTATAACACTACAGCATTTAACCCCCACCAGAAAGGGGAAAAAGCTGAAAATCCCGATAAACCGTACAATTAAAGTAATGAAAAACAGCTCCCCTGCCAATGAAGTGCCACCTCCTCCGCAGTTCTGTTTAGGGAATAATTTGTTTTAAAGGTTTGCCTGAAATAAAAACACAAACATAATGGAAGAGTCCATTAAGCAGGGGCTCGGTAAGCTTTTGTCAGAATGAGCCAGTTGCAATTAAAGCGAGAGCGCAAGAGAGAGAGAGAGAGAGAGAGCAAGCTGGCACGTAGCACCACAGCCTCACCAAGAGGGGCTCAGGTGAACCTGGGAGGCATTTGCTATCTCACATACCTCTTGGCTGTCACACACACACACACCCCTGAGTTTTACATGCTGTAAAAAGTGATACAAATTCACTGTATTAGTAAAATTAATGTCCACGGCTGATCTTAAAAGCAGGAAAGGCCAAAAGCACAAGTTCTAATGTGGTCACCACTGGGCAACCAAGATTATATATTTTAAAAAAAGAAAGAAGTTTTGACCAACGAGAGGGCCAAACCCAGTCAAGAAAGGGTTTTAAAGCTGGGTTTTGCTACCGCTTTTATCCCTCTGTTGATAGGCAGACCTCAAAAGGTTTCAGCACTTGAAAACTATGTTCTATAATTGTTCTGCACGCCCCAGCTTTCGTTGCACCACCATCAAACCCGAAACAGGCAAATTAAACGCCGGCATTTAATAAGCCAGTGCCCACTTAGCTCCACCTTAGGATGCCTGGAAAAAACCGCAACCACCAGGTGACCTACTAAATTAAGTTTGCAAATTACGTATGCCAAGGAGTTACTTTTGTATTAAGACACAAGAAACCACAAAGCCACCCAAGACGCCTGACCACATGCAAGCACTGAAACATCTGCCTTCCTTTACAGAGCAACCGAAATAATTATTACTTTATTTAACACAGAGAAACGTGCTAAGTCAGCCCTTGAGGCTGCCTTTTAATTTATTTTTCTAAGAGCCGGTCACAGATGCGAGCAACACAAAATTCTGTATCACTGGGAATGAGACGCAAGACGTTTCGATCCACACCACAATTGGGAGTTGTGCTGAAGTGTTTTTCTCCTTTGCTGCTTTCACACTCCCTCTCCAAAATGAGTGATTTTCACGACAGGGAAATTTCCATCCAAGGAGTCATGTGCTTTCACTCTGCATGAACTGTGTTGAGCAGATTTATCAGTCCATAAGACATGGGGGGGATATTAAACTGGGGGTCTCACCAGCCACTAACTAGACTTCTGTCTGATTGGAACATGGAGGCTGATACTCTCCTGGTCTCCTAAAGCAGACCGCTGGAGCACCTCTTCTATTGAAGCTGGATATTATCTATCCATCTGTGTCTGTGTTTTTTCTTAAATTTTAGGGCATTTCTACTCCACCTTCCCACCCTTCCAAGTCACCAAAGAAGCTTACAATAGAATTCAAAACCATACTAAAAACATCTCAACATTCTGAGAGCAGAACTACAAATAATTCAAGATCAGACCTAGCAGAGTTCTCAAACTAATGAGCTGCAAACTTCCAAGGCTTCTGTAGACGAGTCTTGGACAGACAATGGAAGGTTTTAGCAAAGCAGACACTGGACAGAGGGTATTCCATTATCTGGGTGCAACACTGGATAAGGCCCTGCCCCTCACCTCAGATGATCAGAAGACAACTCTGTCCCACTCAAAATACTTCCACACTCTGGCATTGCCAAGAAAGGAAATGGTGACCAGAGCAGTAGTAAAACACACACATGCAGTCACAATCTGTGTCGGTAGCTGCTGACCAGGTGGACTGGAATTACTCCAGCAGGGTACCCTGGAATCTGCCGAACCTGCTTAAGATTGGGTGCTGGCCAACAGGGACTTTCCGCCTCAGAGCCTCTCACTTGTGTAGCCCTGGCTGCTGTGGCTGAGTAAGCGCAATGGCAACAGACCTCGCATTAGCCATAAAAAGATTGCCGATAAAAACATGTCTTTCAATCGAGTTGCACACGCACGGTACAATTAAAAATCTAAATGCAACGCAGACCCAAACTGCAAGCGCACTGCTTGGTCTGAGCCAGCTGCCGCGTATTTTTCTGAAGTAAGGAAAATGTCGGCCTCTCCTCAGCACTTCCTTCTCGAGCCAGTCGCCTTCAAGTGTCCAAGCCCAACTACCACAGCATGCCCAGAGGCTCTAATGTAACACAGCTACCCGGTTCCTTCATGAGCAGTGCTCTGACAAGCTTCTGATGCTCACCCAGACAGGCTCTAGATGAAAGGGAGCATTTCATTACAAGGGTCTCCCCTGGTTCTCAGTGGCTGAGAATGGACTGCGAGGGGAAGACTTCGAGCCAAGCATGTGCCTTTCCTTTCATCTACAGAACATTAAAAGCTAATGTGATGGTGGGGTTAGAGTGGTCCACTGGGACCGGCGAGACCCAGTTTCCTACTCTGTCACGCACCTCACGTCCTGGACTGGTCATCCTGCCTTAGTCCTACCCTACCCAATGCCAGAGCATTGGTTTGAGGGGAGAAAGCTGTATCTCTGCTACACCATGCGTATTACCCAGGGCTCCTTGGTGGAAGAGTGCAATATAAATGTGAGACATGAATGAGCGGCTGCTGTCTAATTCTGTGGGGGCAGCATAAAAGCACCCCTGCACCCAGGGACGATATTGCTGACTCCTGAAGAGTCAGGCTGTGTGTGAGAGGCTACTTTTTAATCCTCTGCCTTCCCTGAACTTCACCCCTCTCAAAAAAGAAGCCCTGGAAGGAATGCAGCATCTGGGTTGGAGAGCTAGAAGAAAGCATCCATTTCTTTTTTTGTCACCCTACTTCCTCCACAGGACTTAGGGCAGTGGTAGGTCTTACCTGCACAACAACCCTGTGAAGCAGGTTTAGAGACACTACTTTGGCCTTAAATTAGTTAATCACACATCATTTCCCTCTAATTCATGCAATCAGAAAATGTGCCCGGCTAACCATGGTGCAACATCATATTCGTGTTTGGTGACAGAACTAAGGAAAGTGGCAAAATGGCCCAGAAACGGCAGCTTTACTTCTGCAGCTTTGGGGCTGGCTCAGGCACATGTGTTTGTCATGCAGCACTGGCCAGGACACCTTGGGATATAAATCAACCGCCGTATATAAAGGTTCTGAATCAGGTCAGACAAAATACTTTTTAACAGGGATGGTTCACATACTAGGCATCATGTCCCAACTGACTTACCATGACCCCAGCAAGAGGCTTTCAAAGCAAGCAAGAAGCAGAAGTGGTTCGCTGTTGCCCTCCTCTGCTGAGTCTTCCTTGGTGGTACCCCAACCAAGTACCAGCCTCGCTTATCTTCCAAGATCTGACCATACTATTCCACATCCCATAAGAGGCAATTTTCTTCCAGTTAAAAGACTGGAACATTTGACCTGGATGACCCAGGGTAGCCCAGTCTTGGAAGCTAAGCAGGGTCCACCCTGGTTAATACCTGGATGGAAATCCACCAGGGTCACTAGGTAGAGGAAGGCAATGGCAAACCCCCGTCTGTTAGACTCTTGCCTTGAAAACCCTACGAGACTGCCATAAGCTGGCTGTGACTCAACGGCACTTTTAACACACACAAGCTTTCGAATTCATAGAGCCACCAAGTTGGAAAAAACCCAGAAGGAGGTACCCCTGCTTCCTCCTGCTCTAAGGAAATGCCTTGCAAAGGGCTACCCACCTACAGTTCCAGAGGGCAGCCATCGTGGCCTGCAGCACAACAGCTAGATTCGAGTCCAGCAGCATCTTTAGAGACCAACAAGATTTTCAGGGTATGAGACGCTACTGGACTCAAATTCCGCTGTTCTGCCCACTTATGTACCCCTCTGCATACCATTTTTCCTCAAAAATAAATACAACAAAAGAAAAGGCCAACTTCTAACCCTAACCTATCTGCTTCCCAATTTCCATAATTTCATTATGGCTTTAAAAAGTTCCATTCAATTGGATACTGGAGCCAGGAGAGAAAGTAGTTGGTTAAGAAATGAATTCATCTACCATTGATGAATAACAGAGACAAGCAATGAGAAGAACTTCATTTACCTGGATTTCTGTGCCATGCAATAAAATACATTCTGATGAGAAATGACAAATAAGCTTTGTAATTCTACTGTGGACTGCTGAGAGGCACTACAAGGAAAGAACTCCTGAAAATACCAGCAGTCAAAACAACATCTTTTGTCACCAGGGAACCCAGGGTTTTTTGAGCCCTGTTTCAGGGTTTCTTCAAAAGCATTCCAGTGTTCCTTCACTGAAAGAGCCCATAATGGTGGACAAACTCTCCTGAAAAATAAATTGCCAGCAATCACGTGCTGCTGTGCATCAGCTGTAGGGTAATGGTTGGACATATGTTCACACACACTCTTGGTTCACGCATAGCGCCCTAAGGGCACACATCCCACAATCCATTGCAACACACAGTCCCATGGCAGTCAGCACTAGGGTTCCTCGGTAAATGAGACAGTGCAGAGAGGGTTCCTTGAAGCTAGAAAAGTCTCAAAGCCACGGGACTGCATGGGGTTTGATCCTGCCTTCGGATCGAGAGAAACCCAAGTGCGCCTGCACGCGAACAGACCTCACCAGAGAGGCTTGCTAAATCAGATAAACGGCAAAGCATCTCCCAAAGCCAAGGCACGAAATAACTCTTCCAAACAGAGCCGCTTTATGCTTCTCAGAGCGCAACACAGCTAAGGGCTCAACATCAAAGGGTTATGATGCTTTAGCAACATAGCTGACAAACTATTAAGCCGCGATGTTGAAATAGCCACCGAGTTAAAAGCCTGAGTTTTCCCTTTCACACCTGGGAGTGAGTCGCTTATCTCAGGCTACAATCTCTTTTAAGGAACACGCCAAGTTCCTCCACAAGGAGCCCCCACATCCAACTATTCCCCCCCCCCTTTATAGTTTCCCAGTAAAGAGGCTGTTTCAGTGCTGCTGATGGCTATCAGCTTCTTCTTTACAAAATTCCCTTTTATTCCTCTCCCAATCCTGTTTCATGTGCTGGCTATCCGAGGCCTCTGATTACCGAGGTACTTTCATCCAATTCCAAAGACCGGTCAATAACACATACGGTTGCTTTTAATCAAAGTTTTACTTTCTAGCAAACTATGTAAAGAAAAACCAAAACACTTTATGAAAAAAAACACAGATTTGATTCAGTTTAATATGAACTAATTTGAATTGTTCTTTCATGTAGCAAGCGAGATGACTGAATATAAAACCACCCAAACAAAAGGAGACAACCACACAGTAGAATTCGTATTTTGCGACAACAAAGTCACTAGTTTTTCCATCATAACTATGAGGGCTAGAAACTGATTTCTGAATGGTTCCAAGGATGCTGAATTCTGTGCCCAACAGCAATTCCATGCTTTCAGAGCACAGCTGGGCAACAACTGTACCCTGCTGACTACAAATCCGTCCTTTGTTATACGAATACATGCATGAAGACACAAAACTGTCTTATGTTGAATGCGACCACTGGTCCATCAAAGTCAGTGTTGTCTGCTCAGGCTGGCAGTAACTTTTCCGGATCACAGGCTGAAGTCTTCTACATCACCTACAAGCTGATCCTTTCTGGAGATGCCAAGTACTGAGCCTTGGACCTCCTGCATGACAAGCAGATTGCTCCACCACTGAGCCGCAGCCTCTCCTAAAGGGGATTCAATTACCAGACGCTGAGGACTGTCAGGGTCCGATGGCTGCAGTACTAGAACCATGTCTTGAAAAGAGTGAAGGACCTGCTCAGTTGACCAGGCTCTCAGTATTTGGACCAATCCAGAAGCTTCATACTGCCAACTGCAGGGGCTTATGTTGCACACCCCTTTTCTCTTCTGTGACTTGAGTAGGGGTCTGAACACACAGCCCAGGTAAGTCAACAGGCCGAGCCCAAGACTCCTACCAAGCTCCCAGTTCAAGTCCCAGAATCCCCAAGACCAGCAAGCAACAAGACATGGCAGTAAATTAAACACCAGTTTTTGCCGTGGGCATCCAGAAGCCTGCAGACGGAATGCCAGACGAGGTGGACCTGTGGCCTGATCCAACAGGGTTCTGTTTATGACCTCAACAATATTCTACTACCTGGTCCATTTTGCACAAGCAGAAATGCAAGTTGGTGCTCAATAACCTTAACAGTGCAAGGCAGCAGTGTAGTTTCTGCTCCCGCAAGGGCTCTAGCACATGAGGAAATCCCCTCCTGGATCCAACTCTTAGAACACTGCTTAGAGATTTTTTTTTAAAACCTCCCAAAAACTAAGCATGACCCTTCATGACAAAGGGAAGGTGTTGTGTCACTTCAGAGACTAAAGCCTGTTCCTGTAACTGTTCCACTGCAGGCTAACACAGCTGTCCTCTGAAAGGATTCCAGAAATTGCTGCTGAAGTGGACAATCTCATAAGTGCGCCAGACTTGCTCTACCGGATCAGGCCAGTTTGCTGTAGTGGTTAAGAGTGCGGACTCTAATCTGGGAGAACCGGGTTTGATTCCCCACTCCTCTACATGCAGCTGCTGGTGTGACCTTGGGTCAGTCACAAGTTCTTTCAGAGCTGTTCTCTCATGAGCAGTTCTTGGGGGAGCTCTCTCAGCCCCACCTACCTCACAGGGTGTCTGTTGTGGGGAGGGGAAGGGGAAGGAGATTGCAAACCACACTGAGACTCCTTCGGGTAGTGAAGGGTGGGGTATTAATCCAATCTCTTCTTCCTTTTCTTCTCTCTCTCTATACAGGAGAAAGAGACAGTTCTATACTAAAGTGGTAAAATAGTCTATACTCCTTCAAACTGCAAGTGGAACAGAAAAGCAGCATAACAACCCGAGATACTGGGCAGAATTGTTCATCTCTGATGCACTAGTTTTCTGTCTTGCAGGGCGTTTTTCTGCAAAGCTGGAAAGGCTTTGAAAGCTGGAATCTACTACCTGTGGCCTGAAGAGGCACAGTCCATCCTACCAGCTCATAACCTCACATGTACGAACCAGGCCAAACTGAAGCAAGCTTTTGTAGCTGACAAGTTCCTTCACCCCACCTACCAACCCTCCAAACACTGTCCTTCCTCACAACTTGTCAGGGACTCCAGGGCTTCCGTTAAAAAGCTCATGCCAGAGACCAGGACCCAGTCTGATGAGAAGGGTTACCAACTCAGGGCTGGGAAGTTCCTGGAGATATGGGGGTGGAGCCTGGGGAGGGATCTGAGTGGGGTATAATGCCATAGAGTCCATCCTCCAAAGCTGCCATTTTCTCCATGGGAACTGATCTCTCGAGAACAGCTGTCATTTCAGGAGATCTCCAGGTACCACCTGAAGGTTGGCAACCCCTATTAGAGAGCTAGCTGGGACTGCCCATGGTCCGGTCACGGCAAGGGACAAGCGCAATGAAGCCTCAGGGGTGCCTGGCCTTCCGCCCTTGCCTAGTCACAGCACAGCAGGAGCTGCTGCCGTTTCAGACTTTCCTCTGACTCCTCACCGCAAAGGGCCTGGAGGATCCCAAGACGGGCCATGTGCACACTAAAGCCAAGACCCAAAGGAAAGCTCACCCAAGAGACTTGCACTCCTTCAGGAAATTCTCACATTTAGCAGTGGACAGCTGGCCACACCAGCACGACGTGTCACAGGCCAAGCTGGGCTCCACTTCCCACGCCTCTCCCCACCCTGCTGAAGTGCAAGTGGCCACAGGAAGTGCAGCCTGCCCAACTTCCCTGTGGCCAGTCTTCTAAACTGTCCCCCCCCCCCCGGTCAACTTTTACTCTGCAAGTATTTGAATTAGGAGAAAAGTTTGTGGAGGTTCTGGAAGATGGGGAGGGGCATCTGCTTGGCATGCAGGAGGTTCCGGTTTATTTCACAGCATCTCCAACAGCAGAAGTAGGAGAAGAAGTAGAGGAGAAGGAGATTGGATTTATACCCCACCCTTCACTACCCAAAGGAATCTCAGAGCAGCTTACAACCTCCTTTCCCTTCCCCTCCCCACAACAGACACCCTGTGAGCAATGATCCGTCTAAGCTGTGGAGTCTTGTGAGCAAAAATCCTACTTTGTGAGCTACTGGCATGAAAGCTGTGAGCAGGTGATTTGGCTACTGCGTAAATTAGTTTGCTCTGGAGCCATCCTTTCTGAGCTAAGACAAGAATGTGTGAGCCAGAGGCTAAAAAACTGTGAGCTAGCTCACACTAACTCAGCTTAGCGGGAACACTGCCTGTGAGGTAGGTGAGGCTGAGAGAGCTCACTCAAGAACTGCTCATGAGAGAACAGCTCCGAAATAACTTGTAACTGACCCAAGGTCATACCAGCAGCGGCATGCGGAGGAGTGGGGAATCAAACCCGGTTCTCCAAGATTAGAGTCCATGCTCCTAACCACTACACCGAACTGGCTCTGGAAAGAATCAGATAGTACATCATATGAAAAACCTGTGCCCTCGAAAGACTGACCTGCCAGTCTGAGTAAACAATACTGACCTTAATGGACCAAGCTTCATGTGTTTGTCAGGAGGGGGCTGGTTCTGCTCCCTGCACATTAATCTCAACTCCCCCCCCCACCTTTGCCTTGCACAACAACGCGAACGAGACAGCACTGAGCAAACATGGCTGCCACAGTCACATCCTTAGGAAGGGTAAACTTTGACAGGCAGGCACCGTACGTAACTCCCTCTTCTCTAGCTGAATAAAAGTAACCAGATAGTTAGGAAACTAAAGGCTTTTTGGGAGGAGTAAGTTCACAAAATTTCATACTTACTGATCTGCGGCGACGGCAAGATTCGAGCAGCTCGGACAGGGCCGTGTCGGACGGAGTAGAGCTCTTGAGCTTCACCACTGATCTGGAGGAGACAAAAAGAAGAAAAGCCCTATCTTAGCACAGGGGAACCTCGGCCTGGGAGCCAATGGCTGCACCATCTCAAGAGAGGTATAAAAATACTCTGAAAACCTGAGAGGGGAAGGGAAAAAAGGAACCGCTTGAGATGTGCGGTTATTGTTCTGCCAAGGAAGAAATCCAACGGCAGGTCAAGGATAATTAGGTCGGCTAAAAAGCTTGAGGTTTGGAGAGTCAAATGCGCAGTGTTGTACTGAAGAACGTTTATATCCCACCTCCCGCCCCATCAAAAGGCAGCTCAAGCAAGCTTGTAAAAGGAGAATGCGTCAAGGAATAGGTAGCGTTCAAAAACAGAAAGACACCAGAATGCACCAAAAGCATTTCCACATTACCAGTCCAGTAACAGGAATAAACAGCCACAAGATAAAATTAGCCTACTTCAAATGCCTTCTTAAACAACACCAGCTTAAAGTTGCTGAGATCAGTGGCCCCCTAACATCCTACAGAAGGAAACATACTATTTGCCCACAACGGACACATAATACATGATCGCCACGCAGATGTGTGCAAGGTTCTAGGGAAATTGGCCCTATCAGGTTTCCCTGAGGCATACCCACCTGGGGGGGGGGGGAGGTTAAAAGATATGTATATGCAGGGGTCCTTTCGTAGAAAAAGAGGTGCAGGAGCTCATTAGCATAACTCATTAGCATATGCCATGCCCCCTGACATCACCAGAAGTGTGTCAGAAAGGGAATGTCAGTTTCAGCCCCATTATATCCTATGGGCCATTGAAATCAATGGCAAAAACTCATAGGGTATATGAGGGGCTGGAGGAAAGGTGGTTTGAGGGAGAGGCTCCAAAATTGCAGGGTAGCTGCTGGGGCTTCTCCTCGAAATACCCACTAAGTTTCAAGAAGATTGGACCACGGGGTCCAATTCTATGGGCCCCCAAACAGGTTGTCCCATCCCCTCCATTGTTCTCTATGGAGGGAAAAAATGTTAACTTTTTTCCTACCGTAGAGAACAATGGAGGGAATGGGGGCAACCTGTTTGGGGGCCTGTAGAATTGGACTCCCTGGTCCAATCTTCTTGAAACTTGGTGGGCATTTCAAGGAGAGGCCCCAGCAGCTACCCTGCAAGTTTGGAGCCTCTCCCTCAAACCCCCTCCCCTCCAGTGGCTTTTAAAGTTGCTGCTGAATTTCAGCGGCAATTCGGCAGCAAGCTGAATCAGATTAGAGAATCTGATTCAGCCCGTGGCTGCCCTATTGGCCAGTCTTGAGCTGGCGGAGCTTTGCTCCACCTCGCTCCGGCCCCAACGGACCCCTGTGTATATGTGCTTAACGTTGCATCCACATGTTACCAGTCTGCTGCAGAGAATCATCAGTGCTCCTGCAGCAATTAATACACTGAGCTACCCTTGGGTGTTGAAAACCGTCTCTGGGTGAGCTTATACTTTCAGTGGAGGAAGCTCAACCAATTTACTGACACAAACACCTTTCCTTGGACTATTCTGATCAACAAGAAGGGAAGTTGGTCTATATCATTCCCTTTTCCACTCCCCCCATTGGTCAGGATCACTGCACAGTTCCCAAGACATTCATTCTGATGGTCTCTCATCTGCTTTGCCTGGTCCTCCACTAGGAGCTTCAACCAACGGCAAATTAGCCTCTTCTCAGGGTCAGAGCAACACAGCCAATGGCAGGCAGAGGCCTTTCTAGAGGCCTATGACAACCAGGCAGTGGAGTTGATCACTGCTAGAGCCCTCCCTCCCAGCAGCACCAAACCCCTTCTTTATCATCATTTATGAACTGAATATAGTTGGAATGGTCTTAGCTGCCGTCTCTTCGATGGGTTACTTTTAGACTTTGGTGATCTTTGCTGATCTTTAGGCTTATAATAGCTGAGGCAAAGTGTTGAGAGTTGGGGGGGGGGTTATCTCCTGAATTTCAACTGGAGGCAATCTTTACCATTACAGTTGAGAAGTTTGGCTTTCATGGTGCATGAAACTTACCCACCCCAGAAGGACTCGATCGCCTGATTCTCTGCATGAGTTGCTGATTTAGGCATGCCTCCTGATTGGAAGGAGGCAAGCCAGAGCATTTATTCAATCAGAGCCACAACAGAAAGACTCTTCCTCTGTTACAAATATTGAACCAGGAGCACCTGACAGAACAGAGATGCCACACACACACACACAAAAACACCCCCAGAAGCTGCTGAAAAGGGGAAAGGCCAGAGATGGAATAGGAAGACTCCTTTATGGGTTGGGAATTAGTTAATCCCTTTTCCGTGGCACAGAGTTTGGAAACTGCTGATCTAAGAGAACTTCAACTGATTTTTTTAAAAGTCTAATATCTTATATGGGGAGGGGGGGGGATCTCCTTTTGTTTCTCCTGTAACCCGGCACAACCTCCCCACGCAAAGAAATCCCCCTTGTTTCTAATATCCCCCTAAAGTAAAGTTCTTTCAAGTGGTTGAGCTGGTGCAAAACTCAAGAGAATAACGCAGGGGTCCATAAAAGTCAGCTTGGCTCATTAGCCAGCTATAATTTGCAGCTGCCGCCCACCCTCTTCCCCTTCCCAGGTTCTCCGGCATGAACTGAGTGCTTGAGAAGCAGAGCTCTCCTCCCATTTGTGCCCACGACATTTGGAGGAGAGGAACCACAGGAGTCGTTCCCACTGATCAAAAAAGTCTCCTGCTGGTTCTTACTGTCTCCAAACCGCAGTGAAAAAGGAAAGCTTGGGGGGGGGGGGAATCTGTGCACAGCTGGGGGGATCAGGGGCACTCGGTGAGCAGGTCTACTTAATTTGGTCACGAATGGAATCCTAGAAGGGATCAATTCAGGGTTAGTGAAAAAAAAGTATTTTCCAGACTTCCTGTAAATGGCTCGTCGTGACATATTTTCATAACTGTTTGGTAACGGATCCGAGATGGGATGTCAAAACTTCTGGGAAAACGGCAAATGCTCAGAAGCAGCGTGCCAAATCACCAAGAAATTAAAACAGATGTAATGAGTTAAGGTTTTTTTAAAAAAAAATAAAAGGCAGAGAGGTGCTGACATACAGAGAAACCTGGGATAAAGTTGGCAGAACAAGTGGTATACAATAACAGGAGGGAATTTAAGCGCTTATACGTCCATGAATATTAAACCATGAATTCATGTTCTCAAGTGTGCTTTCATTTCTCTAACTGCCTCCTGTAATTTGAACTACAAGCTTGAGGCAAAGGGGACAGAAGACAAACTATTACTGTTTCAATAAGTCCTGCATTCGAAATCCTTTAGTCAGACACTTTGTGGTTGCTCCTCTAACTCTGGGAAATGCAAAGCTTGTTCAGTTCTCCCACAGACAGCAACACAGAGACCTGTAGCTGCATTCCCTCTGAGCCTTCAAAAGGAAGTGAACGCAGGATGCTTCAAAGAGGTTAGGAGGCCTGGGTGTGTGTATTTACAATTCTTCATCTCTGAAAGTTGACAACCCGCAATGCTCACTGGCTTAACCCTGTGGGGGAGGAGGCAACGCAGCCTTCAGAAGTCTTGTAATGTGCTGCAGACACGGCATCTTTCATCATGGGGATGAGCTCAGGAGTAAGCCACAAGCCTGTGCACTCCCCAGTCCCCACAATTCCCCTCTCAAGTACCAGCTCCCTTTCTCTCCGAAACGACGGTTAACGTTAACCTTTTCTGTCTGAAAGTGGCTAGTAGACTATACTTTTTATTTACTTATTTATTTTACTTCATTATACCCCAATGGAGACCCAAAGCAGCTTACACTGCTTTTCTCCATTTACCCTCAGAACAACCCTGTGAGGTAGACTAGACATAGTGTAACTGGGCCAAGGTCCTCTGGCAAACTTCGACGACGGAGTGGGGATTCAAACCTGGCTCGCCCTGTTCCTGGTCTCACACTCTAACCACCACCCTGACCTACACATGGATGAATGGTTTGTCTGTTCTCGAAGGCAGCGTCTCATATTCATGTACAAGTGTGTTCACTTGGGGAGTGAGCATCACAGTGATAGAGAAAAGAGATTTTGTTCAACTCCCAACATCTCAGTTTTAAGGATCTTAGATCTTAGTAGAGGAGAGGCCTGTCTTTACCTTACACTGACTACCAGTTGGCTCCCGAACCTAATTCAAGGCGATGGTTTTGTTCTTTAAAGCCCCATATGGCTTGGACTGGAGTATCTGAAGGACCGCCTTCTCCCATATGTTTCCTGCCCAGGAATTAAGATCACAGGGACGCAGACGCCCCCGACATGCTTAGAATCATAGAATGTTAAGAGTTGGAAAGGACCTTGCAGGTCATCTAGTCCAACCCCCTGCACTCTGCAGGAGCATAGCCGGAAGATAGCCCTACAACGTACCCGAAAGATGGTCGTCCAGCCTCCGCTTGAAAACGTCCAGCGAAGGAGCATCCACCACCTCCCGAGGCAGTCTCTTCCACTGCTCAACCACTCTGACAGTTAGGAAGTTTCCCCTGATATTTAGCCGGTATCGACTCCCTTGTAATTTCCACCCATTAGACCTAGTCTTGCAATCCAGAGCAAGAGAGAATAGATCTGCTCCGTCTTCTACAGGACAGCCCTTCAAATATTTGAAGACTGCCATCATGTCCCCTCTAAGCCTTCTCTTTCCCAGGCTAAACATACCCAACTCTTTCAGCCTTTCCTCATAAGACTTGGATTCCCACCCGCTCACCATCCTGGTTGCCCTCTTCTGGACACGCTCGAGCTGGTCAACATCCTTCCTAAAATGTGGTGCCCAAAACTGGACACAGCACTCCAGGTGAGGCCTGGCCATAGCAGACTAGAGCCGAACTACCACCTCCCGTGATCTGGACACAATGCTTCTGTTAATGCATCCTAAGATTGCATTAGCTTTCTTCGCAGTCACATTGCACTGCAGGCTCATGTTTAGCTTGTGATCAACCAGAACACCTAGATCCCTTTCACATGTGCTGCTGTCAAGCCAAGTCCCTCCCATTCTATATCTGTGCCTCTGATTTTTTGTACCTAAGTGTAGGACTTTGCACATCTCTATTGAAATTCATGTTAATTGTCTCAGCCCACTGTTCCAGCCTATCTAGATCATTTTGAGTCCTGACTCTCTCAAAGAAGCTTGTCTGGTGGGCACACGAGAGAGGGCCTTTCCAGTGGCAGCCCCACAATTACGGAACAAGCTCCCCACGGAGGTGCACCAGGCCCCCTCACTGTGATCTTCAGGAGGCGGCTGAAGACAAAATTATTTAGGACTGCATTTGACTGATTTAGTTTTCAGTTATTGGCAGTCCTGATTGGAGTTCTCAAATTGTGACCTTTTCTGTGTTTTTATAATTGTTTTATTCATATTGGTTTTGTTGTGTTATTTCATAATCGTTTTATTTATACTCTAAGCCGCCTTGAGTTCCACACGGGAGACAGGTGGCTAATAAATGCTTCAAATAAATAAAACAAAGTAAATGTTAGAGGACCACTGGCATGCAGTGCAGATTAGAAGGACCAACGTTTTGACAAAAGAATAAGGCAGCTTCATATCCTAAAAAAACCCAAAAACAAATGGCAGACAGCAACCTCTGTTCCCTACCCCTCACGCTCTTCAACAAGCCCCGAACCGAGCTAATATGTGAATTTCATAAGCTGAACTGAAGGGGGAGAAAGAAGCAAAGTTTTAAATTGTGCAAAAAGCACCTGCGGAAAAACCTGTTCATGGCTACCACTTCGGACATGTTCCAACGAAGCAGCACGTCCCATGTGACAACTGTTAGGCTTTTAAAAGTTTTTTCCCCTCCCCTCAGTCGCCTTTCCAGGCGTCAAAGATGTCTCCAGACAGGTTTCGAGAATGGAATATGAGGCTTAAAAGCAGCCTCAGGTGTTTCCTTCCCGCCAAAGGGAGAGCTGACAGCCAGGGCTGCAGAGGGGACTTGGCAACATCTAGGAGACAACAGATTGAGGAAGGGAAGTTATGCCTTCTGCCCCTTTCACAATTTGGGCCATTACTTTCCAAAGGGGGGGGGGGGGGAGAGAGGAGAGACTTCAAGGATAAATCTGAATCATTGTTTTAATTCCTGATGACAGGCTTTGTTGTCTGGGAGCATACCAGTTCAAACCCATAATAAACAACACAAAAGGAGTATTATTTTCCTTACAGTGCGAACAAATATTTTCCAACCATGGAAAATAACTTTCATATGGGGAGGGGGAAGAAGATGAAATGAGAGAATGGGAAATGTACACCAAACCAGAAGAAGAGGACAGCTCTTCTTCTTCTTTTTAAAGAAATCCACTCTAGAAAGTCAAGCTGTGGGACAGATACGTCCAGGCTACGTTTTGTTTCCATGGGGGTGGGGGGGTGGGGGGAGAGAGGAAGAAGAGAGATCGTCAGTTAATAGATTCGAATCCAGCAGCACCTCCGAGATCAACAAGATTTGGGGGGGCATGAGCTTTCGAGAGTCTGGAGCCCCCTTGAATCTAGGTGTTGAAACGACGGTCAATTAATACATCCTCAAGAGTAAACAGGCATATTTGTTGTGGATGAAGATAAGACTATGGCGTTTTAGTGGCTGAGGCAGAAGATCCAGGCACCCACTATGTTGGGCGGTAAGAATATCACAACTAACTGCCCATTTACTGCCCAGGACAGAGCAGGTCTCATTGCCCAAGGGGGCTGCCATTTGCCACCCTCCAAGTAGCACCTGGAGATCTCCCGCTATTACCACTGATCTCCAGATGACCAAAATCAGTTCCCCTGGAGAAAATGGCTGCTTTGAAGGGTGGACTCTGTGGCATTGTACCCTACTGATGTCCCTCCCCTTGCCAATCCTGCCCTCCCCAGACTCCACCCCCAAAATCTCCAAGTATTTCCCAATCCAGAGCTGGCAATCCTAACTTGGGCCCACCTCAAGAACACCTTCCTGCTTTCGGAGCTGACAAGGTAAATGCCGATAAAAATGTGATGGCCCACAAAAGGAGGCCAACAAGTGAACCCCTAAAGCAGCCCTCCACAGGGTGACCATGATGTTCCAACGTTTTGTTGGACTTTTCACAACAACTTTTCACGTCAATCGCCCATCTCCAATGATAGCCATTTCCAAGGACCCAGAAAGTGGAAACAAAAAAATTAAAGCAGTGAGACCGGGGGGAGTCAGCCTATCCTAGGGTTGCCAATTTCCAGGTGGGGCCTGGAGATCTCCCCTAATTATCACTGTTCTACAGATGACAGAGATTAGTTCCCCTGGAGAACATGGCGACTTTGGATGCTATGCTCTACGACATTATACCCTACTGAGGGGCCCCTCTCCTCTCCAAACCCCACCCTTCCCAGGCGCCACCTCCAAATCTCCAGAAATTTACCTACCTGGAGTTAGCAACTCTACTTCATCTCCAAGGCAATAATCCATGAAATGACAATGACAAGAATAAGAGATCCTAATTTTGCTGCATTTCAAACTAGTAATTCTGAACTGTTGCTGTTTTTTTAATTTCCCATTCGGCACTGTAATGACCATGGCTGGTGGACTGGAGGAAGGAAAGAGACTTTAATTTTCCAAATCAAACAAGAGGTGCTCATTATTTGGCAGCAAGAGTTTTAGAGGCACCACCGAGACTTGCAGGAGACTCCATGAAGTTCTGAAGTTTGGCAGCCCTTTACAAAACCAGTCAACAAACTGAGATTGCTTCCCTTTCTTGTACATCTCATAAAAGGCTGGCTCCAAATTTTAATTTTCTTTGACTAATCGCAAGACAATAGTCAGGCATTTGTTTTCTTAAACATTAAGACTGTCAACAGGCATGCTGAGAACTAAGCCTTGGCTAAGCATGTGAATCACTCATCTTCAGTGAAGTGATGCCGACAGAAGACTGGGCCTGAAGGATCACGCACTTCCTCCCACTGAGGGAAAGGCTGGCAGAGACAAAATGCTGGAAAGGCCAACAGGTTCGGGTTTCAGCCTAGCACAGCATAATAAGGGATGTGAAAAGGACAGTGAGGAAGACCTAAGGAGAGCTCCACCTTCCTAACTGACATCCATGGGGTGGGTGAGAAGGATGTAACTCTACTTAGGATTGTACTGGGAGCTGTGCACCAGGAACTCCACAGTTCAGTTCTCTCCTCTGCCATTGCCCCACGAGGTGACCATGAGCAAACCACTCTTTTTCAGATTCCCGAACCACCACCACGGGTATAAAATCTGACCTAATAGGGTTGATGTGAAGACTATTAAGATAAAGTATGTGAAATGTTCTGATTTATACCCCACTTTTCTTCCTAATAGGGACCCCAGTCAATTTACGGCATCGGTCTCCCACCCTTCATCCTTATCCTCACAACAACCACAAGGGGCCCAAGGTCGCCCAGCCCATTCCCACAACAGAGACAGGATTTGAACCTGGCTCCCCCAGATCCTACTCTAACCACGATGCTATACAGGTTCTCAATTATGGACACTCATAAATGTTTTGTATGTATTTTAACTCTGTCTTTTAATTATTTTAATCGGGGGGGGGGGGTTGGGGGGTGATTTTAATGGTTTTAAAATGTCGTTTTCTCATGTATATTTTAAATAGTTAGCCACCTCGGTGGCCCCTGTATGAGCAGAAGGGTGGGATACACATTTTATAAACAAATAAAAATAAATAAATAATGGCAATATTCAAGGCCTGGTTAAAAGAACATAAGCGAAGACAATGTTGGATCAGGCCAATGGCCCATCCAGTACAACACTCTGTCACACAGTGGCCAAAAATACCAGGTGCCATCAGGAGGTCCAGCAGTGGGGCCAGGACACTAGAAACTCTCCCACTGTTGCCCCCGCAAGCATCAAGAATACAGTGCATCACAAGGGAAATGTGATTAGTCTCAATCAAAGATGATGTTCACACCAATATGTCCCTCAAACCAAGGGTGTCAAACATAAGGCCCGGGGGCCAGATCTAGCCTGTTCAGGGCTCTTACCTGACCCGCAAGCAACTGGTATGTATGGAAATATGAGGTACATTTTATGGCAGGGGTGTCAAACTCATTTGTTATGAGGGCCGGATACGAAATAAATGAGACCTTGTTGGGCCAGGCCATGTGTGTCATAAAATGTAATGCCAGGTAGCGGAGTTATAAACTTTATAAAGGACACAGACAAACACAATTAAATACTTTATAAACTTTAAATGAAACATGCTTAGAACACTAGCATTCTTAATATTTTGTCTATTTAACCGTGTCTGATAACTGACATCTCTGCTCTGAATTACTGCATCAAAATGTCTATGCTGTAGCAAACTTGAGTATGCTGTTCAGGCGTGTATCTGTAAGTCCACATTGCTTCCTTACTGAGAAAGACTGGATCACGAGGGCATGAATACAGTGAAAAAGGGGAGGGAACCCAGTTGCACCCAGGAGAGCCCTGGCATAAAGAGCCCAACAAAACACACACACACTGTAGCAAGGCACACTAAAGCTCATACCTTGAACAAAACTTTGTTGGTTTTAAAACTGCCTGGTATTTCTCCCGTGCGATGGAGGCAGCCCAGCAAAGCAAGCTTCCCCTTGTTCCCTCCCTCCCTCCCTTCCTTCAGGAAGGAGCCTCAGCCAGTGGCAGGGAAGGAAAGCTTCCCTTTGTCTCCTGCAGCCTGGCCAGAAAGCAAGCTCTGGGTGTTCCCTCCCTCCCCCTGGGAGGAGGAGGGGGAGGAGCCTCAGCCAGTGCTTTACCAGAGTCTCAATCACAAAGGAAAGGCTTGCCATCTATCTCTCCTGTGCAACTGAGAGAGACTGGTACAGCAAGCTGTGATGTCGCAGCAGCAAGAGAACTGGAAAAGAAAGTAAGAAACAGCCAGGGCCTTGCAGGCCGGATTGGGGCCCTCCAAGGGCCTGATCCGGCCCATGGGCCGCATGTTTGACACCCATTTTATGGTTTCTTTGGGGAAAAAACCAGTCTTGCATATGATTAAATACAATTATTAGGGCTTTTGTGGGCTCCCAGTAAATCAGTTGCTTTCACTGCTCGGAATGAATTGCTTCTGTTTGTATTCTGAGTAAAAATTAATATCATGAATTGGGTTTGCCTGTGTCCTTTGTAGAGTTTATATCTCCAAAACCTGGCATCACATTTTACGGCAGACATGGCCTGGTCTGCCATTCATGTCAGATTGGGCCCTCATAACAAATGAGCTTGACACCTCTGCCTCAAACCACTGGCGAGGTAGGGTACGGCTGTTAATGACGGGACACTTGGAGATCATTAATTCACTCACCATCAGTCAAAAGTGAATTGACAGCACTTAAACACACACACACAAGGTAGGACAAGAATTAAAGTATGCCAATACACTGATAATAGCCTTAAATATATACACGCTTACATAAACCAACTATCCTGACCTGGATAGGCCAAGCTAACCTGATCTCGTCAGATCTCGGGACCTAAGCAGGGTCGGCCCTGCCCATTATTTGAATGGGAGACCTCCAAGGAATACCGGGGTCATGACTAGGGTTGCCAGCCTCCAGGTGGGGCCTGGGTATCCCCCGCTTTTACAACTGATCTCCAGCTGAGAGAGATCAGCTCCCCTGGAGAAAATGGCTGCTTTGAAGGGTGGACTCTATAGCATTGTACTATGCTGAGGCCCCTCCCCTCCCCAAACCCCACCCTCTCCTGGATCCACCCCCAACGTCTCCAGGTATTTTCCAACCGAGACTTGGCAACCCTAGTCATGATGCAGAGGCAGACAATGGCAAAACACCTCTGAATGTCTCATGCCTTGAAAACCCTCTGGAGTCGCCATAAGTCAGCTGGCACACAATAACAGCACAAAATAACAGCACCAGAATAAGCTTTATTTAAAAGCACCTGACTGTTTATTCGGCTGTCTCAAAATCCCACTTGTGCCGTGGATTAGCACTGCTAAGGAACCAACATCTGGTCACCTGTAGCTGAGAGACTGATCGCGCAAAGCCTTTGGAGCGGAACAGAGAGAAGCAGACACGCAGCTATCTTTTAAGATCTGAAAAACAATTTACGCATGCAATGCTGTGTTTTTGCTACGCCCCTTCACCATATTTCACTTCCGGTTCTGCCCTCCTTCCAATTTCGACACTTTCAAAGGTATTCCTAGCCAGACTGACTATGTGGATTGTTACTGAAGACCACATTAAAATGAACTATACAAAACTTTCCTAAAACTGTTATGGGCAAGCAATCCCTCTCTTAGTTCTAGAACTCAGACACTGAATGTTGGGAGGCTCAAAATGGGCCAAGGAGACTTTCCTTGCTTATGGAATTCACCGGCACAACACTGGCCGTGTCACCAGCTCAGACCGGGCATCATAATGGAGAAGTGGTCTAAACATTATTAGCTGAAATAACCAAACTGATACAGGAGCGTAGCCAGGATTTTTTAGGTTGGCGGGCATTTTAAAAAGTTGAGGGGCACGGGGCAGGCGGGGAGGGAGCTGCGACATCACTGTGCCACGATTCACACTATGGATGGAAACCAGGAGATGGGAGGTGCTGGACTGACCCACCCCCACCCCGCCACCACCACTTTGCTTCTTTCCTGCATCCCATCTGGCAGCATCTCGTCCAGTAACATGGGAAAGGAGGGCGGGGCTGGCCGGCGAGGTCACAGGGTGAGGGCAGGGGCGGGACTCCAGAAGGCAGGCTTGGCTCCAGTAGGCCGGCTCAGCGAGGCGATGGCACAGTGAGGTGTGGCCACACACCACGGCGCAAAAGTAAAGTAAGGATTTTTCAGAGGGGCTGCGCTGGATGGGTTACAGGGTTACCACCGACTTGGGGCCGGCCCCCGAGAGGCCCCGCTGTAGCTATGGCCCTGAACAGATAGCTGAGCATTATCGTTACATAAATACATGAAGCTGCTGAATCAGACTGCTGGTCCATCAAAGACAGTACTGTCTTCTCAGAATGGTAGTCGTTTCCCAGGATCAAAGGCTGAGGTCTTCCGCGCCACCTGCAACCTCATCCTTACTGGAGATGCCAGGGATTGAACCTTGGGCCTTCTGCATGCCAAGTACATGTTCTACCACTGAGCTACAGCCTCTCCTACATCGGATTCAATAATTAGGTGTTGAGGACCGTCAGTACCCAGCTGGGTCTGTGGGCTGCTGTCCTGCAAGCGTGGCCTGGAAAAAGTGAAGGATCAGCTGCTTGGTTGACCAGGGAAGACGATCAGGCTTTCAGTATTGATACCAACCCAGAAGCTTCATACTGCCAGTCAACTGCAGGGGCTTATGTTGCACACCCCTTTTCTCTTCTGTGCCTTGAAGGGGGGTCTCAGCACAAAGCCCAGGTAAGTCAACAGGTCAAGGCCAAGTCTCCCACGAAGCTCCCAGTTCAAGTCCCAGAACCCCCAAGAGCAGCAAGCAACAAGAGATGGCAGTAAATAAAACACCACTCTTTGCTGTGGGTATTCAGAGGCCTGCAGTTGAACAAGGAAAGCCAGACGAGGTGGACCTGTGGCCTGAACCAGCAGGGCTCCATTTATGATCCTAACAGTGTCCTAGGCGCTGCCTGGGCCGTGCCGTCTTTGGCTAGTGGCCTCACAACCAACGTGTCTTGCATTACTCCCCAATCAATTTTACATTGCCTCGCTTCAGGCAGCAAGCTTCCCCACTCAATTAAAATTAAAAACAGAAACCCCTGTGAAGTATGGGCAGGTTTAATGTAGCATTCCAAGTCCGTGACCTCTTCTGTGTAATGTAATAATAATAATTTTTCAAAAATCACTGAACACTCATGTCTAACATTTAAGATACGGTCATCTTAATCAGATCCTTTAAAACTGGCTTTGAGTAGAAAACAGTTCCAAATTATCGCTTGCTGTTACGACAGCATCTTCCAAATGCAAAACGGGTTGGACCCACCCCCTTCTATTCCCCTGAAGTCCCACATTACACAACTTACAAGCCAGACTCTGCATCACTACTTGGATTCCGTTCCACAGTCACACAATTTTTAAAAAGATGGCTTTTAACCTTCCCACCTACCCTTTCAAAGGAAAAAAAAAAGATGAAGGAAAGGTAGTTGAAGTCAACAGCTTCCTCTTCTTGTGCATCATAGATTAACACGCCACACTTTCAACAAAAAAAAAAATCCCCCAAGCCGTTATTGCAACTCGAAGGTTACTGGAACCCTTTGAAGCAAATCTAAATGGGATATTCCATTTGCAAGTAACACTTTTGGAGCCGAAAGATCTTACTCTGAGGGGACTTAATGCAAAACCACTCAGACTGGAGAGAGACACACCATCAGAGAGGAAGGGGCGAGAAGTGTTTCCAAGTTTGTGTAACACCATTATGGAGGGTGTCGGCTTAGGAACTGTCATAAACACTTCATAATCACTCAAGACACAAACCGGGTTGCCTGGAGCACGTTAGTTTATTAAGTGCTGAATAGGTGTCCGGCTGAACAGAGAATGAAAGCACAACGCTGCAGATAAAAGTTCACTTTAATGTGGGGCTTTTGTGCTTGCTGCTCGAGTGCTGGCACTTTAGGGGCTCTTTCTGCAAAAAAACCACACACACACACTCTCTAAGATCGCTAAATATAGAAAGCTAAGGGATCGCTCTCGTAAGGAAGCGGCACCACGCATTTGCAGAGAATAGGTTAAGGTGACTTGCCAAAAAGGACAATAGTCTCCGTATATTTCAGAGAAGCCCTGGGCCTCTCTTAAAAGACACGGGGAAATGCTGGCTGCATTCTGGGAAGCTCTCAGTCTACGTAGGAGTGATCATGGGGCCCCATGGGGCCAACCAAAGCCCTGTGTGTTTTACACACCTTCAAATACGCCCCAGAAACCTCTGCAGCATGCAGGGCTCCCTTAGCAAATGGGTCAGCATGAAAAGGTGGAAAGTCTGAAAAAGACTCAGGGAAGGCCGCCTCATGACACAGGAGCTGCAGCATGATTTCAGCCGAGCTCCTTCCTTTGCCCAGGCGATCCTTAGAAGGCTGCTGTGCTCAGACAGCGACCGTCCGCCTCTTTTAGCGCAGTATCTTACCGCCACCTAATGCTCGTTCCATGTGATGGCCTTGTTTTGCAGCGGCTGCCCGTTTCTTCTCAGACTACCCCACAAACAAAACCAGGCACAGCGTTCTATGCATTTCTTAATCATCTGCTTACTGAACGAGTCCCAGCTCGGTTTGAATAGCGAGTCCTTGTACGAGCATGACGCCTGGGATTGAGCAACATAGTTAAAGGTACCAACAAAATCTCGAGTTTGGTAGCACCCTGAAGTCTTTTTATTCATAGCCCTTTACATGTAAGCTGTTCACACATTTAAACGTACACAGAGCTGAAGGAGACACAAGCTGCGCCAGACCTGACCCCTGCCTTTAAGCAATCACCCGCTCATAAGTATGGCGTCGAAAAGCAACATTTCCATTCACAAGAACAATGTGGTAATTGTACACACGCACACAGAGAGACACATGAAGCTGCCTCACACTGAAACAGACCCTTGGTCCATCAAAGCCTGTATTGTCTACTCAGACTGGGAGCAGCTCTCCAAGGTCTTAGGCGGAGGTCTTTCACATCACCCGCTGCCAGGGCTTTTTTAAAAAAACTGGAGGTAACTGGGGATTGAACCTGTGACCTTCTGCATGCTAAGCAGAGGCTCTACCACTTTCCCTTTGCCTGGACTCCGTGCTCACAGTCCAGCAACCGTGTGGAACTATGGCCAGTGTGCTCGTATCTGCTCCCCTTCTACACACACTGACGGAGCGAACAACTGGAATGTACCTACAGAGCTAATGAGCCAGACTGTTACTCCGTCAAAATCGGCACTGTACACTCAGACTGACATCAACTCTCCAAGTCTTTCACCTCACCTGCGGCCTCATCCTTTAAACAGAAGAGTTAGGGACTGAACCTGGGATCTTCTGCATGCAAAGCAGATGCCCTACTGCTGAGCCACAGCCCCTCTCTTCAAGGCAAGCGGTTCTGCCACAAAGGGGTCCCCTCTGATCTCTTCAAAGAGAGTGACAGAGAAGTGTGGAGGTCCTTAAAGAGTTCTCATCATTTCCAGTGTGCCACAAGGGAGACAAGTTTTCAGTTTAGACTTGGGGAAACCCAAAATAAATTCCAGCTCAAATACAAAGTTCCTTGGGTGGCTTTGGGAGAACTATTAAGCCCTATTCAAAAAAGTTCAAGTTCACGGCAACATTCTTTGTACAGAGGAGTCTTAGAAGCAGATGTCCTGACATGAGACAAACGATGCTATGAGCCAGTCGCCAATACTGACTGCAGATAAATGGGAAGGGATGAATATAGCCTGCCACCCTAAGCCCATTGGAGGAAGGGTGGGTATGTGTGTTTCTTTAAATGTTTAGTTTGATTGCAGTAATGTAAGAAGAATGATAGAGGGAAATAAGTGAGATGTGGTTGGCTGATGACTGAGAGTGTCGAAGGAGAGATGTCTCTGAGGAGATTCTGTGTTCTTGAAGAGAAGAGTGTGGTGAGTTTTGTGAGAGAGTCTGTATGGCTGAAGAAGCAGTTTGAGTCTATTCTGCGTGGCTATGTGCAAAACAGTATAGCCTGTGTGGCTATGAGAGAGAGCGTTTAGCCTGTGTGGCTAACACAAACAGTTCAGCCTGTGTGGCTGTATATGAGAGAGAGATAAGCCAGTCAGAGTTGAGTTTTGGTGTTTGAGTGACTATGTGTGACACCAAGCTTTGTCAGTTACATTTTCTTTCTTCAACAACAGTTCAAAAATACCTAGAAACCTATTTTGTTCTTGTATAAATAAATCCTTATTTGTTTAAACTTGTCCCAGCAATCAGATCAGTCCTTCCTCAGGGCCACATAGTCCTCTGAAGCGCCCAGACACTGGGTCATTCTACCAAAATAGAGAGATTTGGAATTTTTAATTCCTGGTGGCAGCAGAAATCTACTAAGTCCATGTACACAGAGAGTGTTTTAAAGGAGAAACAGTCTCCCCAATAAGCGAGGACGTCACAGTGAGATTAAAATATGACCCTGTTTGCCTCGTGCATTCCCAAGCGCTAGTTCCATCCCTCCATCCTTCTCACTGATATCCCAGCATATATAATTCTCCCTTGCTATCCTTTCCTCACACACACACACACCTGTGAGAGAGACTACGCTGACAAAGTGGCCTGCTGGGGCTCACCCAGTGAGTTTCATAGCTGAGTGGAGATTAAGCCCTGGGCCCCAGTCTAACTATGGGACCACAGTGACTCTCTCTCCTTCCCCATCCTGCAAAGGGCAACAAGGACTCCAGTATCTAACCCTGGTCCCTTTCTCACTAAGCCAGTTGTACTTCATAAGGATTTCAGGAAACTAAAATGCTGCTCTAAACTGCTTGGGGGCTGGGATACACATTTAGCAAGTAAAATCAGGCCAAACAATTTTAGGGCCTCCCATTCCAGTGTGCTGGGTGGCAGCAGCTTTCCAAACTCATCCTCATCTTTGGCAGAAACAAGCCAGTTAAGGGACATACATTCAGCTGAGGTCACTTATACAAAAAATGTGCCATTTTTTTTAATCCGTATTTTTTTGATTCAGGTCTACTGGACCTGAAATTTTTTGGGTATTCCTGAAAAATCCCAGATTTTAATACCATACCGGAAATCCCGGATTTTTTCCGTGTCCAACAGACCCAAGAAAAAAAATACAGCTTTTTTTAAAACAACCCAACAGTGGGCCTGATCCTGGGGCTGGCTTAGCTTCTCCTGCAAAGCAGTTTAAAAATGCACTACAGGAGAAGCTGGCCCCAGGATTTACGTACCCCAGGAAGGTCTCTCCCCACAAATCCTGGGTGGGATGACTTCTCCTGCAGCGCAATATAAACCATGCTGCAGGAGAAAGTGGCCCCAGGATCTGCTGTACCATGGCTAACAGATTGTTCCCGCCAGCCCCAAAAGCTGCTGTGCTGCAGGAAGCAATTTGTTTCCCCCAGCACAGCTGATCCTCGGGCTGTCTTCTGCAGCCCCTTTAAACTTTAAAGGGACTGCAGTAAAAGCCCAACAAACAGCTGAGAGGCAGGAGCAATCTGCTTTTACCTCTCTGCTGTTTTTGGATCTACCAATAATTCCTGAGTATATCCGGGATTTTCTTTGGATTTCTTCCCCAGTTTTCCCAAGAAAACCTGGATACATTTGGGAAGCCAAAATACACCCAAAAATACCGGTAAGGCTCGGGTAGATCCAAATGCACACCCCTAATTATTACCCAGATGCCTGATCCACAAACTAAGTGAAACTCAACTATTCTAGAGGGCGTTTCTGTAAGTAGGATCCTACCATGTAATTACTATGCCACTTAATGTTTCATGTCTGTACTTCTGCTCTACTTCAGTTCTCTCTGGAGGTTCCAGACTTTTGAAATCCTAATGCATTGGTTATTGAATGCCCCATGTTGTTGATTGTACTGACTCACTATATGTAATCCACCTTGAGTTCATGCAAGAAAGGGGGACTATAAACAACATAAATTAGGGATTTTTACTTTCAAAATATATATACATTTGCCCTCTCCATGTTTTATCTCACTAGGGATTAGTCTTTCATATGAAGCATCTCTAAAGAATGGTAAAATGTTTTCCATTCTGCCTCCTTAAGGCTATAAACACAACTTTGGATCAAACCCCTCCCCCCCCCCCCAGCCAAGCATACTGGGGGGGATATAGATTAGGGCTGCAGAACCAGACTGGAGAAATTATACCCCATCCCCTTGCCCCGATCCATATCAAGCCCCCACCCCCACGGCTGCTTTTTGCAGCTGAACTAGACATCTGGAACCCAAACATGGATCACCAGCATCACACGTATGTACTCTGTCCCATAGGGATGCATACAATGTTACCTAAATATAAGAAAACCACAAGAGCAGCTGTGCTGATTTAGACTGCGGGTCTAACTATTCCAGCATCCTGTTTCCCACACTGACCAGGCAGATATTTCTGAGAAGCCCAGAAGTAAGGCATGAAGGTAATGTAGGGCATGGAAGAACACATGAGCATATGAAGCCGCCCTATACTGAATCAGATCACTAGTCCAGCTAGCTCAGGAATTTTTATTCAGAGCATTTCTTAGCTCCCCCTGCAGATGTGTGTCCAAAGCGCAGGGCTACCTCCTCTGACTGGCAGCAGTTCTCTAAGGTCTCCAGCAGAGAGGAAATTTTCCCGACAACTGCTACCTGAGATCTTTTAAACAGAGATGGTGGGGACTGAATCTGGGGCATGGTACATGGAGGGCATGTGTTCTGTCACTCAGCCACAACTCCCACCCAGCAGCTGGCATTCAACAGCACACCACCTCTGGATAGGGAGAATGGCTAGTTAGAAAAGACAGACCCATTTGTTAAGTCCGCCTTTCAAGCTGGTAGCTGCCATCACACCTTGCAGCAGTGAGTGCTTCTTCCGTTTTTATCCTGCCCCAAGACCACTTTCAAAAGTGGTATCCCAGTATCCCAAACACAACAACATCATGGATTTATAAGATAGCATTTTGACACTGGATGGTTTATATTCAGCTCCTTTCTTAGTCATACTTAACTAACCCAATTTGCCCTATTTCCCCAACCACCGCTGCTGCACATCTTTGATTTATTTATTTCATTTATACCCTACCTTTCTTCCCAAAGGGGACCCAAGGTGGCTTACATCATTCTCTTCTCCTCCATTTTATTCTCACAACAACCCTGTGAGGAAGGTTAGGCTGAAAGTATGTGACTGGCCCAAGGTCACCCAATGAGCTTCCATGGTATGTGTGGGGATTCCAACCTGGTTCTTCCAGATCCTAGTTCAGTACTCTGACTACTACACTACACTGGCTCTTGCACTGGTTGATGGTTTCATGAGCAGTGGGTGATGTGAGAGACCTCTGCCTGAGACCCTAAAGAGCCGCTGCCAGCCTGAGCTGACAATACTGACCTTGAGGGACCAAGGGTCTGATTCAGGAGAAGGCAGCTTTAGGGGCATGTGCATATCTAATCTCAAGATTTCATTCCAGGTTATGTGCAAATAAGCTCCATGCACAAAGGAGACTCGGTACCTATTTCTAAAACCTTTTTCCTCGCTCCCATTAAAACTTTGCAATTGTGTTATCGCTGGCCACCTCTCTCCACCTCCAGTTCACTGCCTCCACCAAACTCCAACTCTATTAAGCAGGGTGTCATGAGTACCTCTGAGGATCTGCCACCTGCGGACCTAAGTGAAGTGGAGGATCAGCTCCCAGCTCCAGAGCAGCCTCCACCTGAGCCAGATGAGGCTCAAGCAAGCACCTCCCAGGGTTTCCTCCCAGCACCAGAAGCAGCTGAGCCACAGCTAAGCTCAAGCCCACCTGATTCACCTCCTGGGTGGAACGTCTAAGGTCCCAATGCAGGCAAGACTTAGCTGCAAGAAGGAAAGAGGCACGCATGCGTGGTCACAGATCACTCAGCCCTGATGTTCTAGAAGGAGCCGGGACCTCTCTGCCAGCTGCTAACAAGCACAGAATGTGTCTGGGTATTTAGGCACAGCACAGAGACTACCAACTTGCGCTAGCAACAAGTCTTCTTGGCTAAGCTCTGCACCCGTTCGGCTCGTGATAGCTAACTTGATTCTGGACCCTCTGGCTTGTGATTCCGGCTTTGTTTGACTTCGGCTCTGTTGACTCCCTGGACTGGTCTACTCGTGAGTTTCCCTCTTGACCCTGGTTTGAGCTGACTCGGCTTTTGGCTTAGTGTTTTGGACTTGGCAACTCGTTCCTGATTCGGCTTAACCTCGGACTGTCCCGGACTTCTGCTTGACTCCTGACCTACTGGCACCCAGCTCGTGACACAGGGCTGCCCTCTTTCACCTAGGACTGGCCCCACACCTTCCATCATGCTTTCCCCTACTAGAACCCCAAGCTGTATCAAGCAGAACCAGGGCATCCTGCATTCCCGAGCTAACAAGGTACCTACAGGTATACTCCATATCTGCATCCCATCACTGTAGCCAATCATTAGCAGCAAAGGTGGCTCATTCCCAGCGCTGTGTATCTCATGCAACTCCATGTTTCTTGATGTATCTAAAAAGTAAAGAAGAGAACCAACAAGTCAGAAGTCACAGTAACAGAGCGTCGAACCGCGGCAAATGTGCACTATCTGTGATCATTAAGAAAGTATACACGTAGGGGGAGAAGGATAAAGAGGTTCTTCCTGAGGTTGTCTTAAATGTTGAAGCTTATTTTTTTTAACAGCAATTTTTTTGTGTGTGCAGAAGGAAAAACCAAGAAAGGAGCACTCTCTGCTTGGGGCCTTGGAGAACCAGAATAAGTAGTTCGATGATGTCAACATACGGCACTGTCATGTATTCAAATACTGTTTGCCATATATCAAATACCATTTATGATATCTATTAAAATTGCAATTGCACTTGTAGTTATCAGAACAATCACATCTCTTTCAATTTCCCTCTACTTACAAAATCTTTTTAGAATTTTTTATTCATCTGCTTGAAAAATGATGATTCTGGAAACAAAGTTTTTTAAGGACTGTTCTTATTGCTTTTTTTTTTTAGTTGAATAATCTCTTATTTCCATTTTGGACTAATCTGTTTCTTAATGCAAGTTTTGCTGCCTGATAAAACTATAACAAAGGAGGTATGCAGAAATAAAATTAGAAATTCTAGCCAGATCAATAACTTTGCCCATTAATTATGATTTTTATTCTGCGGGTCCCACACACTGTCAGGATCTGACAATAGTGTGCTTGTCTTTCTGGTTCTGTGATCTACATTGTAGCCATGTGTTATTTACTGCTTGCTTTGAAGTATATTATCTGCTCTGCTGAATGTAACTGTCTTCTCCCCGGGAGGGTGGCTTGTTGCATTCCTAAACGTCACATAAACAACTGGGACTATTGCATCCGTCCACTCCCCCTGGCCTTTGAGGCTCGAAGTATTTTATCTTGCTGTTGTAACCTTGGGGACTCTTGAATTGTTTCTAACCAAATGTTTAGCCTATCGTTCACACATTTGGGTCACACAGGGCGGGAAGGGAATTTTTATTACTTTCCCACCTCTCCTCTGAGAACCAAACGGTTGCCACCTTTTCCCGCTTCTTTGTATTCATTCTGATTGGTCCAGTACCTATATTCAACTGTGACTGAAGGTATATTAATCCCTGTTGCTTGCTGTCATGTATCTCTAACAAACATCGAGAACCTGAACCATTATTGGAAATAAAGAACTTTGCTTTCAACAAAGGTCTGGTCTGATAGTGTCAGCTCAGAAGCCTCACACAAACGAGGTCTCAGGAATCAAGGAGGAGAGTACCAGATCAAGTTCAAGGTTATGGCATTAGAACCTTGAAAGCCCTGCGCAGTCTGGGACCAGCATATCTGCAGGACCGTCTCTCCCCCTATGCCTCCCAAAGAGCCTTACTTCCTTCAGATCAACATCTATTGGTGATCCCTGGCCCAAGAGATGTCCACTTAGCCTCAACCAGGACCAGAGCCTTTTCAGCTCCGGCCTGGTGGAACAGTCTCCCAAGTAAGATCAAGGCCCCGCAGGACTTGTTACAGTTCCACAGGGCCTGTAAAACGGAGATGTTCCGCCAGGCCTTTGGTTGAGGCATAGAATATCAAACTATAATGGCCCCTCCGTCCCACCCACCTGTTCCATCTGCTGGCGCTATCTGCAGGCATTACTTTTATGTTATTACTGGTGGGAGCTTTGCTGCTCAAACTATCAAACCATCTGCACACACATACGATGGGAATTTATGAGTAATTTAACCACATTGAAGCCATCTTGCACTTTATATTATGTTATACTGAACTGACTTTTATTGTATAATGTTTTAATTTCTAAATTGTTGTATTTACATATATTGTAAGCCGTCCGTCCTGAGCCCTGCTTGGTGGGGAAGGCCAGGATAAAAACTGGAATGAATGAATGAATGAATGAATGAATGAATGAATGAATGAAACAAGAAAGCTCCTTGGGGAGGGGACTTTGAGCTGGATCCGGGTCCAGGCACCTTGGCTGCTTCCTGCCCTCCCTTGATGGCCTCCTCAATGGCAGCTAAAGTTTGAAGGAGGGAGGCTTTCCACAGGAGCCGTATCCAGACACTAGGGTGGGACACCTGAAAGCTCAAGGCATCTTAAACTAAATTAATACAGATTACAGTAAGCACCAAAAATTGGTGAGTTGAGACAACTGCTTCTAACATTGAACATAAGACGCCAAGCCATAAATGTTCATCTCATAGCTTGTTTTAGCTATTTAAATGCCTGGCATGCTGGAACATACATTAAGTAAAAAAAATATTTATTTACTTACTTATATCTCGCCTTTCTTCCCAGTTGGTACCCAAAGCAGCTTACATCGTTCTCCTCTCCTCTGTTTTATCCTCACAGCCACCACCCTGTCAGGTAGCTGAGGCTGAGAGTTTGTGACTGGCCCAAGGTCACCCAGTGAGCTTCCATTGCAGAGTGGGGATTTGAACCTGGATCTCCCAGATCCTGGTCTGACACTTTAACCACTGTACCACACTGGTTCTCAGCACCTAACGAGACATTTGGAAACCATGATGGTGTAGTGGTTAAGTGCATGGACTCTAATCTGGGAGAACCTGCTGGATGACCTTGGGCAAGCCATAGTTCTGTCAGAGCTGTTCTCTCAAGAACAGTTCTCAGTAGAGCTCTCTCAGTCCTGCCTACCTCACAGAGTGTCTGTTGTAGGGAAGGGGAGGGAAAGGAGATCGGAAGCCGCTCTGAGACTCTGAGTGAAGGGCAGGGTATAAATCCAATCTCTTCTCTTCTTCTTCTTCTTCTACATGTAGATATTTACAGAAGGCACTCAAGGTGGCTTTGACTTGGGTCAAGTTTACTCTACTGGCAAATATCTAGAACTTCTAACATTTCCCTCCAGGCCTCTTAATGTCAATATTCATGTTGCTGATAGTTACCACAACATACATACACGTAATACAGTGAACGTTCAACATTTGGTGGAAGTCAATGTTCTCCCAACTGGCTAGTCCAAAAACAAATATGTATTTCCTAATTTTCTGAGAGAAAATAAAACAAGGACCACAACAATCACATTGGCCACTATCGGAAATAGGATATTGTACTTGAAGGACCGATTCTGTGGGCCACGTCTTAAGTTTTTTGGTGGAACCTGCATGTTCAAAGGCAGCCTCTGCCTGAATGCCAGTAGGTCTGCTTGAATGCCAGTTGCTAAGAGGCATGCAGGGCAGCGCTGCCACCTTTATACCCTTCTTGTGGGCTTCCTGGAAACACCAGGATTACCACCAAAGGAAACAGAATGCTGTGCTATTCTAGATGGCCAGATACAGAAGCATTCTTTTTATACACAGCAGCCCAGACCATTACCTGGCTCTGTAGCTGCCAACTCAGACACACGCAAAGGAGAGAGGTTCCTACAGCAACAAGCCAGTTGAGAAGGGCCTGGCTTCCTCCTGCCAACATCCAGCCCCTTCTCAGGACTTTAGTGGCTGACCACAGTAATACAGCTATCTAGAAAACACCTGCTGGTTTTACAATCTTCACTGCAGCCACAGTACCAAGAAACGGTCCATCCAGAGGAAAGAAAGGAACTGATTTTTCCTTATAATAGAATACGTGTTTAAAAGGTTGTCACTACCCCATCCCCAGTACTTCAGACCTTTTGACAATGATTCTCCTAAACACAGAATTGGGGTGGGAATAGGGAGAACAGTCATACCATTCAGGTCGGCATTCTCAAATCTGACCCATACGATTTTCTCTTTTTCTTCTGTTGGGGGTGTGCCACTGTAGGCCTGAAAGACAGTATTCCAAAACAGCAAAGATCGTAATGCAAAAAACATGAAGCTATGTACATTTCGTAATCCTAGACAACAGGTATCAGAAGGGTCACATGTTACCCAAACAATTCAAACCATACAATACTATCAAAACATATTACAGCTAAGAACAGCAGGGTACTGCTGAATTTTTTTCCCATATTAGTTTTTATCCATTTTTCATTTACAACATAAATTATACATGACCAGAACAGGCTTATTTCTAGGTCTTATCTTAAGGCTGATACATTTCATTTTTATACTTTTCATACAATATGTGATTATGCTTTGGTATTACCATAAGTGCAGGTTTTTTAATACATCAGGTATTGTTTCTTTTGAGGTTAGATATGCTATAATGGGTGACCACATACTTGTAATGTCATTGTGTTCATCTTTAGATTTTTTTTGTTTCACAATATCTGAGATTTTTCCCATTATGTATATGTTCCAGATTTTCTTATACCAGAGGTTTATTGTTAAATTATTTTTGTATTTCCATGTAGCTGCTATAGCTGTTTTGGCTGCAGATATTAGCGTGGCAATTCTTATTCTTTGTGTTGTGGGTAGTGTGCTTTCTTCTCTGAGATTTAGTAACTGTGCTTCAGGTGTTTTGTCTATTGTTTGTTCTGTTATGTTTTTTATTTCTTCGATTATTTTTTCCCAAAAGGATGCTACTACTGGGCATTCTAGCCAGCACTGTATGTAATTGCCAGTTTCTTTACATCCCCTCCAGCATAGAGGGTCTGCGTTACTTGCGATATATGACATTTGTTGGAGGATACTGCTGAACGATCTATCTTTTGTCACCGGTTTTACAACTATTCCAGAATTTATCTTTAATTACACTGGTTTTATATAACCCACAGTGCACCCTTGTTAAAGGACTCCGGCAGCATACACATTTTATAAGCAAACCACACAAGTCAGTTTGGTGAAGAGTAGGTGCTCACCTGCGGAACAACATCCTGCAGAAATGTAACAACACTTTCCATGTAGGACTGTTCCCTGAAGCAGAGAAAAGACATGAAAAGGGCTATAAATACTGTCGAGTTAAAACTGAATGTAAGTACAACTGATACTGCAGAGTTTCAGAAGGAGGCTGTCCTGTCCAGAAAACAACAACAGCCTCCACTCAACCCTATGCACAGTTATTCCAATCTAAACCCACCTATGCAGTCCCTTCAAATAGGATTATACTGCAAGTCAAAGAGCTGCAAACTTGAAATCTTCATGTGGCAAACAGCCAAGACCATCCACAGGACCAGATACAACCACAAGCTGAGGGATACAGTAGCCTTCTGACAAACCAAGTCACACCTGACCCCCACCCAAGTTGAGACTGAGTTGCTGTCTGCACATATTTTAGGACGTGGCAGCCTGGTGAGACTTCCCAGGGACTTTATATACATGTAAAATTATAACATGTTTATTAGACTTGTACCCCTAAAGGTCCACTGAATACCAGATTGCCTACCAAAGAATTCAGGTCAAATGCAAAAAGTTTTTTGCTGTATATGTACCCCAACACCTTGAGATGGAGAACTATTAGAGAGAAGGCCCTTTCTGTAGTGACTTCTTTCTTAAGGAATAGCAAGCCGCCACCCCCACCCCCCAAACATCTAACCATCTTTCATTTGGGTACTACACTGACAGAGCAGTCCCAAGCAGAGTTACACCATCCTAAAACTGCTGGAGTCAATGGGCTTAGAATCCCTCTGTAAACTGCTTATTTTCTGAGCCGTTTAATTAATTGTGCTCCAGGGCAGGCGAATCCCTCTCCTTGGATGCTGACTCCAATAGCTTTTGTTCTGCTTTGCTGTTTGTATTGGTAATAGTCTGATATGTTGCTGGATTGTTTTAAAATTTGGGAATCGTACACTGGGTTTGTGCTGACAACAGTGTTTTCATTGCCTGCCGCCTCAGGAGCCTGTGCTTCAGGGCAGAAATAAATAAACGATTATCCTGCTTTGTGACCAGAGCTCCCCAAACATGTTTAGGAAAAGACAAAACAGTTCCATCGAAAGCTTTACACATGACATTCCACATGCAGAAACGATGCGACTACTTTTCTGGCGATACATTAAGGAGAACCTTTAAAAAACCAGAAAAATGCAGGCAAGTATGTGTTTGCGGAGGAAGACAGTGAATATTCCACAGAGACACGTCCATACACACCCACAAGGCCCCTGCTGGGGACGTTCAGGAGAACCACATTCAGAACTGGTGGACAGCTTCCCCACCCCACCCCGAAAGCTGCTCTGAGCCTGCTTCAGCAGGGAGGGCAGGGTATAAAACGAATAAATAAATAAATATCTATATATCTAATAGCGAAGTGCTCACCCCCGTGCGGATACCTAAATCCACGTGGGGGGGGGCACTTGGGGGGGTTTTCTACACACAGGGGGCACTCCCCCCGTGTGCAGAAAAATCCTAAATGTTAAAAAAACTTTGGGGGGGGATATTTAAATCCCCTCAAAAGTAAAAGCATTCTCTGCGCAGGCGCAGAGAACGTTTTGGCTGGGGGGAGGGCTCAGTGGGCGGTGGGCCTCGCCGCCACTGTCCGGGGAGGGAGGGGGGAGGAGGCTCGGCACACAGCCGCCACCACCGATTTCCAGGGAGGGAGGGGGAAGGGAGGAAGGAGAGGAGGCTCGGCACGCAGCCCCTGCTGCTGCCAATTTTTGGGAAGGGAGGGAAGAGGCTTGGCGCGTGGCTGCCACCGATTTTTGGGGAGGGAGGAGAGGAGGCTTGGCGCGCAGCTGCTGCCGCCAATTTTTGGGAAGGGAGGGGGAAGGGAGGGGGAAGGAGGCTCGGCACACAGCCGCTGCTGTTTTCAGGGAGGGAGGAGGGAGGGAGGAGAGAGAGGCTCACCTGCCCCCCGCAAGTATCCTACTGCTGGGAGCCCATGGGGGAGCGAGCGGCAGGCCCAGCAAGATGAAGGAAATGCCCCCTCCCCGCAAGTTTCTTGCGGGCCTCCCCTTGTAAATATATAAAAGAAATGCCAAATTTGTCACAGGAATGGCAGCCCCTGAACATAAGGGGGGAAGGGGGTGCAACTGGTAGCCCCTATGCCAGGGGTGGCCAACCTGTGGCTCGGGAGCCACATGCGGCTCTTTCACACATATTGTGCGGCTCCTGGCAGGGCGGCTGGGGAAGCAAAGGGGAGGCATGCTTTTTCTCTCTTTCTCCCTTCCTTCCTTCCTTCCTTCCCTCTTCCCTCCCATCTATTTGCTTTCCTAGTTTCTCTCTCTCTCTTTCTTTCCGCTTCTTTAATTCTTTCTTTCCATCTCTCTCTTTTTCTCTCTCTCTCTCAATATCATTAGCAAACAAGTAATATCATTATCAATAACCGGTTTTCCTCGTTTGTTTTTATTTTTTGGCAGTCCCATTTAACGTTAATAAAAAGCAAATTTGCATATTTTTAAAAATAAAAACGTGTGTGTGATATTTGTTCCTGTCTTGCGGCTCTCAGACATCTCTATGTGGCTCTTACGTTTATTCTATGTGGCTCTTACGTTAAGCAAGGTTGGCCACCCCTGCCCTATGCAGTAAAGACCAAGCCTGTTCCAGGTGCCCCAGTGTATGGGCAAAGAGCAGCTTTCACTTCCTCTGAACTGTGCCCCAGTGCGTACCCTGCTAATTTTGCTCCATATAATTCAGTAAGTGCCCCTGAGAATTTATTCCACCACTCTGCCCCTCTCTGCCCTAACTTTCATTTTTTGTCGTACTGAAGTGGGCTGGTCTTCTAAGCGCGGAGGAGAATGCTGGAAATTATTAGAGACTGGTGCAAAAAGCTGACAGATTCTCACAGGCTTATAATTAGGTTCTCTCACCCAGAACAGAACACTCAGCACAGGTTTGTGTTTCATAAACAGGCAGTAAGTTTTGGAACATACTGAACGTGGCAAGCATTCAAAATTGAAAAGGCAGGAGGTTTCATGGTCAGAGCTCAGTTTCAGATACAAATGCACAATTTAGAAAAACTGTTCTACAGCCAACTTGAAACTCTACAACAGAATCTAAAGATCAGGTTATGGATGCATGTTGTGATAAGAGAGTTACGATATCATACAGTGAAGTAGTCATGTGACTGGTACCACTGAACACACAGCCCCCCCCCCTAAAATGGGGGAAACCCCTCAAAAGCATGCTTGACTAAAGAAACCCTCATAATTAGAATTCCTCAACTTTCAACTCAGTACAGATAAAGAGGAGTAACTAAAAAACTTTATCAAACTTTACAAAAACCCTACATGTGGGGAGGAGTGGGTCAGTATCTTAAAATGACCCAGAAGCAAGCCAGGCTGAGTAAGATCCACGGAGTACTTACAAGTCAGCTCTGCAGGACTCACTCCGTCCAGACCCTGCCGGCAGCACCCACCACGGGAGTCAGCTCTCCACTGCCAACACCCTTCACAGGCACCACTGGACAGATCTGGGCTGAGTCAATGTTCCCTCTAAGCTGTGGAGTCTTGTGAGCAAAAATTCTGCTTTGTGAGCTACTGGCATTAAAGTGGTGAGCGATTGATTTGGCTGCTGCATAGATTAGTTTGCTCTGGAGCCCTCCTTCCTGAGCGAAGGCAAAAATGTGTGAGCCGGAGGCTAAAAAACTGAGCTAGCTCACACTAACTCAGCTTAGAGGGAAAACTGGTAGTCACTGCGGAGCTACTACAGGTGGGATCTGCTCGCTCCTGGGTCAAAATACAGTTTCTGTTATTTCTATTGATGTACATTACAAGAGGAATTGGGAGTCTTTAGCAGCCCATTTTTGGAGTTATACGTTTGTGGTTATAGCCCAGTTCGCCCTGCATGGGACTCATGATTACATGAGCATTAAGGCAAATCTCCTACCAAGATTGTCCCGTGCAAAAATGACACACCAAGATTTTGCATTAATTGCTACATTGTGGGGTCTGCAATGTCAGAATACTCTTCTTGAGAGGTTCTGAAAGGGCCCAGCATAGCATTGCCCAAGACCTGCAGTGCAAACTCACACGGAACTAAAGCTGGACTCTGTTTTGTTCCAGGAAACAGACAAAATTGCTATACGTACACGGGACTGTTTTTAATGTAGCCTTTCAAAGTTGCTGCTTGATGTGTTACCACCCGTGCAACATTATTTTGCCTGAAAAATATCAGAAATGGAGAAAACCGTAGACAGGCACTCAGCCAGTCTCAAAAGCACCCAAACCTCAGCAACACAGACACACCCTCAGGGGTCATCTTTCACTTACAGCTCCAAGGGCCCCACACAGGAGTCTGTTAACAACGTCGCAAACACTTACGTGACAGCCTGTGGGCGAACCACCACTCCTCCGGTACATCGGCTTGGGCGGCGGGGAGATTCAGCGGCCATTGCTGATCCGGAGACTCCTGCAGGGAGAAGGAGACAGCAATTCTGAAGTCCTTTCTACACAAGGCCTCAGAACTTCTCAACCTGAGAGCGATCCACAACTTCTCCTCCGGTGCCCATCGGAAGGGCAAACCAAAGACTGCTAACTTGAGGCATTTGGCAGTCGTGGGTGGCAACCACAGTGTGCAATGAGGCCACACCAGTGAAATACACTTCCCTTTGGAAGTTCAATTTGATGCCTGCTCTTCCAGCATTTTACAGGTGCACAGGGTTTTATATGAACTCTTGCCCATCTTTTAATTATTTTAAGTTTCCCATCTATCGTACGGCCACGTATAAGTTTTTCCAACCCAGCTTGTTTTTTTGCAAAAGGGAGGGCAGACTGTGCCTTGATTTTCCTGTTTTTTGCTCTGTAATTCTTATTTCTATGCTCATTCTGATTACTTCATAAGGTACTGCTGCAAGTTGATTTATTTCTCAACTTACTTTAATTGCAGAATGACAGAGGCAGTTCTGATGGAAAACTATAGAGCACTGCCTCAAGTCATCCTGCTCCTCTCAACTCCATGCTGAAAGGGCAGACAATAGATGTGGAAATGCTTTATGGCTCAGGATCACATTCCTAATTTTCCAGGTAGCCACATTCACGAAACATAAATCTGCCACTATGTTACGATGCAATCAGGACGGGCCCTGCTTCTTCGGCAGTTAGGCAGGTGGCAACCAAAGACAGGGTCCTCTTTGCTGTGGCACCGTCTGTGGAATGTCCATCCCCCACACTCACCTTCTGTTACAGTGACAACTGTTTTACATCTTCGGTATTTTTATTTATTTATTTGATTTATACCCCGCCCTCCCCACCAAGGCAGGCTCAGGGTGGCTAACAAGAACGCTGGCGTCGTAAAACAATAAGAACAATTAAACAATTTAAAAACGTCAAATCATTTAGAGGTTCAACATATACAAAATGGCAAGAACTTCGGCCACCGTAGGGGAAATCAGCAGCTGGTGTCTGGCTCCTTAAGGCTTAGTTCTTTAATACGGACACAGGTGTTAAGCAGGCAGCCAAGAGTAGATTGTAGGGCATAGTTACTCGGCTTGAAGGTAGGCCATTTAATGTGGCATCTCACTCAAACGCTTGGGGGAAGAGTTTTGTCTTGCAGGCCCTGTGGAATTTTAATAAATCCCGCAGGGCCCTGATGTCCTCAGGGAGCTCATTCCACCAAAGTGGAGCAGCCACGGAAAAGGCCCTAGCCCTGGTTGTGGCCAGCCTGGCATCTTTCATGCCAGGGATTACAAGGAAGTTTTGTGCACCTGACTGCAGAACTCTCTGGGGAACATATGGGGAAAGGCAGTCCCTCAAGTATGCAGGACCCTGGCCATACAGGGCTTTATAGGTAGCCAGTGCAGTGCTTTCAGCGCAGGCTGAATGTGATCTCTGAGAGCAGCCTGGCCGCCGCATTCTGCACTAGATGTAGTTTCTGGATTTAGGACAAGGACAGCCCTGCGTAGGGAGCATTGCAGTAGCCTAGTCTCAAAGTGACCATTGCGTGGATCACTGTTACCAGGTCATCATGTTCAAGGAAGGGAATCAGCTGCCTAATCAGCCAAAGATAGTAAAAGGCGGACTTGGCAGTGGCTGGTATCTTGGCTTCCATCATTAAGAAGGCATCTTGGCTTCCATCATTAAGAAGGCATCCAAGAGCACTCCCAAGCTTCTAACCTCCAACGCTGGCACCAATGGCGCCCCGTCGAAGGTTGGGAGTGGGATCCCTAACCCTGGACCGCTCCGACACACGATCTCCGTCTTCGTCAGATTGAGTTTCAGTTGGCTCAGCCTAAGCCACCCAGCTACAGCCTGTAATGCCAGGTCCAGATCTTCCAGTTTTGAGTTAGACCGGCTGCCCAACAACAGATAGAGCTGGGTGTCATCCGCGTACTGGTGACACCCCAGCCCATGCCTCCAGGCAATCTGGGCAAGGGGGCGCATACAGATGTTGAATAACATCAGGGAGAGATCAGCCCCTTGTGGCAACCTACAAACCAGTGGGTGTCTTTGGAACAGCTGCTTCCATAGCACCACCCTCTGTCCCCAACCTTGTAGGAACAATGACAGCCACTGCAAGGCAGACCCCTCAATCCCAGTATCGATGAGGCAGTGGATCAGTAACTGGTGGTCGACCGTGTCGAACGCCGCCAACAGGTATAACTACAACAGTACCACCTGTTTGCCTCAATCCAGACGCCTCCGGAGGTCATCCATGAGGGTGACAATGCTCCCTCTATGCTATGGAGTCCTGTGAGCAAAAATTCTACTTTGTGAGATACTGGCATTAAAGTTGTGAGCAAGCGACTTGGCTCCTACATCAATCAGTTTGCTCTGGAGCCGTCCTCCCTGAGCTAAGACAAAAACGTGTGAGCCGGAGGCTAAAAAACTGTGAGCTAGCTCACACTAACTCAGCTTAGAGGGAACACGGATGACCAGTGCTGTTTTTGTCCCGTGGCGTGGGCAAAAGCCAGACTGTAGTGGGTCTAGTATGTCAGTGTTATCCAGAAAACTCTGCAGCTGAATTGTCACCACTCTCTCAATAATCTTGCCCAGGAAGGGCAAGTTAGAGCCCAGCCATAGTTTGCCAATTCGACTAGATCCAGAGACGGTTTCTTTAAGAGAGGGCGAACCACTGCTTCCTTAAGTGCCCCAGGGAAAGTTCCTTCAGAGAAGGACTTGTTGACAGTTTCCCTTAGGGCAGGCGTGTCAAACATGTGGCCCGGGGGCCAAATCAGGCCCCCAGAGGGCTTCTATCAGGCCCGCAGCGGAACTGGCCATCTCCTGCTTCCAGTTCTGTTGCTGCTGCTGCATCATAGCTTGCTTCACCAAACTCTCTCAATTGCTCAGCCATTTCATGTTTTCCTCTGGGTCCTAGACTCAGAACTCTGAGCGTGAGATTTCTGTGGTGAATGTCAATACATCAAAAGTAGGTTTGCAGCTTAAAGATACACACCTGTACAGCATACTCAAGATTGCAACAGCACAGACATTCTGATGCAATTCTTCAGAGCAAGAGGTGTCAGTTATCCGATACTGTTAAATAAAATATTGCAAGAATGCTAATGTTTTAAGCATGTTTTTATTTTAAGTTAAAAAAATCTTTGTGTTTGTGTCCTTTATAAAATTTATATCCCGGCTACCTGGCATTACATACATGTGGTCCGGCCCACAGGTCTCATTTATGTCAGATCTGGCCCTCTTAACAAATGAGTTCGACACCCCTGCCTTAGAGGATCTCGGAACGCATCACAGTCAGCTCTGATAAGCGATGATGGGCAGGGACCAAGGCTGCAATTGGTTGGGTGTACAGTCGAGAGAATGCTGTCACATTCCCCTAGGCTGAGCTGAGCGAAATGATTCATGATCTGACTAGAAGACATGCCTGGGGCCTAGTGTCTGGATAACTCTGTCCACAATGCCGCTGCTTTTTGAATGACACCGGATGACTGAGTTTGCTTTCCAGTTTTGTATTATTTTTTCTTAATTCCACACAAGCTGCTCTGAATGTGCATTTAATGGAAAGGTGAGATATAAATGTGTGCTTCTGCTTACAAAACATTCACAAGTAAATGCGTGCCTTCTCTTTATACACGTAGGTATACAGAGGGAGGGGATATGACTCAATATCCAAGCACATGCTTTGCATGCAGATGGCCCAGTTCAATCCTCCACATCTTCAGTTAAACAGATTAGAAGCGTCTAGTGACCTTTCCTTGCTTTCCTGGGGAGATGCTCCCAGTCAGAGCCGATAGCAAGTAAGACCGCTTTCACCAAGTTGCTATTGCAATTAAGGATAAGCTCCAAGCTCCAAGCAAAGGTTTATGGCACAGTAGGGCTGCCAAGTCTGGGTTGGAAAATACCTGGAGACTTTGGGGGTGGATCCAGGAGAGGGAGGGGCTTGGGGAGGAGAGAAGCATCAGCATGGTAAAGTGCCATAGAGTCTACCCTTCAAAGCAGCCATTTTCTCCAGGGGAGCTGATCTCTCTCAGATGGAGATCAGTTGTAAAAGCAGGGGACCACCAGCCCCCACCTGGAGGCTGGCAACCCTATGGCACAGCTTGGCAAATCCCAGGCACCAGGGAGACTTGGAATTTCATTGCAGCACCTAGTATATTCAGCCATCATCTATTTGTAGTGCCTCTTGGTGAGCCGGCTTTGCTGGGAGGGCGGGGTAAAAATCTAAACAAATAAATAAATTTTTCAGTAGCACTACAAAGCTTATTTAGGCAAGGAATAGAGGTCAGTTTTTTGTTATGATGCCAACCAGAGTTCGCCTCATATTTATTGATACACTATTTTTATACTATTTCACACATTTAAAAAAAAATTGTTTTGGGATTTATATCCTGCCCTGCCCCGCAAGTTGGCTCACCGCAACACTTTTCTTATAACTTTTTTAAAATGGCAAGAAACTAAAGAGGTTAATATTAGTTTTTTGATAGCAATAATTAGAGAACAGGCCCATTAAAATATAAAACCTTGAAAGCCGACAAATAAGCCTGGCTCCTAAAGCCAAAGAAAATTAATCAAGGCCCTGGTTTATGGAAGGAGGGATACACAGGATGCTGGCAAAGATACCTCAAGATCACGTTCTGAGAGATTCCCCCCCCCCCCCTTTAGGCATCCAGCCCAATGAAAAAGTTCTGGGGAACTCAATAATGCCTACAGACTGTATTGTGTTATGTTGTTAGGGTTTTCTTTCCTCTGAGATCGCAAATGTGCGGGCAGGCAAGCTAAGCGAAGGGCTACCTATTACCTTTTGTTGACTTATTGGGAAAGCACACGCATTCTCTCAGCCTTTTGCCCCTCCTCCAGCAGGGAAAGAAAAAGAGAAACAGCATCTACTTCAAGGTGTAACAGCACACTCGGTAGTTCCATTCCAGCAACTCGACCAAGCTGGAGCCCGCTCCTTTGCTACCAAGCATGAGACAGCCACTTCCAAGGCTGTTGCTAACACAGGTGACAGATGCACCCCCCACCCCCCAGCTCCAACCTGAGGAAGGTGCACATAAGTGAAGCTGATCTGTCCTGCCCCTTGGGCCCACCTAGCTCAGCTGACTGGATCTCTTGCAGAGAGTTCTCACCCAGCTCCTGATACTTGAGACCTTTTGAAGTGGAGATCCCAGAAACTGAACTTGGGACCTCCCGCATGCAATGCAAGTTATTCTACCACAGAGCTACAGCCGCTCTGCAGTGCACAGCACGATACGACACAAGGAAGAAAAGTGTGTGCTTCTGACTTGGCACAACGCAAACAAGCCATGCCCTGTTCATAGCTGGACAGTGACCAACCACTGCCTGCCTACCTCTGTGTCATTTGAAGTACTATGGTTTTCAAAATGTCTTATGTGAGGCAGAACCCCAACACAGTACTGTAGAGCTGTAACTGGCTTCTTTATTTCAGCAGTGGCACAGGTAGAGATTTTTAAACCTACCCTTACGTACATAAAGTATCTAGCTGCAGCCTGTTGCAAAAGCCATCCTGTTTTCGCAACAGCTGAGGAGGAAGAATGCTGGCAAGCTAATGACATAAAGCAAAAAAAAAAGAGTTCTTCAAACAGAGGGAAACCAGTTCGGGATGCTTTTCACAAGGAGGGATGCTTGAGAGATGTGTGGCCGTACCAGCAAGTTTCACAAGAAAACACACCAGTGCCAAGGCCGAAGGAAGGCAGAGGAACCTGAGGCTGTGAACCACAGTAGCCTCTCAGAGAGCGGCAGGAGCCCATGAGCTTCTCTTTCCTATCTCAGCACCTGAAACCCTGGGGACCAACTCTGCTCCCACAGGATCAGTTTGGAGAGGGTGAGTGCTTCTGCACAGGGAGGGGGTGGGAATCCAAACTTCTAGAAAGAGCCTGCAAGAGAGTTTTGGCCGGCCTTCTCTGTGAGAAGCTGATTTTCTACATTCAAGGCTCCCCATAAGGCAGCATTTAAATGTAGAACTCCCCTGTGCTGCTGGAAGTGCTACAGTCCAGGAGAAGCTTTAACATCTAAATGTAGACTTTGGGCCCCTCAGACTCTATACTCAGTGACTATATGCCTCAAAGAAAGAAGCAGGGAGGGGGAGCAGGTTGAATGTCTCTGGCAAGTATGTGAATAGCTGTTGGACAAGCGTGTTACTGCTGAAGGCAAAGGAGATCAGGTAAGGCAATTGAAACTATTCAGAAGGGACCATGATTAGATTTCACCCCCTACTGAGCCTGTGTCCTGTGGTCAGGAAGGGAGTTAAAATGCCAGTGTGCACAAGACAGCATTTCTGGGGCACATCTGCCTGCTCCCTGGAATGTGATCTGTCAGCAGGAGGGCAGTTCAACATCCAGCTGATGTAGCAACAAGGAATTTCACCATCACCCTTCCAGGAAAGGTATAATATTGACTAATTCTACTCAGCTTCACTCTGCTGGCCCTTTCAAGCCCAGCCCTGTTTTCAGTTCTTTGCTAGGACAAAATTCAAATCCTTTAGTCACTAGTCAAACCCAGCGAACTGACCAAAACAAGGCCACCCTTCCTTGCCTCAAATGTATATAACGCACTGACCAGCAGGGGGCCACACCACATTGTGATGACCCCAAACCTGAGCTGCCTCTGAATACAAATACACACACACAACACTCACAGGGAGCCAGACTAGGGGTGTTAACCCTCTCCTGCTAAGGCCTGGAGTAGTCAGAATGTGCAACTCCCACTCACTTGTCAGTTCTCTTCCTCCACTGTCCTCTGGGTTTGTGTAAGCACTGAGAAGACCTAAAGTATTTGTTGCAAACAGGGGCAAGGTTCACATTCCCCCTCTCTTTCAACCACTCTTTCTGTCACCACACATTAGGCTCTCCCCCTGCCCCCCTCCAAGCTTTCCCATCACCCATGACCACATATTTCCAACAACATTCCCGTCCTGCCCCTAGATCCCTCCCCTTCCTATATAAAATGTACACACAACAAGTTCCTAATCCTGAACGCCACTCCTCTCCCCATACCACGTACATCTCCCAAGTTTTCCAGCCTTCCCAACTCAAGACCAGCAGAGTGTAGCAGCTAGAACATCAGACTACAAAATTCCATGAAGATACATTCAGGCGGGGTTGGTCAGCCATGTTGGTCTGAAGCAGCAGAACAAAGCTGGAGTCTGGTGGCACCTTGAAGACCGGCAAAGTTTTGTTCTGGGTATTAGCTTTCCTGCGCCAGCACACTTCTTCAGAGACACTCCAGTGCATCGGAAGGAGCATGGACGCACACGCAAGCTGATACCCAGAACAAAACTTTGCTGGTCTTCAAGGTGCCTGACTGGACTCAGACGTTGTTTGGCAGAGACTCCAGTTCCAATTCCCACTCTGCCACGGAAGCCGGCTTTCTCCCTCCGAGCCCCCCACACCTTCCTCTTACGAGGACGAAACAGGGGGGGAAGAAGAGCACGGCTCTGTGAGCCACTTCAGGACCCTGCTGAGGGAGAAGAGCAGAAGAGACATGCATTTCATCTCAGAGCTGGCAGGGCCCAGCGGGGTCATCTAGGCCCGGGCCCCGCTCATGCAAGAACTACAACCATCACAGGATGCCCGACAAAAGAGGTGGGCTCTCTTGCTCCCAGCAGGGAATTTCACCATCACCCTTCCAGGAAAGGTATAATACTGACTCATTCTACTCAGCTTCACTCTGCTGGCCCCAGGGGTCCCCGCCCCCACTTCCAGCCATGCTCCCCCCCCACTCCCCCTGCCCCCTCCCAAAAAAAGACTATGCCAGGCCCCCCCCCCCCGCCTCGCTGGCCAGCTGCCCCACCCCCACCCCCACTTGCCCCCTGGCTCCCCCACTGTGGAAGGACACCCCTCCCCCCCCCACCCGCCACATCCCCTCCCCCACCCTGACAACGCTGCAACTACCAACCCCCCCCTTTCCCGGCCACACGACAGCTCTCCCCCCCCCTCACAAAAGAGCCCCGCCCGCTTTCCTTCCCTGGGCACCCGCCCCGCCCCCACACGCCCCTCACAGCCCCCTCCCCCCGCTAGCCCCGCCCCCCCGGGCTCCCTACCTGCGGCGCCTTCGCTTTTCTCCTCCTCACTGACAAGCGTTTGGGACCCTCTCGCCGGCCAACATAAACTCAGCCAATCGGACGGCGGAGGAAGCGGGCGCTCTACCCCCGGTCAGGCCAATCAGCGAGCGGGGAACGGGGCGGGCCGGTGGCGACACTGGGGGCGGTTGCGCCCGGGTCTCTCTCCGTCGGCGCCTCCTGAGCGGCTCGTTCCTTTCCGTTCGGCAAGCAGGGTAGATTGAGACAGCACGTCGCGGGAGGAGCAGCCCAGTCAGCCCGTCCGGGAGCCACGCCCACTAGTGCTTTTGTTTACATCCGGGTTTCCAATCAGGGGGCGCTCCCGCGCCCGGCCAATCAGAACGCTCCCGCGCCGAAGCCAATGAGCTTCAAGAGAGGCGGGGAGCTCTGAAGCCATGCCCGTCAGTGGCGAACTGGGGAGGTTGTTTACTTCTTCATTGCGGGAGGAAGGCGAGGGACGTCGGGGCGTGGCCAACGGGATGACGTATCTCCAGAATCATAGAGATTAAAGACTAGAGTAACCGCCGTGTACCATAAAGAACAGATGGGACACCTCCGTTCTGAAACGGCACTTGGGTTGAACTTCCGATGAGGAAACACACAGAGAGGGTAGCCATAGAGATGGCAGAGGTAGAGCGGCACAGCTCTGCGACCACAGAGTGTCATCAGCGGATGTAGGATGGAAGTTTCTACGGCCAGTTTTGGCTTTGTGTCAGTCCAGCCGTTCTTCATCTCTATGGATGCAAGGGCGAAGGGGCGGGATGTCAAAGAGAAACAAACGTTTTTCAATAGCCCACGCACCTCTCAGTTCCAGGTGTATTAGTGATACCTATTGATTGTGCATTAGGAAAGCATTTTATAAATTGTATATTGTTAATAATAATGGGAAAAGTACAAATCGTGAAAGATTCTATACAAAGTAGACCCACTATTAATTACAAATACCGTAACTTCCAATAACAACAGGACTTATTAGTTCCAGGTGGGTAGCCATGTTGGTCTGAAGCAACAGAACAAAGTTGGAGTCCGGTGGCACCTTTTAAGATGAACAAAGTTTAATTTTGGGTGTAAGCTTTTGTGAGCAAAGCACATTTCTTCAGATACATTGGAAAAAGACTTCCTCAACCATTACATATAGGTGGGGCGACCATTACATGTTGCTGGGGCGACACCCTGGCAATCACCCTGAAACTTTCAGGGCGATTGCCAGAGCGTTACCCTGGCAACGTACCCAGCGTGCTGGCGTCACTTCCGGGTAATGCCAGCACGCTGGGCATTTGCCCAGCTGGCCCCACGGAGGCAGGAGTGCCCAGGCCAGGCCCCGGGGGGGGGGGGAGAGGCGCCGTTAGCTGGCAGGCAAGCGGGCAGGCAAGCAAGCGGGTGGGCCTGGTGGATGCTCCGTTTTGCCGGGGGAGGCTGAGCCCCCCCCCAGGAAATTTCAGGGGGGGGTCGAGCCCTTGAGCCCCCCCCGTAGTTGACGCCTATGCCAGGAAGGGCTAGTTAGAATCAAGATGCATAAGTAACTGAGCAATAGACTGGATTAAAACAGTTGGTAAGACCTGTGAATAGCACTGAATTAGCATACAAATAAAGGAGCTAACTGATGTGAAAACTAAATTTGAGTCCAGTGGCACCTTTAAGACCAACAAAGTTTAATTAATTTGTCCGTTGTATTGATAACTAACCATATAATTATTTGTCATCCCCTTCTTTTACCTTAAATCTTTCCCAGCATCAGGGTCTTCTCCAGTGAGTGCTCCCTTCTCATTTGGTGGCCAAAGTATTTGAGCTTCAGCTTCAGTATCTGGCCTTTCAGGGAACAGTCAGGGTTGATTTATTTTAGGATTGACTGATCTGATCTCCTTGCAGTCAAAGGGACTCTCAAGAGTCTTCTCCAGCACCATAATTCAAAATCATCTCATCTTTGGGGCTCGACCTTCCTTATGGTCCAACTCTCTCAGCTATACATTACTACTGGGAATACCATTGCTTTGATCATACGGACTTTTGTTGGCAGGGTGATGTCTCTACTTTTTATTATGCTGTCTAGGTTTGCCATCGCTTTCCTCCCAAGGAGCAGGCATCTTTTAATTTCATGGCTGCAGTCACCGTTTGCATTGATCTTGGATCCCAGGAAGGTGAAGTCTGCCACTGCTTCCATGACTTCCCCTTCTATTTGCCAAGAAGTGATGAGGCCGGATGCCATGATCTTAGTTTTTTTGATGTTGAGTTTCAAGACAAATTTTGCGGTCTCCTCTTTCACTCGTAGCAAGAGGCTCTTGAGATCCTCTTCACTTTCTACCATTAGAGTGGTATCGTCTGCATATCTGAGGTTGTTGATGTTTTTCCCAGCAATCTTAATTCCGGCTTGTGATTCATCCAGTATACATACTTGTCATACCCCTTTTCCTGTGCTAAACCAATCAGTTATTCCATATCCGGTTCTAACTGTCAGTTCTTGACCCTTATACAGGTTTCTCAGGAGACATGTGAGGTGGTCTGGTACTCCCATCTCTTTAAGGACTTGCCACAGTTTGCTGTGATCCACACAATCAAAGGTTTTAATTCAGCGAATGTTGGCAATTTGATCTCTGGTTCCTCTACCTCTTCAAAACCCAGCTTGTACTTCTGGCAGTTCTCTATCCACGTACTGCTGAAGCCTAGTTTGTAGGATCTTGAGCATGACCTTGCTAGGGTGTGAAATGAGTGTAATTGTGCAATAATTTGAACATTCCTTAGCATCACCCTTCTTTGGGATTGGAATGTAAACTGACCTTTTCCAATCCTGTGGCCACTGTTGCAGTTTCCAAATTTGCTGGCATATTGAGTGCAGCACTTTAACAGCATCAACTTTTAAGACTTTGAGTAGCTCAGCTGGGATACCAACACCTCCGCTAGCTTTGTTGTTAGGAATGTTTTCTAAGGCCCATTTGACTTCGCACTCCAGGATGTCTGGCTCAAGGTCAGTGATTGCACTGTCGTGGTTGTCAAGGACATTGAAGTCCTTCTTGTATAGTTCTTCTGTGTATTCTTGCCATCTTTTCCTAATCTCTTCTGCTTCTGTTAGATTCCTACCATTTTTGTCCTTTATCATGGCCAGCTTTGCATGAAATGTTCCCTTGATTTCTCCAATTTTCTTTTTTTTAATAATTTTTTAATTAATTTTCTACAAACTATAAAAAACGATCCCTACACTTACAAAACTATCCCTAATTAAAGCGAAGCATATAAATTGTTTTTAAAATATATATGAATGAAATTCCCCATATAGCAAAATACAAAATACTGAAATGTGACAATAAGTTTCAAATAATACTGGCTATGCATATGTAGATTCAAGCATGTGGCAAAATAAATTTCTTAAACTTTCAAGTTGTATACAAAGCTATTTCCCCCTCCTCCCTCTTCTTTTAGGTTCAGCAGGTTCCCTTTGGACTGTCAGCTGCTTAGGGGCAGCTGCCTCCTTTACTGAGTCAGAGTCCTCTGAAGAGCTACTCGATGAGCTTTCATAGCTTTCTAAGTCATGTATGATGCCTTCGTCCTCTTCTTCTTCCTCTGCTGTCTTCTTTTGTTAGTCTTTGTTGCAAATCCAGAAAAGTCTCTGCCCTTTTGGGAGAGGTGATCTTTTCTTTTTTCTCCCTATAGTTGAATACCAAGCCCTCCGGAAAAATCCATCTATAAGGGGTGGAGTTCTTTTGCAGGAATTTTGTCAAGTTTTCATATTGCTTCCTTCTTTTTCTTATCTCAGATGGAATGTCTTTGAAGATCCTGATTTCTACATCTTTGATCTTTAGGATTGTCCCATTAGTGGCCTTGAGCACCACGTCTCTTGTTGTTCTCTTAGAGAATTTCACCACAATTTCTCCAGACAGGTTTTTCTTCTTCACAAAATCAGGATATGTCCTGTAGACAATATCCATTTCATTTTGCAAATAATCTGCATGTAAACCTGTTTGTGGAGCCAAAGCTTCTCTTAAGACTTTTTTCAATTCTTTGGCTTTTGTTCTGGGACATCCGGATTTTGTTCTGAAATCATTGAACATTGTAGAACATAGACACTTTTTCCATTTGCAGTCTCAAAAGTTGGTCTCTGTCAGTTGCTCTTTCTTTCTCCACCACTTGTAGTCTTTGATACAGTATTTTTGTTTTGGTTTCAGCTGATTATGCTGATCTAACCACCTCTTCTATTTTAGCATTGGATTCTTTAATCTCTTTCTGGAATGCATCAATACTTTGGTTCATTGTAGTCATCTGATCCAGTAGAGGGTACAATGCTACCGGCAACATGTTTGTAAAGTCTATGGCAGCTTCCTGTTTAGGAACAGGAAGTGAAAGAGCAGTAGTTTTTGGAGACGTTTTCCCTCTAGGTGCCATTTTTTCTCCTCTGCCAGCCATTGTTTACTTCTCGGAGGAGTTAAAGTACCACGGAAAGTTTTTTTTAAATGTCGTTTTAAGGATTCCACACTACTTGAACCCCATACGCAGTGCCAGTGGTCCCAGCCCTCTGCTTTTCAGTCTTTTAAAAAGAAAGAAAGGGAGCAAAAACTTTCCCTCCCCCTTCACCGCTTTGTTTCGGGGCTACAGGATGCCTATTAGCCCTATTGAGTGGACCCGCTGACTCACATTTCATTCAAGGCTGCACCACAGGTAGGGGTATTTTCATTTCTTTGCTGCATTCTTTGCTCGCCAATCTGGTGTGCTGCTCTAGGTGCCATAGGCTCCGCGACGATGGGACCTTACGGGGTAAAGAGGCGCCCAATCCTTTGGCCATTGCCTCGGGAGAAGCACTTCTCACACCTACAAGGGCTCCAAGGGGGACCGGAATCCAGCTGGTACCCCTCTTGTTCGCCAAGGTTGCAGGCCGCTCCATGTGGAGCTCGCCCGCCATTAAGCCGCCAAAACCAGAAGTCTCGATTTCTCCAATTTTCTTTAAGAGATCGCTAGTCCTTCCCATTCTATTATTTTCCTCTGTTACTTTGCATTGTTCATTTAGGAAAGCCTCCTTATCTCTCCTTGCTGTTCTCTAGAAATCTGCATTCAGTTTAGGGTTGCCAAGTCCGGGTTGGAAAATACCTGGGGACTTTGGGGGTGGAGCCAGGAGAAGGTGGGGTTAGGGGAGGGGAGGGGCACAATGCCATAGAGTCCACCCTTCAAAGCAGCCATTTTCTCCAGGGGAGCTGATTTCTGTCAGCTGGAGATCAGTTGTAAACGCGGGAGATCCCTAGGCCCCACCTGGAGGCTGGCAGCCCTAATTCAGTTGGGTAAATCTTTCCTTTTCACCTTTGCCTTTCACTTTCCTTCTTTCCTCTGCTATTTGTAACACCTCATCAGACAGCCACTTTGCTTTCTTACATTTCTTTTCCTTTGGGATGGTGCTGGTTGCTGCCTCCTGTACAATGTCACGAACCTCCATCCATAGTTCTTCAGGCACTCTGTCTATCAAATCTAGTCCCTTAAAGTTTAAACCTATTCTTCACCTCCACTGTACATTAATCAGGGATGTGATCTAAATCAAACCTGAATGGCCTAGTGGTTTTCCCAACTTTCTTGAGTTTAAGCCTGAATTTTGCAATTAGTAGCTCATGATCTGAGCCACAGTCAGCTTCAGGTCTTGTTTTTACTGGCTGTATAGAGCTTCTCCATCTTTGACTACAAATTATATAATCAATCTGATATCGGTGTCGCCCATCTGGTGATGTCCATGTGTCGAGTCATCTCACAGGTCTTACCAACTGCTTTAATCCAGTCTCAGCTATACTTATTGCCCAGTTACTTATGCATGTAAGGCTTGAGGAAATCTGTTCCAGTGTATCTGAAGAAGTGGGCATGTACATGAAAGCTTATGCCCAGAATTAAACTTAGTTGATCTTAAAGGTACCACTGGACTCAAACTTTGTTCTAGGACTTATTGCAAATTTTATTATTAACACTTCTAAAACATTTTTAACATGCACAATATGAAAGAAAAATACTATTATTACTGAAATACAGTTGGCTTTCTCCCCATTATTTCAGAGTGCCTTATACAATATCCTTTTCTACCCAATTTCTGTTAATGTTCTTTGTATTGATTTTCAGACAGTAAAAGTGGGTGATGAGTCCAAGGTGTAGTGGTTAAGAGTGTGGATGCTAGTCTGGGAGAACCTGGTTTGATTCTCCACTCCTCCCCATGCAGCTGCTGGTGTGACCTTGGGTCAGTCACAAGTTCTTTCAGAGCTGTTCTCTCAAGCGCAGTTCTCTCAGAGCTCTCTTAGCCCCACCTACCTCACAGGGTGTCTGTTGTGGGGTGGGGAAGAGAAAGGAGCTTGTAAGCCGCTCTGAGACTCCTTCGGGTAGTGAAGGGTGGGGTATAAATCCAATCCAATCTCTTCTTCTACTTCTTCAATCATTGGCCAGTGGAGATTTGATTGGCTGCCAAGATTTTTTGGCCACAGCTGCCACCAGAGCACAAGGATCTTCACTGTGTGATTGATGTTAAGCTGGGGCAGCCATTCTATGGCTTCACACACCTCCCCCCGCCCCCCCCCCCGGAGTCAGAATCCCAAAGGTGCCTGAAACGGTAGGGGCCTCTGCTCCTCTAACCACTACACCATTGCCAGACTGTGCCTTCTGGGGTCGGAGTCCATGGCAGTGATGCCCTCCAGCAGCTTTTTCTGTTGCGAGCCCAGGTGGTGCCTCAGATAAAGAAAGGAGGAAGTCCACTCACATCATGAGCTCCCTCCCTCCATCCCTCTAGCTGCAAGAACATAGCCCGGTTCTTCCTCCCAGGCACTCCCTGGGCTGGCCTCATAAAGGACTATCTGGGGCTGGCTTACCCTGGACACCACCAAGGCCTTCTCTTCAGGGGCGGGCCCACTATGAGTGAAGGTAATCTGGACCAATGGCCTCCCTAGCTGGGTCTTCTCCCTCACCTGCCCTGCCCTCCCTGTGATTTTAAGAGGCTGTTCTGCCAGCCTGCCCAGGCCCCAGGAGGCCCAAGCCTAGGGCTGCCAAGTCAGCCCGGGGGGCGGGGGATCCCCCGCTATAGGGGTTCCCGATCCGCCGGCCGGCATTTGGCCGGCGGGGGGAACCCCGCCCCCGAAGTCGTCCAGCGTGGACGAGCGATGCTCTGGCAATCGCCCCATTTGGGGCTGACTTGGCAGCCCTAATTCAAGTTGTGACCTTTCCTGTGCACGCACACCTCTTCAGAGATGCACACGCATGCACACGGAAGCTGATACCAGCTAGCATTAAACTTTGGTGGTCTGAAAGTTGCCACTTTGTCCCATTGCTTCAGACTCACACAGTCACCCGCACGGACCTTGCATTTGGGTCGAGCTTAGTCTACTGGAGGCTCCCCCAGCTCCCCCGCCTCACCCCCACGAAGAGACGAGGACCGCAGACGCCCCCAGACCGCAGGAGCCTCAAACTGGCAGCCGCACATGCGCGTGTTTGTATCCCACTTCCGGGTGATGTCACTGGGTGCGCGCGCTTTGCACGCGCGCCAAGGAGGCTCCCAGGCGGCTCCTGGGCGAAGAAGGACTCCCCCCCGCCAGTAGGTGAGTTCGACTTGGCAGCCCTACCCAAGCCACTCCTTCCCTGGTCTGTTCCTGGGTGCAGGGTACTGCCTGAGCCCTACCTCCCCTCTGAGGCCTTTGCTGGTCCAACCAGCTTTGAGGCTGGTGCTGCTGGCACATTTCTGGGCATGGCCTAATCCCTTCACTGCTCCAGTTGGGCTGCCTGACTCAGCAGTGCCCAGGTGGGGCTGTCCATTGTCGGCGTTTCCTCCAGAGCAGGTGAGTGCAGGGATTAAGGCCATCATCCCTAGACAACCCCCCAGGCTTTGAGTGGGTAGAAGAAACTGCTGCTTTCCATTAACCAGAAATATCTGTAAGATTTTACTTTAAAACATTATACTGTACTGCCTCAACATTATGTTCTTGGGCTGAAATGACAACTCGGCCCATAAATAGCCTATGTAAAATTTTTGAAGCTAGAAGTTTAATTTGCACTCTGTTAGTTGAAACCTTCAGGTATGCAAGACTGCAGATCAGGTTTTGCCAGCTAGCTTCCTGTTTGCCTGGGTGTGGAGGACCATCCTTCATACACAAAAGAGTTCCTTTCTTTGACCTCCGGCATCAGGAGCAATGGAATCATAGACGTTTATGATCAAGGCAAGAGATGTTCAGAGGTGGTTTACACAATGGCCTGCCCCTGCATCATGACCCTGGGCTTCCTTGGTGGTCTCCCATTCAAGTACTAATCAAAGCTGACTCAGTTTTGCTTCCAAGATCTGACTAGATCAGGATAGTCTGGGCTATCAAGGTCAGGGTCTGAGGATACTTAAAAGGAAACTCAGTTCTTTGGCAGAAGTCTTGAATGGAGCAAGAGAAGATAACGTGATTCTGGAGTGGTGAAGTGTCAGTAGGAAAAGAAACAAGCGAAAGAGGCCAAGGTATGGCTGGGCTGGAGAGACTTCATGAGAAGGCCTAGAACAAACCAGCCCAAAAGGATGCCAAGGTTTTACCACCATCCAGGACAGAGAGTAGTTGAAAGAACCATCCCTCACAGGTTGGACTGAACTGTTTGCAAAACAGAAGAACAAAGGAATGCCAAAAGGAAATACTTCTTCACACATCACCCAACTTGTGCAATTCACAGCTGGTGAAACAACATTGTACACAAACACAACAGCTCCATTTTTAAAATGTGGTCGGGATAATAGTGTGAAGTGGCTGGGAACATTTGTTCCCAAATTAAGTTGGTGCATTCCCAAAATCCTGCTGTTGAGGAACAACCTTCTGTGTTTGCTATTAGATGATCTCATGACAGATGGCTGCCTACATGCCTGCACATTTGGTGGCTTCACAGAATATTCAGCTACTGGCAAATACTGGCAAAAAGATGCACACCAACACACAAGTAGAACAATGACTGAAAGAAATGTCAGATTATCTAACAAAGGAGAATCATTTTCCATCGATGCAGAATGCTCAGCTTGGAGGTCCACTTAGAGAGACAGGCAAGACTTAGTGGAGAGGTACAGAAATCAGACTGGCAGGGCTGATCAGCTTTAGCCGCACCCTTCTCCCTCTCCTAGCCATTCACTTCTTTTCCCGTTTTTTAGCTTAGCAGAAAAAAATGGATATTTCAGAAAGTAGGTGGAAGAACAAGGGCCTGGTGTTAGTAAATCATCTTTCGAATTAGTTTTTTGTTTTAAATAAATCTGAACCAAGACATATTTTTACAGATGTTGACCAGGAAAAAAATCAATTAAAAGCAGTAACATAATAAGTAAAACTATCTTTCTACTAAATTTTTAAAAATAAATGTTACTCAAAGCATACTGTCATGGCGCCCTGGGGGTTGCCCCCTTCCTCTGCCACCACTCTGGACTTAGGGTCCCTTGGGAAGGCCCAGAGTACCCGCCCAAGCCCAGCTAAAATGCCCCCTTTAAGCCGAAAAATACAGGTGTGATGACCAGGCAAAGAACATTAAGGAAATGGTTTATTAATACAGTAACGGGGCAAGGAAAATAAGACAAGGTACTTAAAATATCTAAGTGTCTAAAGGTAAATAAAACAAATCTAACACAGCTACCTATTTTTCCTAACTGGTTATTATTCAAGGCCCACAGCCTCTGTTACCAGGCAGGTCCCTGTCCTCACTCTGTCTCAAGTGAGGGATCTTTCTCTCAGACCAGACTGTCCTCTCAGCTTAACCCTCAGAGAGAAAAAGAACACAGTTCCACAGCCCACAAAGGTAAAGTAACAATCCCCTCATACAATCCCTGGACACTGATCAGTTACAACTGTCGCCAAGCATTGTGGGGATTGTAGGCTGTGTCTACTTCCCACTCTCACAGAAGTCTCCTGGGCCTAGGCCTCACTAGGCCTTGTCTCCCAGTCCTACAGAGAACATGACACATACTTTCATACACGTTGACTGTTGACTGGGAAAAAATCGATGTGTGAAGAGCTGAGCTCTGGAGGGCAGCAGGCGATAGAGCTGCAAGAGGGGTGAGTGTTTTTTTATTTGCTTTCAGCTGAGGTGGTTTAGCTGAGGGGACTGTGTGGGGGGGGACTGTGTTTGGAAGTATGTGAGTTTTGAGTTGTTGCAGAGTGCTGGCTGCTTGAGATAGGGTGAGAAAGGGCCATTGTTTGACTGCAGTTGAGTGCCTGGGTGCATTTGAATAGCTGCTAGCCACACCCACTGCTGGGGGAGGATTCTATTTAAGGCTGCACCTGGCCAGAGGCACGAGCCGAAGGGCTGGGCTCTTAGCCTAAGGAATCCTAGACTAGGGGCTTTGTGAGAAGCCAAGGAAGAGCCAGAACACCAGGGCCCTAGGCTCCTTGGGTTCCCAGTAAGGTAACTAGACTTCTACAAGGAGAATACAAAGGGTTTAAAAGGGAGATTATATAAAATTATTTTTAAAGCAATTATGAAGCCAGAATGCCGGTTGGGGGCTATCCAGTGTTTTGCACAGTGTGTCACATGTATGATTATCTGCCCACTGGGCAGAAGTCTTGGGTGTGTGCCTGGTGCAATGAGCTCCTGGTTCTCAGGGAACGAGTTTGCTCCCTTGAGGCCAAGGTGGCTGACCTGGAGAAGCAGAGACAGTTAGGCGCATGGAGAAGGCTCTTGGGGACTTGTTAGATATGTCCCACTCTGAATCTGGCAGCCCCACCACTGTCAGGGAGCATGAGGATCGAGGGGGAACAGGGCACCGTGCTGTGGTAAGGGGAATGTGCCCTCAGGAGGGATCTCTTCTACAGCTGGTGAATGGGTATCCTTTCGTACCAAGGAACCATCCCTGGGCAGGGAGGGAGGGGGGTTCTTGGTAGTTGGTGATTCGATCCTTAGGCAGGTAGACAGCTGGGTGGCAAAACTGCATATTGACCATATGGTGACTTGCTTACCTGGTGCGAAGGTAGCGGACATTACATGTGTTTTAGATAGGCTGGTAGATAGTGCTGGGGAGGAGCCAGTAGTCGTGGTACATGTTGGCACCAATGATGTGCAGAAATGCAGTCATGAGGTCCTGGAGGAAAAATTTAGGCTGCTAGGCAGGAGACTCAAGGCCAGGACCTCCAAGGTAGCCTTCTCGGAAGTGCTACCTGTTCCACACGCAGGGCCGGAGAGACAGGCACAGATCAGGAGTCTCAATGCGTGGATGAGATTATGGTGTAGGGGGGAAAGGTTCAAGTTTGTTAGGCACTGGGATGCTTTTGGAACAAGGGGGAGCTGTACAAGAGAGACGGTCTCCACTTGTCCCGGGAAGGAACCAGGCTGCTGGCGCTTAAAATCAAAAAGGTGGCAGAGCAGTTTTTAAACTGAATATTGGGGGAAAGCTGAGAGGAGATGAAAAATCTCTGGTTTGGGATGGTTCATCTCAAAGAGATGAAGGGGTAGCTGTTACTTTCCTACAAGGAAATGGATTAGAATTGTCCACTGAGACTGTGGCTAATGATAGGGACTGCCTGGCAAGGTCTCAAGGCAGCAAGAGGAAGGTTGTGGGCTTAACATGTATGGGAAATTATAGATGTTTCTATACTAATGCTAGAAGTGTCTGAGGTAAAATTGGGAAGTTGGAATGCTTGGTGTTGGGGGAAAACATAGACATTGTGGGTATTTCAGAAACTTGGTGGGATGAGGAAAATCAGTGGGATACAGTGATTCCTGGTTATAAATTATATTGGAAGGATAGGGGGGGGCGTTGGAGGTAGGGTGGCTCTGTATGTCAGAGAGGGTATACAGTCCAGTAAGATTGAGAGGGTAGGAGAATTGGATTCGCTTCTGGAAATGCTGTGGGTTGAATTAGTGGACCCAGAAGGAAGCTTAACATTGGGAGTTTGCTATTGCCCACCAGATCAAAATAGAGATGGATTATAAAATGATGAAAATTAAAGATAGCGGCTAGATGAAATAACTGTGTTGTAATAGGTGACTTTAACTACCCACACGTTGATTGGGTCAATATGTGTTCAAGTCGGGAAAAAGGGACTGAGTTTCTAGACACTCTCAATGACTGTGTTATGGAATAGATGGTCACGGAACCTACCAGGGGAGAGGCGATCCTGGATTTTGGCCCTAAGTAACGCCCAAGACCTGGTGAGAGCTGTTAAAGTGATTGCACCACTTGGGAACAGTGACCATAATGTTATTGAGTTCAACATTTGTATAAATAGGGAGTTGCCCAAAAAGACTAATACAACCACTTTTAACTTTAAAAGGGGTAACTTCTCTGATATGAGGGGACATGTGAGGAAAAAACTGAAAGGAAAAGTAGAAAGGGTCAAAAGCATTGGGGAAGCTTGGAGACTATTTAAAATTACAATCCTAGAGGCTCAGAGAAAATATATACCACATAGGGTTGCCAAGTCTGGGTTGAGAAATACCTGGAGACTTTGGGGGTGGAGCCAGGAGAGGGTGGGGTTTGGGGAGGGGAGGGGCCTCAGCATAGTACAATGCCATAAAGTCAACCCTTCAAAGCAGCCATTTTCTCCAGGGGAGCTGATTTCTGTCAGCTGGAGATCAGTTGTAAAAGTGGGAGATCCCCAGGCCCCACCTGGAGGCTTATAACCCTAATACCACGGGTTAGGAAAGGCACAAATAGGTAGAGAAAAAAGCTTGTATGGTTAACAAATAAAGTAATGGAAGCTGTAAAAGGTAAAAAGGATTCCTTTAAGCAGTGGAAAGCTAATCTCAGTGAGGCTGATAAAAGGGAACACAGGCTGTAGCAAATAAAATGCAAGTCTGTGATCAGGCAGGCAAAAAGGGAATATGAGGGGCATATCGCAAAAAACATAAAGACTAACAATAAAACTTTCTTCAAATACATTAGAAGTAGGAAACCAGCCAGGGAAGCAGTGGGGCCCTTGGATGACCAAGGGGTAAAAGGTGTACTGAAGGATGATAGGGAAATGGCTGAGAAGCTGAATGCATTTTTTGCCTCTGTCTTCACTGTGGAAGATGAGAAGTGCTTGGCCACTCCAGAACCACTGATTTAGGGAGGGGTGTTGAAAGACCTGAGTCAGATTGAGGTGATGGGAGAGGAGGTCCTACAACTGATAGACAACTTAAAAACAAATAAATCACCGGGCCTGGATGGCATACATCCGAGAGTTTTGAAAGAACTCAGATGTGAACTTGTGGATCTCCTGACAAAAATATGTAATCTTTCATTAAAATCTGCCTCCATTCCTGAGGACTGGAAGGTAGAGAATGTCACTCCCTTCTTTAAAAAGGGTTCCAGAGGAGATCTGGGAAATTACAGGCCAGTCAGTCTGACGTTGATACCAGGTAAGTTGGTGGAAACTGTTATTAAGGAAAAAATTAGTAGGCACGCTGATGAACAAAATCTATTGAGGAAGACTCAGCATGCGTTCTGTAAGGGAAGATCTTGTCTCACTAACCTGTTAGTGTTCTTTGAGGGGGTAAACAAACATGTGGACAAGGGGGATCCAATAGATGTTGTTTACCTTGACTTCCAGAAAGCTTTTGATAAAGTTCCTCATCAAAGGCTCCTAAGTAAGCTCAATAGCCATGGGATAAAAGGACAAGTCCTTTTGTGGATCAAAAACTGGCTAATTAAAAGGAAACAGAGCGTGAGTATAAATGGGCAATTTTCTCAGTGGAGGGAGGTAAGCAGTGGGGTACCGCAGGGATCAGTACTCTGTCCAATGCTTTTTAACTTGTTTATCAATGATTTGGAGTTGGGAGTAAGCAGTGAAGTGGCTAAATTTGCAGATGACACGAAGTTGTTCAGGGTGGTGAGAACCAGGGAGGATTGTGAGGCACTCCAAAGGGATCTGTCGAGGATGGGCGAGTGGGCATCATCGTGGTAAATGCGGGTTAATATGGCCAAGTGCAAAGTGATGCACATTGGACCCAAAAAACCTAACTATAAATACACGATGGGGTCAAAACTGGCAGAGACTGACCAAGAGAGAGATCTTGGAGTCGTAGTAGATAACTCAATGAAAATGTCGAGACAGTGTGCGACTGCAGTGAAAAAGGCCAACGCTATGCTGGGGGTTATTAGGAAGGGAATTGAAAACAAATCAGCCAGTATCATAATGCCCCTGTATAAATCGATGGTGCAACCTCATTTGGAGTACAGTGTACAGTTCTGGTTGCCACACCTCAAAAAAGATATTATAGGATTGGGAAAAGGGCAACTAGAATGATAAAAGGGTTGGAACACTTTCCCTATGAAGAAAGGTTGAAGCGCTTGGGGCTCTTTAGCTTGGAAAAACGACGGCTGAGGGGTGACATGATTGAGGTTTATAAGATTATGCATGGGATAGAGCAGGTAGAGAAAGAAGTACTTTTCTCTCTTTCTCACAATATAAGAACTCGTGGGCACTCCATGAAATTGCTGAGCAGTCGGGTTACCACAGATAAAAGGAAGTACACGTGGAATTCACTGCCACAGGAGGTGGTGGCGGCTACAAGCATGGACAGGTTCAAGAGAGAATTAGATAAACATATGGAGCAGAGGTCCCTCAGTGGCTATTAGCCACAACGTATAGATAAGAACTCTCAGCCTGGGGCAAGTGATGCTCTGTATTCTTGGTGCTTGAGAGGGGGCAACAGTGGGAGGGCTTCTAGTGTTCTGGCCCCACCGCTGGACCTCCTGAGGGCACCTGGTATTTTTGGCCCCTTTGTGGCAAGAGTGTTGGACTGGATGGGCCACTGGCCTGATCCAACACTGGCTTCTCTAATCTTCTTATGATTATACAGCTATTGTCAAATCAGACACTCTATTGATAATATCTAGTCAGCAGATCAAAATCTCAGTCCTGCTTTAACATGTGCTTTAACATTCAGGTGGGGTGCCGTCTTGGTCTGAAACAATAAAACAAAAGTTTTAGACCAGTGGCACCTTTAAAAACATCAAAGTTTAATTCTCGGTATAAGCTTTTGTGTGCATGCGCATGAAAGCTGATACCCAGAATTAACATGTGCAGCATGTGCAGTGTGATATCAACCCAGCAGTCTTTCATTTCAATGTACTGTGTAGCGGGTAAGAAGGATGAGATACGGCTCAGTGGTAGACTATCTGCTTGGTATGCAGAAGGTCCCAGGTCCAATCCCTGGTATCTTCAGTTAAAAAGGATCAGGTACTTTACATGTAAGTTCGATTATACTTATTGTATATACTTATTGTGTGTTTAACAAAAATAAAAAATATAGTGGGTTTTTTTTTAAAGGACCAGGTAGTAGGTGATGTGGAAGACCTCTGCCTGAGACCCTAGAGAACAGCTGCTAGTCTGAGTAGATAGGACTGAAGAAGAAGAAGAAGAGATTGGATTTATTCCCCGCCCTTCACTCACTTGGGAGTCTCAGAGCGGCTTACAAACTCCTTTTCCCTTCCCCTCCCCACAACAGACACCCTGTGAGGTAGATGGGGCTGAGAGAGCTCTTTCCCAAGCTGTCCTTGAGGGAACAGCTGGTACAGAGCTATGGCTTGCCCAAGGTCATCCAGCCACGTGCAAGTGGAGGAGTGGGGAATCAAACCCGGTTCTCCCAGATTAGAGTCCGTGCACTTAAACACTACACCAAACTGGCTCTCTGACTGACCTTGATAGACCAGTGGTCTAATACAGCATGAGGCAGCTTCATGTGTTCATGTGTAAAGGCAGCTGGAATGTAACATAAGGAGACTTCCTAGGTTGCCAAGACATCAAAAGGAAGCATCACTCTGAAAGAGCGCTGATCAAAAGCAAGTAAAGAACTGGTGAAAGTCTTTCTTGGTTGGTGTGGTGTATCAGGGCTGGGTGGTAGCACGCAACTCAAATCCACATCTGATTTCCCTTGGGTTATCTACTCAGAACCTTATGTGAGCAGGAATACTGAAGGACCCACACCTTGGATTCTAAGTCTGACACCAATTTGTGCCGCTCTCATGTGCCGCAACACACACTGGATTCCATGTAATTTTGGGAATACTGGATTGTGCCTGCACTGTTCAAGAATTTTTTTTTTAAGTACATGGAGAAAGACACCTCAGCAAGTTTTTGGCTAGTTTTATTTCATTATAAGTACACATGGTCCACATACGCAATGAAAAGTATAAAACCATCCCAATAACTTAAGAACTTGTGGTGGAAAAAGCACCATCAACAGCACCATCCGTTGTCGAAATATTAAAATCCCTCATGCTCGTATTAAAGGAATGTGTAGTATTTCCAGATGTGTGGCTGAAGAGCGTTTCAAAAGCTAGCTCCCGGGAGCCGTGAATTCATGGCAGGAATTTTTTGGTGGGGGCTAACAATATTGGCTCTCCATCTTACGAAACAAACAAAAAAATACAACCAAAATAAGTACTGCATAGTATCGTAATTAAAATACAGGAACCACCGTTGAGTCGTGTAAATACAACTCAACATCTCTTTCATTTCATTTCTGAACAGAGACATCTAAAAGCTAAGAAAGAAAATAGACCTAGCATTATATTCTCTAAAAGGACACACTTGCCAAGCAGAACGTATTAAGTACTACGAAAATACGTTATCTTCCATTCTGTTTTAATAATTTACTTCTTTTTAAAAAAGGCTGTAAAGTCATCACAAGAAGCTTATACAAATTCAAGACTTTGTACTAAATTAATCTACCCTTCCCCTCCCAACAAAAAAAGATATAGTTCAAAACAAGTTTTAGCCCCCCAAGTTTTAGCCCTGCTTGTAACGATTATGCAAAACGGCGTTAGATCGGGAAGGGGAGAGAGAGAGAGAGACTACCTGTGTATATGATGGGATATAAATTTACACACATTTTTACAGCAACTCCTTTTAATCCTAATACCATCTACAAAATTCACAGTTATATTACAAGTGAGTACAAGGGCAGGGATAAAGCTGTCTGAAAACCCAGAAAGAGGGGAAGCGAAATCTTTTCTACTTTTTTTTTAAAAAGAGAAAAACTGTAGAGTTTCAGATATCTGCACCAACTTCAAACTGGCCAGGTGCGAGCTGCATCACCGCAGACACCCTTCAGCAAACACAGAGGGCTTTCCGAGGCTGCTGGAACAACGAAGTCCCTAGTTTCTTTTGTCCTCGCAGGCTGCGGCGCATCACGAGCTTGCTGGAGTTTCTGTGCTGGGCTGCGGAGGACAGGCTTTCAGGCTGGACCCCGATATTCCGGGACAGGCCTCCTCGCCTGGGCTTCTTGACTGCTGGTCCAGAATTGGATTCTTCCAGTGTCCTTTTGAAGCTGGCTGTTGGCATCCTCTCCGACTCCTGGGCTTTTGCTGGATCACTTGGCGGCACACGAAAGGACTTTGGGTCCATGCCAATGTTCCCAGAGTTGGAAGGAGAAAGGGCACCTGGTGGGCTTTTGCCACAGGACTCTCGTACCCTCAGTCCAAGTGCTTTACAGTTCTTTTCCTCTTGTGGACCGACATCTCTGGGAGACATTACCGGCACGGGCAGGTTGCTCTTGGCAATCTCACTGGGCATCTCAGAAGGCTTACCGAACATTGCGTTGGTACGTGTAAGTGTAGGGACAGCCTCTGGGGAGTTCAGCTCTGGCCACAAATCCTCTTCCAAAACCTGTTGGAATTAAAAAGAAAACACCATGTCATCTGCAAATTTGGTTACTCAGGTTGTGTGCATCGTTGTAGGACACCGATCCTCACTTCCCTCCGTACTACTTTATTAGAGGAGTTCTACACAAATCCTTCAGACAACTCTATCGATAACTACTAGCCCTAAAAGCTCAGAGGAAGCTACCACCTTCAGGGGAGAGAAACAACTAAATCTCAGGTGCTGGGGACAGAACAGGGAGGTCTAGTCACCCCCAGGAGGTACCTGGCTGACCCCCCATGAGAACTGCAGGATTATTAGAGGGACCTTGGAGCTGATCCTATACGGTTCTTACATTATTACACTGCTTCGTGATGAATATCAAAGCTAGCCCTGATATCAAAGTCCTACCACCTCTGCTAATATTGAGCAGAGGCTGTGTCTTCACATAAATTTATTGTGGTAGGTGTGAGCGTGCGGAATCCCGTTCTCTTGCCTTCAGAATTCTGGTGCCCACCCTTTTTAGTGGTCCGTCAGTGTCCCAGGCTGCAAAAGGCAGCTTAATTGAAAGAACCAGGCAGGGCACTGACTTTTCTACTGTTGTTGGATGGAATGAGAATGCCCACGCAAAAACACAACACCAACAGCTGAGTATGCCTGCAACACCGAGGTAACGGTCGGTCCCTGAGAAAGTGAGTGGAGAGGGAGAAAAGTGAAATGCATCAGGAGTGGTGATAAGGGTCAGCAATCTTGGCACCTGCCATGACCCACAGCCTAGCCAAAGGCCCACCCCCTTCTGCAGATACTGGATTAGTCTCCATCTTCCCAATGGAAACTAGGCCTGGAGGCAGTGGTGGAAGAGGAGCACAAGAGAACTGTGTAAGAGACATTCCTGCCCAAGTACGACGTTGGTCATCACAGGCCATTTCACATTTTCCTGCTTTCAGAGGTCAGATGGGCAGCCACGAAGCGCAGGGCCTTTTGGCGGTAGCCCCGTAACTGTGGAATATCCTTCCCCTCTCCTTGCACTTGGCCAAGATCTTAGCAAGCTGTCAATTGATTGTTTCACCACCCTCAGTTAGCCTGTTTCTTTCCTCTATTACACTCATTTTGGCTCCTTCTGTTGTAGATCATTTGTATGGTTTTTACTATTTGATTATTAGACAGTTCTGAGTTATTGCAAAGTATTGAGAGTGTGTCTCCAGCCCAGACTTATGGAGAGGCAGCACAGCAATGTAATATGTTGTCTCTAAGCATCCACTGAGATCTGTTGATGCTGCAGCCAGACCCTTCGTGTACTGCCGGCATTGCTGAGACTGTCATTACTGGCACTGAGAGCCCATGGGGTATATTGGTAAAGAGGGCCAGAATACTATCCTGAAGACCCAGGTTCAAATCCCAACTTGTGCCACTGAAGCTTGCTGGGGGACCTTGGGCCAGCCGCATTCTTTCAGCCTAACCAGCCTCATGGGGTTGTTGTGAGGATACAATGGAGGAGAGGAGAATGCTACAGCCTGCCTTGGGTCCCCACTGGGAAGAAAGGCAGGGTATAAATGCATTTATGTAAATAAGCTTAAATTTTTAAAATAAATTTATTTAACATAAAAAGTGTGCGAAGGTCTCTCTTCGCTCCCTCCAATATGGTGGGGAGAGAAAGGGAAGGTAAAACTGAGAGTCAGGAGGGGGGAAAGTTGGCCGTGAATGGTGGGGGGGGGGAAGAGAAGGGAATGGAGGGAAGAGCACGGGCACCCTGTGTCAAGAAGGTTTGGAGTAGTGGTTAAGAGCAGAAGACTCTAATCTAGAGAGCCGGGTTTGATTTCCCACTCCTCCTCCGCCTGAAGCCCGCTGGGTGACCCTGGGCCAGTCCCAGTTCTCTCCGAGCTCTCTCAGCCCCACCCACCTCACAGGGTGTCTGTTGTGGGGCGAGGGAGGGAAGGAGACTGTAAGTCGATCTGAGACGCCGAGTGAAGGGCGGGGTATAAATCCAACTCCTCTTCGTCTTCACCCAAACCTCTCACTAGTCCCAAGATTCATGACATGTTGGCTGGGGCCCCCATCCATGGAGGTGGGCCACTTCATGTGGCGTGACATGGCAGGTTCAGTTCCCTGGCAGTGATCTGCGGCGCATCACTTCTCCCCTTAAAGATGTGGTTGCATATACATATACACATCATTGTGTGTGATCACAACAACCCCAGCTACTATGGAACCAGGACTGCATCAACATTCTTCCCCCCCACACACACACCCCTCCCCGTTCGCTGGCATAGCCGTGCTCTTGTTCCTTGGACACACTCAAGTGCGACGCGATGTTAGAAACTGATTTTTTAAAACAATCTGTATGACGAAATGGGTCATGCTATCGTAGTATCCCTCATAATGCTCTACATACTTATCTGTCTTCCTTCTGAAAGGGGGAGGCCACCCCCCCACCCCAAAAAACACACACGCGGGCGCATGGGCTGTCTGTCAGGCTACTATTTTTATTCTCATCTGCGCAAAGTCATCCAGGTTTCTTTAAGGGCCTCCGGATCGTTACTGCGAGCGATCCAAGGCCCCACCTCCTTCTGCCCCACGTCTTGCCTCGAGCCCGATTGCCTTTACTTCTACACAGGCGGGTTTTCTGTTGAGGACAGAGGGCACCAAGTTACTCAGAGAAGCGGCTGGCGTCACAGAAGCTACCAGAAGGGCAAAGCCGCACCGGCCCTCGTTAAAACACCCCACATGTGTACTTAGTGTGGCCACCCCCTAGGTGAGGCCTGGACATCTCCCAGAATCACCACCGATCTCCAGCTGACAGGGATCAGATTCCCTGGAGAAGATGGCTGCTCAGGAGGGAGAACTCTACGGCACTATCTCCTGCCAAGCTCCCTCTCCTCCCCAAACCCGGCCTTCCCTGGCCTCCAACCCCAAAAAGTTCATGAAACAACAAATGGCTTCTGGGAGTCCAAAGCACTCAGCTGCAAAAGAGGCTGCCCACGGCAACTCTGGAAGAGTCACGGCTGCGGCTGTCCCTCCTTCCAATTGTTGAAGACAATGAGTCTTCCCTCTCCATGTGGAAAACCCTGCTGAATTAATTTTAATTTCTCCTCAGATGTAATTCTTAGCCTCCCCCCCCCCCCCCCCGGTCAAGTCACAGCTGGCTTCTGGCGACCCTGTGGGGTTTTGGTGTTTCAGGGCAACAGACCTTCAGAGGTGGTTTGCCGTTGCCTGCCTCCGCGTCACAACCCTGATATTCCTTGGTGGTCTCCCATTCAAATACTGACTACGGCTGACCCTGCTTAACTTCCAAGATCTGACGCAACTGAGCTAGCCTGGGCTATCCAGGCCGGGGCATTCTTAGCCTTACACCCCCTAAAAGTGAAACACTGGGCAGCATGTGCCAAAAAAGAGTGCTTCAACTACAGAAAGTTGTGAAACATTTTTTTATTGTACTTAGAAACTTTATATGCTTGAATGTATATGCTTCCCTTCTCCAAAGACTTGCTTGTGGCTAAAGCCAGAGAAAATAATCTGCCTACCACATTTTTATCACACTCTGCCTCCGAGGCACTCAGGCACCACACAACGCTCCCCCCTTCCTGATTTTATAATCACAACAACCCTGTGAGGCAGGCTAGGCTGAGGAAAGAGGACTGGCCCAAGTTCAACTAGTCAGCATCAGGGCTGAGGGGGAATTTGAACTCGGGTCTCCGTGGTTCTGGTCTGACACTCTAACCAGCATCCCGTACTGACTTCTCTTTCCAACCAAACAGAAAGTGTGGGAACCCTGGGACCAAAGAGAGCCCCGGGAAGGGTCCTACTTGGCCTTCCGTTACTAACCCAAAAACAAGCCAGGGAGGAGAGGAGATAGCTGTGGAGAGATGATTCCCAAGAGTCCTTTTGCAGGCAGGGAGAGTGCGGAAAAAGCCACACAGGGCTCCAGCCAACTGTCTACCTCCCACCACCCCCTCCTCAAAGTGGCCCTCCCAATAAAACCAAACCACTGACCACAGCTAGAGGGAAGGGGGTGACCAATGGGTAGATATGCCCCGCTGTTCAGCATGAGACCCCTTCTATGCCCGCCTTCCAGTGTTCTGCCCAATGAGTGCAAGGGTGACTGACAGAGCTCTCAGCACTTCAAGTTTGAAGAGGCATGATTTAGTTACTGAAATAGCTAATTTGACCCCTGGCCTGGGCGGCTCTGGCTAGCCCGATCTCATCAGAGCTCAGAAGCCAAGCAGGGTCGGCCCTGGCTAGTACTGGAACGGGAGGAAGTCAAAGGTCACGACGCAGAGGCAGGCGATGGCCAACCACCTCTGCTCAGCCCTTGCCTTTGAATCCCGACGGGGGTGCCACTTGGCGGCCATTTCCATCACCAATATTGCTCACACCCTGACCTAGAAGGCCCCGGCTAGCCTGAACTCACTAAGCAGAAGCTAAGCACGCTCGGCCCGGACGAGTACTTGGACGGGAGACCACCACAGAAGTCCAGGGTCACCAGTCAGAGGCAGGCAAGGGCAAATCACCGGCTTGTCTCCTGCCTGGAAAACTCTAGGGCAGGGGTGGGCAATTGTTTTGGCTCGGGGGCCACTTTGTGGGAGCAGAGGTTAGCGGAGGGCCGCACCTTTTAAAATGATTGCATTCATTAGTTAACTTTGCATTTCAGAAAAGGTATAAATTGTATCATAAAAATCAATAAATATAAATTAAATAAAATAGTGGTAGTTTTATTCAATTTATTTACTGTGCTAATTTCATATCATCTATAGCTGCAAGCACATTTAATTTTAGAATCAGTTGAATGAGACAAATGTACCCTATCACACTTTTCTACAATTTTTTTTGAAATCAGGAGTGAGATCGCTTGTTGAGATTCTCATCACAGCCTGCAAGTTAATGTCTGTCAAATGTCTGTTAATGTCTATATTCACTCTTGTTGATCTTCATGCAAGAGCAACTTTGCTCACAAATATATGTAGACCCAAATATAGAGAACATTTTCCCAGCAAATTTCTTCATACATGGAAACTTTTCAGCAAAGATTTGTAAAAGTCAACTAATGTCACAGCATTAAACCTTTCTTTCACAGTGTGATCTGACTGCATGTCAGTAAGTTCAAGCTGCAGCTCCTCAGGTGCTGACAGTGGCCAACTGTCTTGGCGGGCCGCAAAAAACTCTGTGGCGGGCCGCATGTGGCCCCCGGGCCGCCATTTGCCCACCCCTGCTCTAGGGGGTCGCCATAAGTCGGCTGCAGCTTGAGGGCACTTTCCCCCCCCACCAGTTTAAACACGCCAGAAATGTTCCGGTCTAGCTTTCTGCTGTTTTATGATGTGATCCTATGCCCCCCCCCCCTTGCCCTGAGCACCTTAGGCTGGATCCTGCTCTCCCCCCCCCCCCCCTTCACGGTCCATATTTAGGCTGGTCGGAGAGATTTCCATGCAGCTGCTCAAAGAGAAGGACACGCACAGAGGGAAGAAAGGAAGAGAGTGCGCCCACCTTCTCTCTTTTATTAGCAGCATTTGGATCTAGAGCAATAAGCGGGCTCATCCAAACCTTTGTTTTTCCATCCCGCTCTGCCAAGAGGACAGCCATTCCCGGCTCCCGGGAACTTCAAAGCAACAGAGCTATTCAGAGCCGGTGGTTGTGGCAGCAATTGCCAACTGCTTCAAAACACCCCACTTAGTGTTGTCCTCCCCCCCCACCGCCAGACAGCCCAAAGGGTTCCAAAAAGGCTCCGTTCGGACAGCAACCAGGCCAAAGTTCTGTCTGGAACAAAATGAGAGGGCAGACCTGCAGGCCTGAGGGTGCTGTCCGGTCTTTTCTTAAAACAGTGAAAATCAAGGCAGTGGTAGAAATGGGGGGGGGAGATCAGCTGATGACGAATTACAGAAGCTGAAACCTGGGGAACTGAAGCTATTAAAATGCCATAGTTTAAAACAACGATGTCAACAGTAAAACCCCTTTTTGTAGCTTGGAAATCAGCCACTCTCGTGGTTACCTGGGGTGAGTTAAGGACCTTTTACACGTGAGCAGGAAAAGAGGCATTACACCGCAGGCAGGCTATTAAAAACAGCACCACCACCACCACCACCGTGGGCTATTGTGGGGCTGAGGTCTCTCTCCTTATCAGCTCCCAAAGAGGGCAAAGTTATGGCCAGGAAACCAATCTCCGTGCTGTTAAAATTCACCGCAACTATTCACAAGGCTTCCCCTCTTGACTGAAAAGTGAGGACAGGTGGAAGAGCACAAAACACAGGAAGCCACGTTGGATCGCGCCAATGGCCATTCCAGTCCCAGCACTCAGTGTCACACAGTGGCCAAAACCCAGGTGCCATCAGGAGGTCCACCAGCAGGGCCAGAAGGCAGAAAGAGAGTCTTAATTTGTGGCGCCAGCTTGACTTCCTAACAGCTTCACAACTGAAAATGAAAGGGGGGCACACCAATGCACCAAATGCTCCTCATCAGCTATCATGCTGTCTACCGTCTTTTGCGTTTCTTAAATGTATGAACATTCACACAACACAATCATGGAGTTGGATGGGGCCTTCCAATACAACCCCCATCACCATCCGCTTAAGAACATCCCTGACAGATGGCTGTTCAGTTTCTGTTTCCAGCAAGGGACAGCTCACCCCGCAACCCAGGTGATCGGTTGCATTACCAAAGTGCTCTTATTTACAGGAAGTTTTTGCTAATGTTCAACCAAAATCCACGCTCTTGTAACTTAGGGCCAAACTATACACTGCATCTATTCTGTGACCACCACAGGAACATGCAGCTATACAACAGCCGGGACTTCCTTGAGAGAACTCCAGAAGTGCTGTGAGCCTCAATTCAGATCAGGACCATGGTGCAGGGGGAGTAGGAGCTCCCACCTCACCCTCATAGTGTCCTCTTGACCCCAAACAGCCTAATGATGGGGCAAATAACACCCCTCAGGGCTGTTCTGGATTGAGAAAACAGTTCAGGGAGCAGGTCCGTAGCCAGGATTTTGTGGCTTGTGGAGCAAAAATTTTTCTGGTGGGGCTGCCATTATTTGCCCCCAGCTCCTTTATGGCTCCCCCCCCCTTCCTGGTCCCGCTTTGGTTTCTCTCCCCAGAAACTGGAAGTGTCTCTCTTCGTGTCTTGCTTCAGCAAGCCTTCCCAAGCCGCTGCCCTCATTGATTTCTGGGGGGGGACAAGACTGTTTTTCTTCTTCCCACTGTCTCCTGTGCAGCTCAGGTGGAAGAAAAGCACAGAAAGAGAGAGAGAGAAGGTGTGAAGATGCTTTTGCCTGAGTAGAGCCTTCTCTGGTTCTCTTCCATCCCCGCCAAACACTGGAGTCCAGCGGTGAAGTACCTCTCAGGGCACTTCACGTTGGCTGGAGTCCTCCGGCAAAAAGACCCAAAAAGACCTCGGGGTACACAAAGAGCCTCTTTGCAAGCTGCATAGCACACAAGAAGCCGCCGCCACAGGAGAAGGAGAGGAAGGGGGGAACGGAAGACATACCAGCAAGTTGCCAGCTGCCTCCAGTGAAGGAAAACGCGCAGCCCAACAATGTCGGGGATTCTTGGGTCTGTTCGGCTGCAGCAAGGTGCAGAACTGTGCGCCTTTTTTAAAAAGTTTTAAAATATAAAAACATTTTGAGAAGGAAATCTTGTGGGACCGGCCCTTTAAGGAAGGGGCGGAGCTCTGAACAGCCCCACCACAGCTACAGGCCTGCCAGGGAGAAAGACAGAGGCCCTTCTGAATTAAGTTCCCAGCAGAATGCTCACAGCTGTTGTACAGCTAGAAGTGCCCTTGGTGATCATGTGGTAGAAGTAGCATGCAGTTTGGACCTTAAGCACATTAGAACTAGTCTTGCCTTCTGCAACTGCATAGGATTAGATTTGGTCCCCTTCTTAAAAAACAAAACACAAAATTGCTCTAATAATTAAAGGGGGGAATTGGTGCCTCTGCAGGGCCAGCCAATCGTCTTATATATGAAAACTTATGCCCTGAGTTCAGAGCTCTGTTCTGAAAAAAGAAGGTACTGTTTGGAGCAGATGCCACAAAGATGTTTGCAGAGTAGCCCCCCTGCTCTAAAACCATGTCAGCTGTCTGCAACCAAAGTCACCAGGCTCCATTGTGAAGAGGGACAAGCTCAAAATCTGGCCACTGACCAGACTCCTGCAAGCAGGAATTCCCACTATTACCCTCCAAAAAACCTTGTAAGCTGAAAGAGGTTTCCTCTGATTTGGCAAAAACTGGTGAATTTTCCAATTCCTCCTTTAAAGCACTTGTATCCCCACCTCTCCACAATATGCCTAAAGCAGCTTCACTCACAGCTTTTTCAAAAGCAGTCGGGGGTAGGTGGCCATCCCTTCCCCACTTCTTGTGGCAACCAGTTCCACTGGTCAATGCTGTTATCTGTTGCAAAGTTTGTTATTTGCATGCAAAATGGGCACAAAGTTCCAGAGTTCATGAAGCTTGCCCTTAATGTCACCTTTGAAACGGACATTTAAAACCAAGGCTGCAGAATCAGCTAAGAAAAAGACAGACCACAAGAAACCCTAGGGGTTCTACCTAGTCCTCAAGACCACCTTGTATGGCCCCCAGCACTCTTGCCATACAAAAAGTTCCCCCATCCATTACGAACATCAGCCATTTTCTCCCACACTAGACAAAGGTGCAAGGCAAAGGGCTCTTCCACCCCTCTCAAAAGTCCTCATTTCTATATGCACCCCAGCCAATTGGCAGCCAAAATATGTAAGGGGGAAACACTGCCAGCTAGTGGGCAGCCAAAATGTATGAGGGGGAATTCTGCCAAAGCCTCCATTGCTTACAAGTAGATGGAGGGGAGAAATCAGAGCAAAAGAGCCCTTTGCCCACGTACTGGAATGGAGTGAGGTGCACCATGAGAGAGGGCCTCTTGCCCAAGCCTGCACTGCTGCCCAAGCTGGAAAGGAGCCCCTCTCATCTCCTCCTCAGTTCAAGCAGATGTCAGCAGGTACCAGAGGCCCTTCAGGCCTTGGTCCAACTTAAAAATTGTGCGGGTTCAGTCCCAATGCAGGCCCAACTGACACCATTGGCCCTGCACAGAACTCAATTGTCATTCTAATTTCCACAGCCCGGCAAATTAGGTTTGCACCACAGAGAAGCAGGGATAGAACAACACATCTGTCTTTATCTGTAGAATATCACGGCCAATGGTAGCTTTAAGATTTATCTTCAGTTGTTTATCACTCTAGTTTGGGGTTCCCAAAATTGTGCCCAAGGGCTCCATGGCCCCCCACCGACACCTTTCCCAAAACTGGCCAAGTGTTTTTAGAAAGAGAGCAGGGTGCGACAAAATTTATACAGCATAGCTAGTAGAACTTGCTCCCCTCTGAATTTTGAGATACCCCTTCCAATAGGGCTGATAGCTTCATACCTAACATCTCTGCAGGTACCTCAGCAACGCAGAGCGTTTACCCTGGCCAGATGCAATGCTATGCCATCAGCCATCTTTTATGGCAGATTTAACAAGGTCTCGCACTTGGCCAGCTATTGCCCATGCAGAAAGAGCTGTGTGGAATCAATTACTCATGTTCTCTTGCACTGTAACTTGTATGTAGATCTAAGGAGCACACATTTACATTCTCTGTTAACTAGTATGGGTGCTTGTTCTGATGCACTCAAGGTGCATAGACTTCTAAGAGATTCCAGTCCAGACACCACGGAGAAGGTGGCCAAGTTTCTTTGTCTGGTCCTAAAGTTGCACCAAAGGTTTTTTTAGAATTTTTACATATGTGTTTTTAACGGGCTTTAATATGTATAAATTGTTTTCCTAATTTATGCCAATAAAGGCTGACTTGACTTGACTTGACTTGAAGAGAGCAGGGCAAAGTGGGGGCTTTTGCCCAGCAAGGCTTCTGATTGGCTGGAGATTTGACTGGCTGTAGAGATTTTTTTTAAAACCACGGCACAAGGATCGGCACTGTGTGACTGACAATAAGCTGCAGGCGCCCTTTTGTGGCTCCTACAAATTCTACTTTGTGAGCTACTGGCATTAAAGTTGTGAGCAAGTGATTTGGCTACTGCATAAATTAGTTTGCTCTGGAGCCATCCTTCCCGAGCTAAGACAAAAATGAGTGAGCTGAAGGCTAAAAAACTGAGCTAGCTCACAGTAACTCAGCTTAGAGGGAGCACTGATCTGGACCCACCCACTCTCTAAAAACACTTGGCGGGAACACTCCCTTTAAGCTATGGAATCTTGTGAGCAAAAATTCTACTTTGTGAGCTATTGGCATTGAAGTTGTGAGCAAGTGATTTGGCTATAGCATAAATTAGTTTGCTCTGGAGCCATCCTTCCTGAGCTAAGACAAAAATATGTGAGCTGAAGGCTAAAAAAACTGAGCTAGCTCACACTAACTCAGCTTAGAGAGAACACTGGTTGGGAACCTCTGCTCTAGACTATGAGTTACGTCAAAGTTCAAAATCTTAGTCATTCAAGTTACAAACATGCCACCGATCAGGGAGCTGAACTTCTGGATTTTGGCTTACTCTGTGTAACACCTTCAGAACCATGACTTGAAAATTTGGGGACTTTCATACCTTGACTGGTGGAGTAGAGCATCGCGAGGGCGTCATCATCCATGTCTCCGGACTGTGGTAGGATGGGCTCTCCGCTAAGTTGAAGCAGAGCTCCTCGTTGCTTTCCAAACCACTCCGATTGCTCTGCACCAAAGAGAGGCTGATCACGATGGCGCTGGTGTTGTCTGCACGGAGCATGCGCTGCCTCCAGCGGCCCAGTGCTCTGTTCACCAACATTTTGGCCAACGACTGCTGGTGCTCTCCCTGTGGGTTCAGGATGGGGGGGGGGGGGAGACACAGGAATATATGATGAAACTTATCTTAATACAAGTCATGGACTTAATACAAGTCAGCGCAATATCCTCCACAAGGATTGGCAGAGACTCTCCCTTCCTAAGGCAGACATCCTGCTACTCCAGACCTGATTGAACCTGGAACCTTCTGCCTTCAAACCAGGTACCCTATGACTAAGCCACAGCCCATCTCCGCTGAGCTGTGATGCCTCTCCATAAAAAGAGCTTCATCTGAACCCTCTCAAGGTACCTTCTGTCAAGTCACACTCTGATTACCTTGCTTAGTATGGACCCATCTGACTCAGGAGCTTCCCAGGATCACAGGCCTTTGAAACATCTGAGATCCTTTAAATGGAGATGCCGGGGGCTGAAACTGGGACCTTCTGCATACGAAGTAGGTGCTCTTTCTCTTTTGTTTAGATATATTTATACTCCACTTTTCTCCAAGGCCCCTTACAACCAATGTTCCCTCTAAGCTGAGTTATTGTGAGCTAGCTCACAGTTCTTTAGCCTCTGGCTCACACATTTTTGTCTTAGTTCAGGAAGGATGGCTCCAGGGCAAACTAATTTATGCAGCAGCCAAATCACTTGCTCACAACTTTAATGCCAGTAGCTCACAAAGCAGAATTTTTCCTCACAAGACTCCACAGCTTAGAGGGAGCATTGCTTACAACATCATTCTCTTCTCCATTTTATCCCCACAAAAACCCTGTGAGGTAATTTAAGCTGAGAGACAATGACTGGTCCAAGGTCATCCGCTGAGTTTCCATGGTAGAGCGAGGATTCAAACCTGTGTCTCCAGATCCTAGTCTGATATTTTGACCAATACCTCACAATGGCTCTCGTGTGCCATCTCCCAAAAAACAGTGAGAGAAAACTCATTGTTTTTGTTTCTGAAGCATGGAACACAAGCCGTGGCAGGGTCAAATAAGAACTTGCAAGGAGGGATGGCATTAAGACCAGTCCACCTGTCTCTCTTTCTTCAGGTCTCCCCGCTAACATCTCCTCAAAAAAATGACACATGACGTGAAATCACTGCACTTCTATTAGCCAATCCCACTAGGAAGTGATGGCAAATCACAAACTCAGCAATAAATCCCAGGTTTATTTAGGTTTTTGTGTTTTTTTGCCAAATATTAACAGGGTGATGCAGGAAAGAGATATATATCTACTTTTCCTGGCAGCTGCACCGCCATCAAAACATCCAGTCAGAACCTTGGTGAAGCACTAGAAACTTGCTGGTTTTATTGATTGATTGATTGATTGATTGACTGACTGATTGAGAGAGAGAGAGAAAGAGAGAGAGAGAATTCTAATCCATTCTAACGTGCACATAAGAGAAGCGGTGCTGAATCAGGCCAATGGCCCATCCAGTCCAACGCTCTGTGTCACACAGTGGCTAAAACCCAGGTGTCATCAGGAGGTCCACCAGTGGGGCCAGAACCTCAGAAGCCCTCCCACTGTTGTCCCCCCCAAGCACCAAGAAGAAAGAGCATCACTGCCCCAGACATAAGAGAAGCCATGCTGGATCACTCTGTGTCACACAATGGCCAAAACCCAGGTGCTATCAGGAGGTCCACCAGTGGGGCCAGAACTACAGAAGCCCTCTCACTGTGCACCAAGAAGATAGAGCATCACTGCCCTACACAGAATGTTTCATCTATACCTTGTGCCTAATAGCCACTTATGGACCTCTGTTCCATATGTTTATCCAGCCCTCTCTTGAAGCTTTCTATGCTTGTAACCTGTGGCAGTGAATTCTACCTCCCTCCCCTTCTTCTCCCTTCAGATCAGACAGATATATAGCACTCCTCCCTGAGTATTTATGCCATCTTTTAATTATGTTGCTGGTTTACAGCACTATGTATTCTATTATATATTATTAGGTATTGTATTTATTGTATTTATGCATTAGAAATGTTAATATTGAATTATCATGCCTTATGATGATAACGAGGTTATACGGCAAAACGCCATAGACAGACCCAGATAAATCAAAAATAACCCAATTTTAGTTGCAATTCTTTCCAAAAGGGGTCATAACAAATCACAACTCTTGTCACGATTTCAAACATTTCTAAACCAAAAATGGTTCATACCAGGACTCAACACCTCATCCTTTCAGCAATGTAAAAGAGCTAAAATCATGACCCTACAAGACCTTACCTCTAAAACATTAGTATGCCTGTCCGGTAAGGCAGGGAATTGATTAATCACAGCTAGAAGACAAATTGGGAACACCTATCCCATGGATCCAATACTTCCAGATTACACATCTATGTTGACAAGTAAACATATTCCAGCCAGTTCGCCGGCAAGGCAGGATAAAAATTATATATATATATATATATATATATATATATATATATATATATATATATATATATATATAATTACCAAGCAGCCTCTGACTGAATTCAAATTAATACTCATATCTCTCTCTCTCTCTCTCTCTCTCTCTCTCACCAGCACAATTACAATCAATACAAAAAGGGTACTAATAAAATATATAAAATATCAAATCCTTAAATATAAAACTGCATTAAATCTACGTATATTAATTACAAAATTGCTAATACTCTAAATTTCGGCAATACTCTATCACCTGATATTCAACTGTTGGACAAATATTATAAAAGTTACACGATTCTACTCCCCATCTCCTAAATCTTCTGAATTCTTTTAAAATTGTCCTACATGTGCAGCACGTATTTTTTGAGCTATTGCTAGAACATCAGTAGGCCTTAAAAGGGCACTAAAACAGCTTGGTATTTATTGTGATTCCGACTTATTAGAAATTAATTATCAGAAGACCAAAGTGATGTCCTTTCAAAAGAGGCCCAAATTAGAGACTTGGAGCATAAAGGGCCATAGCCTAGAGCAGGTTTCGTCCTTTAAATATCTAGGGGTTAAGTTTCAGTCTACAGGGGCAAGAAATGATCATCATCAATTTGTGGCAAATATTCTCTCTCTCTCTCTCTCTCTCTCTCTCTCTCTCTCTCTCTCTAATATTTCCAAGCAGCCTCTGACTGAATTCAAATTAATAGTCAAATCTTCCCAAACTTCCAGGAAGCATCTAATTTCTTCCATTTATAATGCACTCTCTGCCTTAAATAGAACTAAAAGCCTGTCTTATCGAACACAGTGGCAAAAGTGTGCAACACAGTGCTAACAGATGATATACTTGGCTCTCTATTTGGAGCTCATTGCCCTTTAAATCAAACATCGTTGCAGGAAGCTTACAGACCTTTAAGATACTGACACACCGGTACCTGACTCCCCAAAAACTAGCTCATGCCATTCCTTTGGCAGGTCCATTTTGCTGGAAGCAATGTGGTAAGAAGGGAGATTATCTACATTGCTGGATGTATTGCCCCAAAGTCAAAGGCTTTTGGGAAAAAGTGCTAGATCAAATCCAAACTATCACTGGCTTAACGGTTCCATTCACACCAGAGAGTTTATTCCTGAATGGCTGGAGGGCAAACCACTGTGCACCATCCACCACAAAAGCAATATCTATCCTCCTATCAGCTGCAAAAACAGCCATTGCCACCAACTGGAAAAGTACTACTATCCTTAATCTTCCTTTATGTCACAACAAACTATGGGAGTATTGTATAATGGCAGAAATGACGGCTAATATATTGCAACTGGACTCCCGAACACCTTCCAGTGACTTTCTCCCAAACTGACTCTTAATTTTAGAACACCTGGTGAAACGACAAGAGATTCCTCAAGCGGTCAGTGACATGTGCCTCTGGTACGACAGTTGTAATCTTGGCAAACTTCTTTCCTCCTCTTCTTGGCAAACTCTCCTGAACATTCCACATGCTCCTAAATCAGTTGGCTTCATGATGTGTCACTCAAGCTGTCCCTATCCACTAGCTGCATTGCCTGAGTCCCGCCTCCAACATTCTAAATAGTTTGCTGTTCCTCCTCCCGCATAGCCAGTCGGAACATAGAGGTCGTTTGCATATGTGGCCTGATTGGCCTTTGCCTCTAACATTCTAAACAGTTTGCTGTTGCTGTTAGGAGTCATTGAATGTGTCCTCAGGTAAAATACATCTCCCAGTCTTCCCTGCAACGGTCACTGGAGTTGCCAATCACAGTGTTCCGCAGCCACAGCACATCATTTCCCCTACAGAACATTTCCCAGCTATTACAACTGATCTCCAGATGACCAAGATCACTCTCCTGGAGACAATGGCTGCTTTGGGCAGTGGAGTCTATGGCATTATACCCTGCTGAAGTCACTCCACACCCCAAACCCCACCCTCCCTAGGCTAATCTACAGGTATTTCCCAACCCAGAGTTGGCAACCCTGTAACTGCCTATGGAACCGCTTTCCAGACCCTTGGAACCCAGAAGATATGGCATAGGAGGAGGTGCTTTTCAATCTTAGTTGCTGCTGCATAGCCCCAAATCAACATAAGTCAGGGGTGGAGGAAACCATACCTGTTACCATGAGGCTGTCTTTCCATACTACCCACTATGGACAGCAAAATGACTTGAGACAGCCCTGCCTTATAGTTAAGCAGAAGGAAATAAACATGGCTTGCCTCCCTCTATTTTCTTCTTCCCTTTGCCGCCCCACCAGCCAAAGCCAGGACACTCACCTGGAGCTTCCTTCTAGAGCCCGTTGTATTTCTTCCTATAACGGGCCTTACTCCTGGTATATATAAATTGAAATTGGAATAATTACTCTTTGGAATCTCTGGGAATTACAGTTCATGCCCACAGTACAAAGATCAGTTCCCCTGAAGAAAACGGATGCTTTGGAGAATGGTCTCTATGTGCTTCCCAGGCTCCATCTCCAAATCTCCAGGAGTTTCCCAGTTTGGATCTGGCAATCCTACCCCGCCCCCATCCCCTGCTGGTGGTTAGGGGGGAACTGCCAACCCAAGATTCCTGGCACAGGTATCCAAGGGGAAAAAAGACAGACAGAGGCAGTCAGTTGCCCAAGCCTACCATAAAGTATTTCTTTTCCTCGTGTTCCTGACACATTGAAATGGCTTCTTGAGGTGGGATCATGTTCCACAGTCCGTCACTCCCCAGGATGATATATCTGTGTTTCTGAGGATCTAGAGTGTGCACACTCGTGTCCGGCTCAGGAGACACCACAAACTCGCCACTATAGAAGTCGTAGCTCCACAGGTCTCCTGGATTGAGAAAAATGGGAAGAAAGGGGAAGGGAGCCAAGATTTATTTAAATGGGGAGGAAGGCACCATTATCATACACAAAACTGCAGAGTTTCACATGCTGCCCCTATTTGACATCTGGCTGTTAAGCCTTATAAAGATTTTGTACAGTGGGTTACGTTGCAGATGGGGGGGGAGCTGTGAGAGAAAGAGAGTGCAGCATGTCTAATAAGACCTGAAGTCAAGGCGAAGCTGAGATTTGAATTGGGGATTTTATAGCTAGGGATACCAGCCTCCAGGTGGGACCTGGACATCCCCCAGTGTTACAGTTCACCTCCAGACCACAGAGATCACTTCCCCTGGAGAAAAGGGGTGCTTTGGAGGGCAGACTCTATGGCATTGTACCCTACTGAGGTCCCTGTCCTCCCCAGGCTCCATCCCCATATCTCCAGGAGTTTCCCAACCTGGAGCTAGCAAGCCTACCCCCCACCCCCAATCCTGTGCTGGTGGCCAGGGAGGATTGGGGGGGGGGGTAGGCTTGCTAGCTCCAGGTAGCAGATCCACAGCTCAGTTACTTGGCAGTTAAGCTGTCCCAGAAGAGTTTAAATGCAACCCCAGGATGGATTACCTCTTCCTCGTGGGTTCCAAACCCCAAACCCTCTGATATAATCTCATCCCCTTTCGGTCCACTTTCAAGACCAGCAGAATCAGTCTGTTGGTCATTTACACTTGTAAACCAAAAGGTCCATGCACAGTATAATACATCCAGTACTGCCAAAGCAGGGGGCCAGATGCTCTCAAAGCAGACAACATCGCATTCAAATCAAGCAACATTTGGGTGTACACCACAGGGATGACTGTATTTCTATCGTCTCCATGGCAAAGAAATGAAAAACAACTGGATGAGTTCATAGCAAGGGTTGTAATCTGCCCAGACAAAGACCCTCTGGAAGTGATGTTTTGACCACAAAGCAGCAGACAAATCTTGTCTACGCTACTCATCAAGTCTATCAAGAATGTCTTAGAAAAGCCTGGCTCTGGGAGCGTTATGTAAGGGAACAATATAATGTACAATCGCTGCTATTTTTCACTGGCCTGGAATACAAAGATGTTTCTCTGCTGGAGTTAGTTTTAGAGTATGTTTTTCATCTCAGCATATGCTCTGAAAAGCCCAAGCCTCATAAATGTTTTCCAGAATGGGCAAGATGTCAAATCTCACAGAGAAAAATCACACTTCATAACTCTGCACTCTACAGAAAAACAGAACTGAGCAGTGACGCTTTGCCTGGACTGTACCCCATCCGCTTATGGGTACGGGGATGCATGTTTGAATGCTGTCCCTCAGGGGAGAAACCCTTTCCTGCACAGAGAGAAGGAAGTCAGGAAGCAGGTACTGCTGGACCATATTCCCTCCAGAATTTTCTGCACCCCAGGATTGTTTAATTTTATTTACTGACTTCATTTATTTCTTTACTACTTTTGCACCGCACATCAGGGGCGTAAACTTTGTAGATCCCCGGGGGGGGCGGGGGCTCTCTCATGCGCGCGCGCACGGGACCATGTCCCCTCCGCTCCTCCCCCCCCCCCGCCCCAGGGAGGCAGACCCGCGCTCAGGGTGCAGTTGCAGCGGCGGCAGCCAGCTGGCCGGCTGACTGCCGCGCGCGGGAGCATGTCCCCGCCGCCTCTCTTGAGCCCTCGAGCCCCCCCGTAGTTGATGCCCATGCCGCACATTCCATCTGGTCTCCAGTTAAAAGAGATCAGTTCCCCTGGAGAAAATGGCCACTTTGGAAGGTGGGATCTATGGCATTATACCTCACTGACCTCCCCCCCACCCCAAAAGCTGCACTCCCAAAATCTCAGGTACTTCCCAACCTGGAGCTGGCGACCCTTTTATCTGTGCTGTATTTCCCAAAGGGAAGACTAGAGGGTTTCTCCCCCCAGGTTACAGATATGTACAGAGATAAAATCCATTTTTAGGGGGTGGGAATCTTCTTATATTCATTTGTCTTTCTTTTGAGGAAATAGAGGTTATGCAGCCTGCAACGTGATACACTCAATCCTGCTAATTACATATACTGGCTGTTAAAGCATTCCTAGAATGACAGACTGAGATACAGTATTTCCTCAGGACCGCTGCTCAGCCCACCTGTCGGGGCAGCTTGCAAAAATAAAAGTCCCAGAGTGGACGAACCCCATCTGATGAGATAGCAACAACCACATTCAAAGTGGAAACCTTGAACCTCAAAGTCTCCAGTCCAGACCCTGAACAAAGCAGGCATTTTGCGCCCCCCCCCCCTCCACATGCACTTCATAATCTTTGCCAGGACAGGCGGGGCGGGGGGGGGGGCGGGTAGAGGAGAAAAACCCAAGTCCTTTGTTTTCTGGAGCAGACATCTCGGCCATTAGCCGGGCTCTGCCCCATCAAACCGAACAGGGTTTTCGAGAACAGAACAAGGAGCAATTCAAATCAATTACTCCACTTCACTGTAGCAAAACACAGCAGGCCGGCCTCCCTTCAAGAGCCAATTCACCTCCGCCACAGCAGCCAACAAAAGAGATAGAAAACACTACACTTCTATTAAAAACTCCACTTAAAAGCCAAGTCTCCTTGTAAAAGATTCGCTCTCTGCCCGTCCACCAATTAGGCACAAGAAAACTGAAGCCGCTTCTGGCAAAATAGCGACTCTGGGGCTCACAAGCCCATTTGCGGCAGAGAGCATCACAGCCGAGATAAGTGCCATAAAAGTTCACATAGGAGTGGCGAAGACGTCCCACCACACACCCACCCACCCACCCACACACACACACCCCTCTATGTACAGAAAACTAGGACAGCAAGATGTAGACTAGCCTACACCACCACCACCCCTTCTTTGTCACAACGCTAGTTTACTACATAAATAAAACGTTATTGGTTTTATACACATGCTGGTTGGTTTTATCCTGTTTTTAATGCCTTTTTAACTGTTCGCTGCCTAAAGAGCCCTAACCTAAGGGGCGGGAAAGATGGCAAAAATATGTTTTAAATCAAATGAATAGATGCAGGGAGTCCTCATTTTTTTAACTCAGGGTTCCAGTTCTGATATTTCTCCGCCAGCAGCCTGAAAGTGGTACAGTCCATGCTCTGTCCTTTGTATTCATGCCCACCCCCCCAAATTACAGGGCCTCTCTACAGGCAAATCCTATGTGCTCCCCCCCCCTCGCCCCGAAAGACACATACGCAGGACAATCAACTCTGGGGTCTCTGAAGGGTGGGGAATGTCAGGTGATGGGGCTGGCTTGCAGGGTATGACAAGACAAAAGCTTTCTGTGGCTCAGGAAACATAAATCTGCTTTATATCAAGTCTGAGGAGGTGGCCCCTCTCCTCTAGTATGTAGTAGTGGTTAGTGTTGTCAGCCTCCAGGTGAGACCTCCTGGAATTACAGTTGATCTCCAGACCACAAAGCTCAGTTCCCCTGGAGGAAACGGCATTTTTGGAGGGCAGACTCCATTGCATTGTGTCCCTGCTGAGCCCCCTCCTCTCCCCAAATTCCACCTTCCCCAGGCACCGCCCCCAAATCTTCAGGGATTTCCAAAACTAGAGTAGGCAGCCTTAGAGTAGCCACTCTCTATGGACTCTATGGTTATAAGTCTTTCCCCGTTCTGCTACGCGAGATCTTTTTAGCCCAAGATGCCTGGGATTAAACTGGGAACCTTCCTAGCCCCAGCATTCCCCACTACCCCAAGCTTAGCAGCTGCTAGGCTTCTAATTGCTCAAACCAGTCTGCAAGTTTTAATGGAGGGTTGGGGTCAGGAGCTTTGCTCAGCTGGACAGAGTTTTAGAGGGTGGGGAGCATCTCACACAGGACCAAAACCGTGCCTAAGGTAACTCAGGTTCTTAGTTCCATTTCCTGCTGCTGGTGGAAGTCCCAATAAAGCCCATCCCTCAGTCGATGGGCTCTTAATACAGTGCTTCTGAAATGAATTTTTACTTCCTAGGAATACAGTCTTTCATCTAGCCCCAGAAAGATACTTTCACATGCAACTCTCTAAGCCAATTTTTACATTAAAAGAGTGAACGCCCAGCAGGGAACGCCCAGGACATGTCTGTCCAAAGTCCACAGAGAGGTTACAGATGAGATGAGATCTGAACCCAAGATTTCCCGGCTACCATGGAAAATTCAGTTGGCTTAAGGCTGTTTATAGCCATATTAATAGAACTGGCTTTTCTCCTCAGGTACTCTTAACTTGTAGACTTGAGCAAGCAAAAGGGCTGATTAAACAAAGAATCGAGGATATTAGAGTCGCAATCTGATATCTAGTGCATCAAAACTTGGGGTGTTGCTAAATGTCAAAAGCACTATTGAGCCAGTGACATATCTGGCTTCAGTGGAAGCCAATAGTTTTAGAAGGGTGTTTAAAGGCGTCATTGGTTTTTATCTGATAATAATTCTAAGATTACATGTCAAGTTGCAAAATTCTGTGCATTAATTTTCAAATCGTGGGAACTGCACCTTAAAAGCTTAAATTCGAAAAAAAATGTTGTTTTTTATGTTTGACCAAACTTATGCTGGTCTAAAGACCATAATAAACAACTACTACTTCAGCTGAGGTTAACCACACCTGTAGGCAATGACGGCAGCTCTAGAGAGTGGGTTCTGTGTGCATACTATACCTGAAGGTTTTCTGCTGAAACATTTTGGGCCTGAGTTAGGAAAGAAACTTCCTATCAGACATAGCTAGAGTCGAATCCAGTAGCACCTTAAAGACCAACAAAATTTTTGGAGTTTAAGCTTCTGAAAGTCAAAGCTCCTTTCGTCAGATATATCAAACATGTTTTACTCAGATATTAATACATTTATATTTACTTAAATATTTACTTTGTGTATTTATATGCCACTTTCCTCCTGCTACACAGGGCTCAAAGTGGCTTACAAACTTTAAAGCCACATATGATCAAAGATAAGAATATAATCGCTCAAAATCCTGATACATCAGACACTGAAATAATACATGTTTTTATGCCACCTTTCCTTCAAGAAGTTAGAGGCAACACACATGGTCTTCCTTTCCTCCCTTTTAATCTCACAAGAACCCTGCGAGGAGGGTTAGGTGGAAAAGGAGTGAGCAGATCATCCAAAGAGGAGCAAGGGTGGATCTTGGGTCTCCCCAGACCTAGTCTGATGCTCTAACCACTACAGCCACCCTGGCTATCAAGTCTGGACTACCTTTTCTACCCCGAACTGCGTGCAGGGTCAACTACCAGGGAATTAAAAGTTCTCCAAAGCCGACTCATTCGTCAAGACATGACAACAGAATACTGACACGAGCAGCTGATGAGATTCCGGCAATCAATACCAGCGAGTCACAGCCGGCCGTTTGTCATTTCAGCAGCGGCTCACAGTACAATGAATGGGATTATGCAGGGTCACGGCACGCTGCCTGAGTTTCACTAACCTTTCCCCACCCCCGGAACATGCACAGTGTGACATCAGCCACCAATCTAACAGGTTCTACAACTTGACAGAAAAGCAGAGCAAAAAAACCCAAAAAACCCAAAAGGGGACACAGAATAAAATGACTGCCAAGTTCACCGGTGACTCAGTCTCTTAAGGAGCTGGCTCAGGGTCAAACCAGACGAGAAGCTTGGAAGATCCACCGTCGTATCTCCGACATGATTTTCCATGGTAAATAGCAGCTGAAGATAATTTAGGCCCTGGCATGGAGAGGTTTATCTCTTCTTCCCACACTAATCTTCCCCATCTTTTCCCACTGCGGGAGAAACAGGCCATTTGCCTGAAAACTGTGGAGAAAACACTGTTGGGGGGTGGGGGGGACTTCACTCCAATCCTCCTTCTCCATAGCTGTGGTCCAAATAAGGGCGGCCCTAGTCCATCGTATAACCAAGGGGAAAAAATGTGCTGGAGATCCAATCACAGATCATCCAGTGTCTCACCTCCTTTGACTCTCCTACCATTAAGAATGCACATTCAAGAGGACGCCACATAATGCGGGCACACAAAGTCTCTCCCTCACCCAAAGGGGGGGGCATCTGTGCTACACGTGTGGTCTCCACACACAGTCGCAATTACAATTCCAGGCATTTTAATCAGGGCGGTAGCAACTGAGCATCTCCCAAGCTTTTCTGCACTGCAAGTGTTCATGTGTCTTCTTGCTCACAAGAAGAATCAAAGTGACAGCTGTATGCAAGTTAGCCCACTCCTGTAGCTCTAGGGGCATCATTCACAGATGATAACGCCCTAGGAAGTGCTGCCTGCAAACCAAAGAGCCAACCAGGACCTCCTCCAATCAGCTGCCACTCCCAGCCCAAGGGCTCCCTCTCAGTCGGCCACAGATTCCTCAGGCAATCCTACAGTAACCTTCCTGCTTTGGCCCTAGGGCCATTCAAGTCTACTACAAATACTATGATTCGTCTGGAGGTGATTCTTATTCACCCCAACGGCAGACGAGACTAGCACAGTTACTGAAAAGACCGTGGTTGCATTCAGGCATCGCATGTAACCATGGTTAAGGGGGGAAATGTGCAAATGAGGGTTGCCAACCTCCAGTGTGGGGTCTGGAGCTCTTCTGGAATTATAGTTGCTCTCCAGACAGCAGAGATCATTTCCCCGGGCGAAAATGATAGCATTGGAGAGTGGGATTGTATGGCATTATACCCTGCAGAGGTCTCTCCCCAAACTCCACCCCCAAGTCTCCAGGAAATCCCCAACCCCCAGTTTGGCAACTCTAGGACAAGCCCAGTTTGTGGTTGGGCCTGCTCTCACCCTTCTCCCCCCACCCCACTCCCGGCCAGCTCACATGGAAAATCAAAGTTAAAAACGAGCCTGTGACATATGAATGCAGGTGCGCAGGTTACCTCAGGTTAGTTTCCCACCCACTCACTGGGACCCTAAGCCTGGACTGAACTCTGGTTCAGAAGCCCGATTAGTGGAGCGGGAACCCACGCCAGTTACCCTACATCCCTCCACTTCGATGTCAATGGAGTTAGATTTTCAGTGAAGATTCTCCAGGCAGGAAGGAAAGGAAGAGGGGCAAGGCATGTGCAGGAGACAAGCAGCAAGCCTGATGCGTGCACATTTTTCCTTAACTGTGGTTCAGTTTCGAGATGCCAGCCTCCAGGTGGGACCTGGGGATCCCCTGGAAATACATCTCATCTCCAGACTACAGAGGTCCTTTCCGCTGGATGAAACGGATGCTTTGGAGGGTGGACTGTATGGCATCGTATCCCACTGAGGTCCCTGTCCTCCCCAAGCTCCACCCCCAAATCCCCAGGACTTTCCCAACCTGGATCTGGCAATCCTACCCCCCATCCCCCTGCCGGTGGCCAGGGTGTTTGTGGGCCTGGGAACTCTAGCACAACTTGATGTCTGCCTGTAGTCTATGTGTCACCATCACGCAACTACATTATCAGATGATCCACGCCTGAGTCCTTCTATCCTGGGCACACAACCTACCCCTCTTTCTCCTGGTACTTCATCCAAGCTGCCTTGCCTTTTTAAAAACCCGAGCCCCACACGCATCCTTTTTAAATGGCTGCGCATGGCACTGTCCTCGACACAGCTGCCGCTGACATGTTGCCTCAAGCCAAATTTGAAGGAGAAGGAGAAGAAGTTGGATTTACACCCCGCCCTCCACTCCCCAAGGGAGTCTCAGAGCGGCTTACAAACTCCTTTTCCCTTCCCCTCCCCACAACAGACACCCTGTGAGGCAGGTGGGGCTGAGAGAGCTCTTTCCCAAGCTGTCCTTGAGGGAACAGCTGGTACAGAGCTATGGCTTGCCCAAGGTCATCCAGCCAGGTGCAAGTGGAGGAGTGGGGAATCAAACCCGGTTCTCCCAGATTAGAGTCCGCGCACTTAGCCACTACACCAAATTTAGGAGTTCCTCTTTGGGAACTGGATTTAAAAGAAAAAGATTTTCAACATCTAATAAAAAACCCCTATCATTCATGATGGAGAATCCACACATCCCTACACTATCGCTGGATCTGACTTTAAAGGAAAAGTCAGAGCAAATCTGGGGAGGGGAAGTGTGTTTCTGAGGAATTCCCTAGGGAATAATAAAAGTTTCAATAAGAGCAGAGATGCTTCTTGGCAAACCTCTAGGGCTGGGGAGACAGCTGCTGGCGGAAAACAGAGGAGAAAAGAGGCTTAGAGGGGGGAGACACACAGCTGCCCAAGGAGAGCCTTCTCTCTTGTAAAGGAAGGCCAAGAAAGTGAAGCTTCAGGTGAAAGGAATGGAGATATGAACCCCAAGCTTTAGAGGCCCCTGATGGGGGAAGGCAAAAACAAGGTAAGCAGATCCAAATGTGTCCCAGAGAGAAGAACATGAATTCACATGGAGGCAGCCCTGGTCCACATCGGCACACAGGCACAGCTGTGGTTTTCTGGTTTTGATTATGTTATGCTCTGCTGTAAGGCATTCGTTTCCAACAACAGAGAGTCTGCACATCCAGGGAGGGGTGGAATGGGAAGAAGAGACCAACAGCTTTACAAAGAAAACAGATGTGTGTGCGTTCCTGTGTGCTTGTGTGTGAGAGAGAGAGAAAGAAGGGGAATCCTTGCTTATAGATCAAGCCTAGAGTAGGCCGATCGTAATGCAAATTTCAGATGTGCAGTTCCAACATGCTGGACCGGCAAAGAAGGCAGGGGTGTAGGAAGTCGTCCCCCCCCCCCCCAAAAAAACCCACTCAATTTACAGGGCAAGCAACAAAACCAGTCTTGCAGATAAGTGCAAGATCTTCTACTGGTAGGCAGGCAGACACCTCAGTGGGAGCCCAGATCCGTTAGGGAGGTTCCAGGCCCCTTTCCTGGATTTTCAACATTCACTTTTATTTTTATATATGTGTGTGTGTGTGTGTGTGTGTGTGTATGTATGAATGTATGTACATGCACGTATGTGTATTTGTGTGTGTGTGTATACACACACACACACACACACAGGGGTCATTTCGAGCAGGAGCTCGGGGGAGCGCAGTTCCAGGAGTTGGTGCCAGCCCCCCCCCCCCCCGGGGGGGAATGCCTGCTTGTGTCATGACTGCAGCAAAAATGACCCCATCCCCTGGGAAGGTCCTTGTTCCTCCGACCAGCCTTCTGAAGGCTTCAGCCACCACTGAAGCTATCCTCCCAGAATAGTGGTATTTCTGAGGCTTGGATCAGTAGCTGTCCCCTCTTTGCCAGCTCTTTCTTTCTTTCTTTCTTTCTTTCTTTCTTTCTCTCTCTCTCTCTCTCTCTCTCTCCCCCTCCCTCCCTCCCTCCCTCCCTCCCTTCCTTCCTTCCTCTCTCTCTCTCTCTTCTTTCTTGCCTTCTGACATACTTCTGGTGATGTCAGGTGATGTAGCATATGCAAATAAGTTACACTAATGAGTTATGCTAATGAGCTCCTGCACCTCTTTTTCTACGAAATGACCCCTGTGTGTGTGTGTGTGTGTGTGTGTGTGTGTAAAAAACTAAGCCTATTCACTTGTGGATACATTGCAGAGCAAGCAATAATCCTGTTCGTACTTTCTGGAGTTGTGGACCAGGCACTGGGGTGACGGACAAGCAAGTCAACATTTAACACAACCACACTACACCTGCTCTCATTGACTGTCTTCCCCTGGCACAAAAGAGGTAGAAATAATTCCTGTATACAAAATCTTCCCTCCTTAATCACCTGGAGAAAAAGGTGACCAAGAGATTTCAATATTTATTTATTTGTTATGGTCTATAACTAACACAATAAATTCTACTTGAACTTGAACTCAATGTCATTTGTAGTTCGCCTTTCTCGTTGAGATGCAAGGCGGATTACAGAATGAGACAGCAATGGAAGGAAAAAGTAATATAATACATGAACAGCGCAATATAACTGGATATTATTTGTAGTCTGAGCAAGATGGTACAAGCTCCCTAGGCTAGGGAGACCCATGTTCAAATCCCCACATGGTCCTGAGGGCCAAGTGAGGACACCTTGAGTCTACGATTTCTTCTCAACATCACCTACCTCACAGGGCTGCTGTCAGGATAGCACTAGAGCAGGGGGGGGGGGGCAAACTGTGGCTCGGGAGCGTGGCTTCCGGCAGGGCAGCCGGGGAAGCAAAGGGGAGGCATGCCTCCCCAATCGGTCTTCCCTTCCCCAGCTAGTGTTCCCCTTCCTGGGTAGGCTTGAGGCAGCAGGGAGCAGAGAAAGAAAGCAACTTTAAGTTTAAATGCGTTCTCAAAGCACCCACCCCCAGCCTACGAATATCACTGGAGAAATACATATTATCAATATCTATTCTTACTCCTTTGGTTTTTATTTTTGGCAGTCTTATTTAACACTAATAAAAAGCAAATTTGCACATTTTTCAATAAAAAGTGTGTGTAATATTTGTTCATGTCATGCGCCTCTCAAACATCTGACGTTTATTCTATGTGGCTCTTACATTAAGCAAGTTTGGCCACCCCTGCACAAGAGGAAGGGACTTCACACATGCTGACCTGAGCTCCGTGGAGTATGATAAATACAATACAACACCGTTCCTCAATACATATTCCATGGAGTATGATAAATACAATACAACACATGCTGACCTGAGCTCCGTGGAGTATGATAAATACAATACAAAACCTCCACCGACTAGACACAATGCACAAATACAACAGATGTGAAATACGCATTAGTTCTTCATCACCAAGTCAACCAGGAGAAACATCATTAAATGACCGCAAGCCATTGAACAGACACACACACACACACTCTCTTTCAGAAATTGGCTACAGCAAGTGTGAAAGCTCTGCTATCGTAGAAGCATCTAATTAGACCTTGCGAGAACAAAACAGCCCTCCCACTCAAAGCCTAGGAGGGGGAGGGAGATCCGATTTCCGTTGTGTTTAAAGCACGGCAGATCCGGCATTCTGTAGGTGGTGCCTGAAATGCAGCACTGTACAAACCGAACCGGTGTGTTTTCTGAGCGAAAACAGTGAGAACTGTGGGATGAAGTCTTTACTTTTAGGAGTTGGCAGGAAACTGGCTGCTACACAACAATACCACGCCCTGGGAAGGGCGGTCGTGTCCCTTGAAAACCAAGATGCCACGTTGGATATATTTGTTTACCTCTCTAGGCCACATGCCTTAATATCCCCCCCACACACACACATCCACACAAGCATATGAACTTTACCCTTCCAATCATCCCAAAGGTTAGACTAAAGATGCCCCAGGGTTCTCTGACACAACCAATGCTACCATGAAAGTGTAGGGTCGCCCACTCTGGGTTGGGAAATACCTGGAGACTTGGGGATGGATCCGGGAAAGGGAGGGGTTTGGGGAGGGGAGGGACCTCAGCAGGGTATCATGCCATAAAGTCCACCTGCCAAAGCAGCCATTTTCTCCAGGGAAGTGGACATGGTTGCCAACCTCCAGGTTTTGGCTGGAGATGTCCTGGGATTTCAACTGATCTCCAGGTACTAGAGATCACCTCTCCTGGAGAAAATACCCACTTTGAAAGGTGGAGTCAATGGCATTATACACCACTGAAGCCCAAACCCCACCTTCCTCAGGCTCCACCCCCAAAATCTCCAGGTATTTTCCAACTTGGAGCCGGCAACTCTGGGAACTGATCTTCGTAGTCTGTAGAGCAGTTGCAGTTCTGGGAGATCTCCAGCCACCACCTGGAAGTTGGCAACCCTAATGACAGGGGTGGGGGGGGGTTCCTGGAAGCATCAGCATTACACCAATGGTACAACCCAGTGTGGCATAGTGGTTAGATTCTCCAACTAGAAATGTGGAGATCCAAGATCTCTCTCATCAGCTGACTTTGGACTTCCTTCTCAACGCACACCCAAAGCAGCTTGCGTCACTCCCACCCTCCTCTGTTTTGTCCTCCCAGCAACTCAGTGAGGCAGGTTCAGCTAAGAGCGTCCAGCTGGCCCAAGGCCACACAGCAAGCTTCCATGGTAGAGCAGGAATTCAAGCATGGATCTCCCAGACACTAGTCTGACATTGTAACCACTACACCCCCCTGGGGCTCCACATGTACTGATGGGATAAACAACCGGGTAAGCAGGGCTCCCCTAGGGCCATTTCAGGTCAGGGGAAAAGGGCCCAGCGGTGGGGGTGGGGGGAGAGCCATTATCACCCTCTCCCCAAACACCACAGCAAGGTTGCCAGCCCAGAGCTGGCAATCGACAAGAGCTTTTGGGGGTAGTGGACATAAACTGGTGTCACTCCAATGCCCTACGTGTCACTTCCAGCATGAACTTGGAAATGACATCATTGCATCAGGGCGATGCTCTAGGTTAAAGTGGTTTCAGCTTGGAGAAACGACAATTGAGGGATGACATAAGAGAGGTTTACAAAACTGTGCATGGGATAGAGAAGGTAGAGAAAACAGTACTTTTCACCGTTTCTCACAACATAATTTCATCAATGAAATTAATGAGCAGTAGAATGAGAACGGATAAAAAGAAGTACTTCTTTACCCAAACAGTAATTAACATGTGGAAACCACTGCCTCATGAAGTGGTACTGGCTACAAGTATAGACAGTTTCAAGAGAGTATTGGAGAATCACTTGGAGCAGAGGTCCATCAGTGGCTATTAGCCACAAGGTATAGATGGAAAACTATGTCTGGGGCAGTGATGCTCTGTATTCTTGGTGCTTGGGGGGCAACAGTGGAAGGGCTTCTTGAGTTCTGGCCCCACTGGTGGACCTCCTGACAGCATCTGGGCTTTGGCCACTGTGTGACACACAGTGTTGGACTGGATGGGCCATTGGCCTGATCCAGCATGGCTTCTCTTATGTTCTTATGTTCTCTTATGTTCTTAAGTAGAACATAAGAGAAGCTAATGTTGGATCAGGCCAATGGCCCATCCACTCCAACACTCTGTCACACAGTAACCAGAAATACCAGGTGCTATCAGGAGGTCCACCAGTGGGGCCAGGACACTAGAAGCCCTCTCACTACTGTCCCCCCCAAGCACCAAGAATACAGAGCATCACTTGCCCCAGACCGAGAGTTTCTATCTATACCTTGTGACTAATAGCCACTGATGGACCTCTGCTCCAGATGTTTATCCAATTCCCTCTTGAAGTCGTTTTGGGAGGTCCTAGAAGATTATCCCAAAGCAATGATGTCACTTTTGTGTTCACACCAGAAGTGACATCATAGTGATGCCACTCTCCCCGCCCCCCATTGTCCCCCCACTGGCATACCATGTGGGGACAAGGAACGGAGGCTGCCTGCGGGAGGTCTCCAGCCGGAGCAACCTGGCCATCCTGCATCACAACCCTAGAAACTGAGTTTGCAGAACAGGACTCCAGGTACACCTCTGACCTGGAGGACCTGGGGTTGCTGGGAGAACGGAACTAAGGAAGGGAGAGCCACATATGCCACACCAATAACAGAGGCCATATTAACTGGAATATCCTGCACTTAAAAGGAGAATGCTCACTTTTTTTCGCCATCATCACAGCCGACTTATGGCAACCCCACAAGCTTTCAAGGCAAAAGACATTCAGGGGGTTTGCCATTGCCTGCCTCTGCATAGCGACCCTGGGCTCCCTTGATGGTCTCCCATCCAAGTACCAACCGGGGCTGACCCTGCTTAGCTTCCGAGATCTGATGAGACTGGGCTACGCAGGTCAAGGCTCTCTACACACTATCAGGAGGCTTAACTGTGCCTGTAAAGTGGGGTTTTCAAGGTCAGAGACTTCAGAGGTAGTTTGCCAACCCCTGCCTCTGCGTAGTGGCCCTGGACTTCTTTGGTGGTCTCCTATCCAAGTACTAACCAGGGCCTGCCCTGCTTAGCTTCTGAGATCTATCAAGATCGGGCCAGCCTGGGCCATCCAGGGCCATCCAGGTCAGGGAGACTTAATTAGGAGAGGACATACCCATCATCATCAATGTAACAGTGAAGTGTGGCCTTTATTTTAATCTTTGGTGAAAGAAACCTGCCCTATGAGCGTTCAAAGTATGGCAAAGACCATCCTAATAGAACAGGCCTAGATTGTTAAGTTTGCAATCCAGACTCCTGAAAACTAGCAAAAAAATATGTTTAGTTGCCGTAAGGCAAGGCCAGACGTTAAAACCTTGCCATGGGCAGAACCAGACTGCTCCCCTCCCCTTCCCCTGCGTAAAACCCATTTCCCCCTTGAAAAGGCTACTGTGGGACCGCCGGGCAAAATGGGAGGCAGTAGCAAAAAGGGGAATCTGGCAAGAGCATCTGCCTCTTGTGCTAGGAGAAAGTCAGCAGCATCCGACCCATGAAAAACTAAGCGGAGAATCTACTGCAAAACAGACATTTAGACAAGAAACAACAGGCTGGATTCTTTCCCCCCCCCCAACTTTTATTTATGTTTAACAATTAGGCAAAAACAAGAGTTTATTTACTCTTAAAGTAAGAAGTTTCCCCAAAAATCTAATGTCGAGAGCATTCCAACCTTAATCAAACCATAACCACCATCAAATCGTTAACAGGATAAAAATACAGTAAAGTTCAGTTTTCTTTTTTCCCTTATTGATATCTATTTTTAAGCTAATTATAAAATTTATTCCATGTAGTCTCATAGACTGATTCTTTTTCTTCTTTTAGAGTAGAAGACAGTTTGTCCATTTCAGCTACCTCAAAGAGTTTGTTAACAAACTCTTCTCTATTTGGGACTTTATCTAATTTCCAGTATCTTGCATACACCAATCTTGCTATGGTAATACCATGTATAATTAATAACTGATCATTTTTGGAAAAAATCTCTGGAATTATACTTAAAAGAAATAACTGGGGGTTAAGAGGAACCAGGCAGATTCTTGGCATTCTTTTGCACGTAGCTGATGTGGATCTGACCCGAGGCAGAAAGGTACTGTGTGTTAAGTGACCCAATAGCCCTGTAAAGTAGGCCAATAGCAAGGCTGAGAAATTAAGCACTGCTGACAGAAAGCCACTATCTTGCAGGCTTTTTTTTTTTTTTTACAGAACACCATAAACAAGAAAGACGAGTCTCTTCCCCAGGACGCTTACGATGGAAATTCAAGACGCCGGGGAGAGGGCCGAGAGAAAGGAGATGCGAGGATAACAGGACACAAGAAAATGGAGTTGCACAAATGAAGGCATTTTTTAATTAGGAGGCGAGGATTTAGGATTAAGCCCAAAGCCTGACAGACGTGGTGGAATGAGAAGGGACTGGAAGGAAGGGAGGTGGCGCAGCACAGGAGTTTGGAGAGGGAGGAGGGAAGGGTTAGGCAGAAAGGGAGAGCTACCTTAGCTTGCAAAAAGCCCAGCAAAAGCGGCATATCCCAACTGTAGCTGAAGTCCCCTCCTCGCCCCTGTTCTCCTCTCTAAAATGAGCCAGTGGTCTAAAGTGAGGCTATCGTACTTTGGTCACAGTGACAAGAGTCACTGGAAAAGACAATAATGCCAGGAAAAGTGGAAGGCGGGAGGAAAAGAGGAAGACCCCCACATGAGATGGACTGGCTGAACCAGGGAAACCACAAAGGCCCTCAGTTTGCAAGGCTACTGTGAACCATGGGACGTTTTGGAGGAGGTCACCACCATACATCGGTCTTCAAGCGTAACAAATGCATCAGAAGTCAAACGACAAATTTGCAACTCGCAACACAATTGCAAGCATCCAATCCAATCACAGCCCAGCCCGTAGGTTTCAGGGTGTTCACTACCACACTGGGGGCTAGAAATAGCTAACTTTAAAAAAATCTGGAAGCCCTAAAAAAATCCACAAGGATTTTTGCACTGGCATGGCACTGTTTTATTATATTCTCACTGTACAAAACCGACCATTTCAGGGGGAGAGGGGGGGAGAATAAAAGCATTTGTCGAAGCCTCCTGCCCGTCACACTTCACTCTGCCACCTGTTTAGAGCCCTCATCCCCCCCAAAGCAGCAGTTCCCTCAGGGGAGAGAGGGATTCCTCCCCATTTCTGAGACAACCAGGCAGGCATGCGCTTGCGCTGGTACATGCACACAGATGTCATACACCTTGATGCGGCTGCATTTTCCAACAGGATGCACTCCAGCCCTGTGAACAGTTTCACTCGCTTTCATCAGAGAGTACGAAATCCAGAGTGCGCATTAATGGTCATAATTCAGCTTTCTTTTTTCCATCCAGGGGCACCAGACAGGGATGCCCCCTGTAACCATTGCTCTTCGCAATAGCAACAGAACCCCTGGCAAATGAACGACGTCTCAATAAGAACATTGAAGGTTATTTCTATTAACGGCCAGGAGCACAAACTGTCTTTATATGCAGATGACATCACACTTTATATAGAGAAACCACTACAATCCATTTCAACTATACAATCCATGATAAGACGTTTTTGGTGCAGTCTCTGGTTTAAGTTCGAATGAGGCAAAATCAGAAATTTATCCCATTAAGCTCTCTACGAAGTCCCGGACTTTTTTTTGGCAAAGACTCTTCCATTTCATTGGATCTCATCTACCTGGCGACATTTGGGCATACAGATTCCCTTAAACCTTAAAGACCTGCTCTCAAGTAACTTCCACAAGGTTTTCAAAGAAGCCCAAGAACAGATGCAAGTCTGGCATGAACTTAAACTTTCCTTACCAGACCGAATACAACTAATTAAATCCTTTGTATTCCCAAACTTTTTATTTCTTTTTAGAGCGCTCCCAATTTACATTCCGGAAAAAGACTTTAAAAATTGGCAAACGGCTACACACCAATTTATTTGGAAATTCAAAAAATCTAGAATCTTACTTGGAAATTCAAAAAATCTAGAATCTTAGAATCTAGAATCGTGCCTTGTCAAAACCGACGTCTTTGGGAGGCTTAAATCTACCTCGTTTCCGAACTTATTATCATGCAGCTATTCTTTCAAACCTGCCGAAAATGATCCAGCCAAACCCAGAAGCTCGATGGGTTCACATTGAACAATCATATGTTGCACCTTTTAACCTACCAGAGGTATTTTGGATTCCAGCATCGCAAAGGCCCTCACAAATACTGGAAAATCCCCATCTTTCCACAACACTTAAAAACTGGGACCAAAAAAGAAAATTTCTGTCACCCTCAATCTCTCTGCTCTCTACGTTCACACGCCAATCTTGGTTTTTACCAGGAAAGGACCTTCAGTTTTTAAGAAATGGACGGAAGCCGGCATCTCTCAACTTCAACATTTGGTGCATAGAGGAAAAATTCACACTAAACAACACTTTGAAGAAAAGATGGGCAATATCTTATCTTGGCTACAATACTACCAACTAAAAAGTCTTACAGAATCTTTGATGACTACTAATACTTTTAAAAGGCAAAAGACCACCTTCGAACAATTAATAGACAAGTACCCAGATTCTGCTACTGGTCTTCTTCCTAAAACTTCCAAAATTCTCTCAGAACAGGACTGCTCCTTTAAATCTAACTTTCAAAAAGCTTGGGAGAAAGATCTCCAGATGGAACTTTCAGAGGATCAGTGGATCTTATGTTGGTACTCAAAGAGACTTAGCAAAATTTCCAGCATCCACCTACAGTGGTTTAAAACTATCACACGTTGGTACTATACCCCAGATCGCCTGCACAGGATTAACCATAAACACAGCAATCTATGTTGGAAGCAATGCGGACAGGTGGGGTGTTTCATACATTGCTGGTGGGCTTGTCCTTCCATTAACAAATTCTGGAACTCAGACTTAGCAGAAATCTCAATAATCACCTCACAAAGGATTCCTTTATTACCAATAGTGGCACTTCTTCAGATACCTGACCCATCACAGTGCCAAGAAAGATTAACTGACCTTACACTATTCTTATTAGCTGCAGCAAGACTATCAATTGCAACATCTTGGAAATCTGCTTCTCCCCCAACATTGTCAACATGGAGGAATAAAGTCGGGGATCAATTCATCCTATGCAAAATTACAGACTCGGTACATAACCAACAATATGGTAACACAAAAATGCACTCCACGTTCATGCAACCTGGTTCCCATGGTTGCAGTACATGTCGGAAAAAGAACTGCTTCCTGAAAACACGTTATACACTGCACTACTTCAGTTCTGACCTTACCTTTTGAAAACTAACTCACTAACATATCTTATCAAGGTACAATAACTAAGGTTTACAGTACTTCTAAATCTTTCAGTGATCAGACTATAGGGTCGCACAGTTACAGTTGTCTTTAAACATAAGTTATTATTTTTATTAGTCATTAGTCAATATGCCTGTTTCTAAAAAATTCTGTATTCTATATTAAGTTATGCTGTTCTTGTAATTCAATAAAAAAATTAATAACAAAGAGAGTACGAAATCGTATCCAAAGGGGTTTGAGTGCTCGTTTTCGAGAGCAAAACAATAATACATGAAACCCACCCCCTGCCTTCTTTTGGCCTGGCACTATTTTGCACCCACTGGCAACCAAAAACTGATTTCTGACCCATTAATAGCACCCCGCTAAGTTTTAGCGGCCAGAACAGGGGTGGCCAAACTTGCTTACCTTAAGAGCCACACAGAATAAATGTCAGATGTTTGAGAGCCGCAAGACGTGAACAAATATTACACACACGTTTTTATTGAAAAATAACCTTGAATGAGACTGCCAAAAATAAAAACAAATGGGGTAAAAACAGATATTGATAATGATATTTATTTATCCGATGATATTTCTAGGCTGGGGGGGCCCTTGAGAACGCATTTAAAGTTGCTTTCTTTCTCTGCTACCCCCACACCTCAAGCCTACCCATGGAGGGGAACACTGGCTGGGGAAGGGAAGACCGATCAGGGAGGCATGCCTCCCCATTGCTTCCCCAGCTGCCCTGCTGGGAGCCGCTTGATGTGTGTGAAAGAGCCGCATGTGGCTCCCGAGCCCCAGTTTGGCCACCCCTGGGCTAGAGCATCAGACTAGGATCTGGGAAGCCAAGGTTCAAAGCCCCACTCTGCCACGGAAGCCTGCTGGGTGATCTTGGACCAGTCACACACTCCCAACCCAACCTACCCCGCAGGGTTGGTGTGGAAATAACAAGGGAGCAGAGGAGAATGACGTAAGCTGCTTTGGAGCCTCCCTGGGGAGGGAGAGAAGCTGTTTCCTATAACGGTGCTGTGTTTTTTTTTAATCTACATCCTCATTAATGGTGTCGTACCATGAGCTGCCTTGAAGGCGAGTGGAAAGGACGGACCCAGGCACTTTTAAATGAGTAAAAGCTCTGCCACGGTGATCTCAGCCATGAAGCAGGAGGGGCCAGGAAGGGAGGGGTTAACCTGACTCAATGAAGTGCATAATTAAAACACGAACCATCTGCTGGTGTCCATCTGGCTTTTATGCTCTTATGATGATAGGCACTGAGGGGGGTGGTTTTTGCCATGTGCCTTCCAGATAATGGATTGTCTTTTCTTTAAAGAAGTAGAAGTGAAGCCCCCCCCCTCCCCCCGGGCTGGAACTGGCTTGTATCCTACCGCTCCCCTCAGCCAAGTCTTCAAGCCTTCCTGCAGCCTGGGGAAAATTCTGGAGACTTGGGGGTCTAGTGTGTGAGGGCAGAGTGCGGGGAGGGGAGGGACCTCAGTGGGATACAATGCCGCAGAAACCCCCCCCCCTCCAAAGCAGCCATTTTCTACCAGGGAACTGATCTCTCTTGCCTGGAGATCACTTGTATTTCCAGATCTCCAGGCTCGGCTCCACCAGGACGTTGGCAACCCTAGGTAAGATACAAGCCAGGTAAGATACAATACCTAAGGTTGCCAACTCCAGGCTGGGAAATTCCTGGAGATTTGGAAGTGGAGCCTGGGGAGAGGCCTCAGCACGGTATAACACTACAGAGTCCCAACTTCCAAAGCAGCCAGTCTCTTGGTGGAAAGACAAAATTATGTATGTGACTACCGATAAGAAAGAAGAGACTTCTTTGGTGCCCTGATGGTAAAATCCCGAGGACTGTCATGATGTGCAAAGTGGAACTCACTTCACAAGGCCCTCCTCGGCCAATACACTTTGGGAAAGGATTATCTACTGCTCTACAGTAACTTCCCAGATAGTCCTACATGGGCTGGAAAACCCAGAAAGTCAGTGAGGCGTATGTGATATCCTGCAGTACACAGATTCAGACATACAGCATTGCCTGAAAGGCAAAGGATCAAGCCCTACTTCCACAACACTTGGGGGCGGGGCCCAATCTGGGTTACTCATTCATGCAGCCTAGCCTACCTCACAGGGCTGTTGTGTGGATAAACCTACTTACCTAAAAGGGCTTATATACCTGCCTAATACACATACCCTCCCCAATAAATCATTGTGAAACATTTAATGAGGTGATGAACACCAGTTGTGTGGTTAGATGCGCTCTTAGACCACAGAGCAAAACTGGAACGCTGATGACACCCAGTTGTATCTGTTGATGGACGGCCAGTCCGGGGCCACCCTGAATGACCTGGAGCGGGCGCTTCAGGACGTGGCGGACTGGCTTAGGCTGAGTCGACTGAAACTGAATCCAACGAAGACGGAGGTCCTGTGCCTGAGTCGGGGTGGACTGGGGGTAGGGATCCCACTACCGGCCTTCGGGGGGGCGCCATTGGTGCCAGCGCCGAAGGTCCGGAGCTTGGGAGTGCTCCTGGATGCCTCCTTAACTATGGAGGCCCAGGTAGCAGCCACTGCCAGAGCAGCCTTTTGCCATCTACGGTTTAGTATTAGGCCCGGCCTGAGTAAGCCGAACAAACTGTTGTGCCTAATGAACTTTTATTGAGAATGAAACTAAACCAGTCTGGGAATAAACCTGAGACGCCTTTTGCTGTGAAAAGTAGACCTGCTTTTGATCTGATGCCACTTACAAGCATGAACCTCCCACATCATGTCTAGTTCAGACTCAATTTATCACACTTATGCTGGCACAACAGCGCCAGTGGTTCCTTTCACATTACCATTCTAAACCGGATATTATCCATTGTTGGCCAGATCCCAAGTACAGCAATACAGGGATGGGGGTTTCATACAGCAGATTTCATTCCATTAATGAGCCGTCTCTGAAGCAATCTGGTCATTTCAAACAGTGATGTGCTTTTTCCCCACGCTTTTTTGCTGCGCGATCTTTCTCAGACTTTTTTTAATGTTCTAAATCGAGTGCTATAGTGCTAGACCAATACAGCACTTCTCAGTGTATCTCAGTGGTGCCAAGGCATCTCAATGGTACCGCTGTAGCACTAAAGTGCTATGTTGGTCTAGTGCTATAGCACTCAACTTAGAATGTCCCCCCCCCCCCCCAAAAAAAGGTTCAAGAAAGATCATATAGTGAAAAAGAGCAGGGGGGAGCGTGGAGCTACTGGAAGTGCTGCAGACATTTTAAGCAGCACACTACAGCAATTCAGAAGTGGAAAGAAGAGGTGAAAATGGAAGAAAGCTGTTAACCTCAAGAACAGCTCAGCCACGCTTTCTTAACTGGATACAACTTTATATGAAAAGCTAAATAAAATATGTTAGCAGCCAGTTGCTAAAAGGGTTGACACAAAAAAATCTGTTAACAACCGGCTACCAAAATGGATTACATAGGCTGTCTGAAAGGGGCTACAAAGAGAATGAGGAATGTATGTGATCAGATAAACCCACACACACACACTCACCCCGGGCTCAAATTTAGCTTTTACCCCAAACTCCTCTCTCTCACCCTTGATGCCCCCTCCACCTGCAGTGCTGGGGCAACAAGACTGGGCTATCTCATGGGAACACTGCAACTGTGAGAAGAAGATGTCTATGAAGCCCTTTGAACACCAATGGCAGATTGCAGGGCCAGACATCCTTATGTCCAGCTGTAGAGTATTATTTTTTCTCTCAACTAATTTATTGGGAAAACAGAAATATACATATTGAAGTCTACAAAGTCGGTTGATTTGAATGCATCAGAAATAGTAATTTTATGGAGTATCACAACAGGGAAATTTCAAAAGATAGCTTTTCGATAGCTTCGTAGATGAATTAAAAAGACTTTGGGAAGCAAAATGCTCTGTAGATGTTAGAATATCTTAGGCGTGGAAGTTTTACTGTGCTGTTTTCCTAGAAAATGCACTTCAGGTAAATGGAAGTGCCGACAAATTATCCTGTCCATCGTTGGTTGCTGATTCAAACTCTTTGAAGCTAATATGGCCATCCGAATCCTGAGCAACTTCCTTTCCAATCAGTTTCTTGGCAGGAAGCCTGGATGCCTTGCAAGCCCTCTTCTACAGGAAGAACAGCATTATTTCGTGGTGGTTTTTTATCAACTGAAGAGGCCTTCTAATGATCATATTCCAAATGTTTCAGGCCCATGAACCATGATCAAGCGAAATATTTCAGAACCACTTATGAATCTGCTCTTGAGTATCAGTATATATCACGGTTGCCAGCAGGCCTGGAAAAAATGTCCTACCCCTTTAACACAGGTTTAATCCAGCTGTAGAGTGTTATGTGCTTTAATTCTTTAACAAATTTTATTCTTATCTCTACAAAAAAAAACCCTAAGTAAAACAGAAAGGGGAAAAAAATACATCAGTTTTTCAAAGTATCTCCAAAATGGCACCAAATTATCCAACGAGATATTCTGAACTGTCCTAAGGAAAACATCAGAAAAGCCCTGCTGGATCAGACCACTTGTCCTTCAAATGTGCAGCATCCTGACTCACACAGTGACCAATCAATTATTAGGAAAACAAGGCCAAGGCCTTTCCCTCCCGGCACTGGGATTCAGAGGTTTACTGCCCCTAAACGTGGACGTTCCCTTTAGTCACCACAGCTGCTTTGTCTACTGCCAAATTGTGGGGGTGATTTGCTAACACTTCATTCTCTGGCCATCTCTGCTGTTTTGCCTCTGGCGTGACTGAGAGCACATTCTAGTTATTTTGTGAGCAAGGGTCTTCATTGTGAGAACTCTGGATTTCCCCCATTTTGAGCAAGTACCAATTTGCCACTGAGCCTCAGTTTCCTTTTTGTTAGCTGACATTAGCCCTGCAGTTATGTGATCTGTGGCCAAATTCTTGTCTATTACAATACCTTTTGAGACACTCTCCTGGTACATGTTAACGTGACACTCTTGTGATTTTACTAGTGGCATAAATTTTACTTTATCAATTATTCTGTAACTGTTATTGACATCTGAACTGTGATTTTATTGTATGGCTCAAGACCTCCAGTCAAAGGAGCTTATTGTTAATAAAGGAACAGTCAACCATCACAGCTAGGATTCAAATTACACCAAAGCAAAACACTCCTTAAAAATCCATGTTATGATGAGTCATGAATCCAACAAAATGTTGCTATATGGAATGATAAGTTCCTTTGCCATTTTTCTCCTGTGGAGGATGTCTGTAACTTTTGGTATCAGCAGAATGTCCCAGAATTTAATAAACTAAGGATGAAACAAAGGAGGTTTTACACTGTACTAGCATTTTGCAACTAAAGTTATAAACTGCATTCAATAAATTCCAAACCAGCTCATAATGTTGCTTCTCCACTGGTCAGAACTGAGGGCCAAGCAGAATATTTCACAGATCTGACAGGATCTCAAAACAAAGCATTGTCTCAACAGTATACACAATCCCACTTTAAAATTTCTGAATAACTCAGCATTCTCAAGAGACATAAATCAGATCTGATCTTGACAGAAAGCTTTGTCAACACTTACCCTCAACAGTGTAGTAAATTTATTTAATCACTGAGGGGGGTCAAGAAGTACTCATACAATTATTTCTAAAAGTGCAAGTGGATAGAGATACTGCAGAGCTTTGTTTAAATACAGTCTCCCGGTCGGAATGTATTAGAGCAACAATTCATCACAAGACCCCTTAAATGTTTTCCCTAAAAAAACTCATCTGAGTTAAAAACAGAACTTTTGATATTCCTTTCCAATGGGTCAACAAAGGGCTTCAGATTCCACCTCTTTCAAGTCAACACCACCTCGGTTTATACGTCAACATGAATGTTCAGCTGTAAATAATGCAACCAGGATGGACTGGCCCCATCCATCGTGAATCCAATTACCTGTTCAATCAAGCAAGAGTTCAGCTTAATGACATCATTAAATCTAATTATGCCATGTGAAACCCATTCAGCCACATCTCCAGAAATAATGAAGTATTGATTCCAGATAAAAGAAATTTAAAAGAAATTTAAACAGAAGGCAATTTTATTCTCACCGCAGACTTCTAATATGGAGGCTACAGATACATCCACCTGTATTATATTCCATTTTATTTAAAAAAAACCCAATAACATCAAGTGTAAGGGAACCAAAGAACATTGTTGCTCCAAAGGGTACAATGCCCAATCCTAATCATGTCTAATCCAAACAAGCTGCAGCTGGCGGCTTTTTTTTTTTAACCTGAAACATTCACATCAAATATTTCAGTTTTTGAGGTATTATACCCAGAAAAAGAACCCAAACAGCAGATTAATTTGAGAACAGTTTGAACAGATATTGCAGGACAAGTCAAGACTAAAGCAACATGCAGATATACTTAAAAGTAACTCTTGTCCACTATTAATTCCACGACATTATTCCCTGACTTTACAGTGACTGCTCAGGGTCTGGAAGCAAATATTTAAAATGATAAAGGATAGCTTTGTTTTGTGTGCCATATCGTGTTATTAGCAGTTTAGACACCATAAAAGTTGACCCCAGCCTGAGCACGGAATGATTCAAAGGAACAGTACAAGATTGGAAAATGTGGAGAGAGAGCTGGGCCACAGAATCACCACGAGTCGGACACAACTGAATGGCTGACAATAACAACAGACTGTTGTTGATCTGCAGCTTCCATTCTTGGATCTGCATGCAGCTCTAATGCAAGAAGCGAAGGAGGATCCAAAGTTAAACTTCTCCAGCATACCTAACAAAAAGGACCACTCGACTCTGTCAAAGGCTTTCTCACCATCCAACAATACTACACTGCAGAGCAATCCTAAACAGAGTTACACCCTTCTAAATCCAATGAAATCCCCTAATATGGTTTGGTTTTTTACACGGTCCTCTCTTACAGAAAGGGTATATCTTCTTTTTCATCAGCTACAACCTCAGTGGGGGGAATCTACTGTTGAGGCTAAAAAACATGCTGCATGCTTTCAAACACATCGGGGGGGGGGGGGGGAGCTGCTAGGCCAAGCTGGCCTGCAGTTATAGCAGGCTATTGGGGGCTCCACCACTTTCCTTAAAGGGCCAGCCCCACAAGATTTTTTTTAGCTCATTGCTGAAGATATACATTTAAAAGCATGAAAGCAAATCTGAGCACAGGAGGGGGGAAATGCCACTTCACTGACACAGGGAGGCACAGCAGATAAAACAACTTCTACAAAAAAGTCTTAAGAATTACCAGCCGAGGCAAAACGTGTTTTCCTAGCCTGCTCGGTCACCCATGCCTCTGCAAATAATTTCTGGACTAAAAAAGTAAAAGAGAAAAACACCCCAAGACCGTCAGCAGAAGCAGCAGGCAAGTACTGAATGGCCCAGAAGCTACAGATGTTGCTGCAATGTTGAAGCTTGGCTTCATCAACACCTGGACAGGAGACTCTTGGGAGCCGTGTTGTGAGCCATGCTCAAGCATTCCAAAAATGAAAGGGAAAAAAGCTGGATCATCAGCCAGAGTTATACTGATTCAAATTATAGCTCAGCTCTGTTTACTTAACATCTAAGAAAATCAGAAGAGTGAGATCTGTTTTCTAGGTGGTGAGCCGTGTTGAGCTGAAGCAGCAGGACACATCTGGAGTGCAGTGGCACCTTTAAGACCACCAAAGGTTTATTTAAGGTACGAGCTTTCGTGTGCAAGGCACTTTTTCAAATACACTGGAATATTTATTTTTATTTTATTGTTTTATTTATTCCATTTATATCCCGCCCTCCCCGCGAACAGGCTCAGGGCGGCAGAGTTCAAACTTATAGACAGGCTGAACAGCAAATTTACATGTAACATGATGAAGATGTTTTAAGATATGCAAAAAACTAAATAACAAGCTGAGGTCATACGGTCAACAGTTGACAACTGTTGACCGTATAACCTTAGCTTGTTATTTAGTTTTTGCATAACTTAAAACATCACCATGATGCATGTAAATTTGCTGTTCAGCCTGTCTATAAGTTTGAACTCTACCTTCCGTTCCAGTGTATTCGAAAAAGTGTGCCTTGCACACGAAAACTCATACCTTGACTAAATCTTTGTTGGTCTTAAAGGTGGACTCTAAATTTGTTCATCTGTTTTCTAGGTACGGATAAAAATCCCAAACACCCTATCTTGACCAGAAGACGGAAAACCTATGTAGGAAAGGGGGGGGGGGGGGGCTGGCTTGATCTGCAATGCCCAACGGGGTCAGCAGGGTCACCAGAGGAGGAGCTCTGGCTTGACCACCCCACAAGTCAAGAGGATCTTCACTGTACCCCTTTGCTTCCCCCCACATACGTGAATGGCTAGCGTTCACGTTCAGGATGGACGGAAAAGCTTTTCCGAGACTGCAGTGATGACAAAAATCCACCCGTTCCTCCACTGTAGGAGCGTCACAAAGGGCGAGCAGAGTGCCCCCCCATGTGCACAGATGCCCTCTATCCTCCAAGGGCCCTTGGAAGTTACCGGGCCTTCCCCGACGCGTGCTCCAACCTTAGTTACGACAGGTACGGTGCTGTAGTAGGATACGGACACGTGCATTCAGTTACAGAAATAAAAACTGGTTCTGGCCGTTCAGTCCTACTTTTAAACGGGGGATACCTGTCAGTGGCTCCGGAGCCACCTGGGACACTTCTGAGCACCGTTCCCCAGTGTGGGGTTCAAAAAAACGGACAAGGCCCTTGCCCAGTGGGGCTTGTGGCTGACACTGAGCTCCCTGAGGCACAGTCCTCACGCCAGGGATGAAAGTAAATGTGGCTTTTTGGCTGACGGGAATTGCTCTCCGCTAGCCACAGAGTGAGCATCGCTGCTTCAGGATGGGGGAAAGACAGAAGCCATGAAGAGGTTATGCAGATGAAAGGGCAGAGCACCAGCAACGAGGGCTGGTCTTCAATCGCTGGGGTCACGGAGGGGAAGGAAGCACCTCCCCCTCACCCCAATGATGTCCATTAAGGTACCCCACCCTTTTCTCCCGTCATTTCCACTTACGCCTGGGGGGAGGGGGAAGTCAAGTACTTACTCCCAAGTAAGCATATACAGGAGTGCTGGTCTGCTACCCTCAAAGATCTGTCTAGCCTGGTCTCTCAGTTAGGCCACCCCCCACCACCCTCGCTTCCTTGTGTTTGGCCAGTCACTGCTTACCCAGGGCACGAGCCACTGCCAGGAACGGGATCTGATCAATGACGGTGCTCCGCCGCACAGGACCGTTGTGGGTCAGACGGGGCCTCTTCCACACGACCCGGTTCACGCCGGATTTGTTTATCACGCTGAAGTTGGAGGGGAGGGGAATCAGAGGAGTGGGGGGAAAGGTAGAGAAAACAAAACAAGCCAGTTAAAAGCTGCACAACTTCACAACCCCGGGTGTCCTAGCCTTAATTTCCAAAAACAAAGAAATGGCTTCTAGGCTTCATGAGGGCAAGCTGGAAAGTGTGCGGGGTGGTACTGGAGAGCCAGCATGGCGGATTGGTTAGGGCGCTGGGCTAGAATCTGGGAGACACGGCTCCGAATCCACACTTGAACCAGGGGAGCTCGCTGGGTGATCGTGGGCCAGTCACACAGCCTCAGCACAACCTACCTGACAGAGCTCTTGCGAGGCTAAAATGGAGGACAGGAAAACACTGTAAGCTGCTTTGGCTCCCCACTGGGGAGAAAGGCCGGGTATAAATGATGTCAGCAAATAAATACTTCATGAGATCCCAAAGCACAGCGGCTATTAGGTGCCAAGCAAAATTTCCAGCACTTTGGGAACAGGAGGGGGCGCCTCAGAGTCTAAACAGCTGGGGCCCCTCCTACTTCCCAGATCTGCATGAATGCCTCAACTCATAAAGAAAACCTAGCAAATGAATTAATTCACGAGACCTTACGGGTATAACGCTCAGCAAAGCCTCAGAAGCCAGAAAGATCCGCGATTCAGATTTCCGGTAGCGGGAGGGCAAGCTGCTGTGCTCCTTGCCCCTTCCACTCCCTGCAACTTATACCAAACAGTAAAAAAAACCAGAACAAAGTTTGAGTCCAGTGTAGGGTTTCCAGGTCTCATCGACGTGCCGGTGGGCGGGTGAAAGGGAGCTCTCCGGGAGTGGGGCGGGGCTCCACAACACGATGACGTCACTTCCAGGTGATGTCACCATGTCGGGGATGTCACCCAGCGGCATCACTGTTTGGGGGTGGGATTTCCCCTGCCTGCTAGCTGGCCGGCAGTAGGCAGAAGCCCTCAAAACCAGGGGATTCCCCTTTTGGACCTGGGGAATGGGAGCCCTAGTCCAGTGGCACCTTTAAGACCAACAACATTTAATTCTGCGTATAAGCTTCCATGTGCAATTACACTTCCTCAGATACACTGAAATGGAAGTTAACAGTCCATACATATAGGGAGAGAGTGAACAGCAAATTAGCATATGACATAATGATGATGTTTTAACAGATGCAAAGGCCAAACAGAAATAACAAGCTAAGTTCATATGGTCACCATTTCTTTGGATTTAATTACAGGGGGAAACACACTGAAGCAAATAAATATGTCAAAATAGGAGAGTAATGGGTAATGCATCCTTTTTAATTGTGGGATGCTAAGAGTAATTAACTGAGATCCGGTTATACCTCGAATATAACTTTGTTGGCCTTAAAGGTGCCCACTGGACTCAAACTTTGTTCTCCTGCTTTAGACCAACACGGCTGCCCATCTGAGAAAAAAAACAGTTTCAAAAGGTAGCCGGGTTTGTCTGCAGTAAAACAGTTAGATTCAAGTCCAGTAACACCTCAGAGACCAACGAGAGTTTCAGGGTAGGCTCTGGAGTCTCATAACTAGTAAAACTAGTATAACCAGTAAAAGAAATACACAGCTAGCTTCATCCCATACACAAGCCCCGCCCCAAATGGCTGCTCTTGGTGCAGAATCCAAGTCCCCCTGACCAGAATTCAAAATAGCTTTAGCACAAAGCATGCCCTCCCAATCCATCCTGAGTCCAGCTAAGTCCACTGCCAAAGGTGTCACACTGCACATTTCTGTGCACAGTGCCACCTGTACATCCCCAAGTACGTGAGGCTGCATTGTACACAGGGGAGAGGCTGCAAGCTCAGTGGCAAAACACCTGATTGGCGTGCAGATGATTTCAGTACAGTACATTCATTACAGCATCGAGCCAACATAACCATAACGCTTTAAGATACAGAGTTATAAAATGCAAATACAGTTTTATAAATTTAGCCGTACATTTCTAATGCGATAGCATGCCACCCAAAATTTAGCCGAAGATTCAGTAATAGTCTGATTTTCGTCAGATAACAATCAGTCACAACACTCCCAGTCTGTCTGCCCAGATGTTTCTTTTACAAAACTTGGGATATGTTTATAGATGACCTCAGGTTTCATTGCAGGCATCTCTAAAGAACCTCAGCCTGAAACCCTGGAGAGCCCCTGCAGGTCTGAGCACTAATGGTGGACTAATGGTGTGATACAGTATAAGCAGGGCTTTTTTCCTGGAACGGAGTTCCAGAACCTCTTCAACAATTTTTATTTTTTTTAAGTTTAAAAGTTCATGAGTTTTCAATACACAGATTGAAAACTTCAGTTCCCTCTTGAGAGCTCCGGCACCTCTTTTTCTTAAATAAAATTTTTAGCCTTGAGTACAAACCTTGTGAAAACTGACCCCCAAGACCCTGAATGACAGCGGCTGTCCAAAATCTCATGCAGAGAGAGAGAGGTCTTTCCCAACTCTGGCTACCCGAGATCCTTTAACTGGAGGTGCCTGGGATTGAACCAAGGACCTTCCACACACAAGGCAGGTGCTCTACCACTCAGCTATACGAGACCTCCTGAAAAAGGAAGCTGCCTTACACCAGCAGTTCATCTAGCACAGTATTATCTGCTCTGGCCAGCAATCACTTTTTCCTAGCATTGGGGTCTTCACTACAGTTAACCCCTCTCTCCCCACCCCACCAAGAACCAGGACACAATCTGGCAGAGAACCCGAGAAACAACATGGGTGATTCTACGTGGACCAGTCATGGAACCATGGAGTCCAGCAAGAAAGTCAAGAAGCTAGAGCAGGCAATAAGGTCAAACCCACTACGTGCTCCTCCCATATGAACCTATCTGCCCACTCCGGTCATCTTTAGAGGCCCTGCTTCGGTTGTCCCCGCCATTCGAGACTAGACAGGTGGCTACCCAAAAAAGGGCCTTCTCAGTCGTGGCACTAAAACTTTGGAACTCCGTCTCCGGGGAGATTCGCCTCTCCCCCTCTATCTTTCACCAGCAAGTGAAGACTTTTTTTTATTTTGTCTGGCATACCACCAATAATGGTTACTGGCCTCTTCCTTCTAGTTTGCGTGTTTTAATTGAATTATTTTACTATTTTAACTGTATTTTTAATTGCTCAAATATTTTAATGTTTTTTATTTTCACGGCCTTGTGGACCCTGATCGGGTGGAAAGGCAGCATAAAAATATTTTAAATATTTAAATATTTTTACATCAGGACTGATAATGAGACTGAGCAAAACCAGAATCGATACCACTGCTGCTTTCTAGAAAAGCCTCTTTGCCACTCTGTTGCTGCCTCCCCCTGCCCCCCCCCCGCACTGACCTTCCCTGCCCACCCCCGCCCCTTGACATGAGTCAGGTCTCACAACAAGCCAGCTTTGCGGCCAGTCCAGTGACTGCGTCATGTTCTATTTCAGGTAGATTTCCTTCCCAACTTTTGTGAAAACTGACCCCAAAAAGGCAACAACAAACTGAAGGACTTGTATGAGACATCAGCAACCACAATACCGATGCCAAATCACACTATGGGGCAGAGCCGCATTCAAAAGATCATCGCTTGCCTCCGCCAGAAGTTAGGCCTGGCTCCAAGGTGCTTTTTTTAATTGAAAGATTCAAAGCAGCCGGGGCTCTCCTGGGATTTCTGCCAGCAACATCGGGAGACAGAATTTTAAATAGAAAGAGAGGAACGAGACAACAGGATAGTCCTCATCTGCCCGGAGGCAAAGGGGATGGGTTGATCCAGACGAAGAAGAGCTGTGCCTTTAAGCAGTCTTAACACCTGCTCTCAGATGCGGAACAGCAGGACAAGTTTGAGTGCCAAAAAGTGGGGGGGGGGGGGGGAACACACAGTGCCATCTAGTTATTAACATTTCAGGAAAAAAGCAGAAGGAGCTGCATGGTGAATGGAACAGAAATAAAACACCACTGAGATAAATTGAAATCCACCACGGTGGCTCAATGGAACCTCCATGTTCAGAGGCAGTGTACCTTTGAAAAGCAGCTGTGGCGGCGATGGAGAGTGCCATCCAGTCGTAGTCGATTTATAGCAGCCTCATAAGGGTTTCAAGGCAAGAGAGAAAAAGGGGTGGTTTGCCACTGCCTGCCTCTGCATAGGGACCTAGACTTCCTTGGTGGTCTCCCATCGAAGCACCAACACCAGGGCTGACCCTGCTTCGCTTCTGAGATCTGACGAGACCAGGCTAGCCTGGGCCACCCACACCACAGCAAGAGACATACAGAGATGGTTTGCCATCGCCTGTCTCTGTGTCACAACCCTGGACTCCCTTGGTGATCTCCCAGCCAAGGACTAACCAGGGTTTAGTCTCTGAGACGGGGCTAGTCTGGACCACTCAAGGTCAGGGTGAAAAGCAGCTGGTGAAGGGCAACAATGGGAGGAGGGGGAGGAGGAGGTGTGCTTTGGCCTCCTCTGTGGCCTGCTTGCATGTGTTCAGGAGGGAAAAGAGGGTGAGGGGGGTAGATGTGCCACTGATCTGAGCAGGGCTCTCTCTTCTTGGGTGCAAATTCCACAGGGGTGTTGCAGCAAAAAAAACCGGAATGAGATCTTTGCTCCACCCTGAAGATTTTACTGTATCTGACTTCCATGAACTGGAGTCCACTTCGCAAGATGCATGAAGTGCCAACTGAGGTCATACTACATGTCATCCGAGGAAGAAGGCTTCGGCTCACAAAAACAAACGCCACAGTACACACACCCCCCCTCAGGTGCCACCAGACTCCTTTTTTATGAAATCTACAACAGCGTGAGAATCATCTACTGTCGAGTAACACACTCTGCACTAAGTCACCTAAACACTGTCCTAAACACTGTCTAATCCTAAACACTGCCTCCCCGCCCCGTACATTTATGAGTAATATAATGTATGCATAAATTATTGGAGGCAGGGCTGGTCAGCAGCAGTGCAAAGGTTTTGTATCGGTTAAAGTCCTGGGTTCAAAGTCAAATTACCAACACAATTTGGTGTTCCGCAGTCAGCCAAGACAAACCAATATCCAAAGGCCCGTTGAAGAGGAAAGCCATCAGCTGAGTTTTGCCAGCCCCGATGGAGCAGACGGCTGTGCCTCCACCTGCCACATGCTTCACGCTCTGGAGATTAACAAGCTGGCAGGATTTTGGTGAGGGCAATGTTGGCAAGAAAACCTTGTGAGCGTTGCAGCTTTCCGAAGACTTGAAAAGTGAGGGACGTGAGCCTGCCTGGCTGGTGCAGAACCAAAGAGGATGAGGTTTCCGCAAGGCAATGCCAGCTCCCAAGTCCCGAGGACTGTGTTTTGCCGCAGCAGTGGGCCAGCCTGCCTGTCCTTTATATCGTCCCTGTTCTAAGGAACGATGCCAGCAACATCATGCGCCACTGGGGAGAAGATCACGGAGGCACTCAAGAGTGGAAATTTTACATCTCTGTCTGTACCAAGGCCTGAAGACCAGGGACTCCACCCTGTTTTGAGTTACACCCAGTGTTCCCTCTAAGCTGAGTGAGTGTGAGCTAGCTCACAGTTTCTTAGCCTCCGGCTCACACGTTTTTGTCTTAGCTCAGGAAGGATGGCTCCAGAGCAAGCTAATTTAGGCAGCTGCCAAATCGCTGGCTCAGAACTTTATTGCCAGTAGCCCACAAAGTAGAGTTTTTGCTCACAAGACTCCTCAGCTTAGAGGGAACATTGGTTACACCCTGTGAGAAGTCCCGGGTTCAAATGTTACCTCTGCCATGCATTCACTACACAGCCTCAGATATCACACAAGCAGCGTGTGATATGGCGGTCATCGTACTGACCTCACTTGCCAGGCTGGTTTTGCAAGGCCGACTGGACTAATCACTGACACTCATGGTCAATGCTAAATGATTTTCGTGATTGGGATGGCAAAGGAAGAAGATTTGCACATGCCTCAGTTCTGCACGGCACACTTCCAGATGTCCAGAAGAAGAATACCTGCATCTTCGTTGTTTAGCAAACACTAGAAGCATGAGAATGGCTGGCTTTGGGTCACAGGGTTAAAGAAGGGAATCACTAGCATGGCTAGAAAAATCCGGGGTGTCTAGGAAAGCTAGGGTTTCCCCCCCCAGACCTGCCTGGGAGTAGCACTTGATATCACTCATTGCCACTTTGCCTTGTGAAATTTCATGTGGCTACTGTTTTTCAGTTTTATCACTGTAACTGTAAGAACCAGAAACATGGATGTTAAGAAACTACCATGTTCTTCACAGACACAAACTCCTGTGTTTCCTTGTCTATCCAGAGACCAGACTTAACTGCCATAATTACCGAGACAACCTCCTCAAGCATTCGACCTTTTATTCATCTGTCTCCATCACTGTCTGACACCAACAGGTAAAGACTTTTTTGTTTGGTTTGGTTTTTCCTCATATTAGCTTTCCTCCCTATTTATGTTTTTATGTTTTCATTGTTTTTAAAACTTAGTATAAGTTTGTATTTTACTGTTATAATGTCTTAATGGTTTGATGTTTGTCACTTTGGAGGCCCTGTCCGGTTGGAAAGGAAAAAAACAGAATTTTTCTAAATGCTGTACCCACCCCAGTTCTGGCCCACAATGCAGACGTTGGGTCCTTTGTACGTCACTGGGCCAGCCCCCAACACACCCACCACATTTCTCCCAGGACCAGCCTGACCCACTAGATTCCACCACTCGCTTCCTGCATTTCGAGCCTTATCTCCACCGTCACAAGGACTAGAAACTTGAAAGGGAAGATAAAAAGGAACTGAAACAGGGAAAACCTTCTGACAGCACAGTTCCTTGGTGGAACAGGCTTCCTCGGGGGATGGGCTCTCCTTCTTTGGAGGTTTTTAAGCAGAGGCTAGATGGCCACCTGACAGCAATGTGGATTCAATGACTCACCATGAGTTTACGCAGATCGTGAGCAACGCTCCCGCTAAGAAGTGGAGTCTTGTGAGCAAAAATTTTACTTTGTAATCTACTGGCATTAAAGTTGCGAGTGAGCAATTTGGCTCCTGCATAAATTAAGTGTGCTCTGGAGCCCTCCTTCCTGAGCTGAGACAAAATGTCTGAGCCGGAGGCTAAAAAACTGTGAGCTAGCTCACACTGACTCATCTTAGAGGGAACACTGGTCGTCAGAGAGAGGGCAAGGAGGGCCGAACTGGTGCTTGGCTCTTGTGACCGCTTCTTATATGCCCAGGATAATGTCAACTGTCACTCTGGGTTCAGGACGGAATTTTCCTCCAGGCCAGGTTGGCCCAGGGATCTTGGAGGTCTTTGCCTTCCTCTGGGCATAGCGCAGGGGGCACTAGGCAGAGAGGGGAGAGCTGCAAATGTCCTGCACTGCACAGGGGTTGGAGTAGATGACCCTTGGGGGGGTCCCTTCCAGGTCTATGTTTCTGCTCAGGCCACTGGTACAAAAATTAATCCAAAACTGAGGAACGTATCCAGCACCAGAAACCACCCTTTTTTTAAAAAAACAAGAACCCTATTTACCTCTCAAGTGCCTTTTTTATCCTGCCTTCCCTCCTCGGAGTTCAGGGAAGCCTGCTTTGCCCATTCTGTCCTCACAACTACCCTGTGAGGAAGATTAGGCTGAGAGACTGTAGCAGGCCCAAGATCACGCAGTAAGCTCAGGGCTTATTTCGTAGCAGGAGCTCCTTTGCATATTAGGCCACACACCCCTAATGTAGCCAATCGAGGTATGTGGCCTAATATGCAGAGGAGCTCCTGCTACGAAATAAGCCCCGGCTACCCCACCTGACTACACTCTCTGCATCCCTATACTGAAGCTCTCTTGAGGCTGCGTCTGCCCCAAACCAAACTGCGGCTAACCCTAACCAGGTTTTCCCCACCCTCAATCCAGATTTGCAAATCTCACTTCAATTGCCGGTTTCAAACCCTGGTTGGGATCAGCCACGGCTGACAGGACTGCAACTGTGATGCAAGAAAATGGCGGGCCTCTCCCGCTCTTCTTAGCCATTCACAACTGGAACCTCCGTGTTCCAAGCCGCTCTACTTCTCAGCGCCACATGCTGAAGACACGCACTGGGGAGAGGGCTGCTGCCTTCACACCTGCCTTGTGGGCTTCTAGGAAACATCTGGATGGCCAAAACTGGGCCATCAAATGCTGGGCTAGGTAAAGCTTTGGTCTGACCCAGCAGAGCGTGTCTTATGACATGACACGGTTGTAAGAACACGACCTGGATCCAAACACATCACGGGGACAGGGCTCAGACGTTTACTCAGTAATCTCAGGATGTGTTCTTGGGTGCCACATCCCAGATTTTTCAGTTCCCGTTAATGGTGGCTTAAAATGAGAAACTGCACACCGCTTGGACAGGCCACGTTCGGCAGATGCACCCATGAGAAAGACAGCAAGACAATCACCTGCCCCCGAGTCCTTCGATTCGCTGCCTCTCCTTCGGGAGCTCGGGTTTGTGGTCTTGCGTCACCTCTACGGCCCGGATGAAGTCGTCTTTGGGGTCATCTTGGACTCCAAGCACCACTCCCGAGTCGCCCACGTGAGCCACGTACATCTTCGACCCCCGGATTATCACCACGCTGGCGGTCGTCCCGGATGTACTCGGAAGGCCCGTCATGGTCTTTGGCCACTCTGCTGCAAGGGGGAGGAAATGTGCTTGAGCAAAAAACTTCTCTCATCACAGACACAGTGCACAGAGGGTAAACCAGGCTGGCAATCAAGAACCACTCCCCTTCCTACTTGTCTCAGCTGGTGCCAAGGGTCACCACTGTGCCACACGGACAAGACATTGCCCGGTCCTCCTGGTTCCTCGGAACCAGGAAGTATTTGGCCACAAGTGGGGGCTGCGAGAAGGAATTTTTCCATTGGTTGTTGCTGGTATTTGGTACTCAGCAGTCTTTTAAAAGACAAAGCAGGGAAGGTCATCTTTTATCTTGCCTCCCACAAGGGAAGCGAGCAAGCTGGAAAGGCCTGCCGTTTGCTTGGCTGTCACACTTCTCTGGGTCACTGAACTCTTTCAACAAAGCACTTTCCCAGCGAACGAGAGAGGGAGGGAGACCCCAGGGAAGAGAGAGGTTATATTTATTTAATTCACCGGTACCTCACCCTTTTCCCTAATGGAGAAAGCAGCTTACATCACTCTACTCCACTTTATCTTCACAACAACCTTGTGAGGTAGGTCTGGGCGGAGAGAGCGTGACTAGCCCAAGATCACCCAGCGAGCTTCTATGGCACAAGTGGGGACCTGAACCTGAGTCTCCCAGATATCAGTTCAGGACTCTTAACCACTCCACCACACTGACTGTCTGGGCAATGGACCCCATTAAGTTCTATGGGATTAACAGGAGGCAAGAGTGCCGGGGAAGGTTCTTTGAGGCCATGAGTGGTCCAGTGTTTTAAGAGTCAGAGTAGGAGACAGGAGGCCCAGCCCTGAGTACCCACACGTCCATGGAAGACTTTGGACCCATCACACACATTCTTACCCTGCCTACCTCACAGGAGTGTTGTGAGGAGAAAGGGGAGGAGAGAAGAACAATGTAAGCAGCTTTGAGGCCCCATGGTGGAGAAAAGAGGGGTGTAAATGAAGGGAAGATTTTAAAAATAAATAACTAAATAAATCCTAACTCAATGACGCCCAATTGCACTTCTTTTGACTACAGTGGGAAATAGCAGCTACCAATTCATACAAACAAACAAGCCCTGTGATAAAATGACAAGAAAAGTCCAACATCCTCTTAAAATAACACTTAACATTTAATAACTCTTATGAATATCAATTATTTTGTAAGGAAAGTACAACATCCTCAATGAGCACCCGGTTATCCACTCATTTCATCAGTCTTCCTCAGGAGTAGTCCTATATTGAGTAAAAGGAGTCAGCCTCTGGAATCTTCAAATTTTTAGAACTTAAGTCCTTTTTAGCTTTCTTTTCTTCTGAATCCAATTTCAAATTATCTTCTTTTCAGCTTTCATCAAATTATCCTAAAACAAATATGGTTACTTAGAATTAAGAGGGACATGTAGCTGAATGGAATGTTATTATATTTTTAAATAATTAATAATTTTTAACTATTTTTAACTTTTAACTTACTTTTAGTTCCATTTGAAGTACTTACAAAGGAGCAAGCCATTTCATTTATTTCTAAAAGTAGCAACCAGTCCTTCCTTTAATATCTGGCTGAAAGCCTTCTTCTTTTTCTAAGGCTGGTAAAAGCTCTCTATTTCAAGTTGCTGGCTCAGTTGCTCTTTAGTTGTACATGGTAGAAGCATTCAGAAGAAAAGAAAGCTAAAAAGGACTGAAGCTCTAAAAATTTGAAGATTCCAGAGGCTGACACCTTTTACTCAATATAGGACTACTCCTGAGGAAGACTGATGAAATGAGTGGATAACCGGGTGCTCATTGAGGATGTTGTACTTTTCTTACAAAATAATTGATATTCATAAGAGTTATTAAATGTTAGTGTTATTTTAAGAGGATGTTGGACTTTTCTTGTCATTTTATCACAGGGCTTGTTTGTTTGTTTGACATATTTCCTGTAACTGTGATCCCTGCTTTGGCTTATTCAGCTACCAATTCATATACAGCAAAAGTAAAACGTAGTTCCCCCAGAACAATAATGCAGTGGGGGTGGGGATCATGTGCTTCCCCACCTCCAATCAGGGTGCTCAAACAGCAACTGAGAGAGCCCCCAAAGGAGGGTTAAACGCATCTCCATGCACAAAGCAACAAACCGCGCAACAGCTGGCCTCAAACTGGGGAGCAGGGATGTGGCCAAGAGACAGGGCGTACGCACAGCACACAGACGGTCCAGGGTTCAAGCAAAAGGCTCTCAAGCAACAACTGATGGCAGGATCCTTCCTGCACAGCAGAAACCCAGAGGAAACAATGCTCTGGTTTTTGCCTAAGGCAGCTTCATATACTTGGAACCCTCTCCGCCCTCAAAGAAAACACCTTGCTACACAGCTGAGCTTCTGCATACACAACAGCATCCGGGCAAGCCTGAACAAGACTCCAGGCAACCTGCCGCTCCTCACCTGAACACACCCCAGCCACCTGCTTCTCTCTGAGCAGCTGTCAAACCGCAGGGAATGCTGGGGCTCCTGAGCAGCTCCTGGAGGAGCCCCCCAAAAGGAGACGGGCAGCAGCAGACGAGTTTGCCCACTGCGAAAAATGCATGCCGGCCATCCACAGGTTACACTAAGTCTCCTTGCAGGAAAACACACCCAGCACACACATCTGCAGCGCCACATATGGAGCTCCCTTAAAGATGCTTCCCATATTCAGGAACTTTCACAGGTCTCTAGGAAGGCAGAGTGCTGACTGGCCATCTTGGAACATCCAGAGTTATTTTGTGGCTTGCAGAGAGTCCCATTTGCAATTACCATCAACCAAAAGAGCCACATGACTATGATGTGTCCCATGCACCATCCACCCAACACACACATACAATAGAATAAGACCTAACTTTTAAACGTCTAACTACACCCTGGGCTGCATCCACGTGATTCCCCAGGGAAGAAGAGGAAGAGGAAAAGGAAGAAGAAGAAGAGATTGGATCTATACCCCGCCCTTCACTACCTGAAAGTGTCTCAGAGCGGCTTACAAACTCCTTTCCCTTCCCCTCCCCACAACAGACACCCTGGGAGGTAGGTGGGGCTGAGAGAGCTCTGACAGAAATGGCTCTTTTTCAAGAGCAGCTCTGACGGAACCACGGCTTGCCCCAAGGTCATCCAGCAGCTGCAAGTGGAGGCGGAATCAAACCCGGCTCTCCAGATTGGAGTCCGCGCACTCAACCACTACAACCAAACTGGCTCTTGCAGGTCACCCATCTTCCTGCAGCTGCTGTTTCAAGGTGGGAACCCTCTGGCAACCACAGGCCTCACCAGACAAGGGCCGTGCCCACTTCCTCCAAACAGGGGGGCGGGTGCCGCTTCAGGGAACAGGGGGGCGGATGCCGCTTCAGATTCCCAGGTGGCACGCCAAAGAGCCGCATGCAGCTCCAGAGCCACTAAGTGACTACCTGGTCTAATCCCAACAAGGCACTTCTCTGCCGGATCATTTATTTATCTATTTATTTAGGTTTACTAGGCCCCCCCTACAAGTAGGGCTCAGGGTGGGCTTACAACAGAATAGCATACAATAAACAATTTAAATTAAAACCAGGGGTCCTTTCAAGCAGGAGCTCGGGGGAGTGCAGCTCCGGGAGTTGGTGCCAGCCCCCGCCCCACGGGGGAATGCCTGCTTGGGTCATGGCTGCAGCAAAATGACCCCGTCCCCTGGAAAGGTCCTTGTTCCTCCGACCAGCCTTCTGAAGGCTTCAGCCACCACTGAAGCTCTCCTCCCAGAATAGGGGTATTTCTGAGGCTTGGATTAGTAGCTGTCCCCTCTCTGCCAGCTCTTTCTTTCTTTCTTTCTTTCTTTTTCTTTCTTTCATCTCTCTCTCTCTTCTTTCTTTCTTGCCTTCTGACATACTTCTGGTGATGTCAGGGGGTGTGGCATATGCAAACAAGTTATGCTAATGAGTTATGCTAATGAGCTCCTGCACCTCTTTTTCTATGAAATGACCCCTGATTAAAACCAACATGAAAACTACCCCCAAACAAATCAATAAATAAAAGAGTATGCAGTCCAAGAAGGCGGGGGAAAATTCAGCTCCCCAGCCTCGGGGAGGGGGGGGGGTTACGAGGGATGGGGAAGAGTATATGGGAGTGCCAGCTGTCATGCTGTCCCATCGCTGTCCTCAACCGAATGCCCGGAGGAACAGTTCTGCTTTACATGCCCTGCGGAAAGGCAGTCGTTCCTGCAGGGCACAGATGTTCTCCGGCAGAGAGTTCCACCAGGCGGTGAGGACAGCCGGATTTCTCTCGGGCCAGGGACCACCAGGAGGTTCTTACTCCCCGAGCGTAATGCTCTTCCAGGAACATACTTGAGGTATTTAGAGGCTCTTCTGGCTCAAGAGGTGAAAAAAATGCCCCGTCTACCTGTGAAGTAATGGGTTGGAGCAGCAGGCAAAATGGGAGGGGAGAGACAGACAAAGAGTTGTCTTTGGCAAGCAAAAACCCCAGGAGCGCTGCCAGCACCTCAGGGGCCCAGCTCACACCTGGCTGGCAGTGACACAGCTGGGAAAGGTGAAGACGGGCCCATCCCCTTCTCCCATGCGGCCAGCCCCGGCACGTTGCTTGGGAGGAGAACCGGCTCTGCGTGCCAGGGAAATTGGTCTGCCATGTCACCATTCAGTCTGGATAACAGGTGTTAACCAACAGGTGTTGGCTACCTCCAATTTCAATCTAGTTCTCACTGAGGTGGTAAACCAACCTCAAGAGTTACCAACTTCAAGTTGAGGCCCGGAGTTCTCCCAGAATTACAACTGATCTCCAGGTTACGGAGATCAGTCCCCCTGGAGGAAATGGCACAATGGGGGGGGGGGGGTGTAGACTCTCTGGTATACCATAGATTCTAAGAGAAATGGAAGTCCTAGAGTGCCATCACATCTCCACTGAGCTCCCTGCCCAAACTCCACCCTTTTCTAGCCCTGCAGCTGGCAACCCTAGCCTGGACTTTTCAGTTTTCCCAGGGGCTCGCGTGATGGAATGCTTCTCCCTGTAGATGGAAAACTGGCACATCAAGCAGAAGGCAGGGCAAAGATCCTACTTCCTGGAATCTAGTTTTCCGAGAGCATTGAATCAGGAGCCTGAAGTCAACTGGCCGGGTTCTGGTGAAGCATCTACCGATGGCTGAGGTTCTTACAAAGGAAGTTGCCGCTGTTGAATTCCACTGATCCAGCAAGGCATTTCCAATGTTCTTATGTAAGAGTGACTACTAGACATATTTCAATACTAGTTATAATATTTTTTAATCTTGCCTTTCTTCCGAGAAGCTTCAACATGCTTTCCACTCCCCTTCTTTCCCCTCCCAGATGGTCCGGACTGAAAGATTATGTCTCCGTAAGAACTGACAGCGCTTTCCACCACCATGGCCATACAGCTGAGGGGTTTTGAACCCAGGTCTCCCAGGCCTTGTCCGACATTCCAACTGCCGTACCACACTGGCTGTTGTGCTTTGAAAAAGCCCAAAGACGGCCTCTTGCTTTGCAAATTGGATACACCTCAGTGGGCCCATGGGGGTTGTGTTATTTCAAAAGACCTGCACTGCGCAAGATTAAAGTCAGTTCACTCTGCTTTAAATGTGCTATTAATTTTTTTTGTCATGCATCCCCTCCCCCAGTCCCCACACTGACACTTGGCCAGCCTTGTTTCATCTCTGCCCCCTTCCCTGCTTCACCCAGGCTCACTGGCTCCCCCCCCCCATATCCAGCTTCCAAAAGCACAACTGTTTAGCCAAGAAACGCAAAACAGAGACCGCTGCCACCCCTATATCCCAGCCATTGGTCCTGGAAAAAGAGCCAAGATCTCACTAACAGGCTGTGACTACCAGCTACAAGACAGAGAACAGATCTGCGAATCCAGCCTGCTATTAGTTACAACCCGGGAACTCCCTCCTCGATCCAATCCATCCTTCGTTTAAATTGTCCACCTTTGCCAACCCCTTTTTCGGACCCTCCTGTTCTCATCACTGGGAGCACTAAAACGTCTAAAATCATCGTGGGAGAGGGGAGAAGGAGACAGAAGGGGGGAGCACAAACGGCAGCCACCTCCTCCCACCAAGGAAAAATACTGAAAACACCCCCCCCCCAAAAAAAAAAACTTTGGAGGAGGTAAGAGACCCGAAAGCAAACACTGAAAAAAAGTAGAAAGAAAAACAGTGATGCTTAGCCACTATAACTTGCCTCTTACTCTTTTCTGCTGCAACGGACAGACTTACACGGCTACCCATCTTGATCATTATATACTACATTTGTAAATAAAGAAATGGGAAGAAATGAGAGCGCTGAATGGAGAAGGTAAAGCATTAAAACCCGGTTATGAATAATAACGAATAAAACCCTCCAACGCCTCTGCCACTCGCCGCTTGCTGCCCTCTGTCTGGACAGACCTCCCAGAACGACGTGGCATCTCTCTGTTCCTTGGTAGCCCTTTCCAAAGGCCACCTTTCCCAGCGACTCCTTTGTCATCCTCCTCCCACGGATGCTCAGCTGGAATAAAAACATTCTTCCCCACAGCCACCCCCCCTCTTCCCTCCCTTCAGTGCCCCTGTTGCATGGCAAGAGAAGAGGGGCCATGGCTCAGGGGCAGAGCATCTGCTTGGCACGCAGAAGGTACCGCCCCGCCCCCAAGTTCAATCCCCGACATCTCCAGTTTAAAAGGATCACGTTGGCCGGTGATGTGAAAGACCTGAGACCTTGGAGAGCTGCTGCCAGACCAAGGATCTCACTATGGCAGCTTCATGGGGGAGGGACCCGTCAGTTTGGGGTAGTGGTTAGGAGCGCGGACTCTAACCTGGGAGAGCCGGGTTTGGTTTCCCCACTCCTCCACATGCAGCTGCTGGTGTGACCTTGGGTCAGTCATAAGTTCTTTCAGAGCTGTTCTTTCAAGAGCAGTTCTCGAAAGAGCTCTCTCACCCCCACCTACTTCACAGGGTGTCTGTTGTGGGGAGGGGAAGGGAAAGGAGTTTGTAAGCCGCTCTGAGATCCCTTCGAGTAGTGAAGGGCGGGGTATAAATCCAATCTCTACTCTCTCTCTCTCTCTCTCCTTTTTCTCTACTCAATAAAGCACCAATGCACACGGATGGTGCTCTGTTCACACCTCACAGTTCTCTCTCCCCTAGACGTCCACATTTAAATGAGACTTACTTTTTAACCCCACCAACCGAAAAGGATGCTTTGCAGTCAACCAAAGTGGGAAGACGGTTCTCTGCCCCAAGGAGCTAGCAGTGGGGAAATAACAGAGGGCAGGAACACAGGGTCATATGTAGCAATAGCGGCAAGAGATGAGGGCAGATAACCACAGCTACATGTACCCTAAGGGGTTAAATCAAAGGCCTGTTTTTTTAAAAAAACCCACACGAAAGGTCTAGAAAGAGAGGGGGTACCAAATAAGCGGGGGGGGGGGGGGGGGAGCAAGGGCCAGCATCATGCCAAAGGGTCATACATTCTTGCCTACCATTTAAATTTCAGCCTCTTTTTATGCCTCGCTATCTCACATGAGACTTTTAAGAGGAAAAATACTCTTTTCAGGACATTTTGCTGTACAGCCTTGCGATGTGTATACATGGCCAACCAATATTAACTGGCCTTCCAGTGTGCAACGGTGCATTATGGGTGGGCTGGATAGCCCACCCATCATCAGCCTGACATGGTGTTAAGACAGCTTCACCTGAGAGGGAGGGCAGGACAGTCGGGCACCCCTCCGCCAGAGGGATCATCCAAGAGAGGGGAGGAGGCTGCCAGCCAACAGGCTATAACTAAACTTTAGAGCAGGATAAAAATATGGAGGGATTCATCGAGTCCTTCCAAACACACTTGCTGCATGGTGGGTCTTTTGTGTGCAAATATGAAACGGCCCAAACAGGTCGCCCTACACCCCTGCAGAGCAGGACAGGTCAGTCTCAATAAACGAAACAGCCAACTGGTGCAGAGTTAGGGCAAAATGGGAGGTGGCAGCGGCAGCTATTATGTCATGTCGTTGTTGGGTCTGCTGCTGAATCCCTACAAAAAAGTTTGGCGGGAGGAGGGAGAATTTAACTCGCAGTCAGGAAGCCGGAAAGGGGAACCAGATTCTCCCCCAAGCTCAGGCTTTTAGAGCCGTAACTGTCGCGACCCAGCTTGCTCCTTGCTCCTGGGAGAGCTCTGAAAGTGGAAGTTACCCTGCCGGAAGAAAAAGAACTGGAAAGCAGAGGGCTGGGGGCAAAAAGTTGGAGGGGGCAGAAGGAACTGCTTCTCCAGGCTGCATGTTCAACTGCACCCCCTCCTCCTCTTTATAGGTTCTGCCGGCCCAGAGTTGGATTGGTCTCACCTGACCATGAAGCCACTGCTGATTTACAGCCATTTCCCTGCCCAAGACCGACAGACTATAATGTTATCAGCATGTTCTTTGGCTTCTTGGGAGTGCTGCTTCTAAGGAACGGAGTGATCCCCAGGCTGTCCCTTTGCCTAGCACAGAAGCAGGCGATAGGAAGTCATTGAGGAACATGCAGCAGAACCTGGGAAGCCTCCTTGGTGCCAAGCCTGAACCACGCGCTCACAGTTTTTTAGCCTCCAGCTTGCACACTTTTGTCATAGCTCAGGAAGGATGGCTCCAGAGCAAACTCATCGATGCCGCAGCCAAATCGCTCGCTCACAGCTTTAATGCCAGTAGCTCACAAAGCAGAATTTTTGCTCACAAGACTCCACAGCTTAGAGGGAGCATTGCTTGGGAGTAACTCAGTTCAGCAAAGATTCTAGGTTGGACAAAATAATCCCTTTTATCTTTTGTTCCAAAGGAGGAGTTTATTCCATTACCAGTTTTACAAAGCGGACATCCTGGATGGACAGAAATTCGCCCCGAGGTCCCATGTCTTTTATTTGCAAAATCAAATCGCAAAAGAAAGGGCAGCATTTCTTTTTCATTATGTTTGCTGTCATTCGTCATGGGCCCCCTTTCTCCTGCTGCCCCATGTGAGGACTCTGGCTTCTTCTACGCAACTGAAGCCAGCAGTAATGTGGAACCATATGTTAATTTAGGATCTGGGACTAGTGTTCCCTCTAAGTTGAGTTAGTGTGAGCTAGCTCACAGTTTTTTAGCCTCTGGCTCCCAATTTTTTTGCCTTAACTCAGGAAAGATGGCTCCAGAGCAAACTCATTTATGCAGCGGCCAAATCGCTCACTCACAACTTTAATGCCAGGAGCCCCCAAAGTAGAATTTTTGCTCACAGGACTCCACAACTTAGGAGGGAGCTTTGTCTGGGACTAGTATCTGAGAGATCCAGGGTCAAATCCCTACTTGTGCCATGGAAGCTCGCTGGGTGACCTTGGGGCCAGTCAGAGACTCTCAGCCTAACCTACCTCACAGGGTTTTTGTTAGGATAAAAGGAAGGGAAAGAGAAGGCCGTAAGTCGCTTCAGGTCTCCATTGGGGAGAAAGGTAGGGTACGAATGGGTTAAATAAATAACAACTTTGGTGAGAAAAATCAAGCACAAGGAAACAGGAAATAGTACAATCTCAACAGGGAGAAGCAAAAGCAAAACAAGAATATTCAAATCACACCAGAAAGCTTGCAAAATCTGCTCACTTCCCTATTTCCAAATACAGCCTTTGACACTCCCTTTGACATGTCAAAGTAGGGCTGTCACTAAATCACTGAAACGTCCCTCACTTAGTTGACTAAGCTCACATGATTAGCTAGAGAATTGGAGAAAAGGTATTTCTCCTACACAAAAATGTAGACGCTGCCCTTGGTATTGCAGCAAACAGAATCCCAAAAGGGAATCCCCTCCTGCACAGAAAGGAAGATAAGAATGGCAGCCAGCTGGACATAGTGGATCGACTGCTGGACTAAGATCTAGGAGATTTAGGGATTTGCGCCTTTGGCATGCCTGCCTAGGATAAAGACCTGCTTAATTCGCTCCAACAGTCACTCTGTGGATAGAGACAAAGGCAATCTGGGGAAACAATCAACATGTGTTCTGAAACTCCAGGAGAGAGCTCTCCCCTATGCTTCCTTCTATGGCTCCATAACGCAGCCTCTCCCCTCTTCCCATTTGAATCAGCTCTCCAGATTATAGACTCAAGCTGCCTGCAGCATTAAAGGAAGCAAATTTCAGAACTCAGACCCCACACACAAATCCTTACCGAAAATCCTTTCCTTGCAGTTCATTTACCAGCTTCCTCTCCTCCTGCCCTTAACACAATCCAAGACTGTTCCCTGCTTCTGCCACCCCCAGCCAATACTGAGTGGGCCCTTTAAAAAAAAACTCTATGGAACAAGTTACCTGCTGAGATGGGAAGGATGACAGCAAGTGAACTAAAGGGAAACGGGTAGGATGAGAAGGATAACTCAAGCTCACTCTCTCTCTCACACACACAAACACACATGTTCTTCAACAACATACAACACTGTTCCTCAACCTCTGAGCCACAGTCTTTGTTCCGCTCCAGACAAAAATACACCATACTGATTATTACTATTTAAATGTTCATTGCTTCAGATGTAACACTACTAACGTTTTATTTTTATCCTGCTTATCAGCCAAAATTTGCTGTCAGAGGAGTGTAGAATTATTATTTTTAAAAAAACAGAAATAAAATCAATATACCAGGCATGAAAACTCAATATCAAACTTGGCAGGGAGGGCGGGATACAAATTTAATTATTATTATTATTATTATTATTGTTATCATCATCATCATCATCAGGTGCCCACTGCTCAGTCAGATCAGCTCCCAAAGTTTAAAATTTAGCACGTTTTACAACTGGAAACTGTTGAACTGCAAAGCTCTGTTGGGTTTTTCCCCTATGCAATAAATGAAAATTCACAAGATAACAGAAGTACCCATTGGGGCTAAGCACAAGACTGACTTTGTCAGTTGGGGAGGCAATGAGGGGGGTACAGTGTCCCAGATGTGAGCCATCCATGCTCACCCCACCAAAAATAGCCCCTGGCGAGCAGATTCCCAACTGACCCGGGTCCAGGCATGAGGGAACTGTGGATGGCTCCCCCTGCCCTCCTCCTTACAGCCTCATCAATTTGATTCCAAAACAAGTGGCGAACAAAGAAACCAAGAAATCAAGTCACAGCCAACATATGGCAACCCCATACGGTTTTCAAGACGAGAGACAGACAGAAGCGGTTTGCCGTCATGGTGGCAAACTGAGTTATGGCAATCCCACGGATTTTTGAGGCAAGAGACGTTCAGAGGCGGCTTGCCATTGCCTGCATCTGCATGAAGACTCTAGACTTCATGACAGTCTCCCATCCAAGTACTAACCAGGGCCGACCCTGCTTAGTTTCCAAGATCTGACAAGATTGGGCTGGTCTCGGCCATCCAGGTCAGAACAAAGGGACCCTTGAGATGCGCATTTTAGTGTTATCTCCAAGGACGCTAAGTAGTCAAGGAGTATAACGCATTTGCTAAGTAGTCAAGGAGTATAACGCATTCAAGTTACTAGTTCCCAAGATTGCAATATTTTTTTTAAAAAAAAATTAAAATATTTATACTCTTTTTCCTCTTGGGTCAAGGCATCTTTCAAATAATAACTTCAAATAATCCATGCTTAACTTCACAAGCAAACTTTAGGATGATGTTAGAAACAAGAGACATAGGGTAGGTGCAGACAAAAAATCTGTGAAACAACAAGGGATATTTTCTGGAGGGGGCGCTAACAGTATCCTACGAGGGCCCTCACAAATCAGAGCAACATAACAGTAGCCTGAATGTAAGCAGGCAAAATTCCTTCCATTTAAATGGCTTCAATGAAAAAGTGACAAAATATATGGGTCAACACATCCCAGGTTCTTATCATTTGTTCCCCAGATTACTGAAAGAAAGGAGGAAACTCATTGTGATTCCCGCTGAACAAATGGACAGAATACCAATGGCTGCAATCCTGTGGATGCTTGCCTGGAAGTAAGTTGCAATGAATGCAATGGGCCTTACTTCAAAGTAAACAGAAACAGGGTCCAGTGTTCCCTCTGAGCTGAGTCAGTGCAAGCTAGCTCACAGTTTTTTAGCCTCCAGCTCACACATTTTTGTCTTAGCTCAGGAAGGATGGCTCCAGAGCAAACTTAATTTATGCAGTAGCCAAATTGCTCACTCACAACTTTAATGCCAGTAACTCGCAGATTTTTGCTCACAAGACTCCACAGCTTAGCGGGAGCACTGACTGTGTTCTAGTTTACTGCTCCTTTCCAAATGCCAGCCTCCCCACAGGTCTAATAAAACGCTTCTGAAAGAGGCTCACGCCTGAACTGTTCAAAACCAGTCCCACAGCCTCAATTTATTCTGAACACAGCAACCCGGATTCTAACTGGAGTCTGTTGGAAGAAACAGAAGAGTCTGGTGTTACATTCGCCACCCTGATTTCTAGTTTGATTTCGGGCTCAGTTCAAAGTGGCTAGGGATCAAAGTACCTCATGGAGCCAAGAGCCACAAGCAGCAGATGGTGCCCTCCTCAGAACAAAGTTTGCGTCCAGCGGCACCTTTAAGTCCAACAAAGTTTTATCCACGGTATAATCTTTCATGTGCATGCACGCAAAAGATTATACACAGAATAAAACTTTGTTGGTCTTCAGGGTGGCCACGGGTTCCCTTCTGAAGGAGTCTACAGCAACAGACTTTGACAAGAGGATTTTCAGCCACCCCTCTATTATGGAATTCCTTCCTTCTTACTATGGAACCTGTCTAGCCCCTTTCCTTCTGGCCGTCAAACTCAGTCTTTAAAATCTGGCATTGGTTAAAGGTTTTTTCATTCTTGAACCTAAGACCTTTTAGAGACAATGCTATTTTGTGCGTATTGTTGGAGTCTGTTCTTTGGTGCTGCTATTTTTAAAAACCTGAATCCTTTCTAGCAACGTCTGGATACGTGTCTGTGTTCTAACAGATGTGATAGTCCTATCTTTTGAGACTGCTTTCAGCAGCCTCAAGAAAAGGCCAGATCTAAATTCTCTGAGGAAAAGACCTAATAAACCACCAAGGGCCTCTATATTATCTGCCACAATCTAGCTGCGTTGAAAAGAAGATGCTGGCAAAGCGACTGAAATAGCACTCAAGATACTTAATTGAGCTGTTTTAAAACCATCAGAGTAGCGTAAAAAAGAGATTTCATCAGTTTATTTAAACTAAAGGCCAAAACAGCTGCAAGCTATGTGGGCTGAAAACAAATTAAGGCACATTCCAGCAACTGGAATTTCTCCAATTCAGGTCTCTTTAATTAGGTGACAGAAAAGACAGCAGATGATGCTAAAGTAGGAAGGCAGGAAGGAAAAGGTGTGCTCGCCTGGATCAATGCAGAGCCTGCATGGGCAATTTTTTTAAAGAAGAAGAGACCCTGCCCACAGGAAGAGAAGCAACCACATCACTGTCCAAGTTCATTTACACTTTGGCACCTTAAAATAGAACTAATTTATCGTGAGGGGCTTGTTTCATGAGCCAGAACTAAAGGTGTGGCACTCCTAAGTGTAGATATGCTTCAAAGGAACAAGTCTATCACTTTATTCCCTATTCAAGTTTACCAGTTCCTCTGATCCTAAAAAATGGAGCAGCCACACACTGTTTTCTTTCAAAAATGGACCTTCTGCTTTATTGAAAGACCATTTAACAGTTGAACAGAAGAGTACAACAAGGTAAGGTCATCCACACACATCTGGGTGGAGGAGAAGTGATTGATGCCCATTCATTCACAGGCGCACGTTAAGACAGTTTTTGCACAGAGCCAAGCTTTTAAAAGAGACCTTCTGCAGCCTGGTCCTATCTTCGTTTACTAAGAAGTCCTATATATCTCAGCGGGATTTAGAACAACATCCTACCAGTGCCTATTCCGAAGCAATTCCCTCTGTGCTAAGCTGAGTTTACTTCTAGATAAGACAAGCCGCCCTTAGTGTTAAGTGTGCCAAAACTGTGGCCCCAATCCCAATGCACTTATTCAACAGGAGGAGAAAAATTTACTCCTCACTTGAAGGGGAGAATGCCCTTCAAGACTTACTCAGTGGGACCAAGTCCCATTAAACTTTGGTGGGCCGTGCAGGGTCCAAACCCACCTGTGTGCCCAAGGTCTGGCCAACCCCTCTGGAATGCATGCCACATTTGCCAATGCTGCGCTGTTCTGGTGGGTTGGAAGAGTGTATTCATATGTGCGCATGAAAGTGAGTGACAAAACCGAAGAGATTTTAAAGAGATGTTAGACATTCCTCCTCTTTTGACAACAGCTGGGTTTTTTATTTACAGATGTTAACTTTAGTATATGACTGCATCCCGGGATGGTCAGAGTACCTGCCTGCAACAGTGTCTAATTGCTTTCAAGCCCTGGGTATGTCTCACCACACACAATTAGACCGAAACATAAAACCCAGCATCAGGGGCACAAGACACACACACACACAACACAGCGACAAAACTCCGGACCTGAAGCTTGCTTGTTTAATGGACATACCCACTCCCCAGATACCATTTTAAAATATACACACATTATATTTGTATGTCATTTAAAATATTCTTTTTTTAAAATTAAAAAAAAAAACCCCAATCTGTTCCTGAGCCTACCTGTTCATGTTTGCTCACACACAGCCGCCATACAGATCTGACCCTGAGCCTACGTTTAAGGCACCCACCGATGCACGCAACAAAAACACAACAAGGCAAGGAGGGGGACACAGTCCTCTCTGGCGGGCACCGCTTCGCTCACACAAAGTGTTACGGGCGACGCTTAAAACATCCCCAAGGGAGCCGAATCTTCCAGCTCGCCGCCCGCCCCCCGTCCGAGAACCCCTTAACCCGGGTCTGCCTTTGTTCGTCTGAACGCGGGACGGCCGGCGAACGAGGGGCGCCCCGATCCCGGAGGCGGGGGAGGCTGTGCCCACCCAAAAAAGAGGGGAGGGGGCGCGGCCTGGCCAAGGGAGGGGGGCGAGGACCCCCCCTTCCCTCCCACCCCCCGGGGAACTCACGCAGCTTCTTCCACATGGCGCGGTGGCAGGCGACGAAGCCCTTGCGGAGGGCGGCGCAGACGGCGGCCGGCTCGCGGGAGCGGAAGCCCTTCTGCTGCTGGATGAAGCCCCAGAGGTGGTCGCGGGCGAACTGGGCCGCCTCCCGCCCGCCGTGCCCGTCGCACACCGCGAAGAAGGCCACCGAGCGGGCCCCGCCAGGGCCGGCGGGCGGGGAGGGGAAGGCGGCGGAGGCGGCGGCGGCGGCGCGGGGGGAGTCCTCGGCCGGGGCGTCCCGCTCTTCCTCCTCCGCCTCCTCCCGGGGCGGCTCGGGCTCGACGACGATCTGGGTCACGTCCTCCATGTATTTCCTGCCGCCCTGGTCCGAGAAGAGGCTCACGCCCAGCCAGCGCGGCGGCCCCGCCATACGGCCAGCCAGCCAGGCGACCACCACGCTCCTCCTCCTGGTCCTGCTGCTGCTGCTGCTGCTCTCGCCTTCCCTCGCCTCCTGCCGGGCGGCCGCTCAAGCCAGGATGGCGGCGGCGGCGGAGGAGGAGGAGGAGGCGAGGCGGCCGCCGCACGCAACAATCCCCGCCGGGGCGCCGCGCAGCTCCGCGTTCCGAGGAGGGTGGGGAGGAGGAGGAGGCGGCGGCAGTGGCGGCGCCGCCCCCAGCGCGGCCCAGGCGAGGCAGGGCTTCTCCGCCTCTCGTGACGGGGACGTTGGCAGGCAGGGGCGCCGCGGCTCCCTCCGACGGCGGGAGGGAAGGAGAGTTCCAGTTCTTCCTCCTCCTCCTCCGCTGGCTGGCTGGCTTTCCTTTGCACCCCCGCCTTTCTCTCCGAAGGGGGGTCCGGCCGCTCTTCCCGCCTCACGACAGCCCTGTGAGGGAGGTCAGGCTGCGCGCGGGCGGAGAAGGGAGAGGACGCTGGCTTGGGCCAGCCGCCCTTGGAGGCTTCAGTCCCAGAGCGAAAGAAAGGCCTCTTAGGACAGGGGTGGGCAAACTCGCTCAGCCTAAGAGCCACCTAGAACACGGGTGGCCAAACTTGCTTAAGGTAAGAGCCGCATAGAACAAACATCAGATGTTTGAGAGCCCCGAGACATGAACAAATGTTACCTGCTTTTATTGGGAAATAAGCAGATTTGCTTTTTATTGACGTTAAATGAGACTGCCAACAATAATAACAAAAGGGGTAAAAGCAGATATTGATAATGATATTAATTTGTCCAATGGTATTTGTTTGCTAATGATATTTAGCTTCCCCAGCCGCCCTGCCGGGAGCCACATAATATATGTGAAAGAGCCGCATGCGGCTCCCGAGCCACAGTTTGCCCACCCCTGTCTTAGGAGGTCAGGGGCAGGATTGTTCCGTGGCGCTTTCGCCCTCCCTTCCTCCCCCCCCCCCTTCCCCACCTGTATATCGCTGGCCAGTCCCTTTATCCCCTCTGTGCATCTGATGAAGAGAGCCATGTTTGTTGTCAAAGGCTTTTGCCACCGGAGTTCATTAGTTGTAGGTTTTCCGCGGAGGGAACATTTCAACAGATCCGGAGACTGGGAAAACTCCTGCAAGAGAATGTCTCAGCCCTACCCCACCTTCCTCCTCCTGAGTAGAGAGACAAATTACCTGCCTACTGTTTGGCTTCTCACATTGACACCGAGAGCACTCCATCTTTCTGTCTTATACCTCCCAGGATGCCAGTCACAGCTGCTGGCAAAAGGCCAGGTACCACGATGCCAAGAAGACCAGGGCCATACAGCCCAGAAAACCTACAACAACTAAGGAGCTGTGTTTCTCCAAAGCTGATGCTACAATAAAGGTTCATTGGGCTTAAAGGCGCTACTGCACTTTTAATTGTTTTGCCGCAACAGTCTGACACGGCTAACTCCTCTGGATCTATTTCTCCTGTAACAGTGTGTTCTATTTTGCTTCTTTGGTTTACTGAGCAAAAAATAAATTTATTACCAAAAAGAAAAGGTTAAGACCATGGGTTTCCATATGAGCTTGCTTTCGTGAGTTGCAGCAGCAGCCATTTTCAGATATATCTGCAGGGCTGAGATCCAGGGAAGAAAGATGAAGCGAGGTGGAAGAGGATTTATGGCCTAGTAGTGGTGGAAAGCGCCAGCAAGTCACAGCCGACTCCATAGGGTCTTCACAGCAAGAGCTGATCAGAGGTGGTTTGCCGGTCTCTGCTTAGTTACCCTGAACTTCCTCCGTGGTCTCCTATTATAAAGCACTGAGCCCAGAGACGCGTTGCAGTGAAACCAGTTCATAAGTTTATTGATGGTACAATTCCAGGCTCCTGAACGGGGCCTGGGGGGGGGGGTCTGCTTAAATACACGTCTAAACCGCACCCCGGTCTTGCCCAAACTCCCTGATAGAACTACCCTGACAAGATAACGCCCAAACTCCCTGATAGGATTAATCATGAGTTACCTTAAACCATAGGACCCCTGGTGGAACCTGGGTGGCCACTTGGTCTAATTTACAATCCGGTCAGGCTATTGTCCCCTGAAACGAAGCTCCGGTAGCCAGCCCGGCCACATGCGTTTCTCTCTTCCAGATCCTAGTTCAACACTTGGACTGCACCATGTATTTGGGGTTGATCCCAATGAAAGCTATTACATGAGCTATGTTTTGGCCTTTGATGCGAGCACTTTTGTGTGAGGGTTTGAGTGAAAAGACAGAGGGATGAAAGAGAGTGTTGCTGTTCAGGGTTTAGTTGGCTCTGATGCTGGTTCACGAGAGACAGCAGGATGACACGGAAGTTGTTCAGGGTGGTGAGAACCAGGGAGGATTGTGAGGCACTCCAAAGGGATCTGTTGAGGATGGGCGAGTGGGCGTCAACGTGGCAAATGGGGTTCAGTGTGGCCAAGTGCAAAGTGATGCCCAGTGGAACCAAAAATCCTAACTATAAATACACGCTGATGGGATCCAAACTGGCGGAGACTGACCAAGAGAGAGATCTTGGAGTTGTAGTAGATAACTCAATGAAAATATCAAGACAGTGTGTGACAGCAATGAAAAAGGCCAATGCTATGCTGGGGGTTATTAGGAAGGGAATAGACAACAAATCAGCCAGTGTCATAATGTCCCTGTATAAATTGATGGTGCGACCTCATTTGGAATACTGTATGCAGTTCTGGTCACCGCACCTCAGAGAGGCTATTATAGCATTGGAAAAAGTGCAGAAAACGGCAACTAGAATGATAAAAGGGCTAGAGCATTTTCCCTATGAAGAAAGGTTAAAGGACTTGTGGCTCTTTAACTTGGAGAAATGACGACTGGGGAGACATGATCAAGATTTACAAGATTATGCCTGGGATAGAGAAGGTAGAGAAAGAAATAATTTTTCCCTTTCTTACAATACAAGAACTCGTGGGCACTCAGTGAAATTACTGAGCAGTTGGGTTAGAACGAATAAAAAAGAAGTTCTTCACCCAAAGAGTGATTAACACGTGGAATTCCCTGCCACAGGAGGTGGCGGCGGCTACAAGCATGGATGGCTTCAAGAGGGAACTGGATAAACATATGGAGCAGAGGTCCATCAGTGACTATTAGCCACAAAGTATTGATAGTAATTCTTGGTCTGGGGATAAGTGATGCTCTGTATTCTTGGTGCTTGGGGGAGGGGGGGCAACAGTGGGAAGCCTTCTGGTTTCCTGGCCCCACTGCTGGACCTCCTGGTAGCACCTGGTATTTTTGGCCCCTGTGTGACAGGGTGTTGGACTGGATGGGCCATTGGCCTGATCCAGCATTGGCTTCTTTTATGTTCTTACTAGGGGCAAGGCCCGTTGAAGGCAACAATGCAACGGGCGCTAGCAAGAGGAAGAAAAAGAAGGAAGGAAGCAATTCTCTTCATCTGAACTTCTTCCTCTCTTCCTCTCAGCTACCCCCCCTGCACCCTTGCTGTCTTCCCCCCCCCCCCCAACAGAGCCTCTTTGTAGAGGCTGTTGCATTTCTTACCTTAGTGAGTGTTGGAGTGCATCTCTCTTCCTTACTTACTCCCGAGTGAACAGGCTGTGCGCACACACACACACGCACACACACACACACACACACACACACATTATTAGGGCTAAAGCTGGGCCAGCTCACCTGTTTCCATTTTGTAGGCACTGCAAAAGGGCTAGCGGGGGGGGGGGGTCTCCCCCGACATTGATTTTGAAAGCAAATAAATGCTTCCTTCTGTGCTGAGCCCCACCGTCTGCAGCTCTTCTCTCATCTCCCAAAGCTGCAGAAATCCCCAGAGGTTGGCGCAGAGCAGTGGAGCCAGAGACTTGCTGCAAGCCAGCACTTAACTGATTTCCAGAACAGAGTTTGAGTCCAGCTGCACCTTTAAGTCCCACGAAGTTTAACTGTAGGTAGCCTTTCATGGGCATGCACAGTGAGCTGACTGCAAGCTTCTGTGCTGGATGTTTTCTTTTTGTTTCCCCGCAAGCCCTTCCAATTGCAAAGCTGCTTCCTGTTTAACACCAGCTAATTAGTTATCCTGGCCCACCGCCTCTTGAGACTCCCAAATTGGGAGTTGTAGTTCTAAGTCCCTTTGCTATGGTTGCAGTAAAGCCAGCAGAGAACTACAACTCCAAAAGTGCAACGCTCTGTGGGCGGGAGTGAGGCAACGCAGGGAGGGAATGCAGCCAGTGGGCAAGGACGCCGTTTTGAGTGGCAGTTCTTACATCCCACTGATTTTGGCACCCCATGGAATCTTGCCGCTTTGAAAACAGCTTTATATATGAGAGATAAGTTGTGTTTGGCTCAAGGAAGGATTAAATGGGGAAATTCGGTGCCACTGGGTGTAGGGAAGATGATTACCAGCATCATTACACTGAAGTCCAGTGGCATCTCAAAAGACTAGGAGTTCCAGCATAAGGTGTCACAAGTCAGAGCTTATGAATGAACACTGCATTGATCTTATGTGGGGAATTCTGACTTACAAGTATATGCTGGGATAGGTTATGTAAGTCAGCAGGGCTCCGTTGGGGCTGGAGCGAAGCGGAGCACCGCTCCGCCAGTGAAGGCGCTGGGGGGCGGGCACATTACAAAGCCCCGCCCCCAGCAGGGCCGCCACTGGGTCAGACCCCCTCCCACCCACCCCGCTCAATGTCCCCGAGCCGGCGGCAGGCTGCCGGCCGGGGAAAAATCCTTTCCCACCCACCCCCCGCGCAAAGAAACCCCCTCCCTCCCACCCACCCCGCTCAATGTCCCCGAGCCAGCAGCAGGCTGCCGGCCGGGGAAAAAACCCTCTCCCCCCCCCCAGCGCAAACAAACTTCCTCCCTCCCTCCCACCCACCCCGCTCAATCCCCGAGCCGGCAGCAGCCGCTAGCCAGGGGAAAAACCCTCTCCCCCCCCCCCCCCCGCGCAAACAAACCTCCTCCCACCCACCCACCCACCCACCCCACTCAATCCCCGAGCCGGCGGCAGCCGCCGGCCGGGGAGAATACCCTCTCTACCCCCCCCCCGCGCAAAGATACCTCCTCCCTCCCACCCACCCACCCCACTCAATCCCCGAGCCGGCAGCAGCCGCTGGCCAGGGAAAAAACCCTCTCCCCCCCCCCCCCCCGCGCAAACAAACCTCCTCCCACCCACCCCGCTCAATCCCCGAGCCGGCGGCAGCCGCCGGACAGGGAAAAACCCCTTTCCCACCCCCTTGGCCGCATGGCTGTCTCCTCCAAACGGAGGCGCCTGCCCCCCCCCGGGAGGGATTCGGGGCTCCCAGCTCGGTGGCATCCCATGGCCGTCGCTGCTGCTGTGCGCGGGGGTGTGCCTTGGAGGGGAGGGCAGGGCAGCGCAGCACAGCGCAGCACAGCGCCCCCCGGCGGCGGTTCGGCCTCCAGGACCTGGGGGTGGCGGTCCGGCCGCCTGCTGTGGAGCCTCCGGGAGCCGAAGTGACAGGTGCGCAGGTAGGCAGCCGCTCCCCCCGTCGTCGTCCCCCCCCCCGTCTCTGTGCCCCAACCCATCCCCCCTAGAGGCCCTGAGGCTAGCCGGGAAGCCCAGGTGTCTCCAGTCTCCAGGCCCTGAGTGGCTGGAAAGAGGCGCGGTGTGTGCAGCGGGGTGGAGAAGGCACACTGTCTGAGGAGATGAGCTGCAGATTAGGGAGACCCGGGTTCCAGGCTCACTTCAGTCGTGCTGTTTCTGGGCAGCATGAACCTGGGCAGCCAACCTATGCCAGGGCTATATGCTCAGAACCTTCCAGTGCTTACTCGATTGGCGGCTCATAAGCACTGCTGGGTCTTGGTGGAATAAAACTGTAGATTTCAGAATTTCACAACTGGCTCCTCTGAGGCCTCTGGCCTCCTTGGTAGAGAAGGAAAGAGTGCTGATTATCAAGAAACTTTTAAAACAAGACTGGAGCCTTTCTTTCTGTCTGTCTGTCTGTCTGTCTGTCTGTCTGTCTCCCCCCACCTACCTACCTACCTTCCTCTTCCTTCCTTCCTTCCTTCCTTCCTTTTTCTTTCTTTCTTTCTTCTCTCTCTCCCCCACCTACCTTCCTACCTACCTACCTTCCTGTTCCTTTCGTTCCTTCCCCCCTCCCTCCCTCCCTTCCATCCTTCCTTTCTTTCTTCTAACACACTTCCAGTGATGTCAGGGGGGTGTGGCCTTCTGACACTTCTGGTGACATCAGGGGGTGTGGCATATGCAAATAAGTTATGCTAATGAGCTCCTGCACCTCTTTTTTTACGAAAGGACCCCTGTTAGTCAGTGGCACAAACCCTGAATACCAGTACTAGGAGTCAGTCTCAGGAGAAGGCCTTGCCCTCTATGCCCTGTTTGTTGGTCCTCCAGGGCAACTGGTTGGCCACTAAGTGAAGTGGGATGCCGGACTAGATGGACCAACAGTCTAGTCTGATCCAGCAGGGCACCTCATGCTTTATCCAACTTCTCTCTCAGGGAACACAAATCACCATACAGAAGATGATGTTCTGTTGCCATTGATTTCCCATTTTTCTTATATGAAATTCAAATCATACAGATATATTATTACAGATTCTAATTGTAGTGATAAATTGCTATATCTAATAGTGAAGTGTCTGGCCCACAACATGGTCAGGAAAATAGACAAGCCAGACCTCATGCTTAAAATGGGAGATTTCTACAGTACACAGAAAAATATGAGTTTGCAAAATAATATTTAGAAAGAGCCTGGTGAGGCGGCTATGGTCCAGGAGACCCAGAATATTACTGTAATATTAATAAACTCAGGTGGGCAGCCGTGTCAGTCTGAAGCAACAGAAAAAAGTCAGAGTCCAGTAGCACCTTTAAGACCAATAAAGTTTAATTCTTGTTATAAGCTTCTGTGTGCATGCACACTTCTTCAAATACAGTGAAACAGATTTCACCAGCCATTACATATTGGGGGGGGGGGGGGGGTTGTTGCCGGGAAGGGCTAAGTGGTGTCAAGGTGCATAAGTCATTGAGTGAAAAGTATAGCTAAGTTTGGATTAACGCAGTTGATAAAAACTGTGAATAGCATCAAATTAGCATACAGATAATAAAAGAGTTAACAGATGCACGAATTGAGTGATTTAGCATCTGTAGCAAGTTAGGAACCTACTATCTCTGTTAAGCCCTGTGGGTTCCATTGTCCTGTGTTGTAATAACTTGTTATTCAGCAATCTCCTGTTGTAGTCTGTTTCTGAAATTCCTTTGCAAGCTGTTTTATTGCACAAAGAAACTAGAATGAGAAATCACTTAATTACAAACATTACAACACTTCTAAAAATGGAACCCCCAAGGCTTCACAGAGATATTGCGTTCTTATTTCACTACACGTGCTAAGGCACTCAGTTCTTGCTTATACCTAGAATTAAGCTTTGTTAGTCTTAACGATTTCACTAGACTCAAACTTTGTTCTGCATTCATAAATGTATGTTAGCTGTCACATACTGGACAGTAAGTCTTAAACGAAGTTGTACTTGAAACCAGTGCTTCCAAGTAAATATGGATAGGATAGGGCTATTTTTAAAATGTTCTATATAGCAAAAGTCACATTTTAGAGCTCCTTTCCATTAGGGTTGCCAGGTCTCAGCTGGAAAATACCTGGAGGCTTTGGGGGTGGATCCAGGAGAGAGTGTGGTTGGGGAGGGGGAGGGACCTCAGCATGGTACAATGCCATAGAGCAGGGGTGGGCAAATTGCGGCCTGTGGGCCACATGCGGCCCGCCACAGAGTTTTTTGCGGCCCACCAAGACAGTTGGCCACATGGTTTCAGTCAGGCCTCCATTGGGCCCGGAGCACTGAGAAGCGGTGCTCCGGGAATGAAGTGTCCAGGGGGTGGGCATATTACCAAGCTCCACCCCCTGCTCCCAGCAGCCCTGTTGGGCGACGAGGAGGCAGAAGAAGGAAGGTAAGTTACTAGGGCTGCCAAGTACCGGCGACTTACTGGCAGGGGGGAGTTGTTCTCCCCCCGGAAGCTCTTCTGGCGCGCGCGCCACAGCGACGTAATGACGTCACCCGGAGGTGACGTCATTACACGGGGGAAGTCATCCTCACCGGACGACTTCTGGGGCGGGGTTCCCAATCCGCCGGCCGAATGCCGGCTGGCGGATTGGGAACCCCTATAGCGGGGGAAACCCCGCCCCCCGGGCTGACTTGGCAGCCCTGTAAGTTACCCTCCCTCCCCCATCCTCCTCTTCCCAGGGCTGCAGTGCTCCGGGGAAGCCCTGCCCGCCCCCACCCTCGCCTTCCCCGGGCCGCACCAAATGAATGCAATCATTTTAAAAGGTGCGGCCCTCTGCTAACCTCCGCTCCCACAAAGTGGCCCCCGAGCCAAAACAATTGCCCACCCCTGCCATAGAGTCCACCCTTCTAAGCAACCATTTTCTCCAGGGGAGCTGATTTCTGTCAGCTGGGGATCAGTTGTAAAAGTGGGAGGTCTCCAGGCCTCACCTGGAGGCTGGCAACCCTACTTTCCATTTCTTCCATTTTCACACACATGAGAGCCAGAATGCTGATAGTGACAAGGAGAAGAAGGAAGGATTAATTGGGGGTGGGGGGTGGGGTCTGATCCACTTGGTTCATTATTCATCATGATCAATTTACAACATGTGCCCTACAATGTCATTTAGCAGGGCAAAACAACATTTCCAACCACATTTTGTTTTAATTTCTAGATTATTGCCTGATTGAGAGCAGGGTAGAGAGACAGACATTTTACTCCTATTGTAACCCTAGTACTAGGGGCAATCCAGTTAAACTGTTCCCTGCCCAAACCCAGCCTGCTTAGATTTAGCAAGGAGGATGGATCACATGCATTCTTTGCCATGTTGCATTCCCTGCACAAGGTATGGTGAATGATCATCCCTTCCTATGTATAGCCTTAAAAAATAAAAAGCAGAGGAATTAGACAAATTTACAGAGGAAGATAGTCTACCAGCAACTAATCATGCCAGTGTGATTCTTAGCAGAGTGACACCCTTTTAAGATCACTGAAAATAATGGGTTTAGAAGTGTGTAACTTTAAGGTTGTAGTTTGTTGCAGCAAAAATAAAATGGGACTTCAGCATTTAAGACAAACCATATTTTATAGTAACATAAACTTTAGAGGACTAGAGCCCACACCTTCAGATACAGGGGATTAGGCAGATCTTTTAAACAGCCATATTATATATCTCCTAAAGGCTGCTTAATGACCAACCACTCACATCGTCTGAAGAAATAGGCTGGTGTCCACTAAAGCTTATGCCTACAATAAAACCTTGTCTTTAAAGTGCCACAAAAGTCTTGTTTATCATGATTGGTGAACAGGTCCTCCATGCACAGAGGAAGGATATCTCATGCGGGTTACAAACAGCAGGAGATAGGCATCGGCTTCAAGACCAGCTGCTTGTAAGTTTCCCAGAAGCATCTGGTTGCCCCCTATCGGAAAGACAGTGCTGAAGTAGGCGGAACTGTTATGTAGTCCTGAAAGGCAGTTCTTATTAGACAGGATAATTAGGACTCGAACTCTTAAGTTTGGAGGCAAACTACCTCTTGAAGCTAGATTCGGGGTGAGTAGCCATGTTAGTCTGAAGCAGCAGAACCAAGTTTGAGTCCAGTGGCATGTTGAAGGTATAAGCTCTCGTGTGCACACATTTCTTCAGATGCATTGAAATGGAAGTTACCAGTCCCTACATATAGGTAGAGGGTGAGCAGCAAATTAGCATACAACATAATGAAGATGCGATCTCAGGCACATCCCCTTGCTCATCTTCTAACATTGTTTAAGCCATTAAATACCGACAATGCCCTTCTGTTCTCTACATAGCAAAAACAGGTCAAACCCTTCACCAAAAGATAAATGGACACAAATCCAACTTCAAGACTCACAAGACTAAGGAACCTGTAGGAGAACACTTCAACCTTCCAGGATATTCAGTGGGTGACCTCAAAGTAGCCGTTTTATTGCAAAAGGAACTTCAGGAACAGACTACAAAGGGAAATTGCTGAGTTACAAGTTATTACAACACTCAGAACAATGGAAACCCCAGGACTTTACTGGGTTGTTGATTTCTTATCGCTAGCCTCATTCAGTCCTCACATCTGAATTCTCACCAATCACCCAGAAGAGCTATATACGCTCTTTATTTTTAATTTGGAATAGTATTGTAATAGTAGATTGTAATGTAATGAATAGTAGAATGTAATGTAATTTAGAATGGTAAATTAGAATGTATTTCTCTGGTCTGGGAACAGAGGCGATACATTGCACAGCCAATTGCTTCACCTCAGAGGAGAGCACGCTGTAAGTTTGCCTCCATGCTTGAGACAGATGCAGCATCATGGCAGGATCTCAGTTAATTACTCTCAGCCGTCCACAATTAAGAAAGGCACATCTGCCCATCCATCTCTGACTTTGATATATTTGTTTCCTTCACTCTGTTCCCCCCCCCAGAATTAAACTCAAACAAATGATGACCATATTGAAGCAATACGAAAAATTAATCAATAGTTATGCTGAATAGAACTCTGCATATTGCTTAGTAAGTTAGAAGCTTTGAAATGCAAGGTCAATGAAACAAGATTCTTTGCTGTTACATGGAACACTAACAACATCTAGCTAACAGTCTTACATTGTTTAGTGGGCAACATTATTGCTCTTAGGCTGGGCTAAAGAACCATGGGAACGGCAAGCAATTAGCAACATTTAGATAGAAAAATTCCTAACACTTGAGCAGCTAGTTAGGCGGAGTTATATCGTATGATTTGTTAACAAATATGATGCTGTATGACACTGTCCCCTTCCTTTCTGTGCGTCCCCACCCCCTGGTATAAAACACCAAGCCTCAGTAAAATCTGGGCTCGGTAGCTTTAATGGATTACCATTGCCGAGACTGACGTCATAAAAATAAAGGCTTTCTTCTCTACCTGATGTTCGGACCTTAGGATCATTGGGAAATCTCTATTCTTGGTTTATAGTGCTTCAATATAAATTAAGGTTGTTATTCCTGTTTGGTCCTTGCATCTGTTAAATATCTTCATTACGCTGTATGCAAATTTCCTGCTCACCCTCTACCTATATGAATGGACTGGTATTGTATCTGAAAAAGTGTGCAAGCACACAAAAGCTTATACCTTGAATAAAACTTTGTTGTTCTTAAAGGCACCACTGGGCTCGAACTTTGTTCTGCTACCTCTTGAAGCCACATGGTGGGGACAAACCAGCCAGTGTACTAACATTCTGAATGTCAGACTAGGATCTGGGAGACTCGGGTTTGAATCCCCATTATGCCGGGGAAGCATGCTGGGAGACCTTGGGCCAGTCACACACTCATTTTAACGTACTCTACAGGGCTGTTGTAAGGATAAAACGATGCGAGCCGCTTTGGGTCTCCTTTTGGGGAAAGGGCAGGGTGTGTAGATGAAGTAAATCAACAATAAGGGAGGGACGGGGACGGCTGCCTTCATGGCCTGTTCCTGAGTTTCAGAGATGTATCTGGCTGTTGGAAACAGGAGACTGGGCTAAAGGGACTGTCGTTCTGACCAATGCTCCCTCTAATCCGCGGAGTCTTATGAGCAAAAATTCTACTTTGTGAGCTACTGGCATTAAAGCCCTGAGTGAGCGATTTGGCTACTGCATCAATGAGTTTGCTCGGGAGCCACCCTTCCTGAGCTAAGACAAAAATGTTTGAGCTGGAGGCTGAGAAACTGTGGGCTAGCGCACACCAACTCAGCTTAGAGGGAACACTGGTTCAGCCCCAGCAACGCAATCGTTAACAGGGAAGATTCGCATTTCCCCCGGCATCCTTGTAAGCGCATGCGTTAATCCCCCATCCTTTTCCCTGCACATGCCACACTTCCCAGCATTCCATGAGAGCGCAGACGAGAAGAACCCAAAACCGAACGATCAGAGCAGGAAAACAAAGCAACGTCATCGGGATCCGCCCAGTCGCTCGCGCCAGTCCCTCTTTTGTACGTAATGAGCTCAGAAGCATGCTGGGATGGAGAACGAGGCAGCCGGGCGCTCGGCAGTTTTCTAGCTGTCGTTAAGGCAACCAGGCGCGACCAAGCGAGCTCAGAGTACAGGGGTGGGGAAGCGGAGTCCGTCAGGCGAAGGGCCGCGTTGGGCAAGTTGCTATGCAGGGCGACCCGTCTGCAAAAGGGGGAGGGTGGCGACAAAGTGGCTTGCTGCCAAGCTCCATTCTTGCAGATGCTGTTTTTACTTTACTGGCTCCTATATTTGGGGTTGGTTACTGAGGAGCCCAGCTTGATCTGTCCAGAGGGTGTTAGCTGCAACCTGCTGAGCTAGGGTTGCCAGCCTCCAGGTGGGGCCTGGGGAGCTCCTGCTTTTACAACTGATCCCCAGCTGACAGTAGGGTTGCCAGCCTCCAGGTGGGGCCTGGGGAGCTCCCGCTTTTACAACTGATCTCCAGCTGACAGAGATCAGCTCCCCTGGAGAAAATGGCTGCTTTGAAGGGTGGACTCTATGGCATTGTACCATGCTGGGGCCCCTCCCCTCCCCAAACCCTCTCCTGGATCTACCCCCAAAGTCTCCAGGTATTTTCCAACCCAGACCTGGCAACCCTACTGTGAGCCCTTTTGGTATGGGTCTCAAAGAACGTGTGGGGAGCGGGAGATTTTGCCAGCTGCCTCAAGAGAAACATGCCCCGGGATGTTGTTTACCAGGTGATGTAGTTTACCCGCATGCCATGCAAGGCTTCAGCTGCCCGTTTCCACACGTTGAAGCCTTTATTGAAGAGGCAGGACCTGCCCTGGGCAACCTTGTTTAAGAGACGGGAGTGTTTTGGGTGGCATGGGAAAGAATATGGTGGTTTTGGGGAAAATGGGGAGGTTGAAAGAGGCTCCCTTTCCACCACAGCTGGATTTCCCAATCAGTGGGATTATATATTCATTTCTCATAAAAATCAGAATTTAAATATAGAGGATTTTAATAAGTATTACTATTTTTTTTTAAATGATCACACAAAGTCATTTTATTATGTCTTTTAAAGAAATGAAATTGAGACTTACTGAATATGCTGTATTATACTGCTGGAAATTTTCATGTTAACCAGGTTAGCCTGTTGGTCTGAAGCAGCAGAACAAAGTTTGAGTCTAGTGGCACCTTTAAGACCAATAAAGTTTTATTATGGATGTAAGCTTTCGTGTGCATGGTCACTTGGACTTGTCTTGCCATGTGGCTGAGTTTCAGGAGCATTAGGGTTCCACAACTATTCCAGCTGCACAAGGAAAAGCTATCAGCTTATATATTGTAAGTGGAAAGTCAATTTGGCTGTGTGAGGGAGGATCGTGCACATGACTTTGAAGGAAAAAGTTCCAAAGAATAGTGCCCAGGTATTGAGGGCAGAATATTGTTGGTTCTGTGTGCAGTTCAACAGAATCACACTTATCCTGGGGCTCTTGTGCAAAAAAAAAAAAAAGTGCCTTGCAGATTTTTCAGCATTTTGTCCAAAGCACTATTCAAGGGAAACATCCACTATAAAACTGAACAGAGTTTTTAAACACAGTAAAACATCTTTAGATTTATTCTAATTTTCTGTATTATTCAGTAAAGATCTAATATTGTTAGTTTGTTTCTGAGTAAAGCTGTTAGTGTCTGTAATGATTTCATGTTTTGGTGTGTGTGTTCCTTTAAATGTTTCGTGTGACTGCAGTACTCTAGGGGGCTGATGGGGGAGACAAGTGTGATTTTGATTGGCTGGTGACTGAGAGTGTGAGAGGATATTTTGAGAGGATTCTGTGTGTGGTTATCTATGAAGAATTCAGTATGTGAAGTCTGAAGATTGAACAGTCTGTGGGACTAGGAGATTTGAGTCTTTTCCTGAGTAAATGGGACCAACAATTTAGTCTGTGTGACTAAGAGAGATAATTCTATTCTGTGTGAATAAAACAAAGCCTGTGTGACTAATTATATAAGAGAGAGAGAGATAAGCCTGTCAGAGTGGAGTTTGGAGTTTGAGAGACTGTTTGTGGCACCAAACATTGCCGATTGTATTTACAAGTTCTTTTCTTCAGCAGCTGTTCAAAATAACCAGAAACCTATTTTGTTCTTTATTAAATAAATCAATAAATCAATTTTTGTTTACACATCCCAGAAATCAGTACAATATTTCCTCAGGGCCACATAGTCCTCTGAAGTGCCCAGACCCTAGGTCAGTGGTGGCAAACCTATGGCACGCGTGCCAGAGGTGGCACTCAGAGCCCTCTCTGTGGGCACGCACGGCATTGCCCCAGCACAGAGTTCGCAAGATTGGACAGCAAAAATCACATTAATTGTTCAAAAGCATGCCAAATGCAAACTTTTACCTTTCAATAAAAAGTTGTTTGTATCATTGAAAGCTCTGTTATTGTGTTTTTCTTTTAAGACAAAAGATGTTAATGTATGAGTTGTTTTTTCTAAAACGAAAACCTCAGTATTCAGGTTAAATTGCCATGTTGGCACTTTGCGATAAATAAGTGGGTTTTGGGTTGCAGTTTGGGTACTCGGTCTCTAAAAGGTTCACCATCACTGCCCTAGGTCATACTACCAAAAGAGAGAGATGTGGAATTCTTAATTCCTGGTGGAAGCAGAAAACTACCAAGTTTATATACCTAGAGAGGGTTTAAAAGTAAAACCGTTTTCCCCAATAGCAAGAACCTCACAGTGTCATATACTCTAAAGCTGTTACTGTCATATACTCTAAAGCTGTTACTGTCATATACTCTATCAGAAAGAATCTTCACATGAGCATACCTTACAACAATGGTAGAGATTCATCTTTTGACACCCTGATTTGGGGTTCAATGGGACACTTCAAGAGTAAATAGATGGAGGCCTGGTTCACACATACAAAAGCGTTAGAAGGTAATGAAGTGGTAAAAGTGGTAAAAGAATGGCATTTTCAGATGGATGCACTATTTAAGAACGTAAGAGAAGCCAATGTTGGATCAAGCCAATGGCCCATCCAGTCCAACACCCTGTCACACAGTGGCCAAAAACACCAGGTGCCCTCAGCTCCAGTCCTGAAGCCTTCACCCCATCACCACAGAACCTCCGTCTTCGTCGGATTCAGATTCAGCTGGCTCTTTTTTACCCATCCCACCACGGCCTCCAAACCCTCAGCCAGATTTTGTGGGGCAGCAGATGAGTGGCCATCCAACAACAGATTCAGCTGGGTGTCATCCATGTATCAGTTACACCCAAGCCCAAAACTCTGTGCCAGCTGGGCAAGGGGGACATATATATGTTAAATAACACTAACTGAGGAAACACACACACACAAAAAAACATTAAAAGACTACTTTGCACTAGAACCCCCTGAACTGAAATAGGCAACTGACACAACTGAAATGGGCAACTGACACAAATATGGCAACTGGATCAGCAAACTCCCTACGGGAAGGAGGTATGCTAACAAAATGGGACTTCATAGAGTCTCTCAAGAACCTTAAATCAGAGCTGCTGAAAACAACGAAAGAATTAAGCCTGTGACCGATCAGCTAGTAAATATGCAGACAGCCTTCCACCAAGTGTCTCAGACTGTGGAGACCGTACTGGAGAACAGTCTAGCAAACCAAGAAAACATACGTGAATTCCAAACACACAAAACTTGGGCAAAAGATAAACTTATAATGCTTGAAAACTCTCTCCATTATCGGCACCTAAAATTTTGTGGTTTCCAAGAAAAAACAGAGGGAACCACTGACCTTTCAGTCTTCGTTAGTTCTTGGCTAGCAATGGTTCTTTGCCTGGAAGATGAAGTAGCCCCCACAATCTTAAAAGCCTACAGGCTGGGCTCATAAAACTCAAGCCATTGTCAAGGTCCTTGAGATATCCTGGCGAAGTTCATACTGGCGGTGAAAAATGTATTCATGCAATTAAATCCATATATACATTACCCATACTTCTTCATAAACTATCTATACTCCAAAGAACCTAAGTTAAATAGAGGAATTCAGCAAGGGTGTCCCTTGTCCCCCTTACTACCAGTTTGGTGTAGTGGTTAAGTGCACAGACTCTAATCTGGGAGAACTGGGGCCGAGGACAGACTGGCAATCTAAAGTGGAGGCAAAGCGGAGGGAACTAGAGCGGGGGAAAAACCCCACGGAGCTGGCCGTTCACACTGGCCAGAGCAATGCGGATCAGCGGCAATACGGAGCGTTCAGACTGCCACGGAGCGTTCAGACTGCCGCGTAGCCAGCACGCGCGGCTTGTGTGTGCCGCCACGCTTTTTTTTTGTTTTCCTTTGATGTGTTTCGCATGTGCGCACATGCGCACAACTTTTTGCCGGTGTGTTCACACTTCCTCCAGATGCCTCCCGCTTCTTCCAGTTCACACTGTTTGGAAGCGGGAGGCATGCGGAGGAAGGCCCCTGAACACCAGGTAAAACCGGTGTCCTGTTAAAGCGGAAGGAAAGCGACTGGGAGACGGGTAAGTACGAAACGGAGCCGACGGACAGATGCGCATGTCTGAATGTGCTCCTTTCTTCCGTTTGCGAAGTGTGCCTGCCCCGCTTTAGATTGCCAGTCTGTCCTCGGCCTGGGTTTGGTTTCCCACTCCTCCACTTGCACCTGCTGGATGACCTTGGGCAAGTAGTTCTGGTACAGCTGTTCTTGAAAAAGAGCAGTTTCTGCCAGAGCTCTCTCAGCTCCACCTACCTCACAGGGTGTCTGTTGTGGGGAGGAGAAGGGAGAGGAGTTTGTAAGCCGCTCTGAGACTCCCTTGGGTAGTGAAGGGCAGGGTATAAATCCAATCTCTTCTTCTTCTTACTTTTTGCCCTTTCAATAGAACCATTAGCAACATCTATCCGTAATAACTCATTAGTTTCCAGCATTCAAATATGAGGTCATCATATTAAAACAAGTTTATTTGTGAATGATATGACAATCTATGCATCCAACCCCAAATCAACCATACCTGCTCTTTTGGAAACCCTTAATGGTTTTGGTTAAGAGTCAGGACTTTACATAAATCAATCTAAGACCATATTATACCCCATAGACCTTACTCCAGAAATCTCCTCATATCTGAAACAACACTACACATTCCAATGGACGGACAGATACTGGCAATACCTAGGGGTTAAAATCCCGATAGATTGAAAAGACATTATAAAATACGACCACATGGAAGTCAACGGTCTTATCCATAACTTACTCAAATAATGGGAATCCAAATATTCCTCATGGTTTGAGTGAATTAATATAGTAAAGTCGTTTATGCTGCTTAAAGTTCTATATCACTTCCATGCTCTATACATAGTTATTCCTCCCCCATTATCTCAAATTATGGCAGAGAAATTTAAATAATTTCATCTGGCAATCACATAAACCAAGAGTGAACTTCCAAACAATTCGAAAAATTAAAATACAAGGAGGATTGGCTGCCCCTGACCTCACCTTATACTATTCAGCCGCTAATCTTTCCAATTTAATTAAACACTATAATCACTCATATAAAAGAGACTGGAAGATTATAGAGGACATGTACCTTTGCACAGGCTCATTCCAAGAAGCACTCTGGAGATCCCCCAATTCTAGACAAATTAATTAATTAAAAAAAAAAAAACTTCAGCATTACATTGAAAAGAAAAAAGAAAGTTTGGGTAATAACATCCATATTACTTGGGTTGAAGCATTCTGAATGTGATATGAAGGTAAGTAAACCACAGATATAACATTAAGCATAAACAAGTCAGCATCTATGATAAACATTTGTAAATAGAATAGAACACTATAACAGTATAACCAGGGGTCCTTTCGTAGAAAAAGAGCTGCAGGAGCTCATTAGCATAACTCATTAGCATAACTCATTAGCATATGCCACATTTCCTGACATCACCGGAAGTGTGTCAGAAAGGGAATGTCAGTTTCAGCCCCATTATACCCTATGGGCCATTGAAATCAATGGCAAAAACTCATAGGGTATATGAGGGGCTGGAGGAAAGGGGGTTTGAGGGAGAGGCTCCAAACTTGCAGAGTAGCTACTGGGGCCTCTCCTCGAAATACCCACCAAGTTTCAAGAAGATTGGACCACGGGGTCCAATTCTATGGGCCCCCAAACAGGTTGTCCCATCCCCTCCATTGTTCTCTATGGTGGGAAAAAATGTTGCTGTGAGACTTCTGAATCGAATCAATAAGCCAGACCTTTGATGAAGCAAAGAGTTCTTTTATTCTTAATGATGGTTCAGGTACTTCATGTTTGTTAGAGATACTTGGTTACAGGCAACAGGGCTTAATATATCCCACAGATTCAGGTAAGAGCAGGCACAGAGCCAATCAGAATAAATATGAAAAAAGCGCGAAAAACCCCAACCGTTGGCTCTCACAGAAAAGGCGCAAAAGCACTAAAAATTCCCCCCATGCCCCGTAGTGACCTCTACTTGCAATTCGCAGGCCAGGCACCTGGCTTAGAAAATAGTTCAACAGTTCTCCAAGGTTACAACAACAGATAAAACACTCGAGTCTTCGACTAGAGAAAAGGGAGGTGACGAGGCGAGATAGCCAGACTGTTTATGTGACGCGATGGAATGCAGCAAGCCACCCTCCCGGGGAAAGAAAAGATACATTAAGCAGGACATGCAATAAACCCCAAGGCTAGTCGTAAATTACAGATAGACACCCCAGATAAAAACAATTAATGGCAGAGACATGGACAGGCTCTGACATCCTGCCCTCCTCAAGATAGCTCCCCCCCCGGCTTATCAGGAAACCTTTTATGAAATGCACGAAGCAATTTAGGAGCATGAACATTGTCAGCAGCAACCCATTCATTCTGCTCAGGCCCAAAATCCACCCACCGCACAAGGTAATACAAACGACCCCGCTTAAGTTTAGAGTCCAAAATGTCAGAAATCTCGAAATACTGCTCCCCCTCCTTCATCAGAGGAGGAGGAATCGGAGGATCCGGTCGCCATCCGGTTCGGCCCAGGATTTTTCTTCAGCAGGCTGAAATGGAAAACAGGGTGCAAAGAACTCAATGATTTGGGCAACTCAAGTTCAAAAGATACATCAGAGATTTTCCGAAGTACTTTGTACCAACATACTTCCATCCCAATTTCCTGCTGGGTTGGAGTCCGTGAATGTTTTTTGTGGACAGATACACAGAATCCCCCCGGGTTGTAGCTCCCACCCCCCAGCGCAACCCCGATCAGCATATTTCTTATAGTCCGCTTTAGCTTTATCCAGGGTCTTAGCAATTAAAGGCCAAGAGTTCTGTAAATCAGTCCACCACTGGGAAAACTTGGAGGGCAGGGCCGTCACGGGCTGAGGCAATGAAGGAAGAGGGTTTCCCTCAAACCCTCCTGCCACCATGAATGGGGAAACACCAGTGGAGGAATGCACTGCATCATTATAGCTATACTCCGCGAAGGGGAGGAGTTCCACCCAATTGTCTTGATGGTAGTTAGTGTAGCATCTAAGGAACTGCTCCAATATTTGATTCACACGATCAGACTGTCAATCAGTCTCTGGATGGTAACCCGAGCTCAAGTCAGGTTCAATGTCCATCACTGGAGAAGCTCCCGCCAGAAGTTGGCAACGAACTGGCTCCCCCTATCGGAGACTATGCGTTTGAGGAAAGCATGTAGCCTGATCACGTGAGCGAAGAACACTTTAGCCAATCCTTTAGCTGTGGGCAATTTTTTGAAGGGGACAAAATGTGCTTGTTTAGAAAACATGTAGACTACCATTCAAATGACCGTTTTTCCCTTGCTGGGTGGAAGGTTCATTATAAAATCCATAGAAATATCTTCCCAGGGTCGGGAAGGGGTGGGCAAAGGATGCAAGAGCCCAGGGGGTTCCCCCCCCCTCTTTTTGCACATTAAACACACTTGGCATGAAGTGACATAGTCCGAAGTGTCCTTATGCATGCGCGGCCACCAAAACTGTCTTTGAATTAGGTTTAATGTCTTTAGAAATCCAAAGTGGCCAGACAGTTTAGACTCATGACAACCCCTCAGAATTTCTTTACGCAGTGAGCTCGGCACAATCAGCTTAGACCCATGGTACCAACAACTGTCTGACTGTTTATGGGTCTCCGGGTTGCCCTCCCATTCTCTCACTTCTTCGTCTGAATACTCTGCAGCACATTTAACAGTCAATTGAGAAGGCTCCGGAGCTTTTTTACTTTGGCTCCGAGTGGTCACTGCCCCTCCCAACTGTTGTGGGGAAAACATGGAATCAAACATTTCTACCCTGCTGGATTCGTGTTGGGGCAATCTGGATAGTGCGTCTGCTAGGAAATTTGCCTTTCCTGGGAAATGCTTCAGCACAAAATTGAACTTAGAGAAAAAATCAGCCCATCGAAGTTGTTTGGCGTTAAGGGACCTTCGGGTGCGCAAAGCCTCTAGGTTTTTGTGATCAGCCCAAATCTCAAACGGCTTTTGCGCTCCCTCCAGCTAGTGCCTCCAGGTGGAGAGGGCTAGCCGAATGGCCGCAGCCTCCTTGTCCCACACCGACCAGTGTCTTTCAGTTTCGTTAAATTTCTTTAAAATGTAAGCTAAGGGGTGTAATACACCGTCTGGCCCCTTCTGTAGGATCGCCCCCCCCCCATGGCCACATCTGAGGCGTCTACATGAATTACAAATTCTTTGGTTTCATCTGGGTGGGCTAGAATGGGCTCCGAGGTAAACACCCGTTTTAACTCATCGAATGCTTTTTGGCACTCTGCAGTCCAGCACAACCGTTCCCCAGGCTTCCCAGCCTCCGGCCCCTTCCCCTTGGTTTTTAACAGTTCAGTAAGGGGTAGAGTGATCATGGCAAAGTCTTTGAGAAAGGTTCTATAGAAGTTGCAAAATCCTAAGAGGCTCTGTAGCTGTTTACGGGTGCGAGGGGCTTCCCATTGCACCACCGCCTCTATTTTGGCTGGATCCATCTCCAACCCCTGTTGGGAAATTCGATAGCCCAGGAAGTCAATCTCAGTGCGGTGAAATTCACATTTGGAGAGCTTAGCATACAGTCGGTGCTCTAGCAGTGTTGCCAACACCTCCTGCACCAATTTCACGTGAGACTGCTTATCAGGGGAATAAATCAAGATATCATCTAAGTAACAGAGCCCCCCCTTGAAAAGGTGTTTGTGTAATACTTCATTGATCAGACTCATAAGAAAGGCCTGGGTCGAACCATGGCTGAGGACAGACTGGCAATCTGAAGCGGAGGCAAAGCGGAGGGAACTGGAGCGGGGGAAAAAACCCATGGAGCTGGCCGTTCATACTGGCCAGAGCAATGCGGATCAGCGGCGATACGGAGCATTCAGACTGCCACGGAGAGTTCAGACTGCCGCATAGCCAGCGCGCGTGGCTCGCGGGTGCCGCTGCACTTTTTTTTTGTTTTCCTTTGATGTTTATCGCATATGCGCATATGCGCAAAACTTTTTGCCGGTGCGTTCACACTTCCTCCGGATGCCTCCCGCTTCTTCCAGTTCACACTGTTTGGAAGCGGGAGGCATGCGGAGGAAGGCCCCTGAACACCGGGAAAAACCGGTGTCCGGGTAAAGCGGAAGGAAAGCGGCTGGGAGACGGGTAAGTACGCAACGGAGCCGATGGGCAGATGCGCATGTCTGAACGTGCTCCTTTCCTCCGTTTGCGAAGCGTGCCTGCCCCGCTTCAGATTGCCAGTCTGTCCTCGGCCCATGACTGCCCTGTAAAGTGCATTAGTAATGACGACTTCGGGGCTAGTGTTGGTTTCAGCTTGTCCCAAATCTTCAGAGAGTTGTCTAAAAATAAGTTCTTCTGTAAGTCAGGTGGTCTGTGGGGTCGTTTTTCCCATAAGGTTTCAGAAAATGAATGTTGACCTAGATAAGAGGGTGCCAGCCATTTCCAATCTGCCTTGTACTCCTGACTATGATGTTTAATAAGTCTGATTAGTGTGGTTGTTTCATAGTAGAGGGAGATATCCGGAAGGGAAAGTCCTCCTTGAAGTGATGGTCTGCAAAGGGTTGTGAAGCTTATTCTGTGCAGGGACTTGTTCCAGATGTATTGCAGAAAGAGTTGCTGCCATTTTTTCAGTAAAGCTTGTGGTATTGCAATTGGTATGGCACCAAGGAGATATAGTAATTTCGGGAAGATGAGAGATTTCAGTACTTGTGATTTCTCAATCCATGTCAATAGGGGGGAAGAGGTGGAATTGGGTAGTTCCTCCAGTGATTTGGCAATTTCCTTGTGGTTGATGGTTAGCAACTCTGACATGGTAAGGGGAATTTTTATCCTAAGGTATTCCCAGTATTTCTTCGCCCAGCAGAAATTATAGTTGCGATTAATGTGGATCCTTTGAGTTGATGACAGTTTTATGGGATATAAGATAGATTTTGAATTATTTACCCTCAGGCCAGATATTTCACCAAATAAGTTGAGGATGTTCTGTAGTTCCGACAGTGAAGATTCGGGTTGTGTCAAGATTAGTGCCATATCATCAGCAAAGAGACTGAGTTTTAGATGGTGTTCTCCAATTATAAGGCCTTTTATGTTCTGGTTTGATCTGATGGCATTAGCCAATAGCTCAAAAGTGAGAGCAAACAAAAGTGGTGAGATGGGGCAGCCTTGTCGGATGCCTCTAGATAGTTTGAAATTCTCAGAGCAGGTGCCATTTGTCTGGATACAAGCCTGGGGCAATTGGTAGATTGTGTCTATCATCCTTAGGAAGTTAGGACCAAAGTGTCATGACTCATGAGTGCTGCCGAGTATGAGCTCCTGGCTTCAGCAGAGCTCACATCCGATCCCAATGAAACCACCTCAGAGCCTGTTAATGTCTTCACGCTGCCCATCCCAGCCACAGCGGTGAATGAGCAACGCTTGGCAGACAGTCCCCCTGATTCCCCTCCACAGGTGGTCCGCTTAAGGAACCAACTCCGCCAAGTCTTAGCATCCCGGCAGAGGAAGGCGCGCCTGTGCAGCCGGTGTTCCCTCAGCCCTGAGTTCTAACAGGAGCTGGGATGCTCACACTTGGTCCTAATGACCAACGGCACCTGAGGGGTATTTAGCTTCCACCTCTGAAATTGGTTCTTCGTGCCAGCAACTAGTCAACTTGATGACACTCTGCACCTACCTCACTTGTGTTCCTGAATCCAGCTATGTGCTTTGACTCTCAGCTCCCTGACCTCAGCTCTGTATGACTACACCCCTAGTTTGTACTTTGGACTCTGTTTCCTGGTCCCTGCTTGCGAACTTTCATTTGGACCTCAGACTGGACTTGGACTCTGTTGCTTTGGCTCCTGCTGGCTAACCCTCGTGTCTGATCTCGGCCTGGTCTTGGACTCTCACTCCCTTTCACCCCACTTGCACCCAGCCTGTGACAATATGAGACAGTAGATTACTGAGATAAGATGTTTCAACTCTGTCAAATGCTTTTTCAAAGTTGATTGATAGTATAAATCATTCTGCAATGCATTGTTGGCAGTATTGGATTACATTCAAGACTTTTCTCGTGTTGGCAGTGATTTCCCTGTTGGGTATAAACCCTGTTTGATCTGTGTGGATATTTATTTCTATTATTTTGTTGAGTCTGGCAGTCATTGTGGCTGTGAAGATTTTATAATCTTGGTTCAGCAGCGATATGAGTCTGTATGAACTAGTGAATGATATGTCTCTGTCAGGTTTGGGTAACAGTATAATTTTTGCCGTGTTCCATGTAGGGGTATCAGCCCTTTTTCTAATAATTTATTGCAGGTCTGGGCTAGTGGAAAAATGTGGAAAACTTTTTATAGAACTTTGCATTAAAGCCATCCTTTCCCGGGGATTTGTTGTTTTTGTGAGACTTGATAGTTGCTTTTATTTCCGTTGATGATATAGGGGCTTCTAGCCAGTCTTTGTGATATGAAGTTAGATGATTTTGAAGTAGAAATTGTTTTAGGAATGCATTCATAGAGTTGAAAGACGGATTGTCCAATTTATATAGTGATTTGTAGTATTCCAAAAACATATCTGAGATATCTTTGGAGCTGTGCCTTAGTTGACCCTTTTTGTCTTGGAGAGAGTGAATTGCATTCTCTAAGATCTTCTTCTTGAACTTCCATGGTAGTAGTTTGAGAGATTAAGGGGTTTTGAACCAGTATTTTTGCTTGACAACAGCTATCTGTTTTTGTATTTGAGAATCTTCTAGGGTTTTTAGTTTTTTATGTTCCAGTAATAAGGTTTTGTATACACGTTTGCTTCCACGCATCTTATGTTCATTTTCCAAGTTTTTTATGTTATCAATCAAATCTTGTTTTAATTTTTTTCTTTTTTATATGTAGATGCAATCGCCATCAGCTTGCCCCTTACAACAGCTTTCATAACATCCCATACCATGTGATGTGCCACTCCACAAGAAACAGTATGCTGGAGATATTCTTTTATTTCAATTTCAATTGCATTTTTTATTGATTTTAATCATAAAAGTTTTGAATCAAGTCACCAGTTGTATTCTCATTTTGTTTTGTCTCTATCTGCCACGAGGCATTCTACCCTGGAATGGTCTGACCTGGCTCCTATGTTTGCATCTGAAAACAATTGAGAGATTGATGATGAGGCTAATATGTAGTAAATTCTTGTATGAGTTTGAAATCTGGAAAAATAGTATGTATAGTCCTTAATCAAAGGATTCCGTTGCCTCCAGATGTCTGTAAGATTAAATTGTTGGAAAATATGGGCTAATTCGTGGTTCCGGTCTTGCTGACAGCAGACGCACGCAGCAGGGGTGCTCCTGCATTTGCTGGAATTTAGCAGTCTCCTGGATTAATGAGAACATATATGGAAGAAGTTCTTTCGTAGGAAGAACCCTCAAGCAAGGGGCTTGTCACGGAGAAGACGGGGCAGTGAGGCAACTCCCTGTTTTTTTGCCGAGACTGCCTGGAAGTGGGGGACTGCTAAAATGCCTGACAAAGATGCCAGGCTTAAGATGATTCAATTGAGAACATATGGAGTCAACTTTTGAACAAATTTATAAAGTGGAACCACACAGGAAGCTAAGTATAAGCGAAAACTTTTCTTGGAAGGTAAATATAAGACCAGCTAAAAGGGTGGAAATTAATTGGGGTGGTTGCACAGGAGAAGTGGAGAACTATCACTTTAAGGCAACCGTTAGCAGAGACACCCAGAGAAAAATTGAGGAGGAGCAACCCAGCAACCCAGGAAACAGAGCAGTAAAGAAAAAGAACTAAAACTAAATACAAACTAAATTAACTGACCAAAACTAATCTGTATCTTGCTTTCTTTACCTTTTCCCTTCCCGGAGCGCTGAAGAGCCCGGAGGAGACGAACGGAGGCAAATGGAGTGCAGGCTTGTCGGGAAGGCATTTTGAAGCTGCACAGGGAGAATCGGAGAGCCAGAGAGGCGGGCAAGTGCAAAGCGGAAGTGAACTGGGGGAAAGGAGAGCAGACGGAACAGAAGAAGGGCAGAGGCAAGAAGATCCACAACAACAAGGAAGGGCAGAAGAAGATTCCCTTTAAAGAAAAGAGCCAGGGAAACAGAAAGAGAGGCTGGAAAGACTGGAAAATAAAAGGACATTGACTCTAACAGAAACAGACTCTCAGAGATTAAGGGGGGAAAATAAACACTGCATTAAGCAAAAGGCTATAAAGGCTATAAAATAGATTAAAGATCTTGGGCACCATAAGATATCCTTTCTGAAACTTAGTTTGGGGGTAAAGGAAACAACTTACAATCACTAGCTCAGGGGTAAAGGATACAATCTATAATCATAACTACTAAAATAATAAAATAATTCTGAGAAGAAATAACAATAAGTAGTTAAAAAGAAGATTAAATAATACATTGAAAGTATATTGAAAAATATTGGTGTGAATAATAAAAAAAACTATTAGTAGAACTGCCTATATATAAGGAGCCAAACAAAACCTGCCTTTTTTAGTGTGACTGTTACCAATAATAAACTGAATGGCCACAGGCACAAGCAGTGCAAGAAAGTCCTCGATAAAATCTTCAGGCCAGGCAGGCATTCAGAGTCACCTGAATTTTAATACAATGAGTATAACTCAACTAACAATAAAATACCTAAAGTCTTTGATACAAGAATGTGTATTGCAGGAGATAAAAACTACTGTGGAAACAACACTTCCAACACTAATGAAAAAAGAAATAGAGCCTTTACAGATGGCAATAAAAAAAGAGATAGAACCCCTACAGGCAAAAATGGAAGAGATAGCAGGGCAAATTAAAATGGAAACAGAGGAAATTAAAAAGCAGATAAATGAGAATAAACAAGAAATATTGAAGAATTCCCAAACTGCAAAAAAATATAATGGAAAAAATGCAAGAGATGGAACAAGAACTATTAGAAGTGAAAATAAAATCAGATGGGATGGAAGAAGCCTTCATAGGACTGGAAATGAAAAAGCAGCACTATTTATAAAATGTCAAAATATACCAGAGGTGGTAGAAAAGAATTTAAAAGAAGTGGTCAAAAATCTGACAGATCAATTAGATATAGGAACCTATGAAGAAGTAGAATGAGATATAGATCAGATCTATAGAAGAAATACTTCATATGCAAGGAAGAATAAGGTACCTAGAGAAGTGCACATAAGGTTGAATAGAAGAGAAACAAGAGACAGGGTTCTCAGGGAAGCAAACAACACAAAAGTAACAATACAAGGGAATGAGATAAAGATCCTGACGGAAGTGCCATGGAGGGTTAGAGAGAAACACTATAACTATGCAACATTAACTAAACTATTATGAGAAAATGAAATTATGTATAAATGGTTACTTCCAGAGGGCTTACTATTTAATTACGAAGGTAGAAGATATAAAATAGATTCAACCTTTAAAGCGGACAATTTTTTTGGATAGATTTGGAGAGAATTTGGGCTGGCAAGTACAACAAGAAGAAAGTGGTGAAGACGAGGTAGAAGTAGCAAGTGCAGAAGCAGAGAAGGGAAAGAAGGGGAAAAAATCTCAGCCAAGGAAACAAAAGTACTCTACACCTTCCCAAATGACTACAAGATTTAAACTGAGAACAAAGGGCAAAGGAAACAAAGATGAAGATGAAGAAAAGGAAAAAGATTAAAATATTTTCTGAAAATGTCAACGGGCTGAACAGCCCACAAAAGAGAAAACGTGTATTTACACAGTTAAGTAAACAGCAGGTGGATGTTAGTTGCTTACAAGAGTCACATATTAAACAAAAAGATGTTAAATATTTGAATAATAAGAAACTAGGCAAAGTATTTTATGCATCAGATACAAAAAAGAAAAGGGGTGTGATGACCTATGCAAAGAATATTTATGCCCAGAATTAGTATATGCAGCAAAAGATGGCAGAATGGTAGCAATTACAATCACAAGAATGTATAAAAAGATGCTAGTTGTGAATATATATGCTCCAAATCAAAACCAGGAAAAATTCTATAAGGCAATAAGAGAGGTACTAGCAATACAACAAATAGAGGAAATTTGTAATTTGGGAGATTAGAACGCTGTATTCAACACTAGAATGGATAGAAAGAACCAATCTAAAAAGAAAAAGTCAGGAAATTTATTGCCAAGATCCTTTTTGAGCTTAGCAGAAGAACAAAGTTTAATAGATACTTGGAGAATAAGGAATATTAACAAACTAGACTATACATATTACTCGGCAAGACACAACTCATGGTCGAGAATAGACACGATATGGGCAACTACTACATTGTTAAATTATATACTGGAGAGCAAAATTTTACCAAACACATTTGCTGATCATAGTCCAATTATGCTATCCTTGCAGGGAAGACAGAAGGTTGCAAGTTGGCAAGTAAATAAAAACTTACTAAAAGATCCACACTTTACTAAGAAAATGGAAGTAGAAATACAGGAATATTTTAAGAGGAATATACACCCAGAAATATCTATCATAACTGTCTGGGAGGCATTCAAAGCCTTTATAAGAGGATGGTTAATCAACCAAGAGGCATGGAGAAAGAAGCAAAGAAAAAAACAATATGAAAATATCACGGCACAGATCAAACAGGAAGAGGATAAAATAAAAACGGAGGAGACTTAGGAAGAAGAAGATTAAAATTAAAAACCCTACAACATCAAATGAACTTACTACTAACACAAGAAATTGCAAGGAAAATAGAATATTCAAAACAACATTACTTTGAAAATGCTAACAAACCAACAAGATGGTTGGCTTATAGATTAAGAAAAGAAAGGGAGAAGAAAATAATTAAAACTTTACGTAATGAAAAAGGTGAAGGGAAAAACAATATATAAGATATTAAAAAGATAATAGAAAATTTCTACAAACATTTATATGGGCAAGAGCAGCAAGATGAAAAAAGTTTGAAAGAATATTTAAGCGAATATAATGAGAAGAAATTTAATGAGAATAATTATTGTTCTTATATTATTTTTTAGTTGTCTTTTTGGGAGAAATCCCGCCTGATCCTGGTGTATCACTTGAGTCAAGACTTTCTTCATCCTTGTGGCTAATATTGTAGCATATATCTTGTAGTCTGCATTTAATAAAGATATGGGCCTGTTAGTTTTTCACTTCCTCTTCATCCGTATTCTGTTTGTGTATGAGTGTAATTAATGCGTGGTCCCAAGTGTCAGGTACTTTTCCTTTTATCACTGTTTCTTGCAGTAAATCTTTTAATGGCAACATTATTTGATCTTGAAATCTTTGATATACTTCTGCTGGAATTCCATCCAGTCCAAGTGTTTTATTTTTTTTGTTTTTTAACTGCTTCCACCACTTCACACATTGAAATTGGTTCATTTAAGATTCTCTTCTGAGTACTTTGGAATATTATGAAGCGCACCCTGAAAAACAAGTAGCATTGATGTTTCTGGATGCGGAAAAGGCATTTGATAATGTGAACTGGAAATTCATGCTACAAAAACTGGAAATATGGGACTGTGGTGTAAATTTTCTATCAGCAATAGAAGCAATCTACAAAACACAATATGCAAAGATTATAGTAAATGGGGAATTGACAGAGGACATTCAAATTCAAAAAGGAACACGGCAAGGCTGCCCATTGTCTCCACTTTTATTTATATTTACTTTAGAAACATTAAACAATCTTATAAGAAAGAATGGACAAATAAAAGGACTCAGGACAAAGGAGAAGAGTATAAGTTGCAAGCCTTTGTGGATGATCAGGCATTTATACTGGAGGACCCAATAAAGTCAATTTTACCATTATTAAAAACAATACAAGAATATGGGTGTGTAGCAGGACTTAAAATAAACTTTAGAAAAACAAATATGATTGCTAAAAATTGTACATTGTCACAAATTTCTAAATTACAGGAAATATCAGGTATTGAGGTAGTAAAGAAAGTGAAATACCTAGGCATAATACTTTCCAATAGAAATACCTCTCTCATAGAAGACAACTATTATAAGCTATTTAAAGAGATAGAAACTGATTTACAGAAGTGGAAAGGTTTTAAAATATCATTTATGGGAAGAATATCAACAATAAAAATGAATATTCTCCCTAGATTTCTCTTCTTAACTCAAAATTTATCTGTATTGCGAAATTTAAAATTTATGAAGGATCTTGATAAAATATGTAGTAAATTTATTTGGAGTTATAAGAGGCCAAGGATCTGGTGGAAAATTTTACAGGACAAAAAAGAAAGAGGTGGATTTAGTCTCCCAAATTGGGAACTTTACTACAAAGCCTCAGCACTAACTTGGATAAAGGAATGGGTGGCTTTGGCAAATATAAGAACACTGAACTTAGAAGGACATAACCTACCTATGGGCTGGCATGCATATACCTGGTATGAAAGGGAGAAAGTTCATTCAGTATTTCAACAACATACAATAAGGGGTGCACTGATGAAAAGCTGGAAACAAATAAAAGAAAGGTACTATAATAAAATTCCTAAGTGGGTATCACCATTAGAAGCATTCATAAAACCTACATTGATAACAGAGACTAAGAGAGAAATTTATGATGTATTGTTAGATAGAAATAACAAATTAATAACTGAAGCAAATGCCGCTTGGCAAGAACTGAAAGTAACCTGGTGGGAAAAGATAAAAATAAAAACGAGATATATTAAGGATTGCAAAAAGGGTTTCTATGAAGGGAAAAATGAATTGGACAAGATATGGTTGTCATCAAGTGATAAATTAATCCCAAAACTATATAATTTACTGCTTGAAGATTATATGTACGAGGAATGTGTAAAACCACAATGGTCACATGGATGAAGGATTTGGGACATACTGTGGAATATGATCAGTGGTCTAAGATATGGAAAGCTGTAAGACTGATGAGGGCACTTGCATATAAGGAAAACATCTACAAGATGTTTTATAGATGGCACTGGACACCAGACAGAATAGCTAAATGTTATGCCAACACCTCTAGCAACAGTTGGAAATGTAAGAGTAATGTGGGGACATTCTATCACATGTGGTGGAGTTATAATAAAACTCAAAGCTATTGGCATAAAATATATAGAATGATACAAGAAATAACTAATTTAGCGGTGCCATTTACACCAGAAATATTGCTATTAAATATGCTTTCAGATAACTACAACAGAGATGATATGTATCTTATTACTTATATATTAACCGGCTAGAATAGCAATGGCAAAAGGTTAGAAATTAGATAAATTACCGACAAGAGAAAAAGTAATATACAAAATTCTTGAGGTGGCAGAAATGGATAGATTAAGCATAAATTTACAGGGAAATGATCAAGAAATATACGCAAAAAGATGGAATCGTGTATATGCATGGTTAGATTAAAAAAAAGGAATGGTAGACTCATAAGTATGTAATAATGTAAAGTAATTTGTGTAATATGTTACATATAAAAACCAGTAAATAAACTTGTGTTTTTTTTAAAGGAAAATATGGGCTAATTCAGTTTGTCCTGAGGACGCTGAAGAACTTTTCTTTTTGGGGGGTTTCACCATCAGTTTTGACTCATCTAGCAAACAGTCAGAGACATAGTTTAAGTCACTACCAATCACACATGGATCTGTGCTGAAGGCTTCAAGTTTAAAAAGGATATTTTCAGGGGTCATTTCATAGAAAAAGAGGTGCAGGAGCTCATTAGCATAACTCATTAGCATAACTTATTTGCATATGCTACACCACCTGACATCACCGGAAGTATGTCAGAAGGCAAGAAAGAAAGAAGAGAGAGAGAGAAGGAAGGAGGGAGGGAGAAAGAGAGAAAGCTGGCAGAGAGGGAACAGCTACTAATCCAAGCCTCAGAAATACCACTATTCTGGGAGGATAGCTTCAGTGGTGGCTGAAGCCTTCAGAAGGCTGGTCGGAGGAACAAGGACCTTTCCAGGGGATGGGGTCATTTTGCTGCAGCTATGACACAAGCAGGCATTCCCCCACGGGGGGGGGGCTGGTACCAGCTCCTGGAGCTGCGCTCCCCTGAGCTCCTGCTCGAAATGACCCCAGCTTATGTTTAAGAAAACATTCAAGCTCCTCCATGGCTGCCCTTTCCAGTCTCAGTCCCCTTTCTGGTTTCTTGGGTTGTAGTCTCCCTTTTGGTTCATGATGGAGCTAAGAAATAGAAAACCTTTTAGCAATTTCTTCATTGTCAACAAGTTGTGTAATTCCCTCGCTCACATTACTTCCCCCCCTTCTGTTCAGCTGTAGTCCTGCTTTGGCATTTCCTGCTTTAACCTTGATCAGCAGTTGTTTCATTCTTCACTATTTTCTGCCAGCAATGTGGGGTCATCTGCATATCTCCGATAGTTAATGTTTCTTCCACCAATTTTCACTTCACTTTCATCCAAATGTAATCCAGTTTTCCTTATGATATGTTTTGCATATAGATTGACAAGACAGGGAAATAAAATACATCCGTGTCTGACACCTTTGTCGATTGGAAACCATTCTATTTCTCCATATTCTGTCCTCACAGTAGCCTCTTGCCTAGACAACAGATTTCATATCCAAGCAATCAGATGTGTTTGCAGACTGATTCCCACACAGTCAAAAGCTATAAGGAATTTTCTTCTCAAATTCTCTTGTTCTACCACCTATGTATTCTATTCCCTCATTCTCTGTGGAGACTCTTATAGCTGCATGGAATGATGGGCTGACTGGGGCATGGTGCCATCCTCTTCTGTGCTCTGTGAGACTCCGAGCTCCTTGGTTTACCAAGGAGCTGGGTGACATGAAATGGACTGGAAAACAACTAGAGCAATGTTGGAGGAAGACTCAGGATGATTGAGATAGGCTTTATGATGTGCCTATCTGTAGCCTTCTGATACAGCGATAATGGCAGCGAAGACTTTCTTTGGAACCATTGTGTCAGTAGAATCTCATCCAGGTTAATAATTTAAAGTGGTTCATGACGTGATAACACCTAAGTCTGACCCTGCAAGGTGACGAAAATTTGCCCCTCAAATGTGACATTTATGCAAAGTTATTTGTTGACAAAATCTTTCTCATCTGATTCTGACTCAAAGATGAAGTTCAATGCATATTTGGTACCCAAGGTGTCATAAGCAACCGCTTGCCCTTTCATTGTGGATAGTTTAAGATTGATTCTGCCTATGGATTCTGATGGTCCTTGGAAGTGTCAGGGCCACCACTTGTGCCATCATGGTGTCAGAATCTAAGGATTCTAACAAAGGTTTGCTTGTATGCTTGTATGCTTATGCTTGTATGCTTTGTATAATCCCTTCCTATGTAACCTGTCTTTGCAGTCCCTCTGTAACATCCTGTTATCTCAATCACCATGTATCAGGCTCTCTTTTATTGCCCTGGATTTATGGCTCAAGCTGGGTCTTGTCAATGTAACCATTTGGTCCGGGAAGGTGGCGACTTCAGCACATGAGAACAATCGGCCTCTCACCCCCGCGCCTCCGCATTCCTTTCCTCCCTGCCGGGGGAGACACAGACCAATTCTTATCGGCGTGTGAAGGCCTTGGCGAAGTTATTTGTTATGCACAAGATGGATACATCTGAAGGGTCTGGTTTAAGAAGGGAAATTTACAGCTTCACACTTAACCTTTTTTCCTGTGGGAAGCAAATGGTCAAAGGACCTTTAGCCCGCGGTTTTTCCCTCCCTGTGATTGGTTACCTATGGGTAATTCAAATTGTACTGGAGGGTATATTAATCCTGCTTCTATTGTATACTTTATCTCTAACAATGATCCAAGGACCTATAGTAATGTAGTAATAGGAAATAAAGAACTGTGTTTCATCAAAAAAGGCCTGATCCTTGACTACTTAGGGCAGAAGCCTCACACATGGGTTTTAAAATATTGCTGGGAAAAGGCACTGGAGACGTTAATCAAAATCATCAGCTCCTGTCAGTTGAGGGGGTTCTCCCTTGGCCTTTGAAGGAGGAAGTTATTAGACCTCTGCTTGAAAAACCTTCATTGGCTGAGAATGAGGTGGCCAATTACAGGCCAGTCTCCAATTTACCTTCTCTAGATTTACCTTCTTTTCCCCCTTTTTTTATATTTGTGTGTTTATATGTGTGTGTGTGTTTGTGTCCTTGCCTGGAGTCATGGTTGACTTCTGGTGACCCCAGAATGACAGTTCTGTTTCACAAGCACTGGGGGGCAAAACTTTTCTTGCAGACAGACAGCCCCCCAATCTTAAACAACTCCTCACCCACAATAATACAACATCTAACTTGAGCATGGACACTGGTACCAGAGCGTGCAATAAACCCATACGCCAACTCTTGCTGTCACATACATCCAGACAATGTGATCACTGGACCTAACAACATCAACAATGCCATCTCAGGCTCATTCACTTGCTCGTATTCTAACATTATATATGGCATATGCCATTAAATGCCAAAAATGCCCTTCTATTCTTTACGTAGGACAAATACGACATCAAGAATCACAAGACTGAGAAACCTGTAGAACACTTCAGCCTTCCAGGACATTCAATGGGTGACCTCAAAGTAGCTGTTTTATTGCAAAGGGACTTCAGAAACAGACTGGAAAGGGAGATTGCTGGATTACAAGTTATTACAACAATCAGAACAATGAAAACCCCAGGACTTAACAGGGATATTGCTTTAATATCTCACTACATATGCTAATCTAATTCAGTCCTTACATCTGTATTCTCACCAAGAAGGGCTATACAGCCGCTTTATTTTGTTTCTTATTTCGAATAGTAGGATAGTGATTGTAATGTACTATATAGTAGAATGTATTGTAATTTGTAGTGATAGATTGGAATATATTTCACTGGTCTGGGGATAGAGGAGACATAACACTGCACAATTAATCACTCCACCTTAAAGAAAGGATGCTGTTAGTTACCTCCAGGCTTGAGAGGAGATGGATGGAGCATAACAACAGGGTCTCAGTTAATTATTCTCATAATTCTACAATTAAGGGTACATTTGCACATCATTCTCCAATTCTGATATATTTATTTCCTTCACTATGTTCCCCCAGAATTAAACCCAAACAAATGGTGACCATATAACCAAGTTTGTTATTTCAGTTTGGTCCTTGTATCTGTTAAACAACCCTTATTACGCTTATGCTAATTTGTTGCTCACCCCATACCTATATGTATGAACTGGTAACTTCCATTTCAATGTATTTGAAGAAGTGTGTGTGCACATGAAAGCCTATACCTTGATTAAAACTTTGTATACCTTGTATAAAACGAATACCTTGAATAAAACTTTTGTTGGTTTTAAAGGTGCCACTGGACTCAAATTATGCTCTGGAGTACTTTGCCCTTAGTAGGGCAACCCTAAACACTCTTTTAAATTCACTTCATTGTATATGTTTACAGAGGGGACATTGTCCTTCAAGGAAAGGCACTTCACACCTGTTCAAAGTAAGGCTGCCAAATTCCAGGTAGGACCAGGAGATCTCCTGGAATTACAACTGATCTCCAGACTACACAGACATCACTTCCCCTGTAGAAAATGGCTACTTTGGAAGGTGGATTCTATGGCATTATAGCCTGCTGAAGCCCCTCTTCTCTCCAAAACCCACTCTGTTCCCCCCCCCCCCCATCTCCAGGAATTCCACAACCCAGAGCTGGCAACCATACTTCAAAGGCACCTTGCCCCAATGTTTTAAAATATTTCTTTTTATTGGGAAGAGGAAGCATTCTGCACACGCTTCTGCCCTTAGTAGCTTTGGAGGGAAAATAAATTCGGGGGGGGGGGGGGGGGGGAGAGGAATGTATGCTTCATATGCTCTGAGCAATTTGTTTCTTGCCTGGAAGGAAGACATTCTGTTTATGCTCAGGGTTCCTCTGATCTTTTTCAGGGGGCAGGGAGAGATTTCGTCCTTGAAAAAGCACGCCATATTTGGTCATAGGCTCAGGTCCTTTATTCTCAGCTGGGAGCAGGCGGCTTCATACAATTAGAGGCATTTTGCCAGTAGGTCTTTTACAAAGGATTCCATTCTCCTGGAGAAGCGCTCTGCACATGGCCAGAGCACTTTCTTTTTCAAAACAACTTTCCCCCTTTTTAACCGAAAGCACTCTAAACTTACTCAGGGCTGCATTGCCTTTAACCCAACACAGAACTCTCATGTAACACAAAATTGGGGCATGTGGTTGAATAAAGCAAGTCTGGTGCAGGGGCGTAGACTTTTGGAAATTCGGGGTGGGTGGGGGCTCCTTAGTGCGCGCGCTCACTTGGGCGATGTTCTCCCCCCCCCCCCCGGAAAACCACAGCGCCTCCCTGGGCCCTTCTGAAGCCCGCCAGCTGCGGCTGCCGGTGCCTCTCTCTCCTCCCCCCGCCCACCCCTTCCCTCTCCCTCTCCAGTAGCAGCGGCTGGGCCTCGGAAGGACCCGGGGAGGCATGGCGGCAGGTGCTCCGTTTTGCCGGGGGTGGCTGAGCCCCCCCCAGGAAATTTCAAGGGTGGCTCGAGCCCTCCCGTACTCTACGCCTATGGTCTGGTGTATTCAGGGGTCATTTCGAGCAGGAACGCCATTCCGGGAGTAACAAGCCCAGGAACGGGCACATATGGTGATGCACTGTGGAAAAAGGCAAAAGCATACTAACTTGATCTGTATTTTCGAGCTCCTTGTAGGGTAGCTTCCCTGCAAGAGCAAAGGACACCTAAAGTGTCTTTAGTCAAAGTGTAAAGCTGGCTCACCACCTCTGAGTTGGGAAATACCTGGAGATTTTGGGGGTGGAGCAGTGGGTGTTGCCTTCTGACACACTTCTGGTGATGTCAGGGGTGTGTGGCATATGCAAATAAGTTATGCTAATGAGTTATGCTAAATGAGCTCCTGCACCTCTTTTTCTACAAAGTGACCCCTGATGGTTAGAGAGGTTGACTGTGGGGATCCAGATTTCCCCATCCCTGCATGACAACGCCCAGTATGCCAGAACACTTGCTAGGTAGGGTTGCCAACTCTGGCTTGGGAAATTCCTGGAGATTTGGGGACAGTGCCTGGGGAGGGGAGGGATCTGATCCTACTCTCTGAAACTGCCATTTCCTTCAAGGGAACTGATCTCTGCAGTCTGGAGACTACTTGTAATTCCTGAAGAACTCCAGGCTCCCCCTGGAAGGTGGCAACCTTATGTACTGGGTGACCTTGGGCTACTCATTCAATCTCAGCCTGGCCTCCTTGACAGAACTGTTGTGTAGATAATACGCGCAGGCACCCACGCTTGCCCGAGCTCCTTGAAGAAAGCGCAGGGTAAAAAAAAATGGATAAGAAATTCTGTGTCATTCATTTCACACCATTTTTCTCCTCGGGCTTTTTAATACAACCCAGTGCTCAGGAGAGCCACTCTAAGCATGTTCAGAGAGCCATCACTTGGAGAGACCCAAGTTCGAGTCCAAGCGGCACCTTTGAAGACCAACTGCGTTCAGTTCTGGGTATAAGCTTCCCTGTGCATGCCCAGAATCTTCTGCCTTGGTCTTCAAGGTGCCGCTGGACTCGAATTTTGCCCTGCTGCTTCACTCACCCCAACCCGCCCGGCCCCGACTCTCTCTCCCGGGAGCCCCAGTCTCCTAAGGCCGACACAACGCGGCCTCTTTTTCCCCCCCGCAGCGTCCCGAGAGCCGGCATTTCCGAACAGCCCAGGGACGGGGACGGAGACGGCGAGGCTTGCGGCCTTCTCCCTCAGGCCCCGCCAGGGCCGCCGATGGCGCCCCCAGCGGCTGCCGCCCGACCGCCCCAGCCCCGGCAGAGCCAGAACTCTTAGCGGCGGGGCGGAGCGAGGCCGGAGCAGGAGGAGGCCCGAGCCGCACTGAGGCGAGGCCGGCAGAGGGAGCGGGAGGCGGGCGGCGCAGGCGGAGCGAGCGGAGAGGCGGGCGGCGCCGCGGGTCTCCCTCAAGCCCTTTCCGCACACGCAAGATGGCGGCCGTGGAGCTGGAGTGGGTGCCCGAGACGCTCTACAACACCGCCATCTCGGCCGTGGTCGACAGCTACGGCCGGGCGCGCCGCAGGGACATCCGCTCCTTGCCCGAGAACATCCAGTTCGACGTCTACTACAAGGTGGGTAGGTGGGTGGGGGGGAGACGCAGGCCGCGACCCGGCCGAGCCCAGCCAGGCCCCGGGGGGGGGGGGGGAGGTGATGCTGTGGGGGGGGGGAGGGACACGAGTGGAGGAACCCCCCCCGGGGGCGGGGGATGGGCGGGGGAACGGGGCCGCTGGAGCCTCCTGTGTGTGCCCCCCCCCCGTTTCCAAGGGGGCACCACCACCCCCAGCTTGGTCCTGCGAGGCGTTTTCTTCCCCCGCCCCAGACGCACATCCTTCTTTGCAGCCCCCTTCCCTCTAGACCCGACATTGCTGCTGCTGCGATCATCATCAGCCACACTCGGGGGGGGGGGGAGGGGGGATAGTCTCCCTTCTTTGCAATGCTCGCGATCCAAATCTGTCCCCCCACCCACCCACCTTATTTTGCTTGCTGTAACCCCCCCACCCCCTTCTCAAGGTGAGCGTTCCCGCTGGCAAAGAGCCCTGGTCCTTCGAAATTACTTCGCCCTTTAACAGAAATCTGAACCCCCCCCCCCTTTTCTTTGCTTTACACCCCCTTCGTTTTAGAATGTGTCCTCTTGCGAATCTGCTTTGGCTTCTGCGCTCCTTTTCCTCCAGCACATTCTCAACCTGCCTGTGAAATTAACACACCCCCCCCCCCCCCAATATATATACACAGGGTAGAAATGGCTACTAGGAACCGGCTGCCTCTTTTGGTCTACCCGGAGTTCTCCCTCAGCTGAATATTAACTGCCCTCCTTTTCTTTCCACCTCCCAGCTGCAAAACTGGCTCCCTGGGATCTTTTTTCACTTCAGCTTTCCATGAGGGCTTCCCACCCGTTTGTGAGAAACTGGTTCCCCCTACACTTCCTTTTTTTGCATTCTTCACTGGTGCCTGCTCCCCAAACCGTCGTTTTGCCCATTTGCTAGGCTTTCCCCCTTTTGCTAGGTTCTCCCCCATAGAATTTCTTTTAACCTGTGTCTGTTTTCCTCTGGAGCATGCAAAAAAACCAAACCTGTGTGTGTCTCTCCCCCCCCCCCCCCCCCCCCCCGCACAAGATAGGAATTTTTTGGTGGGGGAGGTTGACCGAAGGAGGGGCTGGCGGCAAACCCACCTCACGTTAGATTTCGGAAGGTAAGCAGGGCTGGCCCTGGTTAGTACTTGGATGGGAGACCACCAAGGAAGTCCAGGGTTGCTACGCCGAGGCAGGCAATGGCAAGCCACCTTTGAGCATCTCTTGCCTTGAAGACCCCAAGCAGTCGCTGTGACTTGATCACACTTTCCACCCCCACCAGGGGCCCTAGCTGGCAAATCACATTTCTGGCAACTCACTTTTCTGCACTCCCCACTGTCCGTCTCATCACAGAGCTGGCAAATTTGTCATATTCAAAATTGTTCCAAATACTAAATTTAGCATGTCTTGTGTATGGTCTCTGAGAGGGCAGAATGGTTTCCAGTTGTGATCTCGGTTGCTACTGTTCTCGTGTGCATGAAGATGATGCGGGAATGTTGGCTAGCAGAACTGGGGTGCTCTTTACAAATTAGGGAGCTTTTTTCCCTTCCTCTGACTTCGATGGGGGCTGTGTTGATGCCATGTTTACCCTGAGACATTCACTTAACACAAGAAAAATGTAGCTTTTGTTTTTCTAAAATTACTGCCTCTGTTCATTTTATTGCTGCCATCTGCCTTTTGCTATCTGGTTAAACGTTCAGAGTGAGCCCCTGAAACCCTCAGAACTGTCAGCTTTGCAGACCTGAACATCTGACTCTTCTTGGTATTTTCTTGGAGAATCACAGTTTGCATTTTTTAGATTGCATTGAGTTGAGTATGACAGTCTTCATCCTAAGACATAAATCTTACTTAGAGTTACCAGATGTCCTCTTTTTAGAGGACATGTCCTCTTTTTGTGTGTGTGTCCGTCCTCTTTTGGGCTCTTTTTTTAAAAAAAAACTGATGAAAGTGTCCTCTTTTTGGGTTGGAAGGTAGGAATATTCTTAGTAGCAATTATCACAGCTTAAATCGGGTTATTCAAAATGAGATTTGTCATAGGGCTCACTTGTTTGAAGTAGTCAGTCGGGAAATATGTCCTCTTTTTTGCTTTTCGGAATATGGTAACCCTATCTTACCGCTGTACAGCATTTCAGCCATTCACATTGTTCTGTGGTCTTTATCCAGCCTTCTTTCACAAAAATGATAGTGCTGTAAAAGATTCTTTTAATGGAGGTAAAAAGATCGTCAATCTCCACTTATGATCTAGAGGGGTGCCAGTATTGTGGGCCTAATTTTTTTAGAAGACGGAACGGTGATTGATTTTATTAACCTTGAAAGGCATGTGTGAATGTACAAATTTTTCTATATGTTTGCTTAAAAGGATGTCTCTCATAGGAGGGACTATCCCCTCCCCCATCTATATTGAACACTGACCTAGTATAGAAGGGCAATGAAATGTAATGTGATCCATTCAAGTCACTTCCAAACGCCCTCTCCAAGGGAAAAGAGAGAGCTCTTTTAAATAGCAGTATTTTGCCAGCAAGTAGGGAAATACAAAGTGTTAGTTCAGAGGAGGTAGCCCTCCCACGCTTGAAATAATCTTGAAACATCTAGCGCAGTCTCCAGGAAAGGGGATTTTTCCAGAAATGTCTCTGTGCACTAAAGACTAAAGTCGCTGCCCGTTGGAATAGAGCTGCATTATTTAGAAGGGGGGAATGAACTCAGTTTGGGGGGAGGTTGGAATTTGTGATGTCTGAGGAAGAGCAGAGAAGAAATTTTGCCCACGCTGGCTGGAAGCTGTGAATAATGCCTTGTTCACTTGGTTTGTTGAGGTGAGGGAAGCGAGAAATGCACACATTTACACGCTTTTTAATAGATATTGTGAATGCTAAATGAGCGTTTTGATAAGTCCCATTGCTTTAATGTGCATAATTATAACACTGTTGGAATATCCAAGCAGTGCATGTCTGCTGATTGCAAGTCGTAGTTTGGATTCTGTTTAACTATGGGTAGTGCAAGACTAGATGGGTGAACCAGCCTGGTGTAGTAGTTAGAGCACTGGACTACTTACTGTCTGGGAGACCCAGGTTTGAATCCTCTCTACTCCATGGAGGCTCGCTAGATTACCTTGAGCCAGTCATTTATCCTTAGCCTAACCTACTTCATAAGGTTGTTGTGAGGCTGCTAGCAAGTTCGAGAGGGACAGGTTTTGGTGGGACACCCAACATGGCGTCCTCTTTTCTCATTGGCTTTGACCGTGGTGCAGCATTCAAGATTTTAAAACTGCAAGCATGGAATCTTAGAAATCGTACCTTCCTCTGTTTCTCTGTGCACGAAACCAGGGGACTCTGAAAAGGGCTCAGCAAAAAAAAGTTAAGGCAGCAGCTGAAACTGCCCAAGAAGCAGTTGACATTTCTGCCTACAAGAACTTGCAACGTCATGAGTATGCACTGTTCACCTTGGTGAATTATGATGTCGAGCTTTCAAAATTCAGGCTGTCTCAGCCATCGCCTGGAAGAGTATCTCCTAGGCACTGAATTACACCAAAATCAGATGTGGAAATACATAAACGAATAAACTGACACTGAGAAAAAAGTAATATTTGTACAATAAACTATTAAAAAATTAGGTTGTTGTTAGGCTAAAATGCAGGAGGGGAGATTGAAGCTGCTTCAGGTCCCCACTGGAGAGAAAAGCAAAGTATAAATATCTAAATAAACTGCCCCCTTAGGGATTAAGCTAGATGCCCTTTTGTTATCTTACCTGTGTTAGAGATGGAGATCACCATTTTCATGATCAGTATGCACGTAAACATATATCCAAGTTCTGGTGTCATCCAGGAGAGAATGCCAGCTTTCGAGAAAGGAGACCTGATCCTAGCCCTTATCATAACAATGTCCTTGAGTAAGCACTATTGTTAAAATGGGTATAATAATCAATAAAGTAGTAATCATCAATTGCTTTGTACGTTCATAGCCTGCTATCAAGATTTTCTGTGTGAGAAATTCAGTGCTTCACTTAGACCTTACTGAATTTAAACTCGGTCACTGCAGTGCTGAAAGCTACTGTACCAGCGTACTGTGATCTGGGTCCTTAGTGTGCTGTTACATGAAAGCTGGGTAATCACCATACCCCAAAGGACGGCAAAGAAGTGTCTAGGTAGTGTAGCTGAAAATGACACATAATATTAACAATTTTCAGACTTTTGATTTTGAGAAAAGGAACTCCCTTTAACTGTTTGCAGACCTGGTTTTTTTCTTAATGTTTCAAAATGAGAGCACAATGTTCCCTCCAAAGCAGACCTGGAAACTATTGAAATACTCATAAGAGACTCAAAGCAGTTTGAATATATAATAGTCTATTGTTACAACTGCATCAGTGTACAGAAATTGCCATGGAATACAAAATCCCATCCAACACCTTATTTCAGCAAAAAGCTCTTCTAAACTGTTTTTTTTCTGAAGTCCATCAGATAGCCTGACCTTTTCTGGGAGGCAGTCGGAGCACCTGAGGGCTGCTACAGAGAGCGGCTGTGGTGGGTCTCATACCCTTGGGTGACTGTAGAGCCAGTAGAAGTTGCTGAGAAGAATGCTGTTGTTGCACGGGTTCCTACAGAGAGTGACATGGGTCCCAGGCAAGGTACAATAAGTTGAGTTTTGAAACCATTTGCAAGCCAATGCAGATGTTCAAGAACTGGTTTTATATGTTCAGTTGGCTAACTCCAGTCGAAAGATGGGCTGCAGTATTCTGAACTAATTGAAGCTTCTGAGCAATGTTCCCTCTAAACTGTGGAGTCTTGTAAGCAAAAATTGTACTTTGTGAGCTACTGGCATTAAAGCTGTGAGCGAGCAATTTGGCTACTGCATGAAGTAGTTTGTTCTGGAGCCATCCTTCCTGAGCTATGACAAAAATGTGTGAGCCAGAGGCTAAAAATCTGTGAGCTAGCTCACTCTAATTCAGCTTAGAGGGAACATTGCTTCTGAGTTTTCTTTAAGGGCAGCCTCACTTAAAGCTTGTTACGGTAGTCAAGCCTGAGAGTTGCAGTAGCACAGATCACTTTGGCTGGGTCAGCTGCCCATAGACAATTTCCAAGGCCCCTGCAACTTTTAAAAATGCACTTTTGGCCAACAAGCTAACCTATTTCTCCAGCAACAAAGTTGAATCAAGAAAGACCCCCCCCCCCCAATTTTTCAATATGCAGTAAAGAGAAATCCATCTGGTTTAGGCAGGATAATTTCACTCTCTAGAACATCCGGCTTTTTTCTTTTAAAGGTCTGTGTGCTAGTCTGTCCTTAGTATTCATATTGTGATAGCTGCTTCACAGTCCTTTGCAGATGGAAAACTACTTTTTAAAAAATCAGGTTCTGGGGTTAAACCAGCACACAAGACAACAGTGTTACCCAGCCTGTGTGTTTGAGGCAGGGTGTGCCATGCTTGAAATAAACAGAATTTTAATGGGAGCAGGCATTTGGAGTGGTTTCAGTAGTGAAGTATGTAAATTACAGTGGCACGCTGTACAAACAGACAAATGAACTGTGATTTATTTCTATTTTGTTTTGTAATATGTTTCCGATAATGTCACTCAGTTGTCTGCTAGAAAATCCAGTTCCTAGACCGGGATGTTTTGGTGGATTAACACCACTTCTACAAAGACCGCCGGATATAATGATCGTCTCTGTTTAAGTACTGGGTGCCATCTTCCAAATGCTGATGTTGTGGAGTTTTTGCTGAAATTTATTGAGCATGCTGCCTTGCTACTCTTGCTGAGCCGCTTCCTTAATTTTCTGTACTATTAAAGACACTTCGTTGTCATTTATTTGCGTCTTAAATTCTCAGTGCATACGAACAGACTGTGGTAGAGATCCATACTATGGAGGCATTGGGCCGCTGGTTCCCCCCCCCAAGAGTTAGTTTGATGTAGAGGCAGGAGTTTAGTGTCTGGGGAGACCTGGGTTCAGATAAAGTGGGCAGGGTGATCTTTGCTCAGATTAAGTGTACTGCACAAGTTGGGTGCGGTGGTCTAAAAAACTCCAGGGGTTCCATTGAGTCCCAACTGCCAAGGAAAAAACACACTAGCCTTTATTAAGTATTTCTTTTTGGCAGTGAAGGAATAGAACAGCAACCTGGGATAACATACAAGGAATGGTTGGATTTTTTTTACAGTTTCACCCTATATGTTTCCTTCAATTTCCCATTCAGTACAAAATGCACCCAACGGGCCCATCCGTATACGCAGCAAAGAAAAAAAAATACAAATATGAATGCTCCATTAAACACCATGGAGTAACTTACTTTATTAAGGCTGAATATAGAAAACTGAAAACAAACTTGATCATTTTTAAAAATCACATTCTCCCTCCCCCCTTCTCTGGGCCAATTGGGCCCCCGGTATCTGAGCGACCTATGTCGGTAGCTGGGTTCATACATAACAAAAAACCAAGAGATATTTTAATTATCATTGGTTTGTGAAACTAAGACTTGGCTCACTATCATCCAAATCCTGGTTGTCTTTACAAATTCTGGTTTGGTCACCTTTGCTTTTTCAGTGCGGAGACCCAGATGGTATCCCAGCCTGCACTGCAGCAAGGGCAACACCAAGGAACAATCCAGGATATTCATATTCATGCATTACATGGTCCCTTAATCAAGGCTAACTATGGTTAATTGGCTTCCCCAAACCATGGCTTTTGAAGTTGCGGTGACATACCCTTACCAGTCATAGCGGGCTGACCTGTATTCAGACAATCATATTAACCACAGTTTAAAACTTTGGTTTCCTGTGACATCTGAAGGAAGCCGCAGTGTCCTCCTAATTTCTCTTGCAGGATGGATGGCACAGGGTGGGGAGACAGATGAGACAGCTCCTAAGAAGGAAGGCTGGATACAAATGAATTTTTGTTAAAGCACAATGGAAAATGGGACATTTGGTGGTGAAGTTGTCAGCTGTGGAGCTACACCAGCTTCTTGTTTGCAGAATTCTGATTTGTATAAGTTTTCTCTCTTATGTGTAGAAGACTATTGACAGGAGTGTGGTGTTAACCAAGCACATGCTTCAAAGCACTCTCACAAACTTGCCCATGGGAGTCTGAGGCTTTGTGGTTTTTGGTATAATGCACAAGCAAACCTTTAATGCTGTTGTTTAAAACAGTTTTGCTGTTTTTCTAACTACTCTATGGGGGGGAGGGTGCTGGTGCACAGTCTCCAGCAGAAAAATCTGTGTCCCAGTTTGTGGCATGTTTTCCTAAATTATTGATTTGTGTTATTTTCTAAGGAAATATCATGGCTCTGCCTGCATCAGACTTCAGGGCTGTTTATCACACCACCTTCATGTTTGTTCTTCAGGATTCCTTCAGAGAGGCAGCCTCCCTGTTATAGAGTATGTGTAGCTGCATAGCCTGTCAAGTGCAAAAATTATGTATTTCTCTATTCATAATAAAGCAGCAAAATTAGGCCACCCACAGACAAGGTACAGGTTTCTGAACACTTGAGGCGTTTTAGATCTGCAGAAAAATGTGATGATGTAAATTAATGGAAACAAAAGTTTTGTTAAAACCTTCCCAAAAATGACTAGGCAGACTTGTCCTGAAAGGCTGTCTCCACATGGGATTTTTGACCCTGAAAGGAGACCAAAATGCCCCTGCGTAGTAGGCGAACTTCCACATGATGTCCTGCTCACAGTTCATGGGGCCCTTTCAGATCTGATCAAAGAATAGCCTCTTCAGTCTGATTTAAATATGGAAGCGTGGGGTGGCTGTGGGCAGAGTTTCCACGTGCAAACTCTGCCTGCAGCCAATCAGAGGAAAGAGTGGGGCTAAGGTCTGCATCTGCTTCCCCCCATTTTGGGCCCTTTAACAATCCACCCCCCCCCACACACACACACTCCAAGCAGTTTCATTTATTTCTTGGTTTGTACCACAGCTCACCTGGGGAGGGGAAAGTACAGGGTAGGGATTCATGATTTCTCTATGCTGGTGTAATGGAGCAAAAAAGGGACAGACTGGTGGGGGGGGGGGGGGCAGCATGAGGAGCAGTGCCGGGGTGAGGCGTATGGACCTGCCTGCTTCCATCCCGTTTGATGCCGCTTCTGTGGCAGAGGTGTCTTTTCGTGCCAGAATGTGCAGAACAGTTGAAGGGTAAGAGGGGAGAGAAGGTCTTTGTGACCATAAAGAATCCTGGTGGGGGAGATTTCAGGGGGGTGTTCAAATAATTTCCCTTTCCCAGTGATTCCCCCATTTCTACCCAGAATCTGGTGTTACAATGAACTGCCATGGTTACAGCCCCTGCTAACTTCAATCCTGTGTGACCACTATTTCTTATAAGGGGAGTGGGGAGCCCTGTCGCCTTGTTGCCCTGCTTAGGAGTGGTTAGAAGCATCTGATTAGCCTTTGCTTGAAACAAAATGTGGGCTGAGATGGACTCTTGGTCTGATCTCGTCCCGGTGTTTGGGCCTTCCGTTTAATCTGCATTTCCATATTCTCTCTCGTATATATGATCTTCCTTCTCCAAGGAAAGGAGACACTGGTAAAATTTATTTTCTAGACATGACTAGGAGACTGAAGGGTTTTTCCTTCAAAAAGGCAGGATCACAGTTTGAACATACCTCCCCCCCCTCTGAGATAATATATCTCCCTGTTTTGGAGGAGAATTTTGGGGATTTCATTTTGTTTCCTCCCACATGGAGTTGCCATCAAAGTCTCTGATCCTGCGGTGAAGTCTGTGGGGTGGTTCCTGCTGCGGATCTCTCATACTATGGAGTTTCAGCAAAAAAAAAAAAGCTTTAGTGCAGCTCAATATTCTTCACACTGATGGGCTGGCTTCTTGAATATTTATTCGTTATTTCTGTTCCTCCTCTTTCTCCAAGGAGTCCTGAACAGTGCCTGTGGCAGGGCGGATTTCTAGGCAGTTCTCCACCTGCTGGTCAGGTGAACACGCCTGGATTTGCTCCTAGATGCTGGCCATTTGCACAGTGCCTGAGATTCAGTGAGGTGATACAGCTCAGAATAGTGATGACGCGTTCCTCTCTGAATTCTCACATACAGTGTTTGCTCCAGGGCAAGACTAGTTTTCCCCCGCAGGTTTGCCATAAAACAAAAAAGGGCAATCATCTTACGTTCGCATACAAGTTAGAGATATGTCCAGTAATTTTTTCCTGGTGTATAGCTTTTTTTAGGGAGGTCATCTCACATTCAGAGTTGCCTTCCTTTTGAGTAACTATGGTAATCTTTTTTTTCCTGGTAACTACGGTAGTCCTGTTCAGCCGCCCCCACTGCCAGCCTCTTAAGCGGCCATATCTCCGCCGCCTTCTTCCTATCAGCAATATATATCCAGTAATATTGGCCTAGTTTACAGGGCTGTGGTAAAGTGTGGCTGATATATGCAAGGCATTTTGAATGCTACAAAATGAATACTATTATTTACAAGCCTGATCCGGTATCTGATAGTGCCACAGTACATTGGTTTAATATATGGTTGCTCCCTTGCCACTGTGCTTCATTTTTCATCTCGGAAAAGTAGAATCTAAAAAATCTGACCTACTTTTGAGGGATTCTTTTTAAAGTCTGGTTAGCTAGATGTGGGCTGGCCTGGATTTGGTCTGACAAGTGTAACTGGGTGAAGAGGAAAGTCTGAGTCCAGTGGCAGCTGGATGGACACGAAAGCTGATACCCAGAACTAAACTTTGTTGGTCTTAAAGGTGCCACTGGACCCCAGCTTTGTTGTATCGCTTCGGACCAACACGGCTACCCACCTGAATCTATCTGGATAAAGATGAGCCAGTGTTGTTCCTGCTATATGTTAATGGATTTCTCATAGTAGTGCACGCTTGGGTTGTGTGCTGTTTCTGCTCAAAACTGAAGGATAGCAGAACATTAGAACATTATTAGAATTGCCTTGTTGGATGGAACTGGAGGACCATCTAGCTCAGCAGTCTGTTTCCATGAGCGGCAAGGCAGATATCCTTGTAGAGCTCACAAGGAAGGCATAAAGGCAGCCTCTCTCTGAACTGGGGTGCTGTTTTTCTAACGTCACTTTAGGATTTGATGCGGTTTTTCAAAACGTGCTGTTGTTCAGTTGGTTTCAAAAGAGCTTTTCCCACACAAGGAGACCTGTGAAGAGTTAACTCATGGGTGCCTCTGGTGGGTAAACTGGAATTTCAAGAGGTGTCTGTCTGCCTTCAGTAGGATTCCACCACATTTAAGTAGGGCTGCTGGTGGAACCTGGGAATCCCCTGGAATTACAGCTCATCTCCAGACTATAGAGGTCAGTCCCCCCCCCCCCCCCCCAATCCCCTGCCAGTAGCCAGAAGGGATCTGGCAACCCTGCATTGAAGTCTGATCTTGGCCTCTAGATAGGAGGCTCCAAATTCGCATTTTGTTTGTTCCCTGTTCTGGTCATGTGACACATCTTGGAGGTGACCGAACAAAAAAGACAGTAATGTGTTTGCTTCCAAGAACTCCTTGCCCGTCTGCTCTGGAATTCCTTTCTATTGCTGTGGATTCTGTGGTGCATTATAAGCGTTCACAGCGGGTTCATACAATTCTGTCCTGGACTTCCTCCAAATGCTTTCTAATAACTATGTGTGATATTAAGTTAGTTTTGATGTAATGCCACACCTATGGCTTGCTACCATAATCTGAAGTAGCAAAGCAAGCTTTGTGCATACCCCCCAAACCAGGATTGAATAGTTGGCACTCCTCACCATTGTTGTTGTGGTAAATCAGAAGTGTACAAATGGGGGAAGCTGATATAGGTGGGTGGGAAATGTGCAAGCATAGTGCTTTCATGTAGGAACAGACTGTGGTTAGATATTCACTCTGAACCAGTCAAAGGTGAAATGCTGTCCTTTGACAAGGTGAATGGAAAACTGTGATAACATGCAGAAGCAGTATACCAGTTGGGTGTAGTGGTTAGAGCGTGGACTCTAATCTGGGAGAACTAGGTTTGATCCCCCACTCCTCCACATGCAGTTGCTGGTGTGACCTTGGGTCATTCACAAGTTCTCTCAGAGCCGTTCTCTCAAGGACAGTTCTCGAGAGAGCTCTCTCAGCCCCACCTACACAGGGTGGTTAAAAAAAAATCCAAATTTTAAAAATGAGTTGTCTATGCTTGTGCAATCCAGATTTGTGGTACCCCTGAGCCAGACTTGGAGCTTTGCTGGGCAGGCGGCCTCCCCACAGCTAGCAAGATGGCTCTGGAGCTGCAAGGCAGGGGATGCCAATGCCAATACTGGGTCTCCCCCAGACGAGTGGTCTCCCTGCAGCCAGCAAGATGGCCCTGGAGCTGTGGTGTGGGGGCCGCCACCACCACTGGGTCCCTCCCAGGCAAGCAGCCTCCCCACAGCCAGAAAAACAATGACAAAGCCGCAGAAAGGGAGGCAGAAGAGGGGGATTTGGGGGGGGGAATGGGGAGAGAACGGGGGGCAGACTGAGAAGGGGTGGGGGAAAGAGGACACTGTCTGAGAAGGGCTAGGGTAAGATAGGGGTGAGACATACAAGGGGTGAGAGGAGAAAGGGGGTAAGAAAGGATTCTTAGAGAAGGGGGTAGGGAGGAAAGCTAGCATAGAAGGGGTGAGAGGAGAAGGGGAGGTGAGGGAAGACTGATAGATAAGGGGTGGGTGCAGAAAGACAGGAGGGAACTGGCAGAGAAGGGGGGAGAGGAAAGCAAAGGTGGGGGAAATGCCCTGTCCCCACAAGCTTCTTGCGGGCTTCCCCTTGTATAATCTAATAGTGACTCTTCAACATTTCAGATAGAATCTCTGTTTTAATAGGATGCCTTGTAATCTACCCGAGCAGTCAGAAGCCCCGCAGGGCAAAAGCCCCGCCCTCTTTCTAAAAGCACTTGGCGAACACCAGGAAAGGTTTCGGTGGGCACCCTACAGCACCCATAGGCACCAGTTCTGAGCCCTCTGCATCAGACTCTCACCAGGCTCCGCACACCTGTAGTTGAAGGATGGCCCTTTTATGCACGTCTGATTCCTTGCTCCTCTCCTTCCATCCCCTCGCTAGACGAAGGAAGGATTCTCAGGCATCAACAAGCAAGCGGCTGAGAGATTGTTTTTGTTGAATGTAATAGATTTTTGCGGACCATAATATCCTGTTTTCCCAGGAAGGTCAGATCAGGAGAAATCACTTATATTGCTGACAGAGAGAGACAAATTCATTACTCTCCAAACGGCAAGACTTGCTGCCGCCATTATGAAAGATCAAAAGAGGATGGGGCATGCTGACCTTAGTGTGTCTGACCTGTGACTGCTTCACCCCGGGTCAACTGTTATTTGTCATCTTTTATTTGTCTCTGGATTGTAAGGTCTTCCTCTCTTACTTTTAGATACACAATTTTAATTATGATCTTGTATTTGTATTTTAATACTAACTGGGAAATGTTTGACTTTAAAACCATTGTATGATGTTTTCCCCTTTTAATTTTATCGGTGGAATCTCCACCTTATTCTGTGTTACTGCTTTGGCTTTTCTTTGCTAATGTAATAAAGTCTGATTGGTTTCTGTATAACTTACAAGTCCATGGATCTCACGTCCATGGCAGGCATCACCGCTTACTCCATTAGGAGTTCTGCCACCAGTGTTGTCTTTGATGAGAACATTTCATTGGCAGAAAGGCGCAAACCAGCAGCTTGGGCGTCGTCGTCTCCGTTTCGTTTGCCGCCACAAACCTGAGTACCATTTCTTTGGCTGGTGTAGTGTTTGGGTGAAGGGTTCTCCAGCAAATCCCGTGAATAACTGGAAGTGAACAGTGTTGCTGCCCTTGTTCTGTACAGCTTTGTAACATCCAGGGTATCGGAATCGTGTTGTCCGGTCCCAGGGGAGAACAGAACATTGAACTTGTCATGCAAGTTCCCTGGAACTTGTAGGATGTCATTCTTCTAACCCTGTTTAAGGGGAAGACGGACCTGGGAGTTGGATCGTGACACCCGTTTTTACCTTTCTTTGCAATAGATATTTTCCCTACTTAAAATGTTAGTTTTAGGTCAAGGGGTCAAGATTATGCAGCTAAGTCAGTGGTACTCAGTAGATTATGGAGAGCCACATTCACAGTTGGTGGGTAAAGCACTGTCAAGTTGTAGCCGACTTACCGGCAACCCCCCAAAGGGGTTTTCAAGGCAAGAGACAAACAGGTGATTTGGATTGCCATTGCCTACCTCTGTGTAGTGACCCTGAACTTCCTTGGTGGTCTCCCGTCTAATTCCTAACCAGGGCTGGCCCTTCTTGGTTTTCTGAAATCTGATGAGATCCGGCTAGCCTGGGTCATCCGAGTCAGGGTACATTTGCAATTACTGGCAACTAAAAGAGCCACATGGCTTCTACACTGCCCTACCAAACATACACATAATAAGATGTGAGTATTAATACTGTATGTAAATGACTGGAGTGCCTCTGAACATGTAGGGTTGTCTCTGTCCACCCCTGCCAGCCCTTGTGTTATCAGGAATGAAGGGAAGGGCTTCCATCTTTACCTTCTCGTTCTCTCTCCATCATGAAGCACAGTCACTCAGGTGAGAGAGAGAGAATGCCAGGGTTTCTGTAGGAGGACAATCTGGCTATTGAGAAAGGTGAGTAAAACTCACCACCCCACCGTGGCCAGCTTGCCTTTTTCTTGGATAGCTGGTTTGTCGGTTTTACTTCTTCCTCTGTAATCAGCTTCCTGTCCTCCCAGCAGTTGCCCCAGTGCTGAGATGAGAGTACAGAAGCTGCAGAGAAGGAGGGGTGGGTGTTGGAGAGGGCAGGCCATTTGCTTCCACCCTTGGAATGCGGCCCACCTACTCATCCTCCAGGCCCTCCAGCAGCAGCTGTTTTAAACTGGAAACTACCTTCCTACCACAAGGCCTACCACCTTGGTAACTTTCCTGGAACACGGAAAGAGTGCCACCTTGGAGAACAGCTGTGGGCAGCATGTCAAGGAACCACGTGTGGGTCTGCAGCCAGTGAATATCAACTGATACTAAATGGTCCTGAAAAATGCATAGCTTCAGTTGGATCCTGCCTCTCTCTCCATTCTAGGAAGTACCACTAAAACAGAGAGACGCTCAGCTTCGATCCTCTTATTCTTGTCATTCTTTTTCCTGGAGGCCTGTTAACATTTAAAAAACAAAACTGCCGTGCCTCTAAGTAAACAAGTTCTCAAATTTTCCTTGAATGCAATACTCTTCTTGAGGGAATTCACCTAAGGAAGGGGGCAGGGCAAGATGGCACTGGTCAAGTTGGCAATCTGTGCCAAAGGCTGCTGTTTCTGTGAGACTCTTAACTAGGTGATAGACTACTTTATGAACACTTCCAGTGTATAATTACTAAATAACCAAGTGCTGCTTGTGGCTAGTTAAACAAGCAATGAAGACATTTAGAAAAGTGTATGCTTTTTCTACCCTTGTCTTGGTGTTGAAATCCTTAAGGGTTTATAACACAGTTTGTGTAATGCAAAGTAGAATCCTATGAGGTTGCTAGCTTAAAGATTTAAAATGATCATGTAGCCCATCTTTCTAAAAAGCATCGCCCCGCAAACCTGTTTATTTATGTATTTAAAACATTTATTAGCTGTCTTCCTTCCTTACTGAGCTTATGGTGACTTACAAACATAGATAAAACACATCGAATAAAATACAATAAAAATATAAATGGAAAATTTAAAATCGCTGCCTCGGACTGCTACTAAACTTAACCAAATCAAGTCCTAAATAAAACCACCTCCAGCTGCCTCCTAAAGATTGAAAGTACCATTCCATCTCCCTGCACCTGTGAAGGACATCGCAGAGGGGGACACTGTTCGTCTGGGGCCGCCCAAACAACAAAGGGGTCTAAAGTGGCATCTTAAAGGTCTTAACACATTTATTGTGGTACAGTCTTTTTTGAGGCAGAGCCCCCTTCTCACACGTGGCACATCCGTAGCTTTGTAAGGGGGAGAACTCTCTACGAGCTTGTTAAAACCTCCCCACCTGATTCTTTGAGTCAGTTGGTTCTTGCATACCACAGTGAGCGGGTGAGCAATTAACTGTAAGATTTTTTTTTTTAAAAAAAGAAATGTTTTCCGTGGTGTGCATTTAAAAAATACTATCTGCCTGCTTACAGCATGGCACGCATACTCTTGACCGTACCTCTTGTGACTTGATTTTCCCCTGAAGAGGCAAATTGTGCAAACAGTGAATGTAGTAAACAAACTTTGTTGGCTTATCCTCCGAGAAGTTCAGTGGAGGAGTTGCACTTTTTATGCCAAACTGAAAAGAACAAAGCTGTTTTAAGGCCAAAAGGCTCGCATGAGTGTTACAAAGAGCAAAGTGTGTACAATCCAATAAGCTATTTTTTTTTTTAAAGTAATTAATGGTTTCATCCTCTTACCCCCTTTCTCTGTTAAGGAAGAAATATCTTTTGTGGGAAATGGTGTGTGTGTTGTACAAAGGGGGAAAGGGTTGCAGTTTATTTATTTATTATTTGCATTTATATCCTGCCCATCCCGCGCGCGGGCTCAAGGCGGGTAACATCATTAGAATAAAAACAATTTCAGTTTAAAACATTAAAACATGATAAAACATAACCATTAAAAACAATGGGTACAGCTTGAAACAGCGTCAGTTGGCTCTAACGTTCTGGCCCGAAAGTTAAAGGCCCGTTGTCGGTGGGTGCAGTAAACAAGATCTGGGTGCAGTAAACCTCTGACCACCAGAGCCAGGAGGTCTCAACAGGGAAAGGGCCTCTTTGCCCTGTGCGGTACAGAATGCTGGACTAAGCAGGCCACTAGTTTGATTCAGCCGAGTGCCTCTTGCATTGCATTAATGTAAACCTGGTGGCTAATTGCCACATCTCGTGGCATTCCTACAAATACATTTCATGTTGAACAAACCAGTGTTTCCTTTTTTGTGCCCTGCTGCCTGTCCTCTTGACTGAGTTCTAATACGGGTGAGGGAGAGGAGTTTCTGTGGCTTGGGGCCATTCTCCCGCTTCACAAATAGGCAGTGAGTGACTTGCTCCCTGCTTCCATAGTGCAGCTCAGGTCTGACAAGATTTGAGTGGTGTGATTGGCATTTCCTCAGACACTGGGTTTGATCGCTTGTGTTTCTGTCCGCAGGGCAGTGAAATGCAGGCAAGGTAGGAGTTTCTGAATATTGGGAGGAGTGCCCCAAATATGCAGGAAAGTTACTGTGGCGCTACACTCTCTCTCTCTCTCTCTTTCTCTTACTTTCCCCCTGCAGCTGACAGGGGCTGCACATGCTCTAGAACAGGGGTCCTCAAACTTTTTAAACGGGGCCAGTTCACTGTCCCTCAGACCGTTGGAGGGCCGGACTATAGTTTAAAAAAAAAAACTGTGAACAAATTCCTATGCACACTGCACATATCTTATTTTGAAGTAAAAAAACAAAATGGGAGCAAATACAATATTTAAAATGAAGAACAAGTAAAGTTAAATCAACAAACTTACCAGTATTTCAATGGGAACTATGGGCCTGCTTTTGGCTAATGAGATGGTCAATGTCCGGTTCCATATTTGTCACTGCTAGTCGTAACAAGGGATGCAAGTGTGCATCAGTTAGTCTAGATCTGGTTGGCGATTTCAGATGTTATTTTGCGGGTAGGGAAGGCGCACCGGGGGGGGGGGGGTGCGTGCGCAAGCAAGGCACCCTTGACGGGGCTGTTGTCTTTCCCTCTCCGAAGAAACAAAGAACTCGGCATCCTCACAAACTTTTTAAGGCAGCAAGCCCCCGGCTCTTGGGACTGGCGCAGGTCTCCTAGCCGGCTGAGAGGCCTCTCAGCCGGCTAGGAGACTTGGGGCCAGCCGGAGCGCCTACCAACCCTTACCCTCTTCCAGTCTTCCTTTTGCCTCCTCCTGGCTGACTGGAAGTAGGGGGGCGGGGCTTTGTCATGTGGCCCGGGACTAGTCGGCTGCAATTTTTCCACTGCTTTGTGTGCTGCTGGGAATTGGAGGACAGGCAGCGGCACACCCGGCGGGCCAGAAAAATGCCCTCGGCGGGCCGCTTGTGGCCCCCAGGCCGTAGTTTGAGGACCCCTGCTCTAGAAGCATACAGTGACATAGATATTTGAAGAGGGGAAATTGGCCTCCTGAATCCCCCAAAGAGTTATCCTGGAAGGGGGGGGGATGGTTGGGATAGGAAGAACAATTTCCCAATCCTATACCACCGCCACCCCATCTGTATGTATTCTAACTCTGCGGAATGTAGACAGAAGACAGATGTAGACAATGTAGACAGGTGATCAGGTCCCAAATGTAGAGAGGGAATACCGGTGGCAAACAACCCATCCCTCCTCTGATCCCTCCTCCTTTGCTACAATGTTCATATTACGCCTTTACTTTCCTACCAATATTAGAGACTTGCCTAGCTAAGACAGATCTAGCAAAATGTTGCCTAACTAAGACAGACCTAGCAGAATATTTTATTTATTTATTTATTTTTCACATTTATATCCCTCCCTCCCTGCGAACGGGCTCAGAATGGTTGTATGCATGCAGAATCTGTGCTCAACATCCCAGTTTCATATAGCTCTCAGAAAAAAATTGAGGTGGGATATTATTCTTGACTGGGAGAAGCTGCTTTGCTTTTGGGATTTCAGGTGATGATACTAGGGTATGATGAATAACATTAAACAGGTGTGTTAAGATTGATTCCCCCCCCCCCCCCCTGTTTCTGCAGTAGTGGGTCACATGAGTCAGGACTCCCGGGTGGGTCGTAAGTTCCTGCAGAGGCATTGCTTTCTTGGAATGCTTTGTATGTGTAGAAAACACGGGTTTTTCTAGATGGCCCCCCACATTGGGCACCGACCTTCTGAAATGTGCAGAAGGCACCCACTCATTTAAATTTTTGGGAACAGTCTAAGGGGGGCCTCTGGTTGTGCTGTGGTGTACTTTCTGGCAGTGACTGATGTTTCATTTGTTACAACCTTGGAATGAGTCGGTATTATTTTTGGCTCTTGTTGGTCCTTGAGGTAAAAGGGCCGGCTGAAGTGTCTCAAATAAGCCCACCTCTTTAGAATACCTATGAATGTTGTTCTGTATTGGGATGAGGGAGGTCTTGAAATTGTACCAGGTAATTGTTCAAAGCAGAATTGGCAAATATCTCAACTCCCTTTATGCCAGCGTGGCATTTTGAGGTACCAGTTGTGCAGAGTCCTAAAATAATATTTCAAATGGCTCATGGTTCTAGGCACTTGGGCTTTTGGGCCTCTGTGACTGGCTTTGGACCAGATTAGATGTTAAAGAGGTATAAGCGCGTTGCTTTCCATGTGTCCGTGTGTTGCTTTCCATGTGTCCACTGTCTTGAACAGTAGAGAGGAGTGTGATCTCCCCCGCGTGTGCCCGCGTGCATGGCATCCCTCACTGCAGTGCATTGCTCCATTCTTGGAGAAATGGAGAAATAGAGAAAAGTGTTGGAGCAGAAGACAGTGATGTGACATAGTTTGGGAGATCAGTTTTGGCGCCTTCTCCTGTGTCTCCATACGCTGTTAAAATCTCTTGGCCTGTATATGAACAAGGTAGACAGATGAATGACACGAGTCCTTACAATTTTTATTTCTCCACGCAGAGCTTGGAAGGTTACTGTCCTCCTAGCCTAGCAACACCGTTGCGTTATACCGAGGTGGTGCGTGTTGCTTGATTAATCTACAGTCACAAGATGTGTACCAGATGGTTGGTTCTGTGGAAGAATCAATATTTGTGTGACCCAGTTCAGCAGAGGAGCAGCTTGGCAACCCCGGGACCAAGTATATGTCTTAATGTTTGCATTTCCGTCATTTAGCAGCACTCACGGTTGTCTTTTCTTCCCCCAGCTTTACCAACAAGGACGATTATGCCAGTTGGGTAGCGAATTTTGTGAACTAGAAGTTTTTGCGAAGGTTCTTCGAGCTTTAGACAAGAGGTAAGCCTATGCAAAAAAAAACCCCAAACGGTACTGCTTTTTAGATTTTCAGGAGGAAGTGGTTTCCTATGACACATGCTGGATGCAATCCCTCTGTCCCCTCTCACTGGTCTGAGTGGGAAAGATTTATGCTTGTGCTGAAGTCCTTCATAGGAATCAGTGGGTCTTCCAAAGGGCTGGATTGCACCCAGCCTTTGTAAAGTGCTTCACACGATAAACTTTGTGTTTGAAGATGTTCTCAACCATTAGTTTTTTCACACTTGCAAATAAGAAGTATTGTTAGCTTACAGAAGCTTTTACTAGCTGGCCCACTGATATTTATACCAACTTAGACTTAGAAGAAGTGAGCAGTGACTCAAAAAAGCTCATCCCCTGTCACAAATTTGATTAGTCTTTAGGGTGCAATTGGACTCTTGCGCTTAACCAGTGACTTGTCAGTTCTGCAAAGACTTGCTCAAATGCCCACACATTACTTAGGTCAGGGGTGGGCAAACTGTGGCTCGGGAGCCGCATGTGGCTCTTTCACATATATTATGTGGCTCCCGGCAGGGCGGCTGGAGAAGCTAAATATCATTAGCAAACAAATATCAATGGACAAATTAATACCATTATCAATATCTGCTTTTACCCCTTTTGTTATTATTTTTGGCAGTCTCATTTAATGTTAATAAAAATCAAATTTGCTTATTTTCCAATAAAAGCAGGTAATATTTGTTCGTGTCTTGTGGCTCTTAAACATCTGATGTTTATTCTATGCGGCTCTTACGTTAAGCAAGTTTGGCCACCCCTGTTCTAGGTGGCTCTTACGCTGAGCGAGTTTGCCCACCCCTGACTTAGGTATTAGACTAGCTTGCCTTTTTTCACCTTTCCCCTTCCTACTTCCTCCTTGCAAACAGTCCTGTGAGGTAGGACAGGCTCCGAGTGAGTGATCAGCCCAAGATCATCCAGCAAGCTTCATGGCAGAGTGGGGATTTGAAGCAGGTTCTCTCCAGCCCTAGTCTGGCACTCAGATTGTTGCCCCATGCTCGCTCTTGGGCTTTGGTGTGTTTCAGCTTTTTCATGCAGTGTTCTAGGCTGAGAGATAAAATAGCCCTTTTTGTGAACTAAGTCCTCCTTCTGATTGTGGAAGCTTACCTTTTGGACTCAACCCTATATCTGTGTTCCTTCATGTCCTCTATGCTCAGGGTGACTTAAAGCAATTCCATCAGCATTTGTCTCTGTCCCTAAAGGACCATTCTTTGAGTATTGTTTGGATATATTAAGGTTAAAAAAAGGAAGGCAGATGAAACAGATGAGGCCCATAGCTTGATGGTGGAGCATGGGCTTTTTGCAGGCAAGAGATCCCAGTCAAAGGTTTTTGAGTAGTAAGAATCAAGAGTCTTTGCTGTCATCACTCTGGGGTGGATGGACTAATAGCTTCATGAGACAGTTTCATATGTTCAGAAAACAATAATTTGGTTCTCCTTTTTTAGCACTTTCTCATCCCTCTAAAACAAATGAAAACAAAAAAGGCTTGGGTGAAAGGAAAATAAATAGGAGAGGACTGGGTACAGTCCAGCCAGTGTTAAGCACCGCTGATCCCCATTGGTGTTTGTAGAAGAAATCTGGGTGCATATTTAAATCTGCTCCTTTGAAATTGATAGAAGTGGTTAAGACAGGATGAGGTCACGATGTACTATCCTAAATATGAGGTCACAGTAGGTCACGATGTACTATCCTAAATATGACTGAGGACTATATTGGAATCCCAGTCCATCCCGGCTCTCTCCCCCTCTGCTCTGGAGGGAGGGCTGATTGGGGTCAAGCCAAGCAGCAACCCCCAGGTATCTTGCTACCTACCCTCCAATTTGCTCAGCACTGAGTTGTGTCAGCAGCTATGAGCTGATGGCACAAAATTTACCTGGGCCCAAGAGAAGTTTCCACCCTAGGCTAACTGAGTCTCTTGCTGTGGTGGGAGACCTCTTGCACACTGTCCACACTGCTGCTCAGCAGGGGGAAAGCGGAGGGGGGGACTCATCATACCAGTGGTTTTACCGTAGAGTTTTGGGTGGAGTGTAGAGAGGCATGCCAGCATGATGACATCATTTCTGTTTTCCTACCAGAAGATATGCTGTGCTGTTGTCATGATGTCATTTCCCCCAACTCTCCCCCCGCCCCCCCAACTCCATGCAATTTGCACAACTTGGCCAGGCCCAGCAGTGGCCGCCACACAACTCACCTGGTCAAATTGCTACCACACAACTTTGTAATTTGGCCAGACTTTTGCCAAGGAGAGGCTGCCGGGGGAGGGATGGAGGGAAAGCTGTGAGCCAGTATGGTGTAGTGGTTAGACTATCAGAATATCAGATCCCCACTCTGCCATGGGAACTTGCTGAGTGACTCTGGGCCAATCACTCCCTCTTAGACTGACCTACTCCGTCGAGTTGTTAAGGAGATAAAATGGAGGAAAGGAGAATTATGTGAGCTGTTTTGAGTTCCCAATGGGGAGAAAAGGGGAGTATAAATGAAGTAAATCCTCCATTTATATAATTGTATTTTCAGGTGGCAACGTTCTATGCGCACCAAAATGTCAGAGTCCCCAGATATCAAAAACCAACAATGTTCCTTATGCCGGATCAGTTTATTGATTACAGTATTCTGTATTGCTCCAAACACTTCTTGAGTTAAGACTGCCGGTACAAATGAGGGAAGGGTTAGATATACCAGGTTCAAACAACGGTTGTCTGGTGGATACAAGCCAATAAGCAACAGGTTACATCCGGGCTAAAACTTAACAGCTTTTAGTTCCCAGCAGGAAAGCAGTGAGCCTCTCTGGCGTCTCCAAGGTCAAGCCTTGTCAGTGTGGGAGATAAAGAGTCCGGGAGAATCGAAACTTAGAATACCAGAGGCTGAGAAATCCCCCCCCCCCCCTTTATGGCAGCATAGCTGACATTCTGCCCCCCCAAAGGGGCCCTCCCCCCCAGGTTTCAAAGGGTACAGGGCATGGAAAGCATGCAACAATTTGGGAGCGTTGATATGACAATCTTGAACCCATTTCGTTTTCCTCCGGACCAAAGTCCTTCCATTTAACCAAACAGAAAAGGCGGCCACACCGCATTTTTGAATCCGAGATGTGCTCCACCTCATGGTGCGGTTCATCATTCAGAATCAGAGGTGGGGAAGCAGGAGGACGAGGACGCCATGCATTCAGCCCAGGATCTCATTTCAGGAGGCTGAAATGAAAAATTGGATGAATTCCCTTAAGAGATTTAGGCAAGGCCAGTTCAACAGTCACCTCATTGATTTTGTGCACCACAGGAAATGGCCCCGCGTATCTCCAACCAAGCTTTCTGCTAGGCTGCAGTCCCCTCAGGTTTTTCGTGGAGAGATACACAGAATCACCAGGTTTAATGTCCCAAGGCTCAGCCCTGTGTTTGTCGGCTTGAGCCTTGTAAGCAGCCTTAGCCTTAGTCAATGCTTTTTGAACCACAGGCCATTGGTTTTGCAACCCCTGCCACCAAACCTGTAGGTCCCCTCCAAGTCCAGGGGTAGGGGTTGACTTTGCTGGGAGAGGAGCCGCCTCATATCCATACAGAGCCATGAAAGGTGACACTCCCATTGAGGAATGCACAGAGTTATTGTAGCTATACTTCGCATAGGGCAGTAAGTCCACCCAGTCATCTTGCTGGTAATTAGTAAAGCATCTGAGAAACTGTTCCAAGACTTGATTGTCTCTCTCTGTTTGGCCATCGGTCTCTTCGAGAACAGGTCCACCACCACCCAAATTACCGTTTTCCCTTTACTTGGTGGCAAGTCAGTAATAAAGTCCATAGAGATTACCTCCCAGGGTCTGGCAGGGGGCTCTAAAGGTTTCAGGAGTCCCGGGGTTTTTGCACCCCGGCATTTATTCATAAGACAGGTAGGGCAGGAAGTAACATACAGGGAAATGTTGGCCCACATGTGTAGCCACTAAAATTGGTGCTGTAACAAGTGCAGAGTCTTAAGAAAACCAAAGTATCCAGCTAGCTTTGATTCATGTTCCCATCTCATCACTTCCCCCCGTATTGGTTTGGGCACAAAAATCTTTGACCCCTTATACCAACAGCCATTCTCATTTTGTTCCAGTCCTTGAATAGAAGCGATTTCTTCCTCCTCTGCTTCTGAAACCCCTGCGTGAAATTTGGCAGCCCATAGATCCCCCTCCTTCCCCCCAGCCTTCACCTGGCTGAGAGTGGTGACTACCCCTCCCAGTTGTGAGGGCGTGAACTTAGAGTCAATCACCTCCTCCCGCTGACTAGCATGTTGGGGTAGGCGGGACAAGGCGTCAGCCAAAGAGTTTGCTTTCCCAGGGAGGTGGTAGAGGGTGAATTGAAATTTAGAGAAAAACTCAGCCCAATGCAGTTGCTTGGCATTAAGACTTCTCGCAGTGCGCAACGCCTCCAGGTTCTTACAATCAGTCCAAACCTCAAAAGCCACCGGCGCCCACTCAAGCTAATGACGCCATGTCGATAATGCTAACTTGATAGCCGCAGTCTCTTTGTCCCACACTGCCCAGTTTCAATTGGTGGCATTGAATTTCTTAGAGATGTAAGCAAGTGGGTGGAGCCACCCATCTGACCCCTCCTGCAAGACAGCCCCTCCCATGGCTACATCTGAGGCGTCCCACAAAATCAGTTGGCTGCCTGAACTGCCACTCAGAAAGGGGTCCCTGGCTGCATTGCCTCATTGTGTTGCCTCAGTCCCGCCCACAGAGCCGGCGGCCAGCCTCTCAGCCTCAGTCTGGAGAGAGCTGGCAAAGGGGATGGACGCTCTGGCGGCCGGAGGCTAAGGAGGCCAACTGGGAGAAGGGGGGGGAGCAGCAAAAGGTCACAACACTGGGACCACAGTGGAGTGGCGACAGCCCCCTCATAGCCAATTCTGCTTCTCTCAGCCCTCCCACCCCAGGGAGATTCAGCCCCATCAGAAGCGCAGCCCCAAGTGTAGGGAAAGTGCTGCCAGCGCCTCAAAGAGTGCAGAACAACGTAATCAACACCCGGCAGAGAGTCCAGGGCCCTGGGCAGGGCCAGGGGAGGAGGGACCTCCACCTCGAGGGGAGGCCGCCCAGCGCTCATTCCGGGGTCCCCCACCACCTGCGGGCTAAGTATGCCAGCCGGAGTCCTCCTTCGCTCAGAAGGCAAGCGCAGAACACACAGGTGTTGCCGCTGGTGCTGCTGGTGCCAGTGACAGCGTTGGGGAGAGGCTTACCTTGCAGGGCGGCAGCCAGCCTGAAACCGCTGTGCTCTGCCCCTTGCCCGGGCCCACCTCCCCCCTGGCTGCTCCACCGCCCTCCGGTAGGAGTCGATTGAGGACACCACCCCCTTCCCGCCAGGCACCAAGCACTGCCTCTGCTCTCGCACTCTGCCATGTTGTGTGCCACCACCCTGGGAATCTGCGGGTCTCTCCCCCACCCCCCTTTTGAGGCCACGACAGCTGCTGGCTGTAGGCACCAAGTTCCTATCAGAAGGTGAGGTGAGTGTAGCCCCCTTCCCAGCAGGAGAGAGTGCAAACCAGATCTAGAGGGAGTTCTATGGACTTCCCATGAGCCGGCGCCATGGAGGAGAAGGCAGCCAAGGAGGACGGCGAGGCCGCAATCCAGGAGCTCCACAGGCCCCAGTGCTGGCTCAGCAAGTGGGGGCAGCACTCCCTGGCCAAGGCCGGGGGAAATGCGTGGCGCAGAGAGAGGCCTGTAAGCCACTTTCTAGAGCCCGTGGTGTTGCTTCTACAACGGGCTTTGCTACTAGTAATAAATAGAGCTGAATACTGTGTGTGGGGGGCCCAATAAAACTAAGGTTAATTGATGCATAGGAAAGATGGAAGGAAAAGCAGTGAGGATATAGGGCTGTCTAGAGGAGAGAGAGAGGAAGTACTGTGGGAAAGGAGATACCAGGGGAAATGAAGTGAACCCCACAAGTCTTTGCAGGTTTCCTGCTCGTAGGATTTTGTTGATTATCTGGAGTTCATAATTAAGGATAACAGGAGCCATCTTGATAGCTGCTTGCTATCAGGGCCAATTGGAGGAAGCAGGGCCTGAAGCTCACAGGCGGGCCTGTTCATTTGTTGGCATCAGATAGCTTTTGCAGCATGTTTTTGCGCTCCTCACAGGTTGTCATTTTTTGTTAAGACTAGGTACCTCGATGGCTGGGAATGGCCTCGGCCTCTCCGGACCACTGAGGGGGCCTGTGCAGGCCATTGCATGTTCTATTCCAAAACGAAACCCAGTAGTCCTCAACTTTTCAGAACGGGAGCAGAGGTTGTCCTCAAACTGTATTCATTATCTCCCTCTCCCTGCCCACCTAGTTACTCTGCCGGTCTACTGCTGTCTTGTGAACGTGTGGTTTGGATTTATGTCATCAGTTTGCTCCTCGGCCTCTTGCGGAGCTACAGGACTGTGTTGCTGGATTGCAGAGTTTAACTGTATGAACATCACAAACGTAGAACTCAGCTGGAAAAAGAGTTGTAAGCGCCTGCACTGGTCCACACAAAATCCAAAACTAGAACAAAATCCGTCTAATATCTTTTATTGGGACCAGCCAGACGGACCCATGTTTTTGTTTTGTGACTATCTGGTTGGTCCCAATAAAAAAGGTTACACGGGTTTTGTTCTTGTATCTGGCTGACGGACCCATAGTTATCAAGTTCAGTGCTCGAAGCATCATGATTACTGAATTCTGCACATAAGTGCACCCTGCCTTTGGGAGATGGCTGTGAATCTGACGAATGCCAACGTGTAACCCCTTCCTTTTGCTTTGTCCTTTCCTCTCTCAAGCGCACCCCCAAGTGAAAGCCTGAAGCCTCACCTCTACCTCTTTCCCAGGTTCTCATTGGGCTGGGGGTGGGGGGGAGGGACTGATAGAAGCTGCATGTTTAACTAAGCCAGACTGTGTGGAGCCTTGTCTTCTCACAAAGGGGATTCCAGAGCATCACAGCTGGAAGCATGTCTGGGCTTGGGGGGCAGTGGGGAGAGGCACTTTCATCTCAGGGGGCCTCCCACTTCTTGCTACCTGCTTCTCACAGCTCTGTGTAAATGCACACATGTGCCCCTCTTTCCTGCCCTCACGCACTTTTTAATTAAAGTGCTGCTAGGCCTGTGAAGTTAGTATATTTCATATGGCTTGATGCATCCATCTGGGTTGGGATTCAGAGCAGATTGCTTCCAGCTTTCAAAACAGCCAAAGGCAGCCTTTGAGTTTTTGCAAACATCTTTTGTTTATCTCTGTCAAGGACTTTACTAGCATCCTTTCTGCAATATAAAATGCAGCTGCTCTCTGTGTGAGAGAGGGATGGAACCTGTTAGCACCTCACCTTTGTTTCGGGCTCTCTGTTAGTGTAGCAGAATTATAAGTGAGACAGGACAGTTCTGTACAGCCGCCTGCATTGGCTTGAGCCTTATGGTCCACTCCCATAAAACATTGCAGGAGGCTCTTCAGCCTGACCATCCCCCCCACACTCTGCTCTCAAAGAACTGTGTACATTTCTGAGTTCCAGCCTGGAAGCCAAAACATCCAGATATGAGGACCTGTGGCTCCAACCTCCTGCCTTGACAGGGGGGGTGTTTTTTTAACCTAGTAATACAATGTCAGAGTCTTCTGGTCAGAAAAGGGAAGGGTCTGGGTTTCACTAGGACCGTCTGATTTCTTGATTCTAAAGGTATTTAACACCAGTGTTTGAGATGCTAAGGGCCCTTTGCCAACACCGTGGTTAGGTCTTGCCAGAGCAGGCTGAATGCATTCCTAAACAGATAATAATTCCTAAATGAATAATAAGTGCACTGTTTGTTTATAAATACTGGTTTGTCTTTTCCATTCTGTAAGATGAATATTAAAATTGCTGCCTGCTTGAAAATTTGTGTAGTATGGTTTTCTTGCAGTAAATCATAGATACTTTGGAACAGGGTTTTTTCCCCCTCTCAAACTGTGGGGTTCCTGCCAGTTTCAAACCCAACACACACACACACACACACACCACACACACACACACACACACACACACACACACACCCGGTAGAGCCAGGTGGGGATGGGATTCCTAGGAGAGGACTCTTAACGTCCCCAATAGTTAACAGCAAAAAGGATGAGACAAGGGAAAATATATCTGTTCCACAATGGTTCCCCAGATTGTTATTTTTCAGCCTTTTATAATTCTGGATATATAGTCTGTTATATTCTGGGTACTCTGGATACTTCAATTTGATCAGTTTGATATTTCAGGCTCTGTTCCTTAATTAAGAAACTGGTGAGGGGAGACACACATATTCTAACCTCCTTTTCTGCCTTTCCAGACATCTCCTTCACCACTGTTTTCAGGCCCTGATGGATCATGGGGTGAAGGTGGCATCCGTGTTGGCCTATTCATTCAGCCGGCGGTGCTCTTACATAGCTGAATCGGATGCGGCTGTGAAGGAAAAGGCCATCCAGATTGGATTCGTGTTAGGTAACTGGGGGGGGGGGGCAGGATTGTTAGAAGGAACATGGCTGGGTTAACTATTCTGAAAATGCTCAACGGTATATGATGCCTTCTAGGCATGCCCAACAGTTACCTTAATACAGCGAGTCCGTATTATCTGCATATTTGTGGTATGGATTGAGCTGGTGAGAATTACTTTCTTACGAGCACCAAATGGTTTTGTGACTGGGTGAAATTTGAACCTGGGACTTCGCAGATTGCACCGTGCACTCTAAGGCGTCATTTAGTTGTCAAGAACAAATCTTTGCTTGTTTGTGATAGGTACGCCCCTCACCGATTGCTGTGCTTCCATTGTGCCTTGTGTGATGTGCATAGATCGAAGATGGAATTTTTGAACTCTCAGTCTTGACATCTAGTTACTGGGAGGGAAACTATCCCCAGTTAGTGCAGCCATCCCACCCAACTGAAGGTGGTTAAAACCTCCCAGCTTCAGTTGTCTGAAGAGGGGATGAGCATAAATTTAGCTTTAGCTACTCTGCTGTCCCATTATTACTTTACCCTGGGTTCCCTTGCAGAAACCTGATGAGGTAGGTTAGGCTGCAAATGTATATGTGACCTTAAGGTAATTCGGTGAGCTTTATGGTAGAGTGGGGATTCAGACTAACATCTCACCACACCACACCAATTCTGCCTGTTGTATCACACTGCCTCTGCCAAGCTGCTGTGGAATTGGGGGGGGGGGATTTACTGAGAAAATCCCACTGGGCATATGTGCATCTCAAGCAGCCTTTTGGATCCTGACTCGTATATTTCACTGCAGTTGGTATCTTGCAAATATATTAGCCAGTATGTTAATTTGGGACAGCACGCCAGAAGCCTTTGGAATCTATTGCATTTCTACCCTTCCCTTTGTCCAAGGAGTTTGGGGCAGCTCATAGGGCTCTTCCATTTCAGCCTGGAAATTCTAAAGTGTGTGTTTCCCGGTAAGGTGCTCCCTTGCCATTCTGCCCGTAGCTTCCTCCCTCACCCAGGGGTGGCAGCAGTGCACAGGCAGCCTGGCACCCTCAGAGGCTCAGATCCCGGTCCACGTTCCAGTCCTTTCACGGTTTTCTGCACCAACTTAAATCACAAAGTTTCAGGTGTTCTTTTCAGTTAGCTTTGACACTTTTTGAAGGACAGATTCCATCTTGCAGCCCAGAATTGGGCTAGTCAAAGAATGTCAGGGGAGCGCAAAAGGAAAGGTACGTTTAAGACACAATCCTTTCTGTCCCTGGGTGGTGTCCTGATGTCCCTGTTAATGTTTGAACTTTCCAGGAGGGTTCCTCTCGGATGCTGGCTGGTATAGCGATGCCGAGAAGGTCTTCCTTTCCTGCCTTCAGCTCTGTACCCTTCATGACGAAATGCTCCATTGGTTTCGTGCAGTGGAGTGTTGTGTGAGGTAAGCTCTTCCTCGTTACAGGTGGTGTGGTTCTCCCCACTCCATGGCAAACGCATGTTGCAGACACAGTCTGTGTGGATGAATTGCCAAGTTCCAACAGTATAAGCTAGGGAAGCTGTGTGGTTCTTTGCAGTGGTGTCCTACATGGTTTGCTTAGGCCATAATCATGTCCACCAGTCCCGAAGAACGTTCTCAAGGAGAGATTCATATGCTATTAATGATGAGGAACTTGGTCCGTTCTTGATGGAAGCTGTTGGGGAATGCCTTTGGAATCACTTGGTTCGTTAGTTGCAGAAGGTAGCTGCGTTAGTCGGCAGTAGAACAGCTGACGAAGGGAGGTTTGACTCTCGAAAGTGTCTCTGAGCTGCTCCTGGGGCTGGAATCTAAATGTTCGTTGTTGTTGTTGTTGTTCAGTTGCACAGTCGAATCTGACCCTTCGTGACCCCATGGACCACATCACACCAGGCCCTCCTGTCCTCCGCTGCCCACCAAACCCCATACCCGTCGCATCGATAACACTGTCTAACCATCTCATCTTCTGCTGTCCCCTTCTTCTTTGACCTTCGATCTTTCCCAGCATCTGGGTCTTCTCCAGGGAGTGCTCCCTTCTCATTTGGCGGCCAAAGTATTGGAGCTTCAGCTTCAGGATCTGGCTTTCCAGGGAACAGTCAGGGTTGATTTCCTTTAGGATTGACAGATTTGATGTCCTTGCAGTCCAAGGGACTCTCTTCTCCAGCACCATAATTCAAACTTCCCATTAGAAATAGCCAAAGGTGGACCTTGTTGGCCCCTGGTCAGGACATAGTTTTCAGCAGGGGCTGTATTTTGAGCTAAAGGCTGAAAAGCCAGCAACATCAGCCCTTCCACTGGCTCATTCTCAAGTGGGTTGAGTTGCAGGCAGAGGGCTTCTTAACCCTCTTCACTCCTTTCTCGCCAGCATGAACAACTGCAGAGGCTTTGACCACCCTTCCTCTATTAGACAGTTTGTACACTCACCTCAAGACACAACCAAAGGGCAATCTGATGCATATGCACACATCACCCTGTGAGAATCGTTGGCAGAATTCTTTCCTGCTTGTCTGATGTACAGAGCCTCTGTTGTTGTCCACTCTGGGAGAAAGTATGGTAAATACCCCTTTGCCTGTGGCTTGGCTTGCATGAGAGAAGGCTGCCAGTGTGCTGAATATAATGGTGTCCTCTGGGTTAGGGGCACACCTGATTACCAGATTTTAGTCTATAAGCCGCTAGTTGCCTGTCCCAAAAGTGGGCCCATCTCTGGTTATCATCATCTAACTGTGCACATCGCTGCTGTTTTTAAAAACCTCTCTTGCTAAATGTGGTAGGGTTCAGCAACCGTGGAGGCCACTGGGCCAGATTTGGCCTCCTCGGGAGGTACCATCTGATCCCTCCAGTTGCCAGCCCAGAGACGAGAGGTGTGTGCTTAATAGTGGGGGTTACTGACCGGGCTGATGGGAGTGTCTGTTGGACAGAGTCCTGGCGTCTTGCAAATCAGAAACATGCTGGGTGTCCAAATACTGCCTTTCTTTCTGCACTTAATCAAAAGCCAGGAAGAGGCTGGAAGAGACTGCATGTTAAGGGACTGAGATGTGGTGGCCATCACCCGCCAGTCTTGTCATTGTTGTACGGCCGGGTGTCGTTGTCTGGGTAGAGAGCCACCCTCGTCCTTTCCGTGGCTGTCCTCCACTTGCTTGCTCTTGACTCTTCGGGATTGTGCCGACTTTGTGCTCCGCTGCTGACTTCCTACTGTTCCTTCTGCCACACTGACTGGCGGAGACGTGCGTCTTTTGTTGTTCAAGGGTGACTTGAAAGAAGCTATTCCCTCTTCTGCTTGCGCAGTTTCATATGCTAACAGCCATTCAGTGCCAGATTGTTGTTGGGAGCCCTCCCAAGCCTCCTTATAAAACCTGCTCCCAGGGGCTCCATTTAAAGTTTTACATACCTTTACATACCTTTCCCTGACCTACTTTTTTTAAAAAATATATTATTTAAATAGAATATCCTTCAGCTGGTGTTTAAAGGCATTGAATTTTGGATGAGAAACAGTTTACCCTGCAAAATAGATGCAAACTGTGTGCAAATATCTAGAACTTTTCTTACGGCTGCCTTTGAGAGCCGAGCATGGGAAGAGGCTTCTCCTGTCGCTGTGGAGAAAATAGATGTTCTTTCAAACCTCGGAATGCCTAGACAACTGCCCCGGAATGCTTGTGATACAGCCTGGGTGTTGCCTTGTGTATGTGTGAGGAGAAAATTAGGACAATTCCCCCCCCCCCCCCCCAAATTCTGGCTAAGCCACTGGGTAGGTCGTTGCTTTCAGTGCATATGGTTTATAAATGGCATCTGTGCATTAAGTCTTATAAACCTTGCTTCTTAACTCTTTCAGACTATTACAATAAAAAATTATAAATGGCATCTGTGTGCTAGAGAGAACAAATCCTTTAAAAAGAAAATCCAGCGGTGACTGGTTTATATGCTGATAGCACTGCAGTGGTTATTGTAAGGAATAAATCAGATAAATAATTGCAGCAAGCACTCTTAAACTGCATTTGGGTATTCAGAGCTTTGCTGCTCCCAAACATCTCTGCCATGTCTTATTGCTTGGAACATCTGCTGTGCTGCTGTACGTTTTAAAAAATTGCTTGGGACACCAGTGTTTAAGACAGGGGTGAGATGTCCCTAGGTGGTGCCTTGTTTCCTCTAAGATGTAAGATTGTGTGCCAGAGTTAGCAGTTTTCTGGGCTGAGAGGCTCTCTGTATAGCTAATGGCGTTGAGGTTCAAGCTCCTCATTTGGTTTTCCCAGGTTGCTGCACGTTCGAAATGGCAATTGTAAATACCATTTGGGAGAAGAGACGTTCAAATTAGCCCAGTCTTATATGGACAAACTAGCAAAGCACGGCCAGCAAGCCAACAAAGCAGCCCTGTACGGGGAGCTCTGTGCTCTGCTGTTTGCAAAGAGCCATTATGACGAGGTGAGTATCTTGTGTCCGACTGCAAGGCATCCAATCCCAACATTTCCCTGCATGCGCACAGGTATTTCCCTTGGGCAGATGTTATTGGACGTTGACTCAGCAGTGGCGCATGTACACACACAAGCGTGCTTTGTTGAGACTTTCTGCTTGGCAACAAATGGTAACTCAGAAAACTGGTGCCAAATAAAATCGGCGTTTCAGGCCGGGCTCTGCTAGTCTTGGAGGCTGCAGGATGAACCTTTAGTTGGCTTGCTGTCAGGCTCGGGTCATTTGGACTTGCTGTTAGAACTAGCCTCTCCAGGCCAGCTCCTGTAACTCCTGCAGGGCTCCCGCTTACCCAACACCTCTTGCCCCTGGGCAACCTGTGGCTCTGTTCAGGATATCTCGCCTTCAGCTTCTCGCTGTTTGACAGGCTGTCTGAATGGAGAGGTTGGAACAGTGACCCCTCAAAGTTCAAAGTTTGAAAACCACATCCTAAGGGCCTGTCCCAGACTTCTGTAAATATCTGGATGACGGGGCAAGAGCTGTTTTTGGCCTAGTGGCCAGAGTTTAACTGATAAGCAGTAGGACAGCAAGACAGCTGCTGTTGAACTTCTCACCTATACAGACTCATAAGAGCTGTGCTGGGGGTGGGTGGGTGGGGGGGTGGGATCTCAGTTTGCACCAGAGAGAGGAAGAGTTGCAAGCCCTGGTTTTTTTGGGGGGGGGGGGTCCCCTGTCCATCTCTTTTAATTGCATTGTGTGCCATTACGTTGCCATTAGTGCTCACAGAATCAGGCCGTGTCGAACCTGGAGATGTTTTTAATGTCGAAGGAAGGCTGCTATTTTGGCTAAATCCGTGTTCTCTCTACCTTTTGTTGTTGCTGCTGCTCCACAGGCTTACAAGTGGTGTATAGAAGCCATGAAAGAGATCACAGTGGGCTTGCCAGTAAAAGTAGTCGTGGATGTTTTACGGCAAGCTTCAAAGGTGGGTTTTACTTTGCTGTCAACAGTCCACATGCAGCTGAGTGGGGCTGGAGTTGGTTTCATACTTCTCAGGCTCAGCATGTGATATTCAGGAACCAGGTCTTATTCAGAGCTGAGAAAAGGGCCACAAAATCCTTGCATACTGGGTAGGTGAGACATTTGCAACTTGCCTGAGCGTATTGTGTGTTTACCTTATCATGGTGCCCTAGAATAGCTGCTTGGGGCCATTGCTAACTGTGAGGGTACAGCTCTGTACCATACCTAATGCTCGGGCTGGGATCCAAAAAACCCCATGCAACACAAGAGGATTTGGACCTGAACAGCAGCCCTCATAAGCAAGCTGTCTTTCAAACAGGGGGACTTTCAGAGCTGTCTGACATGTCACAGGGATCGGCTGTTCAATAGCAGAGTCAAAAATTCCACTGCAGCGTGGCCAGAAGCCCTGAGGTAGCTCTTCAGATCCCAGCCTGCATTTGTGTGTATTCTGTAGACATCTGAACAAGGCCTAGTCTACCCACATAGCAAATTGAGGGGTATGGTGGGCAGGGGATTCCTGTTCTGGCTGTATGTCCATTATTTTTAAAGCCTTTCTAACGAGTAGAAAACAAACACAGCAGGAAGAGAAAAAAAACTACCTTGGCTGTTTGCCTGCTGTGCTGATTTTCGGTTTCAAGGAGTTTGTGGCTTTAATTGTGGTTGTAATTACAAGTAAAGTTAAAAATGTTTTTATTGAGGTCTACACAAGGCAAGAGAGCAAAGTAGGATAATGGTGGTAAGTTGTTAGTGTTAAAAACATCAAATGTGTAAAAAGATGTGGCATTGATGTTTAGTGGAAGCTTAATGTTAGTGGGATATTAATATGAACAGAAAAGTATCCTCCGGAATAACTCAGAAGTTGGTGTGTTTGCAAGTCGAGGAGGCTTTAACTCAAGGAGTAATCCAGAAACATGATCACCCACGTGCAGGCTGAGGTTTTGGTATTGTCCGTTCTGCCAACTTGCTGTGCTCTCTGTGTGGGAGCAGATTTCCAGTCCTGCTTTTGAGCTGTAACATTGCTCTTTGCAGAGTCTTATATCCTACTCTTGTTCTTATAGACAGCTTCAAGAGGGGATTGGATAAACATATGGAGCAGAGGTCCATGAGTGGCTATTAGCCACAAGGTATAGCTGGAACACTGTGTCTGGGCCAGTGATGCTGTCTATTCTTGGTGCTTGGGGGACAACAGTAGGAGGGCTTCTGGAGTTCTGTTCCTGCTGGTGGACCTCCCAGTGGTAGCTGGGTTTTGGCCACTGTGTGACACAGAGTGTTGGGCAGGATGGGCCACTGACCTGATCCAACATGGCTTCTCTTATGTTCACCCTTCCTTCAGTGTGGTTTGTGTGTGTTTTTTTCTGGCTTTGTCCCGTCAAAATCCCCAACCAGGTAGATGACTGCTAATACTTCAATAACTTCTCAGCTGTATGTGTTCCAGCCTCAGATAATTCATTCGCTGGTATTTTTTGCAACTCTGTTTTGCACTTGTTTTGCAAATTACACAGTGCTTTTACTGCTTTAGAAGAAGCAAATGACACTCCCCCCCCCCCCCCCCAAAGCAGTTGACTGTTGTCAACCTTTGATTATTTTCTTATTATTTTGTTCCTTCCATCCAGCGTTCCTGGGGGAAGGTGGTGTCAGTTCTATAGTAAGAGGGCCATGGTAGTTCTGGAAACGTGGGTGCTCGTAGGTCAGTGTACAGGAATGCTTTGAATATTCATAGTCTCTCACTCATGCGTTCTCTTCCTGTCGATTCAGGCTTGTGTTGTGAAACGCGAATTTAAGAAAGCCGAACAGTTGATAAAACACGCAGTGCACCTAGCTCGGTAAGTATTGAGAGCTATTTTGAAAATTGGTATTGTTGCTCGCTGTCTGGTTTCTAACTTGCATTCTGTTTTTGCCTTTCAGGGAGCATTTTGGAGCCAAGCACCCCAAATATTCAGACACACTACTAGACTATGGGTTTTATTTACTCAACGTAGACAACATATGCCAGTCAGTTGCGATTTACCAGGTACAGTACCTGTCTGTGCCCTTGTTAACACTTTTGAATGCTGTTCGTTGGTTATGCCTTTCCTGTTAAATCTTGGAATTCCTGGCCTGCAAGTGAGGCGGGGACCCCTCAAGCTGACAGTGGAATTAAAATGTCACTATTTTCAGTCAATCTGTGAGAGTTCTGTTCAAAGTAGTCAAGGATCAGATCTTGGTTGTTTAACCACAGTTCTTTATTCCCTATTTCTACATTAGTACAGCATCTCGGATTATTGTCAGAGATGAGACAAATTATACAAGCGGGTCTATTATACCATTCCAAGGAGTTTGAATTACATAGATAGCCAATCCCCTTAAGGGCTATCTATGGGTAATCCACATCTAACTAAGTAATATAATCGGCCTCTTCGCATCTTGGAATCAAGAATTTCAGTTATCTCGAAGTGAGGGGCCCCCTCCTTCATCAGTGGAGGAGGAACTGGAGGAGCTGGATGCCAAGCATTCGGCCCAGGATCTTTCTTCAGTAGGCTGAAATGAAACACAGGGTGCACAGAACTCAGTGATTTAGGCAGTTCCAGTTCAAAAGACACATCCGATATTTTACGTAGTACTTTATAGGGTCCAACATATTTCCATCCTAGTTTTCTGCTGGGTTGCAACCCATGAATATTTTTGGTGGAGAGATAGACAGAGTCCCCAGGTTGGAGATCCCAGCCTGCTGCTCGCCCTCGATCAGCATATTTTTTGTAATCCTCTTTTGCGTGGTCCAATGCTTTGCCTATTAAAGGCCAGGAGTCTTGGAGACTAGACCACCAACTTTTAAAATCCGATGGGGAAGCATTGGGGACATTCTCAATGGTAGGCAATGGTTTCCCCTCAAACCCCCCGACTGCCATGAAGGGAGAGACTCCCGTGGAAGAGTGCACTGCATTGTTGTAGCTATATTCTGCAAACGGCAGCAGTTCCACCCAATTGTCTTGGTGATAATTGGTGTAACATCTCAAAAACTGTTCCAATATTTGATTAGTTCGTTCGGATTGGCCATCGGTTTCTGGGTGGTAACCCGAACTCAGGGCTGGTTCTATGTCCATCATTTTCAGGAGCTCCCGCCAGAAGCTGGCAACGAACTGACTGCCCCTGTCGGATACCACTCTCTTCGGAAAAGGGTGTAATTTAATCACGTGATTGAAAAAAGCTTTGGCCATCCCTTTAGCGGTGGGCAATTGCTTGAAGGGGGTGAAATGCGCTTGCTTCGAAAAAGTGTCTACCACCACCCAAATAACCGTTTTTCCCTTGGAGGGGGGCAAATTGGTGATAAAGTCCATGGCTATGGCCTCCCAGGGTCGCGAGGGGGTGGGTAGTGGGTGCAACAATCCAGGAACTTTCTCCCCCCGCTTTTTGCACATTAAACAGGTTTGGCAAGCCGAAACGAAGTCGGAGACGTCTCGGCGCATGCGCGGCCACCAGAATTGACGCTGGATCAAATTAAGCGTTTTAAGGAAGCCAAAGTGCCCAGCAAGTTTAGACGAGTGGCAGGTCAACAATATCTCCTTACGTTTAACCTTCGGCACCACTAGTTTGTCTCCATGCAGCCAACATTGATCTTCTCTCTTGGAGCATTCCTCCAGAGCTTCCAATTCCTCTACCTCCTCAGGAGCATAGTCCCCCCCCCAATCACATTTCCCAATGTCCAACTGTGTTTTCTTAGCTTGGCTCCGGGTGACTACCGCCCCCCCTAATTGCTGGGGGGAGAACATGGAGTCAAACACCTCTTCCTTGACACTCTCATGTTGGGGCAATCTGGACAGTGCGTCTGCCAAGGAGTTAGCTTTCCCAGGAAAATGCTTAAGCACAAAGTTAAACTTGGAGAAGAAGTCGGCCCATCGCAGCTGTTTGGCGTTGAGGGATCTCTGAGTGCGCAGCGCCTCTAGATTCTTATGATCAGTCCATATTTCAAACGGAGTCTGCGCACCCTCCAACCAATGCCGCCACGTAGTGAGCGCCAACCTAATGGCTGCGGCTTCTTTGTCCCAGACCGACCAATTCCTCTCCGTTTCGTTAAATTTTTTCGAAATGTAAGCCAGTGGGTGCAATTTCCCTTCCGGACCACTTTGCAATATGGCCCCCCCCATGGCTACATCAGACACGTCTACATGGATTACGAATTCTTTAGTTTCGTCAGGGTGTGCTAGAATGGGCTCAGAAGTAAAAAGAGTCTTTAAAGTCTCAAACGCCCTCTGACACTCCCCGTTCCAAGCAATCTTTTCTCCTGGCTTCCCTGCCTCGGGCCCTCTCCCCTTGGTTTTTAGTAAGTCCGTTAAGGGAAGAGTAACCTTAGCAAAGTCCTTGATGAAGGTTCGGTAAAAGTTACAAAATCCTAAAAGGCTCTGCAATTGTTTCCTCGTTCGCGGAGCCTCCCATTGCACCACCGCCTCCACCTTCCCCGGATCCATTTCCAACCCCTTCTGAGAGATGCGATAGCCCAGGAAGTCCACGGACTCACGGTGGAATTCACACTTGGATAACTTAACATATAGCTGGTTTTTTAGTAAGGTGGCGAGGACTTCCCTGACTAATTTCACATGTGCTTTCTTATCAGTAGAATAGATCAAGATATCATCTATGTAACATAACACGCCTTTAAACAGGTGCTTGTGCAACACTTCGTTGATTAAACTCATAAAGACCCCGGGCGCGCCACTTAAGCCGAACGGCATCACTAGATATTCGAATTGTCCCAGGGGGGTATTAAAGGCGGTCTTGGATTCATCCCCCTCCCTGATGCGCACCCTGAAATAGGCATCTCGTAAATCCAGCTTGGTAAAAATCTTCCCCTTAGCAGCTTCCGCCAACAGGTCTTTTATTAAGGGGAGGGGGTAAGCGTTGGTAGTGGAGACCGCATCCAGTCCCCTATAGTCAGTGCATAATCGCAAACCCCCGTCCTTTTTTTTTCTGAACAGCACCGGCGCGGCGAAGGGGGACTTGGCTGGGCGGATGAAACCGCGCGCTAGATTTTTGTCCAAGAACTTTCGCAACTCTTCCCGCTCAAAAGGGCTCATGGAGTACAATTTCCCCTTTGGGAGTTTCTCTCCTGGGAGTAGCTCTATAGCACAGTCCGATAGTCGGTGGGGGGGCAGCTCGTCCGCCTCCGTCTCGCTGAATACTTCCAGTAAATCTCTATACTCCTTGGGCACCATGGTGGGGGTGAGAGCGAGCGCGGGGACCGGGGGAGGAGTGGCCGGCGGTCCGGGTCCCCATTCTGGGTCCCATCTATGGGTAAGGCAGCGTTCGTCCACCCAAGAGATCTTCCCTTCGCTCCATTTAATATAAGGGTCGTGCGCACCGAGCCAGGGGCTTCCCAACACCATAGGGAACTGGGCGTTTGGGGTGATGACAAAAGCCCGCTTCTCCCAGTGTTCCCCCGTCCCCAAAATCAGTCTCTCAGTCTCTGCTATGCACTCCTCCTTCATCTCAGACCCATCCATTTGAGTAAACTTTAGGGGTTCCACCAATGGGGTGACCTTTGGTCCTAGCCCCTCCACTACCAATGGGCTAATCAGGTCCCGCGCGCACCCAGAGTCAATTAATGCGCGGACCCTCATGTGGGTACCTGATCCAGGGGTCACCACAGTCACTACCATATATAATAGGGGGCCAGGGATGCTCACCGGAGATGGCGCTTCTTGGCGGGGGACCTGCAGCTCTGCGCCGCTCACTGCAGGTCGTTGGAGTTTCCCGACATCTGCGTCTCCATCAGCTCAAGCTCCCCCTGTTCACTGGTAGCTCCCTCCAGCTGCAATGCCCGGGGTTTCATTGGTGTTTTTCCCCGGCTAGGGGTGCTCCCCACCACCGGCGTCGAGGTCTTCGGGCCTCTCCCTCCCCCTCTCGGGCAGGCGGAGGCGAAGTGGCCACTCTCCCCACATTTCATGCACAGCCCTTGCCGAAACCTGGCATCTCGGACGTCTTGCACACTGGATCGGGGCTTTACTCTGGGGGCTGCTTTGCTGGCCGCCGTCGCCGAAGCTCCCATCTTGATCAAGGCGAACCTCTCCTCCATGTCGGTGGCGGCTCTCATCCAGGTGGCCAACGTGCCCGGGCGGCCCCCCAACAGCACGGTTTCGTAGATTTCCGGGTTAAGGCCCTCCCAATACTTCTCCATGAATAACTCCTCTGGCCATCCGTGGATCTTGGCTGCGATGCGCCTGAACTTGTCAGTGTAATCCCTCACCGTCGATCTCCCCTGGAACAGCTTTCTTAGTTGATTACGGGCCTTTTCCTCACCCAGGGGGTCTTCGAACTGATGGCGGAGGGCCCACATGAAGTTGTTCAAGGAACGCAGCTCAGGTCCTGGGGTGTCGTGCAGGCTCACATACCAGTCGCTGGCGGTGTCTTTCAGCTTGGAACCGATGTAACCAATCCGTTCTCTCTCGGTGGGATAGAGGTGGCCCCAGCTGTCCAGGAACCTCTCTATCTCCAGCATGAAAAAACGTAGCTTCTCCGGGTCCCCATCGAAAGTGGTCGTCAACGGGTCGGAGGGGGCTGGGCGGACGGCTGGAGCGACCGGGGCCGGGGCGGGTGCTGGAACGGGCCCTGGCACCGGGGCCGGAACGACCGGCTGGACTGGCTGCGCCGGCAGAGCGGGCACCTGCGGCTGAACCGGGACTCCTCCGGGCGCCGCTGGCTGTTGTGGGGCTCCTACCCCCTGACCGGGGAGAGCTCCTTGCACTGCCCTCATAGCGTCTCGAAATTGGTGCTGGAGATCGAGGGCCAACTCGCGGAGTTCGGCGGTGAGTTGAAGTCGCAACTCTCCCATCATCTGCTCCAAGGGGGCTATCTGCTCCTCTCCATACGGATCGGGCCCATACGGACCTGTCCCTTCTCCTTCGAAAGGCGGGCGACGCGGCTCTCCACGGTAGATCGGCTCGCGGTCGTCTCCGAGGTAGCTCGGTCTCCCTCGATCGAGCTGGTCTCCGGTAAGCGAAACCCGGACCCCTTTCCGGTCGTGTACCCACGAATCCACGGTCCGGCGACCGAACTTGCTCCAGGCGTACTTGGGGGTCACGCTCTGATGAGGAATTAGGCGCGGGATGTAGTGAGCCCCCTGGCTCGTAGTCACCGGCACTTCGGTGCCTCCTCCGCCGCCACCACCCCCATTCCCCAGATCCTTCGGGGTAACGGGAGCATCTTCGGGGGTAGGGTTGAGGGGGACCGCGTCGTCGTCTGACATAGTCAGGAACGGCTGAGTCCCAGTCACAGATCTCTGACAATCTGTGAGAGTTCTGTTCAAAGTGGTCAAGGATCAGATCTTGGTTGGTTAACCACAGTTCTTTATTCCCTATTTCTACATTAGTACAGCATCTCGGATTATTGTCAGAGATGAGACAAATTATGCAAGCGGGTCTATTATACCATTCCAAGGAGTTTGAATTACCCATAGATAGCCAATCCCCTTAAGGGAAAATTGGCGGGCTAAAAGGTGTCCTGACCGTTTGGTTCTCACAGGAAAAAAGTGAGGTGTTAAGCAGTAAATTTCCTCTCCCAAACCAGACCCCTCAGATGTTTCGAGTTCACATAACAATCAATGGCTCCAAGGTTCTTTTGCATTTGATAAGAGATGAGAGGCATCCTCCCTTGAAGTTACTGCCGGAGCAGCTGGAATGCGGAGGCAGGGATGTGAGGCCTCCTTGTTCTCGCAAATCATTGTTGTCACCCTCCCGGCCAGGACAGAAGCAATGCATCATGGTTAAATGGGTCCCAATATACTTTAGATACATAGGATAGTGAAAGACATGCATGCAAGGAATTAAATCTAGATCTGACTAATACATTGGCTAATACATTGGCTGAATTGGCAGATTCTGACACTTCTGCATCTCTAGGGAGGCATTTTTTTGAAACTAAATGCATATTTTTCTAAAAGTTGGCTCATGGCAGTTATTAAATCAGCCTTGCAGTTATAAACGATCCGTTGGAAATGAATGGCTTGTGAAACTATTCTCTGCCTCCCTATCAAGAGTTACATATTTTGCCTCTTGAGACGGCAGAATTGCTTGTACTGCTTCAGATGGCATGTGGAAGACCACATTTTTAATGCACTCCCACATTGAGGGCCGGGGAACCCAAATCCCTGCAGATAGAAAATTAGCAACAAGAAGAGATGGAGGAGAGCCTTTATCCGGATGTGTTGTCTTTCTGCTTGCAGTGAAGGGGGTGGTGTTGATGCAGTTTGGTTTTTGTTAGTGGGGGAGAAGCATATAAAATTCAGTACCCCCACCCCATGCACCTGAAAGGGCTTGGCTGCATGATGAGCTAAATGAATGGCTTTGGTCTGCATATGAGAGCGAATGAGATGGGGAATGGTGGGAAGACTGAATGGACCGTGGTGCCCCACAGACTGGGGGTGTAGGGAGCCACACTATTTTTAATGTTCCTGAGATCTTAAAGATAACAGAACTTTATGGCAAGCTTAGGTCTGTGTGCATAGACCTGTTGTCTAGCTCTGGCCATACATCATTTTAGCAGGTGCCAGCAGTGTTCTGAGGCACTCACAGTGATGCCTGTATATAAAGAGGAATTTTGAATGTCCGTCCAGACTGAATGATACTTTAAAATTTGTTGTGGAAGCGTCTGAAATGTGGACAGCATAACAGACGAGAGTTCTCTTGCACAAATAATTTCAGACGGCGCTAGACATCAGACAGTCGGTGTTTGGCGGCAAAAACATCCACGTGGCTACCGCTCACGAAGATCTGGCGTACTCTTCTTACGTTCACCAGTACAGTTCGGGAAAATTTGACAATGCGCTGTGAGTATTGCATTCCTTTCAGACCAGAGTTCTGTCCTGAATCCAAGTATATCTGTACATGCAGTGCTTCTGGGAAGAGGAGTCGTGTCTCGGGGGTTGAGCAGTTGCATGTTGACAGTCCTGGGTTCCCTTCCTGACCTCTCTGGTTAAAGGGTCTCAAGCGCTGGGAAGGATCCGTCTGCGAGACCGTGGAGAGCCGGTGCTAGTCAGAATTGGGCAGTGCTGAGCTGGGTAGACCTGCGGCACTACTAGGTAGTTGGGTGCAGTGGGTTGAGGGTTAGGTGAGGGTTGGGGAATCCGGGGGACCCTGTCTGGCTTCAGATTCTTGTCTGCCCATGAACTTTGCCGGTTGACTTTGGGCCAGTTCTCCTCTCTCAGCTTTCCAGGATTAATTGGAGGTGGGGGAGCTCATTGGTGAAAGAGCAGAATAAAAACCAATGGCGGTTCTGACTGTTTGTCTGGAGAGCCGACATGGGGTGGGGGTTAGACTAGGACTGGCCGGTCGTTCTCTCTCAGCCTAACTGACTTCGCAGGGTGGTTGTTGTGAGCACACAATGGAGAAATAGGGAGCCATGGACTCTTGCCTGAGTGCCTTGAAGGAATATGAACCTTATGATAAATCTTATCATATTAACTTATTATAAACTAGATAAATCGTAATCGTCTGACTAGCACTGAGGCAGCGTCATCCCAGTTCCAGAGATGGCATTTTTAAATGATCCTTTGTGTCTAAAGCTCCCTGCATGTAAAAAAGCTAGCACCTTAGGGACAAGGCTAGATTCAGACCTTTCCCTCTCATGTTCTACCTTTTCCAATACACTGGGAGTTCTTGATATGGGGAGCACCCAGGTTGTAAATTCCCTGTTCCCTACCCCATATTCTGAATCGGTAACACCCAGAGAGGCCTGCACCCCCAATGCCTTTTCTTTGAATCGGCCCTTTGTGATCCGAATTGGCAGAGGTGAACGCCGTCAATGGAGACGGTTGTTTACTGCAAATCCAAAACCAAAAGTTATGCAACTGGGACTGCCTGGAACCTTTCTGCCCCTTGCCAGCAGAATAAATTATGCAAATTAAACCACGGAAATGTTGCGGGATAGTATGTGACTGTGGGCATAGGTGTTATGTTTGGTTCTCTGGTGAGGTGGCTCTCCTTGTCCCAGTTGCATAGTTTGTTGATGGGCTGAAGCTTGTATGGTTTTAGGAGGAAGGCAGAAGTGGTCAGTAATGGACCCTGTCAGGTGGAAGAGGAACATCTGCAGACAGGGGTGGCTCCCTGACCACCGAAAATCCGTCCTGCGTCCCACAGCTGTTGAAGAGATTGTGCCCTTTCCTTTAGAATCGCCAGTGGCGTAGTATAGTTTAGGGTGCTGGAATGACAAGCTGTCTACTCCTTTAAAGCTTTTCTTTAAATATTGAAAACTGGATTTTTAAATATTTTTTATTGATTTCTATAACTACACATACTAAAAACAAACTACATTACTTAACCCCCCCTAAAAACTACACTACCTTAAAGTATGCAGAGACCAGTTTGTAATACAGCTATGAAATTCCGTCTTAGAATATTGCAAAAGTAATAAAAAAGCAATCTAGGCATATTTACTTGCTAAGTAATCCTTATTTCTAAGCTTTAAATCAATACTTAAATGACTAAAAATTCAAAGTGGTACACAATAACAAATATAGCTTTTAACATAAACAAGATTATTTTTCCTTCTGTCTTCTCTTCTTTTCTTCTCTCTTGGGCTTAGGTGCTGCTGCCCCCAAATCTCCATCTGATTCTTCATCTGACTCTTTACTTCCGACGGAGTCAGAGCTTTCCAGTCCGCATATGCTTTCTTGATCTTCAAGGGAGTCCTCAGTGGATTTTTTCTCTTTTCCCTTCTTTGCAGAAATCCAGAATTTTTTTAGCTTTTGCAACAGAGTCAATCTTTTGTTTCTTATCTTGATAGCTGAACAACAATCCTTCAGGGGTAATCCATTTATACATAATGTTCTTCACTTGTAGGAATGCAGTTAAAGCCTTGTAGGGTTTCCTCTTCTTCCTTATCTCAAATGGAATGTCCTTTAACACTTTGATTTCTTCTTCTTGGATCTTCAAGGCGGCTCTATTTGTGGCCTTAAGTACCACATATCTTGTAGATTTTTTAGAGAATCTTACCACAACCTCTCCAGGCAGGTTTTTTTTCTTTATAAATTCTGGATAGGTCCTGTAGACCACATCCATGTCGCTTTGCAGTAAATCTGCTTGCAAACCTGTCACTGGAGCAAAAGCTTCACTCAATATCTGCTTTAGATTCTCCCTTTTTACTTCAGGCACACCCTGAAATCTCAAAAAGAATGTAGATCTTTCCATCTGAAGTCTTAGAACATTATCCTTATCAGAGGCCCTTTCTTTTTCAATCATTTCCATTCTCAAATCCAGCTTCTCAGACTTAACTTTAACAGCTACCAGTTCTTTTGCTAAAGTGTCAGATTTCATACTTGTATCTGTCATCTGCTTTTGAAGGGAATCTAGCTTAACATTAACTGAGCTCAATTGTTCCATCAGAGGGCGCAATGCTGCAGCTCTAACGTAGCAGATAGGTCTGTACTGGACGCTGGCTTCACTGCCAGAAGCATTGTTGGGGCTTTTGAAGAGGGCTTAGATTTCCCCACCATTTTGTCCCCTCTGCCCATCATTGTTTTTCCTTTTACATTTCAGAGAAGTTCAAAGTACAGCTTTTAAAAAAAAAAGATTTTTCTTTTTTACGTTCTAACAATAAAGCTGCGTTCCTTTAAATTTCAGCCATTCAGTCCAGCCAGCCAGGTTCTGTATTGTGTTTCAAGCGCTGCTTCTTTAAAAAAAGGGTTTAAAATTTTTTTTTTAAATCTACTTTACCTTCCATCTAGAGAATCTTTGCTCAGTTAAGAACTCACTTTTTCGCCATGTGTTCTGTTCAGTCAGCACTTTCTTTTGCCGCTTGTGGTCCCTGCAGCTAGTAGGCGACGCTTCTTCATGCCGTGTGGCTCCACGACGGCTGAACCTTCCGAGGCAAAGGGAAGCCTCGATCCCCGGATCGCCACCTAGGGAGAGGCTATCCCTCGCGCCTCAGGCAGGAGCCCCCTCCGAGAGCTCCTGGGGGTCTGAATCCCGTTCGGAACCCCTTCATGACGCCGGGACCGGGCTGTGTCTCCTCGAGCTGGAAGCAATATTGAAAACTGTTTTGATGGATCAGATTGAAGTCCAGATAGTCCAGAATTCTGCTTCCAATGGAAGCTAGACAGATATTTCTCATGAGGGTGATGGCCCTTCCCAGTTTCTCCAGGATCAGGTAGAGGCGAGGGCTGTGGCTCAGCTTTGCATGTAGAAGGACCCAGGTGCAGTCCCTGGCATCTTCAGTTAAAAATACCGGGCTGTAGGTGATGTGAAAGAGTTCCACCTGAAACCCTGGAGAGCCACTGCCAGGCTGAGTAGACAGTGCTGACCTTGATGGACCAAGGTTCTGATTCAGTATAAGGCAGTCTCATGTGACTGACCTTATCTATACACAGGGGTTTTCTTTTTTGGTTAAAGTTAGGTAGACCCACCCTCCTCCATAATTTTTTTTAAGCTTTGAGTAGGGGTCCTCATAAAGTCTGATTATGGGGAGGGGCCGTGGCTCAGTGGAAGAGCCTCTGCTTTGCATGCAGAAAGTCCCAGGTTCAATCCTCAGCATCTTCAGTTAACAGGATCAGGAAATGAGTTTAAGCTGTTCTGTTATTGCAAGCCATTTCAAACAATGAGGAAAGGTGGGGTAAAATGTTTTAATAAATAAAGGGGTGTAAGCTGCAAAACAAAGGAACAAATTGTTCTGGAAGTTGTATTAAAAGTCAGAAAATAGCAGAAATCAGGTCTTTTTTTCTGGGGGAATGCACCGGAACAGAGTTCTGGAGCCTCTTCAACAAAACCTTTTTTTAAATGTTTAAAAGTTCATGAGTTGTCAGTATAGATTAAAAGCTTCATTTCCCTCTTGAGAATTCCAGCATCTCTTCTTCAAAAAAAAAAAACAAAACAAACCCTGGCAGGAATCATTAAAAAACAGTACTCCAGGAGGATACAGGCCACAGAATAGCCAGCTAAAAGAGATGGGATAAAACTTTACTTAATTAAAAGCCTAAGTAAAGAGAACTGTTTTGATTTGTCATCTAAACGGCAGCAGGATTAGGTGCCCAGTGAGCTTTAAGAGGGAGGGCATTGCAGAGATGAGGTGCCAACACTGCAAAAGCCCCGTCTCTAGTTGCCACCCTCCTCACCTCTGTAAGTGCGGGCATGATGAGATGGTGTGGGGGCAGGGCGGGGGAGTGGCAACCCTTCAAATACATGATCAGTTTTATTTTGACTAAGTAATATTTCAGGACAAAGGGATCTTATTTTTCCCCCTCACCTTCTGTTTTCCTTCTTTTAGATTCCACGCGGAGCGCGCCATTGGCATCATAACTCACATTCTTCCTGAAGATCATCTTCTTCTGGCCTCTTCCAAGAGAGTTAAAGGTATTTGCAAGCCTGTTTTTAGCTCATGTGCTTGGGAGAGTGAGAAAGCGCGAACACACTGGAAGACGGTGCCAAACAGTATTGCTTGTGGCAGGACCTTCCTTTAGCTGATTTCCCAAGACGCCTTTGTGGCTGTACACACCGATAGCGAAAGATGTCTGTTGAAACGAGTTTATATGGAAGCCACACAACAGTAGCTTGAAGCCACACGACTGTCTGTTAACTACATTTTCTCCAGCATAATCATTTCCTCATAAGCTCCCCCCACCCCCCGCCGGTCCTCCAGACTTTCCACAGCAGCAACAGTCGTTTCCCCGCACCCCTGCTTATTTTTTATCATATCCTGCTCATCCTTTAGAAAGCTCAGAATTACTCCCTTCCGGGCTACCCTGTCCCTGCCTTCTTGGTTTGAACCGTGCCGTGCTATTAGAATCATAGACTCATACAGTTGGAAGGGACCTCCAGGGTCATCTAGTCCAGGGGTGGCCAAACTTGCTTAACGTAAGAGCCGCATAGAATAAACATCAGATGTTTGAGAGCCACGAGACATGAACAAATATTACCTGCTTTTATTGGAAAATAAGCAGATTTGCTTTTTATGAACATGAAATGAGACTGCCAAAAATAATAACAAAATGGGTAAAAGCAGTTATTGATAGTGATATTAATTTGTCCAATGATATTGGTTTGCTAATGATATTTAGCTTCCCCAGCCGCCCTGCCGGGAGCCACATAATATGTGTGAAAGAGCCGCATGTGGCTCCCGAGCCACAGTTTGCCCACCCCTGCTCTAGTCCAACCCCCTGCACGATGCAGGAAATTCACAAATACCTCCCCTCCCACCCACACCCCAGTGACCCCTATTCCATGCCCAGAAGATGGCAAAAACAACAACCACCTTCCAGGATTTCCCCCCCAAAGATAGTTTTCTGAGACCATTCCCTGTACCATTGAAGATGCAGATAGTCGCAGCATTTCACTGTCTGTCCCAGCACCCTGGGCGGGATCCAGAAATAAACTGGCAGTGTCCAATGATTTTCCCCTTCCCACTGCTACCCCACCCCCATCCCACCCCCAAGCAGTGTTTCTGGGAGATCAGTGGGCTGCAGGGGGAGGGGAGAGGCAGGAAAGTTCCATTCAGTTAATGGGAAATTTAGTCTAGATCCAGCCCTGTGCGATTGCCAAGAGTCAGCCCCATTCTCTTCCGTGACGTTTCCCTCCCCAGTGCACTGGATTGAGAGCACAGCTTGCTAGACACCTCTCCCCCCCCCCCACACACTTTTGTGGAGAAGGAGAGATATTTGCAGCGCAGAGAAGCCTTTGGGAAAGTGGGAGGGTTCTTAGCTCAAGAGATAGCAGCACTTAGTTGTAGGCAGATGGCTCCCATTCCAGTCTGCTGTATCTCCAGTTGAAAAGTTTTTGGCTAGCAGAGCTACGACAGTCTGAGACTTCGGAGAACTACTTCCTGCCAGAGTATTCAGCTGTGGACTAGATAGAACAGTTGTCCAACATAAGACAGGGTTGTATGTTTGTGAGCGGAACGGTTTGTATGCGTGCACACGCTCTCTTTCCGAACGGTTCAGTTGGTCTACTAAGAGGGACTACAGAAGGTACGGGCTGAGCAAAAGGACACTTCAGGGCTGTCTTTGGTGCCTGGATTTCCTGTTTAACTTGGGGCTTTTCAGCAAGTTGAGCAGGTTGACGTGACTCTCCTTTCCTCCACATGCAAGCACTGATCTTAGAGGAGATTGCCATCGACTGTCACAACAAGGAAACGGAGCAGCGGTTGCTCCAAGAAGCCCACGACTTACACCTGTCCTCCCTCCAGCTCGCTAAAAAAGCCTTTGGGGAGTTCAACGTGCAGACAGCAAAACACTACGGTAACCTTGGAAGACTTTATCAGTCAATGAGGAAGTTTAAGGTAATTGCAGCTTTCTTTGGCAGGGGACACGACGCATGTGCTTATGATACGTCTCCGCTAGCGCCGGGAGCTCTTCTGTCTCCCACCCCCTCCTTACTTTGGCTCTTGCTGAGTCCTGTTCTTTCTTGGAAGGCTCTGATAACTTACTGGGGGCTCCCTGTGATCTCCCACCCAGGCACCGATGAGCTCCACACCTGCTTCGTCTTGCCGCCCTGCTGGCCCCGATTGGGCAGAAAGGCAGGATATAAATTATGTAAATGAATAATGCCGTGGCCATCTAGATCTAGGATGCCCTGACCTCAGTGGCCCAGGGTAGCTTGATCTAATCAGCTCTCAGAAGTTAAGCAGGGTCAGCCCTGGTCAGTACTTGGATGGGAGACCACCAAGGAGGTCCAGGGTCACCACACAGAGGCAAGCAATGGCAAACCACCTCTGGACGTCTCTTGCCTTGAAAACCGCACGAGGAGTCACCGTAAGTTGGAGTGAGTTGACGGCATTTCCCACCACCACAGTTCTAGCATAGGGGTCAGCAGTTAGAAGCCCCCAAGACCAACACAGCTCAGCGCTCTGGACTCTTAACACTTCCCTCTCCCCGACCCACTTACCAGCCCTGCGGCAATAGAAGAGTGCAGAGGTCGTGGCACCGGGATCTGCTGGCAGAACTTGTTTCTCCACCTTAACTACATTTGCAAAGTGGCCTCTTAAAAAACCACAGCAGGTTGGGAACTCTCAGGTCAATGGCAGATGTGGGCAGGCTACACATGTCAAAGAAATACCCGTGGCTTTAAATGTAGGTCTCCCCTGTTGTGCGCCAAGCAGGGGTGTGATCATTTATCTGCTGAGCCATGGAAGGGGTCCTGTTCTCTCCTTGAGCCGGGCAGTTGATCACCGACAGAGTCTGAGAAGGGAAGCGCTGGGGTGGTAGATGGACCAGGCAGGCTGCAGGAGGGAACTTTGTTTTCTCTCCCTCTCCTTTAAAGTACTCTCTGCAAGCGCAAAAGAAATGCACAGGCAAGGAGTGCCGAACCGTTTCTGGGCGGATCTATCTCCCCGGCCTTTTCCTTCCAGAAGGACTTGCTTCTGGAATAGGCAGCCAGTTGGGGGAGGGATTGGTCTCTGGGGATAAAAACATGTGAACGCACAGGAAGCTGCTCCAGACCACCTCCCAAGGTCGATATTGTCTACTCAGACTTACTACTACTCAGAGTAGACCATATTGTGATGAAATATGTATGTCGTAAATGTGATTTTGAATGGTCCTCCCGTGAAGGACAGAGCTCAGGTTGGTGTGCAGCAGTTTTGTATAATACATGAAAAGCCAGTTAAAACCACTAAACACAGCAAGTAGCACAACAGATGGTGCTAAAAATTCTAATGGTGCCATTGTGTCACGAGGAGGCGGGATGGGAGTGTCAAGAAGATGGAACTGTCACTGTCCTCAACCAGACGCAGAGCGGAACTTCTCTGCCTGACAGGTCCTGCAGAACGGTAACAGGTCCTGCAGGGCACAGATGTTATTCAGCAGAGTTCCACCATTTCAGAGCCAGGACGTAAAATGCCTGGACTCTGGTTGAGGACAACTGGATATCTCTCAGGCCAGGGACCACCAACAGAGGTGGTCCTGAAGATATTAAGGTGGTCCCAGACTATTAAGGGCCTTGACGGTCAACACCAAGACCTTGAACCTGATCCGGTACTCCACTGGAATGGACCAGTAGTCTGGCAGTACAAGACT